>CM041298.1:45484812-46684812 GCA_023052935.1 Piezodorus guildinii
AGCGTGTACAACGAGGATGGATAGAGGATTTGAACTTGTAGGAGGTCAAAAATGTATGATGGGCGCCGGGATTGGATAACCTGGTAAAGGAATGACGCAAGGAAATACTTGCGACAATGAAGGGTAAAGCACTTCAACTCGCCTAAAATTGGGTCCCGAAGATCAATCGGACAAAGCAATTGATTAAGCGTTTAATTTTTATCTCGAGATCCCCAGAAACACCATCGTATACCGTACAGCAATAGTCGAAGTGGGGGAATATTGAGAGGTAACGAGGAGCTTCGGCTCATACGGGAATAGGTGACGAAGGAATTCAGTCGCTTTAAGGTGAAAAAGGTGCGGCGGGAAATTTCGGAAATATGGTTCTTGAAAGAGAGGGTTTGATCAAAGGTTACTTCCAGATTCCTGACGTCAGGTGGAACTTCATAGGTTACTATTTAGGAAGAGGATTCGGGATATGTAGAACAGTTTTCAGGAAGTGATGGGATCCTATTATAATGGCTTTTGTTTTATCGACATTTAGTTTCAGTTTATTGACTACAGCCCAGTGACTTATTCGATCTAAGTCCTCTTGTAGTCTTTTTGTAGCTGGTAATAGTATGGATGATTTATGGAGAGACTTTTCTTCCTTCACCATAAAATGCCCTCGGGCAAAAGAAGGAACTATCATGTTTTATGTGTGTATGTTTTCTTTGAATAATAAATGGAGAATGAGAAAAAAAAATACTTATTCCTCATACCATTGCTTGATATAGTTTATATTGCGAGTCAGTCACCAGGACTATTTCATCTGCGTACAGGAGAGCTTGGACTATAACAGAAACTTTATACCGAGGACCTAAATTTAAGGCTTAGCGAAACTCATCCTCGGAAGGATTTTTGAACATTTCTCTTTCTCTTATGATTTTTGTGTTGACTGTAAATAATGCTGATTTTAAGGTTTAAAAGCAGACTGAACATCAGACAGTAAATTGCGCTTCGAGCAACTATTCTATATTTTCCATATATTTGTGTTAATGTAAATAATTAGCACTTAAAAGCTTCTCGCAGTCTTGAGGGAGCAATATGGTTGAAAAGATAGTCAAGGGTTTGGATAATAGCGTTTTTGTCTTCTCGTTTCGAGTGTCATTTATTCCGCCTAAAAGCATCCTCTCCACAACATTCATTCAATTTAGATGTTATTCACAAAAAATAGACAATATATATTTTGAAATGTCATCATTCCTTTCAGGATTATTTACGTTACCGATTGTGCCATTCAAAAGACATTACAAATTATTACACAATGGTTTATAATTACTAAATAACTATATTATAATATGGCAGTTTAAATTGATGTTTTGGCAATTAACATATGTGTATAGCAATAAAAAAAAAAAGTTATGGACCTACAAATGGATAAAATTTCAATATTTTTTTTCTTCTTTTTCTTTTTTTTTTTTAATTAATCAAACCGGGCGTCCTGAACAAACAACTTAAAAAAAAAAAAGTCTCTATCTTTGTAAATAACTGAGTTATTGAATTAGAACATATTTAATCGACCGTCATTTTAATACTAATCAGCTGATATCAACGTTGAGGTATTAAGATCATCTTCGGGTGCCCTGTTATTTTTTTGCCTTTCGAAAAAATCGGACCAATAGTTTCGGAGAAAAGCCGCAAACGGCGGACTAACAGATTTTTTAATAATTTATATATTACGTATCTTGAAACGTAAGACTTCAAATTTTAAGGGTTGGTAAGATTTTTTTTTCTTTGCCAATTACAAAGGTTCATAAGAATCCAATAATGTATGTGGATATAAAGAAAAAGTTAATTCGGGTGCAGTCATCAAAACGCTTTAATTAAGTAGAAACATAATTTATTGTGCCAACGTTTCGGCCTACGTTTTAGGCCATCTTTAGTGCGATTAAAGGAGGGCTTGTTGTCATTAGTCATTGTTGTGATTTCTTTCCTTCAATCGCCCTAAAGAAGACCTAAAATTTAGGCCAAAACTTTGGCACAATAAATTAAGCTTCTAATTAATTAAGCGTTTTAATAACTGCACCCCGAATTAACTTATCCTCTATCCAAAGGTTCATTATTGAAAATAAACCAAAAGTATTCATTGTTTTGTTTTTTTAATTAATGATATTATTTGCACCTGTAAAATATATACAATAAGCAGATCGGATTTTATAAACAAGGAAACATGGCATGGTTAGGCATGGGGAAGATAGCACCCAGTGGTGCATCCTCCTGACATTCAAACAGAAACTATTATTTTAGGCTAGGAGGTCCCTCATCCAACTACTTTTCAGCATACGCCGCGTTATGTCAGGGATGTCAGTTGTAAGCCATATTTTGAACAAATTTGTTAAAGTGTCCATGTAGTTTGTCGTGAAATCATTTGTACGTCATTTAAATGTGGTTTGTTGTAGTCGGAATGCGTAAGTCGGTATAAAGAGTATCGTTTGAAACATAAGGTGGTGAGTTCGTTGTCAGTCTTAAAAATTTGGATTGAAAGGTTCGTATTTTTTTAATGTATGTCTTTTTAGCAGGTCCTTAAATTTGGCAAGCGTAAGTCCATATAGGTTTTAATAAATAAATATAGACGTTAAGCTTCTGTCTTATGCCTAATTAAGAGTGTTTATGTCGTATCCATTATTATAGTCTGAGTCGAAAGCTTAAAGTTTTACGTTTTATCTTGACGTGTGGGTCCCATGTCAATCTTTTGTCAAAGATTAGTCCCAAGTACGTTACTGTATTTGATTGTGGTTCAAGGCTATATAAACTGGAGGGCTGGTTCCGTGTATTTAAGTAAATGTAAGTTGTGACTTGCCATGGTTAATTTTTTTTTATTTATTTATTTAAAGAAATTTACAACTGTAATAAATAAATACAACAAGTAAATAGGCTTTATATATGATTAATACACATGAAAGTCATGAGAAGAAACTACCCATTGGTAGCACTCCAATGTCTTATGTTAGAAGGTCTCTTGGCCATCTTCTTTTAAGGCGCCTCGGTGGGTTGTCGGGAATAGATATGGAGGAGAGGTCACGGATAAGCGGGTTTGAGTGGGCGAGGAGTTTGGAATGAAAAGAGTTATATCTGTAACGGGCCAAGTCTTCAACTAATGGGATATTTAGGTCTTTATGGATGATTTTATTAGTAACAAAGTAAGGAGCATTGAGGATTTTACGAAGGATTTTGGACTGCAGGGATTGGATGCGAGAGGAATTCGATGGTTTAGTAGACCCCCATAGCTCAATGCCATAGGTCCAAATAGGCCTGATAATTGTGATATAAATGAGTTTTTTGTAGTAAGTAGGAAGTTTTGAACGTTTGTCAAGTAAGTGTTGTAGTAATCTGTATCTACGAGCAGTTTCCTGTCGTTTCAGTCTAGTATGAGGATTCCATGTTAGGCGTTTGTCGAGGTGGAGTCCTAAGTACCGAATCTGTTCAACAGGAATAAGTAGGATATTGTTAAAGGATACGGTGGGGCAGGAAGTCATAGGCTTACGACGTAGAGTGAAGGTGATTTGATGGGATTTATTTTGATTCTCCAGTTTTGACACCATTCTTCAATGGCTGATATGGTTAATTTTTAATTTCCATTTCTTACTCCAGTTTTTTACATTGTCCAAGTGGTGTTGTAATGTCATACTGGTCTGTATAGGGTCTGTGTTTATCGTAATACGTTGAGGTTGAGTGATGTTTTTTCAAATCATGAGATAACTAATGAAAATCCTGTAAGTAGTTCTCAGGCATAACTTATGATATTTTTTTTAATTTATGTATTTCCCAATTTCCTTACCGACTTAAGGTCAACTTGGACCAAGTGATGAAATTGTTTTGCACAATTGAAATGAAAAAAAAAGCAAATAAAAAAATATACGTCATGTTTACAAGAGGCGATCCTTAATTGTCAGTCCTTGGGGTGCAATTTTGTGTTATTATTCTGCTTCTTCTTCGTTTTTAGTTCTAGACCATTGCTCTGTTGCGGTGTCCATTATTACTGTTGTTTATTCAATTTTATAACCTTATGTACTCCACATTGATTATAAAAGAGTCGAATCAACACTTCAATTGTATAAGGATGCTCAACGTCAATACTACGTGCGTTGGTGAGAGAATGGGTTAAGACTAATAAATTATCTGTAATTAATTTTTGGAGTGCACTATTTCATGTATTGAGTTGTAAAATAAGTCCATAGCGTTTTTTACTGGTGATTACGATAAAAACATCAATCTTTTAAATATTCATGTTAAGCCTTTCTACAAATATCCCATGCCATATAGTGAGTGTTGTCTATGACCAATGTTTAAATTTGTTCATCATCAATAGTTGAAGAACTACCTGAGGGCTTTTCATCAAAATTTCCGGTTCTGAACCGACCAAACCTCTTATGGATGTTGCCTTCTCCTAAGCCATCATTGCCATTCACAGTGCAAATTTTGCTAACGGTCTGTGCAGCATTTTTTCCTATTCGGAAATGAAAAATCATTAAATGACGAAACTGAATTTTTTTCTTTTCTATTTTGAGCAAGCAAAATACCTCATACAGATAAGGAATCTCGGTCGAAACTTTTTTTTTTTTTATTGAGCAATATTACAATCTGTCCAAATCAGGACATTTTTAATAGTGATAATGTACAACATTCATACTACATTCACACGATAGATACAAAACAATAAATTTATGTAATAATAATAATACAATATACATATATACAAAACAAAATCAATAAAAATATATACAAAAGTCACTCATATCTATATACAGCACGTGAGTGGAGAATCTAGCCAATGCTAGAACTCCAATATACATGTTACAAGAGGTCACGAGGCCACTGCCGTTTCAACCTTCTAGGAGGATGGTAAGGATGTGTGGAGCTGGATAAGGATTGAGCGAGGGGATTAGGGTGATGGATAAGGTTCTGATGAAATTTAGAGAATTTTAATGGTATAAGGTCTAAAATAAATGGAATATTTAGGTCGCGGTGTAAGGTATGGTTGGATACATAATAAGGGGCATTAACTATGGTTCGGAGGACTTTAGATTGGAAGGATTGAATGTGTTTGATGTTAGAAAATTTGGCTGTCCCCCACAGTTCAAGTCCGTAGGTCCAGATAGGTTTCAGTACTGTCTTGTATGTTAACAGTTTGTTCTCGATAGATAGTTTTGAATTTCTGTTCAGTAGTCTGTATAATTGTCCAAATCGTCGATTAAGTTCTTGTCGTTTAAGTCTAGTATGCGGGTTCCAAGTTAGTCTTTTGTCCAGAAGGAAGCCAAGATACCGGACTGTGTCGGAGAAAGGAAGCGGAACGGAGTTAAAGAGAACTGGAGGGCAGGATTGTCTTCGAAGGGTAAAGGTGACATGTTTGCATTTTGAACGGTCGAAACTAATGCATAAAAGTACCTTAACTGATCTTTTTTTTTTTTTTATAAGATGTAAATATTACTGACCAAGTAAACATCTTCTTCTTTAGCTTTCTCCTTGTGCCTTTCAGCGTGGATATAGTCCAACCCAGGGTTTCCATCTCTCACTGTCACCTGCAAGATTCTTTATCTCTCTCTGTCACCTGCAAGAGTCTTCATCTCCTGCAGTGTCTTGCCTCTCGCTAGCCCCAACTTGGTAATGTAGCCATCGTAGCTAAGCCTAGGCCTTCCTCTAGGTCTGGTGCCAACTGGTTTTGCCTCCATAAATTTGCTTGGGTCACAATCCTGGCTCATCCTACATACATGTCCGTACCACCCCAACTGTCTCTTCTCCAGGGTCTCCTTCATTGCAGGAATGTTCAGTTCTTCCCTTATTGTTTCATTCCTGATCCTATCCCTGCGGGTTTTGGAAACCACTCTGCGCAAGTACTTCTGCCGCTGTTATCCGGGAGTACGCAGCTCTCTGCCCCATAGAGTAGATCAGGTTATTGATACGGCCTTAAATATATGGAGCTTGACATCTTTATTGACCTCCCTGTTTCTTACTACTGTGTTGCTGGTGGAATAGTATATATTATGCTCTTTTCCTGTCCTGTGGGATATTTCAGGTTGTACTTTTCTATTTTCGCTGACCACAGTTCCAGGGTACACATATTTTTTTCGGGCTGTCATCCCAATTGTAGGGTTTTGCTTTTTCTGGCATTAATAGTCATACCTTTCTGTCCCAATTCTGCTTCCCACTCTATTAAGGCTTGTTGGAGGCTAACGCTAGAGTCAGTAATAAGGACTATGTCATCGGCATACACCATTACTTGTGCCTGTATTTTTCTCATATTCCAATGCCCAATTACTGCTCTGCTGTTCTCCTCTTGCAAATCTTTATTATTTCATCCATAAAGATGATGAAAAGTAGAGTACTGAGGCTATCTACTCCTGCTTTACTCCTTTTTCCATTGGAAAGTTCTTTGACTCAAGACCGTTATGCCCGTTCAGTGCCTCAAAAGCAAGGTATAAGTTTTTATTTCGATCCCAGGCTTTCTCTATTATCATCCTCAAAGCAAAGATATGGTCTTGGGTTTGGCGTCCAGGGCGGAAAGCTGCCTGCTCATTTACCAGATTATCCTCGACTAAAGGTCTCAACGTCTTGTCCAGAATCGAGGTATATATTTTATATACGACCTGTGAGAGACGTATCGGTCTATAGTTAGCGCATTCGCATGTGCTTTTCTTCTTATAAAAAAAAAAAAAAGAAAAAAAAAAACCTGTACCACTACAACCTATGAAGGGTCTTGGGCTCAGTACATATAGAGATTCGTACAGTTTCTAGGCCAACGGCAGTGCAATGAGGTGATTAGGCCTTAATCACGCTAAGCCGCCAGGTTTTTCCCAATTAATTTGGGTACCCACTTTATAGAGGCTGTGTCTGTCCCAGGAGGGTCTCCATACCCTAGGGTCGCCCCCCGACTGAATTAACAGAATAAATAATATTTCTGCCACAGCCGGGATTCGAACCCAGGACTCGGAGCACAGCAGACTAGTGCTCTATCCACTAGACCACGCCGCTCCCCCTTCGCTTTTCTTCTTATGGATGGGTAAAATAATGTTATATTCCCATTCTTTAGGAACTCGTACAATGCTTGGTTTCTGTAATATTTACACTTATAATGTTAAAATGAGGTCACTTCCTGGATTTGGAACGTTTTTGGATGGCCGCCATTTTGGAAAAATCCTTCCTGAAATTAAATAACGTTGAATTATTTATTAATGTAATGAATTATATGAAAATTGCTGTTCCTTTCTCGAAATCAATGCGTAAAATTTCAGTTATAAAAATAAGTGTCTCTTATAATAAGTCGACTTAGGTTAACAAAGTGCCTTAAATATGCAACTTTACGCTCTTAACTACACATCACACCATTTTACGATACTTGGTTATTTGGTCACAGAGGACCTAATAAAAATTGTATTTCCTTTAAAAATCCTGATCCTATAGTTTCCATAATTGCAATACTTCCCCTTTTTATACCTTTCTTATTTATGTAAATCAAAGTAAAACAAACAAAACAAAGCTTCACGGACGATACGAACAAACCTGATGACACGGTTTCTATTCCCAGAAGTTTATTCTTCGAGGTTAAGGTCTTGGACGATGCCCACTCTTTCTGGTGAAGATAAATGAGTAGTTATTTGAAAAAAAAAATAGCAGCGTAGGCTATAAAATTAACAGGTGGCAGTAGGAGATTATTTATATTTCTTTAAATAAAATGTTTTGGTCAATGAAATTTCGAATTAGATCAATGCACTAGCTGGAAATGATTTGGTGGGTACAAATATTTATTTGTATTTTCTTTTTCCTTCCGGCTTGGTGTTCCTTGTTGCTCAATATCCTTAA
The DNA here is from genome assembly GCA_023052935.1 of Piezodorus guildinii. Taxonomy (NCBI): domain Eukaryota; kingdom Metazoa; phylum Arthropoda; class Insecta; order Hemiptera; family Pentatomidae; genus Piezodorus; species Piezodorus guildinii. The sequence continues at coordinate 45,492,631 of CM041298.1, forward strand.
TACTGATAAGAAAATATGATTGGATTGGATTTTGTATTATTTTTCCGTCGGTTTAAAATAGTTTATAATGAATAGTTTCTTATTTATGTTGTAATATATCTTTTAATAATTATTTTGATATTTTCTCCCGAAACTCGCAGATTTCTTAGTCATGGATTTTTAGGGCTAGTTTTATTTATATGGTTCTAAAGAAAAAGTTTTTTTCAGCGCTATAATCTTAATGGAATTCAATGAAATTCCTAGAGTTTAAGCTTTTAACATGAATTGAGGGTGGGTTAGAAATTTGCGTTCCTAACTTTCACTGAAATAAAAACGCTGCAAATTATTACAAAATAGTTTATTATTTTCGAATATTACAGTTTATTATTATATTACGGTTTGTTTATTCATTTGACGTCACTTTAATGATGTTGTAGTTTATCGAAGAATGCTACAGTGGAAGACCTAAATTTTTTCTATTGAGGTTTTATTAGGGTAGGGATCTTTAACGAGTACCAGGCATCTCACGCGTTCGGAACCATCATTTTACGCCTCCTCCGAAGAAAGGCATTTTTTTACTCCTTTTAATAAATCCTAGGGTCACCTGCTAAGTTTGAACCCGTGGCCTTGAGCACAGAAGGCTTTCATGCCAGCCACTACACCACAGGTTACTCCGCAGTGTAACAATTTATACTGCTGTGTGGCCAATAAACTTATATATACGGCAAAAATTTAATCAAAAAGCTTAAGAAAGACGAACCACCTACAATATTAATTCATATTCATGAAAAATGGCCTATCACAGCTTAAACGTTAGAGCTAAAAAAAAAAATTGGCTTTCATAAATTCAAACTGTGCCCAGACAGATTTTTAAAAATTCTTTCGGTATCTACGTATCCCCAAACCTAAGACCTCATTATTTTTCTCTTTATTTATTTATTTTTTTGTAGGTAAGAGAGGTTCGTTATTGTAAATAATAAACCGAAACTGCGAATCCGGTAAATCGAAGAAAAAAACGCCAAGCCCTGTTTTACCTTTCATAGAATGTGGCATTTACTTCTCTCCGCTAAATTGATTAACGATTTACTGTTCCTTATTCTCTACTTGAACTCTTATTATATAATTTTAATGCCTCGCCAACTTGCACTTAACTTAAACCTATCGAAACTTGCAAAAACCATACATTTACAGAGCAATACAAGATTTTTTTCCTTGCTCTCTTTTTGCATCATCAACATAAAGTTATCCTATCTAACATAAAAGGAAAAAAAAAAGAGGTAGGAATCTCAATTTATTTTATTTTTAAAAGCTAATTACAAATAACAAAAGACTTTGTAATGATTGTTCAAGAAAACTAAATTATTCAGCAGAGGTTCGTATTTAAAATTTAACCCTTGTTTTGTTTTAAATGTTTACACTGACTTTCCACAATCACTATCCATGATGACGTTAATGTAAATATTTGCAGGCTTTTATGTTGTTGTCGATTCAAAAAATGTTTTTTTGAATTATAAATTCCAACGTAATAAAGAATAAAAGGTCTGTATTCTTTGTACGCGCCAACACAGCATTTATAATGATTTAGTTTACAAGAGACCTGTTTTTTTCTGTTTGATATTCAATGGCTGTATTGTGTTAAGCGTTCCTGTGGCTTTTTTTTTTTTTTTTTTTTTTTTTTTTTTTTTTATTGCTTCTGATTTCCTAAAGGTGTCTATATTTTAGCTGAGTAGATATATGGATTGAGAGGTAGACTTCTAAAAAAAATCTAGTGCGTGCAGATGAAATTAATTTACCTCCGTTATTAAAATATATTCAAGAACTTTTTAAAAAAGAAGAACTTGAAAAAAACTTTAAAGAATTAAATTGAGTTTCGATGAAACCGTGTGTATGCCCTTTTTGTCTTTCTGCATTACATTTTACTTTTTTGTATACATGATGACATTATTGTCGGAAATCATTATTTTTCCAACAGTTTATTATACATCTATATTACTATTATTCTTTTTGGGGTAAAAAAAAAATTACCCAAAAATATGTTTGCTTTATCCTTTAGATGGTTAACGAATCCACAAAATTAATGGTACTTTGTAGGAAGAATGCTTCTAAATTTCAGCGCTGTCAGACTGTTTAAATCATAATGAAGCCTATATAAGCTTATTTCATTTCGAAAAACGAGTTTACTCAAAATCGTTATAGCCTTTATCGAAAAAATCGTAAAATGTTCCAAAATGCATTGAATAAAGTGTCTCTTGTGGTTCTTTGTTTGGTAAAAAAGTTGCTGTAACATCCCGGACGTATATTTGTCTTTAACATAAAATTTCAGTTTCGTAAGATTTTTCCTATTCGTACTAGACTTACCACACATACACAGACCTTTTTTCGGGACTTTTGGACTCAGGAGGCCCTAAAACGCGTATTTCCGTCGAAAACTGGAATTACAAACAATTTTACGATCGGAATACTTTCCCTTACTATATATTTCATATTGGTTATTTGAACTCAGGGAACCCCTTAAACGTGTATTTTCGTTAAAACCTGAATAAAAAAGTTTTGACGATTTTAAATTTTTTGAGTAATTATGTATTGCTAATCGTACTATGGTTGACTAACATTTCAACGGATCCGGACCTAACTAACTAAGAAAAGCTACCTTTTTTATTTTTTAGTGTTGAATAACTGTTATTGAAACAAACAAATCAAGGTAAATGGTGCCTCTGAGTAATTTACGCTTAGAATCACACTCGGAATTTCAAACGGTATACAACCATACATCATTTTTAATAGAATACAGGGTTACTCTGTTGAAAATACTTTTTTTTTTTTAACGAAGGCCTCTCGAAAATAACAATGCGATAAAAAATATCACACGTTTTCAGGTTCAAAATACACTAATTAGGCGACAATTATTTATGTTCATCCTCAAACCGCTCTCCCACAGGTTAAAAACAAAAAAAAAAAGAACATCAACCTAGCTTTGTCATTGTCAAATTAATTTCCAAAACATCACGATGTGCTTCCAAAAAATAAATAATTCAGCGTTTTTATATTCTTGAATAGGACGCCTAAAATTTGCAATGGACCTTTTGGAAATGTTCCAAAAAAGCAAAAATACACTTTACGATTGTTGCGACGGTTGCACGTCAGGTTGGAATTTGTTTGCTACAAATACATTTATTATAAGTACTCTTCAATATATATATTTGTATACATATTATTTTTTTTTGTTAACAATTCTGTAAATCTATTACCTGAAAATCTAAAATGATACATAGGCCTACGTCACCTAACCGCAAGTAACTTCAGCGTATCTAGTATTAGATACGGACTTACTTTTTTCTTAGGTAATTTCATAGATATTCGCATCATAATATAATTAATGTTCCGTGCTATGGAATATAAATAAGGAAAAGTATTGCGATCGTGAAGATTTTCGAATATGAGTTTTCAACGAAAATAGACGTTTTAGGATCCCCTGAGTCCAAATAACCGCAAAAAGGTCTGTCCGTATATGGAAAATTTAGCTCGAAAACTAAAAACTAAAAGTTGTATAAAACTGCAATTTCATATTTTAGAAATATAAGTCTGAGATGTTACAGCATCTTTTTACTTTCACTTACGATATATAGTAAGGGAAAGTATTGCGATCGTGAAAATTGTTGAGTTCCAGTTTTCAACTGAAATACACGTTTTAGGGTCTCCTGAGTCCAAATAACCAAGTCCCGCAAAAAGGTGTGTGTGGTAACTCCCGGGCGGAAACGAATAGTCCTATGAAACTGAAATATCATATTTAGGACAACTATACGTCCGAGATGTTACAAAAACTTTTTTATCAAAATCAACTCGCCAGAAGTGCCACTTTATACCATGCATATTGCACCTTTTTATGATTTTGTCAAAAACGGCTCCGACGATTTTGATTAAACTCGCTATATTGATGTAAAAGTTAATGGACTTTAATATCATGTAGGTTTCATTCTGATTGAAATAGTCTGACAGGGCTTAAAAGCTGATATTTAAAATTTTCTTCCTGTAAAGTACCTTTAATTTTGTAGATCTATAAAAATAACCAAATTATCTTGTTAGCATTGACAAATAACAGCTAAATGTGCATGTTGAGCGAATTTGAAAAACAACTAAAGGAGAAAACTAAAAAAAAATTGTTTAATGCAATTTTATGTTTTTTAACTTAAGAACAGTAATATAGATGTATAATATACTTTTAGAAAGCTAAAGATTTTAGAAAAAATATTATCTCATACTCATACACAAGCTTTTAAAATTTAATAGAGAGTGATGAAAAGCAGATAAAACTAAGTGATTATTTTAGATAATAATATAATAGATTTTTTAATAAAACATATGTTTCTATAGAAATCACATTTAATTAATTCTTTAGTGGTTTCACTAATTTGTATCTCTTTCTGTATTTGAAATTTTTTTAATCGATTCTAAAAACGGAGGTAAGTGAAAGTCGTGTGTTGTCCGCACCAGATTTTTAAAGAAAATCTGCAAACCGAAAAAGACAATTTATATTATGCATTTTGCACCTTTTTATTATTTTATCAAAAACAGCTCCAACGATTTTGATTAAACTCTCTACATCTATGTCAACATCTAATGGCCTTCAATATGATATAGGTTTCATGCTGATTGAAATAGTCTGATAGGGCTTAAATACCGATATTTTAAAATTCGTTCCTCTAAAGAATCTTTAGTTTTGTAGATTCGAAAAAATAACCATGTTATGTCACCATAGCATTGAAAAAAACGGGTAAATAAACGAATTTGATAACCAACTTAATGAAAAATGAGGAAAAATATTTTTGTAACTACATTTGTTTTTTTTTCGTGAGAACATTACAACTGCGTGTATAATATACCGTTAGAAAACTACAGATTTTAGAGAGAAAAAAATCTTATTTTTAAAGTTGTTAAAGATAATGCTGAGTAATAAAAAGCGGATAAAACTAACTGATTGTTATAGATAATTTAATGAAACAGATGTTTCCATCAAAACTCAATATAATTTCTTGACATTTTCATCTCTGACTATATCTCGAAATTCCTAAATTAATTTTAACAACCGAGTTAGTGAAAGTCGTGTGTGTAATGCACCAGATTTTTTTTTGTTTTTAGGGCGTATTTAGATCTAAAATAGGAATACATCGGACCATCTTGTTTGTCTGACGAACTGCGTCCGAATTCCACCTACGTCATAGGCCTAAATTAGTGCGGCAAATAAGTTGACAACAGTCTAATTTTATGTTGTTTTTTTTCTAAATTTGAGCTATCCTTATTTATGTCCACACCTCCACTTTTCATTCACACTACTCTACGTGAATAACAGTTACAACCTTCTTACAGATTTACATCTGTTTAACTCTTCCTTTCAGAATCAGGTGCTTTCATAAAATCCCAGAAGTTCGAAGAATCATAGAGAATTCCAATATTCCTGAATACGAACGTCAATCGTCCTAGCTACATTCGATTAAATTATATTCGCTGAAGTAAAAGTACCTTATCTTGGAAGGGTGTGGGTTTAGTAAATATTTATTATTATTTTCGTACGTTAACCTTGTGCTTAACACATGTTATAAGGTGCAATTTACAATACTATACAATTACTATGTAAATAAGGTGATTTTTTAAAATGGATTTTACGAAAAGAGACTAGATTAAAAACATGAATACATATAAGAGTGATTTGTGATTTATTTTTTAGTTCACCTCTGCTTACGCCCATTTTTGAGAGTGGCTACTAGTTGCTGACGAGCCTTACTACACTGAGGTGGCTGTGAGGATTTCCGTTTCAATTATATGCTTAATAACCTCAGGGTTTAACAACAATTCGAACTTACACTTTGGCTAAGTGTAATAGCGTGCCAACAGCGACGGTCAGATTTTGTAATTTATTCTGTGGATGTACATATATATAATTATATATATATAATCATATAATTTTATATATATATTTATGATGTAATATATATATATATATTCCCGTATCCAATCCCTAAAATCCAAAATCCTTCGTAAAATCCTCAACGCTCCTTACTTTGTCACGAATAACCTCATCCATAAAGACCTTAACGTTCCGTGTGTTGCTGATCTGGCCCGAATTATATATCACTCCTTTTATGACAAACTCCATTCCCTCTCTTATCCTCTAATTTCAATCCTTTCTTCCACTTCAATTCCTGATTATCCTCCGAGGCGTCTGAAAAGAAGATGGTCTCGAGACCTTCTAATTTAGAATATTTTTAGAATGCTGCCTATTGTCTACATGGTTTGTTCATTACTATTTTCTTTTAGCCTATTTAATAGATTTGTTGTACAATACAGTTGTAAATATCAATAAATAATTAAAATTAAAAAAAAAAACACTAAGGATCAGGATTTTTTTTAAAGAACGTGAAATATATATTTAAATGAAAATAATGTATCAAATATTGCAATATTGAATAATGAGATATTAATATCTGGTGGCTACCCTTATCTAAGAATCTACCTACAGAATGGTATTAGTTAATCTAGAGTTTTGTTGGTAAATATCTGGGTTAGTATTATAATTTTGATGGAATATTTAGTTATAGAATCAATCAGAGCCACTCGACCCCAATAATTACACTATCATTAGACCAATAACCCAGTCCCTAACTGATATTAGGTTGTTCCAAGTATCTGCGTCTAGGTAAAGGAACCAAAATCCTTCGTAAAATTCTCTATGCTCCTTAATTTGTCACGAATAACCTCAGCCATAAAGACCTTAACGGTCCTTATGTTGCTGATTCGGGCCCGATCCAGATATCACTCCTTTCATGCCATTCCCACCCTAATCCTCCAGTTTCAATCCTTTCTTCCTCTTAAATTCCTGACAATCATACGAGGCGTATGAAAAGGATATGGCCCGATACCTTCTAGTTTAGAATATTTTTAGAGTGCTTCCATTGGAAGCTTCTCTGCACGTGTCTCATACATTTTTATATTTTATTCAAATTTACTCGTTGTATTCTATTATACAGTTGTAAATTCTAATAAATAAATTAAATTTTAAAAAATTAATTAGACTATAACGTACTTTTTTTTCTTTTTTAATTATATAATAACCCTATTGAGATGCTCATACCCTAGGGGTATGAGAAGAACCCAACTCCTATATTATATAACAGGTAAAACTATTATATATTCTATAACTAGCTGCTGTTATAGAATTTTTTTATATTTTTTTTTTATGTGTACCCTAGAAGCACAACCCTGTACCAAATTGGTTTTTAATAAAAACTATGTGGGAATATTCAAAATATACGCAATATTTATACCTTCATTAGAAAAAAAAGTTCTTATGAAAACGGTATTTAAATTTTCAGTTGCATTTATTAGATCAATGTTAAATATATATTTTTTTAATCTGATGCATTTTTATATTTGTGTTATACGAAAAAATATTTTGAATCGGTTTTCTCAGTAACTTATCTAAATTTTCATATTGCCCCTACTCAGACTTATAACCCGCTGCATTAGATCAGCCGTTATAAGCACATTAATACTTGCATCGGCAAGCTTTCTTGCATAACGTTTTCCTCTGTGCTGACTTCTTAACTGCCGGTGGTCAGCTTGCCCAGCAGTTTTCTTCGAGTAATGAGAGGAATTATAGCAAGGCTGCAGTTTTACTGACAGTGAGAAAAAAAAAAATTATCCGGTAGGCTGAGTCGATTCTTTTTTAAAACTGTCTAATTAGTCGGATTATAAATAGTCGGCCGCCTTTTCTGATATTCTTAAATATTAATTATAGAGATAGCCCAGTAAAAAAAGGAAATCTACGGAGATTGACTCGGACAAAGCTGTAAATCGTTTTAATACCTTTTAATGGTCCTCAATAAAATTAACCTGAATTCGCACCATCGCTTGACTTTTTGTTGCCGAAAAACCTCGAATTTTCCACAATTTTTTTCCTTCACTTTTTCATCTATAATTTGAAAAAGGCACATCCAACAGAATATATATTTCAGGTAAGTCTATATTTGCGACAGCTATTCCTACCAATGCATCTCTTGGTACACTTACATAATATTGTGTTGAGTACAAGGTTTGACAAAGATGCTATGATGACAAACATTACAAGCAGTCCGGTCAATAAAGGTTGAAAAGGAGGGATCAACATACAAAAGTTGTGTAATTTTTTTATATTGTTTAGGCCCATTAGGTAGTACTTACGCCAAGTTTTCGTCATCCCCACCCTTTTTGCTTCGTCCGCCATCTTGAAAAATGCCAAAAAATTGGGTATTTTTTCAGTTTGTCCTCTAGCTCATTCTCAGTGCATTTTTTCGATTATTACGTTTATTTATAAAAATTTAGAAAACAAAATTTCCAACGAATTGGGAGCTTTAATTTTGTTTGTGATATCGAGCGTATTCTAGATAAGAGAAGTTGAAAATGGGGTAAAATTACAGATTTGGCAAACTTTTCACTTTATTTCCACTTTCCACCGCAAAAACGTGGAAAAGACTTTATCTTATCGAAATTTATGTTATAAAAGTTGTACATAATTTAATTACATTTAAAACCCTCGTTTTAAAAACTTTTTTTACTAGCAATAGTAGGAGTGGGGGTAATTTTAAGGAAAATGCGTATTTTGTGATTCTGCCCTGAAATTTTACTCCATTTTCGCCTTCTCATAGCTTGAATACGTTCGGTATTATAAAAAAATATTAATACTCCGAATTTATTGGAAATTTCGTTTTCAACATTTTATAAATAACCTAAAATCGAAAAATGCGTTGGAAAATGAGCTAAAGACTAAAAAGTGAGAATTTTTGACTGTTTTTGTAAGATGGCTGACCAAGCAAAAGGGTGGGGATGACGAAAACTTGGTACTAGTACCACCTTATACCTTATAGTCCTGAACAATATATATATATATTTTTTTTTTTTTTATTGAAATTTACAACTGTACAAAAAATACATCAAGTAAATATGCTGTAATGTTATAACACATGGAATGAACATGAAGAGAAACTGCCCATTGACAGCACTCTTTGGTAGTGAGTCTAAACAAGAAGGTCTCGAGGCCATCTTCTTTTCGGACGCCTCGGAGGATTATCAGGAATGGAAGAGGAAGCAAGGATTGAAACTAATGGATTAGAGTGGGAGTGGAGTTTTTCATGGAAGGTGTGATACCTGGTACGGGCCAAATCAGCAACATGTGGAACATTAAGATCATTGTGGATGATTTTATTCGTGACAAAGTAAGGAGCGTTAAGGATTTTGCGAAGGATTTTGGATTGTAAGGATGGGATACGGGAAGAGTTTGATGGTTTAGTAGAGCCCCAAAGCTCTACTCCGTAGGTCCAGATAGGCCTTATGATGGTCATGTAAATGAGTCTTTTGTAGTTAAGTGAAAGGTTAGAGCGTCTGTCTAGTAAGTGTTGGAGTAGCCGAAATCTTCGTGCAGTTTCTTGTCTCTTCAGTCTTGTATGCGGATTCCATGTTAGTCGTTTGTCAAGCAGGAGTCCTAAATATCGTATCTGTTCAACTGGGACAAGCGGAATATCATTAAAGGACACTGAAGGGCAGGATGTCATAGCTGAAGAATATTAAAAAATAAAATGGTAGAGAGGTGGATAAATGACATGCCACCGCTAACCACTATACTTAATCCCATACAAGACCCTTCAAACTGTAAGGAACTCGGACCGTCCCAGAAAATATCACCCAATATCCCTTCAATCACACCACCAAGAAAAGAAAATGAGTTTCAACTGATAAATCTAAATAAATCCATCCTTTTATAAATCCAAGATTCAACAAAATCATTTCTGCAATGTACAATTTTATTTATGCTTATTAAATTTTACTGCAGTTTAAATATAGGTACATACCAAACATAAATGGTCCAAAAACCTATTTCTACTTATACAATCTACACTTTCTCCTATTTTTTCAATTATTTCATGCGTAATATCAAGAATAATATAAATAAAAATAAAGAATATGTTGATTGAAGCGTATCAAATAAGTACTTTCAGGCCAAACATGAATATTCAATTGAATTCTTAGACTTACTATTAAAAGTGGTTTAACTATCCCTTATAGAGACAAGCTTCCATTTTGTTAGTTATAGTTTGGTTTATATTGAAAATATTGTAATTCCCAGTAGAACTACGGCATCAGTCACTGCAGAATGTTTTTAATCGGACGTTCAAACAAATATTTCTCGCAAGCCCTAGGACGCGTGTAATAAATAGATAAAAAGTATTTTTTTAAGGATCGTTTCAACCAAGCTTGAAATTTAGAGAGGTTTTTAGACTTAAAATTTGAATCTCTAAAACTTTTATTCTATTATTTTTTATTTTATTTGGATAGTTGTTTTAAAGTTACATACCAAAGTCTGTTAATGACTAAATAGGGTTTTTCAAGAAAGATTGTAAAAAATTGCCTATTTTTGAGGAACGATTGCAGCAATATCACTGAACTAAATTCAGTGACTAAGGTGACTATTGTAAAGGAAATTTAACGCTCATTCATATTGGAAAATCAATATTTTCTATAGGAGGCGCCTTTTTCGAGTTTTAGGTGAAAAAACCAAAATAAGTGCTAAAAACCTCGGGGGTTTTTCGGCTACATAAAGTTTAAGCTCACCACCTGCAAGGGTGTAAACTCATATTACTTTTATTCAGGACTATTAAAAGGTATTAAAACTATTCCATTCTTTGTCCAAATTAATTCCCACAACTCCAATTCAAGTCTTATTTTACTTGCCTAAGATAAGAACACTACGGTTGATCCAATCCGTGCAAGTTTTGACCAGTCTGTCAACCAATAACACCAATCAATCGCATTAGGGACACCAGATTGACGAATCTGTCCTGTTCAGCTCCAACCGGTTTGCTGGCGGTATTGAAATCTTTCAATCATAGTCTTTGATCTCATGTTTCAGTTGTCAGAAGTAATGTTAGGATTCAATTGGTATCTTTCATGTGTAATAAAAAACTGGTACGCACACACTACTTTCACTTACCTGCGTTGCTAAAATCAAGTTAAGAACTTTTAAATAAAGTTAGTGTTGAAAAATGTTAAAGACTTATATACAGTTAAGTGGAATCATTTGTTTTATTAAATTATCTATTATATTATTATATACAAGAATCACTTTGTTTTATCCCCTTCCCTTCACTTTCCATTACCTTCTACGATTTTGTGTATAAGCTTTCCTATATACATTATACATTGCATTACTGTTCTCAAAAAAAAAAACATCTGGTGCGTGCAACTCACGACTTTCACTTACCTCCGTGATTTATATCAATTTAGAATTTTTAAACAAATTAAAAACAAAAATAAATTGTTAATGAATTATTTACATTGGATTTTAAAAGAAACATGAGTTTTATTAAATAATCTATTATATTATTATCTACAAAAAATCATTTTTTTATCGGCTTTTCATTACTCTCGTTAACTTTTAAATGGTATGCATAAGGTGATATTTTTTCTAAAATCTTTAGCATTTCAACGGTATGTTATACATATATATTACTGTACTTAAGTTCAAAAAAAAAGAATTGTATTAAAAAATATTTTTGCAGTTATCTCTTTTATTTGGATATCGAATTCGTCCAACTTATATATTAACATGTTTTTTAACAATGCTAATCACATAATGTTGTCAATTCTGTAAAAACTATATAATTAAAGGTACTTTAGAGGAAGAAATTTTTGGAATATCGGCATTTAATCCCTGTCAGACTATTTCAATCAGAATTAAATTTACATGATGTTAAAGCCCAATATATTTTACATCATATAGGGAGTTTAATCAAAATCGTTGAGCCGTTTGAGAAAATCGTAAAGGTAAAATGCATGGTATAAAGTAGATCTTCCGGTCAGCTGATTTTGATGAAAAAGATTCTGTAAGTATAGTTGTCTTACATATGAAATTTCAGTTTCATAACTTTTCGTTTTCGCCCGGGAGACACCACACTTGGACATTTGGACTCAGGAGACCCTAAAACGTATTTCCGTCGAAAACTGGAATTCGAAAATTTTCACGAACTCAATACTTTCCCTTACTATATATTCCATATATAGGTAAGTGAAAGTAAAAAAGAATTTTAAATATAAAAATGTGTTTGCTCATTTCTCAATTAGTTGGTTTTTAAATTCGATTATTTACCCGTTTTTATCAATTCTAACTACAAAACTATAGGTTACTTTAGAGGAAGGAACATTAAAACAACGGCATTTAATTCAGACTATTTCAATCAGAACGAAACCTACATCATATTGAAGCCCATTAAATTGTTACATCGATATAGCGAGTTTTAATCAAAATCGTTAGAGCTGTTTTTGGTAAAATCGTAAAAAGGTGCAAAATGCATTGTATAATGAGTTCTCTTCTATTTGCAGATTTTGTTTAAAAGTTGCTGTAACATCTCAGGTATATGCGCTCCTAAAATATACAACATTAACAAAATCCTAACATGATAAAATATTTGATGTTTTTGAATCTATTGTGCAAAATGAAAGGTACATTGGATGAATAAAATTTTAATTAAAGCCCTGACATTCTAATTTAATCAGAATCTGACCATATCATGTTTATGGTGCCACATTAAACATCATTTAATTTTATATCTATATAGGGAGTGTTGAAGTTTGTTTATATGATGATATTTTTTACAAAAATTTATCTTATGTTACAAAAAAAAATTACACTAAAAATACTAATCTCCTTTTATCTGTTATCAAATTCGGTTATCTTGAATACCCACCAATTTTTTATCAATGCTTACTAGATGATATGGTTAATTTTCCCGAATCTAAAAAATTAAATTTTACTTTAAAGAAATAAACTTTAAAATATCGAAGTTTAACTTTAACATTAAGAATAGTTTAATTATTTTATTCAAAATGAAATCTACATGCTATAAAGCCCTTTAAATTTTACATCTAAATAGGAGTTTAATCAAAATATTATCAAGAGCAGTTTTTGAGAAAATCGTCAAAAGGTGCAAAAAAACTTGTAAGAAGTGGATCTGGTTTGTCTAAAAAAGTTACTGTTACATCTCTGACATATAGGCTCCTGAAATGTGAAATTTCAGTTTTATACAACTTACCGTTTTCCATGATAGACTTACCACACACACAGACCTTTTTGCAGACTTGGTTATTTGACTCAGGGGACCCTAAAACGTGCATTTCCGTTGAAAACTGGTATACGGAAATTTTTACGATGCTTTTCCCTATTTCATTTACAGGTAAGCGGAAGTAAAAAATCATCACTAAAAGCTTTTAAATTATTGCCGAGTTTAATACGTCTCTACTGACGTATCTGATGAAATTCTTGAATGATACAAGTTTACCTGAAGACTAGTACTCTTTGATTATTGTAATATTTTTACAGGTATTAGAATAATATATATATATATATAATAATATGATATATATATATATCAACTGATATAATAACATACTATAATTCAACTGTATAATAAATACATCAAGTAAATGTGGTACAAGATTTTACTGTCATGATTCACGTGTAGGAATACTACCCAATGGCAGCTTTACAAGAGCTATGCTGAACCTGAAGATTTCGTGGCCATTTTCTTTTCAGACGCCTCAGATGATTATTGTAGAGGAAGCAAGGATTGAAACTAGTGGGTTAGAGTGGGAATGAAGTTGGTCTTGAAAGAAGTGTTCCCTGGTTCGGGCCAAGTTAGCAACATAGGGAACATTAAGGTCTTTATGGATGAGTTTATTTGTGACGAAATAAAGAGATAAAGATTAACTGTAAAGTCCATCATGCATTGTGTAAATAGATTGGATTTGCTTAAGTTACTTTAAGTAATAATGTCATTTATTGAAACTTGTCTAATTTAATTTACCCTGCATGCCACCTATTGAGATCGGTAAACACGATACCTTTAAAAAAAAATCCAATGGTTTCACTAAATATAGTTTATATATTGATTAAAGATTTCAATTAATCATGTTTTTGAAGGTACCGCTGCCTTAAAAAGCAGCCGGTCAAAATCATAGCAATACATACTTTAATGGCAACATTTCCTAACTGTGAGTCTGTAAAATTGTTTCGAATTCAGGCCGAATGATTTCGATAAAACTTCAATTAATTAGCTTTTGAGCCCCTGAAGTCTATTGGCCAACAAACTCTCATTTAGTTAATGAACTCTGCAGGAAGGTGGGAGAAATTTCGAAACGTGTGTCATTGAACCGAAACCCTCCAACCACAATAATTAATTTCTGCATAATTCACGGTTCTCCAATAATTATTTAATTTTATTTATAATTATTTAAAAATCAAGATTCATAAAAGATGATTATGAAAGCATAGAAAAAGTTGTGTTCAAAGTAGTCTGAAAACGTTCCATTAATTTAATATAATTTTAATTTGGGTCAATTAATAAAAGAACTGGGATACTTGCTGGATTCCAGGCGACCTTAGAAATGTAGAGGTTACTTTTTATACCAAAGAAATAAACAAGTTAGTAAATTACGTTTATAAAAATAATTTAGCAGATCTATTGACCAACACAGTTGTAAATATAAATAAATAAATAAAAATATAAAAATACAGTTAAAAAATCAGCTCTACTATTAGATCGTCGAGAAGCCAATCTTCTTTTTATTACTTTTTGTTAAAATTTATTATTTTTTTTTATTTTACTTTAGATGATAGTAAACAATACGGAAAAATATTGCATCGTGAATATTTTCAATCCCTTTATCTAAGTTAACAGCACGCCTTTTCAAATAATATATTTTCATGTAAAAGTTTCGAAATGTTGACCTAGCTTTTTTCTTTCCCTTAACTATATAGTAAGAAAAATATACGATCGTGAAAATTTTCCAATTCCAGTTTTAAACAGAAATGCACGTTTTAGGGTCCCATGGGTCCAAATAAACAAATGTCCAATATTTCTTCTTCTGAAGTACCTTTTATTTTAATATTAATTAAAAAAATAATCATACATTTTCTTAGCATTGATAAAAAACCGCTAAATATACGTAAATAAAATAAGTCGGACGAATTTGATAACACCAATTCAATAAGGTTATTAATAAAAAACATTATTTTTTTTTTTTTTTTTTTTTTTTTTTTTTCGAACAATATTATAGTTATTAAGTTGTATAATGACCTTTGGTAGCGAATGATTTTAGAAAAATGTTTATCTATTTACAAGTTGTAAATGTAATGCAAAAACACGAAAAAGGGATATAATGATTATGTATATATAATTTTTATTTTTAGATTACAAATCTGAAATACATGTTTCTATCGAAATCAAGTTAATTCTTAAGATTAGGAAAGAGATGGATGTGGTGGTAAAAAAAAAAAAAAGAAATTTAATATCCATATTAGGTTCTTCATCAGTAGCCTCTCTCCAAAAAGTAAGTAAACGTTAATTCTTTGCGTTTTTTAAAGTCTAACTTTATTTAAAAGCTCTTAATTGATTTTAACAACGGTGTAAGTGAAAGTCATGTGCTGATACTCCATAATTTTTAGTGAATACATCAAGTAAATATATATCTAGATAAAATTACTTGAAACAAAAGTTTATTGCAACTATTCAATGTTATAGATCTCGTGGCTATCTTCTTTTCAGATGCCTCGGATGATTATTAGGAATCGAAGTGGGAATCAAGGATTGGGACTAGTCAGGATGGGAATGAAAATTATCACAGAAGGAATGGTACCTCTTTCGAGCCGAATCGGAAACATATGGAACTTAAGTTCATTTTGTATTTATTTTTTCTTGAAAAAGTAGGAGTTAAAAGGATTTCACAAAGGACTTTGGACTTAAAGGATTGGATACGATAAATTGTGATTGATGAACGTGTCTCAAAAGTGAACGTTTTTAAAGATTTTTTTTTCTTAAATAATCATTTAATATATATTGAATAGAATTAATGTGACCCAAACATGTCTTGATGAACTCCATTTATTATTCCATCTAATAACGTAGCATGCATAATAAAAAAAAATAAATGGAGATTATCAAGTTTTGACTGATAAACAGGATTCTTAAGGCGGACATGTGTGGGTATGCAGTTTAAGATATGATACCGGTTTAAAAGCAGGATGTGAACTCTGTTGCTCGAATCACTGTCGGTTATTTGTGAATAGGATTTTCGATGGTAAGAACAGCATTAATATGATTTTTTCATTCACTATTGTATCTGATTGTGGTGCCATATATGCGTTTTAATGTTGTTGAAGAAGTTAAACACTTTTGTCCATAAATGAAAATCAAGAATATATGTAGAATTCTTTAAGGTATATCAAATACTGAGATACTAAAAAATAGTCAGTAAAAACTTTTTTAGTACCTTAGCAATTGTTAAAATGTATTCACTGTTGACGTCTTTGTATTCTATTTTTATCAGAGATTTTGCGAGCTGATTTTACATTCAAATATTTGAATCCTTCTTGAAGTAATGGGTATTTTATTGTGTCCGAGGAGATTAAAAAAAAAAAGTTTTTTTTCTTCTTTCTGCTCATAAAGATTCACTGAACTTGTGTTTGTATAACATAATCCTGAATGTATTTTCATAATATTCAGATTTGTTTTTATCAATGCTTAGTGCGTCTATTTTTGCTAAAGGGCGGGGCTAGTTGTGCATAGGGGCAAGTTGGACAATGGAAATAAGGAGCCGCGAGACGGGAACTTATCGCGCGAACCTTCGAGGCGAGTGAAGTCACACGCCCATAGTTTGTTTTACGACCAAGAAAATAAAATTATAAACGGCGTTCTAATGTGTCCAACCTTTATTTACTCGAAACAATCCTATACCAATCCATCAACTTCCAGCATACTATCAAATAGGGATATTTACAATCTTCTGCAGTTCGAACCATCAATCCATTCATAAGAAGCTAAATCCCTACATTCCGACCTTTATATCCCATCCCACAGAACCAAAGCATATGAACGTTCCTTTCTAATTCATTCCACCAGCTTTTGGAATTCTCTCTCTCCAAACATCTGTCGTGCAACCTGTTTTACTACATTCAAATACCAATTTTTCAGTATCTTTTAGCTTCCTGAAATAACTCAATCTGACAATAAGAAATGCACTGATAAGTTTTAGTTAGATTATAGTAAATGTTTATTTTTTTTTATACAAATTATCTCAACTTTTGTTTTTAGTGAATTCTCTTTTAGTTTAATTATTAGAAGTAAATTGTATTTTATTATATTTTCCCTAAAATAATTCATTTCCTTTTATTGCTATACATATTTTTTTTAATGTTCAATATCCCCCCTAAATTATTTTGTATCTTGGCCAGATGTAGCTATTACATTGTGTGAAATCTTGTGGGACTTATCCCAGAATAAAGTTTTTATGTCTCTTCTTTCTTTCTAGCTAATTGCGGTATTTCGTTTAATTTATCTTCCTTCGTCATAAACCTCTGACATCCTGCCCTACAGTGTTCTTTGATAATATTCCGCTTTTCCTGGTTGAACAGATTCGCTATCTAGGACTCCTAACTTGATAAACGTCTAACATGAAATCCGCACAGAAGATTAAAACGCCAAGAAACTGCCTGTCGCTTTTGCTTACTTCAACACTTACTGGACAGACGCTCTGGACTTAAGAGTTCAGCTTTGTGCTGTAGTAAACCATCAAATTCTTCCCATATTCAGTCCTTACCATCCAGAATCCTTCGATGCTCCTTACTTGTCACGAATAAACTAATCCATAAAGACCTTAATGTCTGTATGTTGCTGGTTTGGCCCGAACCAGGTATCAATCCTTTCATGACAAACCCTACTCCAACTCTAACCCACTAGTTTTAATCCTAGCTTCCTCTTCCATTCCTGACAATCCTCCGAGGCGTAAGAAAAAAGATGGTCTCGAGACCAAGTTTAGTTTAGCTAGTCGAGTGCTCCAATGAACATTTTCTCTTCATTTCTTTCTCTGTTAGCTAATTTACTTGATGTATTAGCTAATACAGTTGTAAATTTCAATAAATAATAATAAAACAAACAAAAATTATGTTCCATGAGTTTCCAAGTTCCTTGTTTTGTTCTAACGTACACTAGCAATCTTTATAGATTGCTGTATTATTGATCCGCAATCCATTAGGGCTGTTTAGCCGTAACCGCTTTATCCACTTAGATCCAGCTGATGACGACACATTACCCTCCGGATCCACCGTCTCCGTAGCTAGTCAACAGTTTGCGCATTTCCTCAATCAACCGCTGTTCTAAATCGCTAAACTGGATTTGCGCGGTCTCTTCCTGCCCTACACTTTTCGCCATTACGTCCATCATCCAATTTGACTATTACAAGCATCCGCAACTGATTTTGAGAACATAGTAACAGAATGATATCCTGCTACGATAGGCAACTCGCTAGACTTTTCACCCCTTTGAAAACATGATGCTGAATATTCCCTATTTATACTTCCAATTACTTATATATGAAATGTTTAACAAGATAAATTATTGTGACCGTTTAAATTTTCGAAATCCAGTTTTCAGCGGAAATAAACGCTTAGGTTCTCCTAAGTCCAAATAACCAAATCGCTCGAAAAGATTCTCGGTGCGTGTCTTCTTGCACGCAAACGAAAAGTCTTACGAAATTGAAATTTCTTTTTAATATCAACTATGTTAAGTTCCATCAACTTTTTCAGCCAAATCGGTTAACCGAAAGAGCCATTTAATGCCATGCACTTAGCACCTTTTTACGATTTTCTCAAAAACGGCTCAAAAGATTTTGATTATACTCGCTATATCGATGTAAAATGGAATTAGATTTAATATCATATAAGTTTAATTCTGATTAAAATAGTCTACAGGGTATGAATGCCGATAATTTGAAATTTATTCATCTGGAATACGTTTAATTTTATAGATTTGAAAAATATAACCTCCCGCATCCAATCCTTGTAATCCAAAATCCAAGAAAATCCTCAATGCTCCTTACTTTTAACTAATAAACTCATCCAAGAGACCCAAATATCCGGTGCAGACTTTGCCCGCGATAGATACACCTCCTTTAATTCCGAACTACCGGCCCACTCAAACCCGCTTGTCCGTAACCTCTCAACTACACCTATTCCCGATAATCCTACAAGGCCTCGAGACCTTCTTATAAAGTAAACATTGAAGTGCTACCAATGGGTAGCTTCTTCACGTGTCTATTTATGCCTATTATTGTATCGTCTTTTTTACTTACTGTATTTATAAATACAGTTGTAAAAAAAAACCCAATAAAATATGAAAATATATATATATATAATATATATATATATATATATATTTTAACAATATCACCTTATTATCATGGATAAAAAATTAATTGTCTTTAACTGCTTGAATCTCTCAATTCGAATCCGGTTAGTTATAATATACTTTGTGTTGAGAAAAGTAGGAATTATTGCTATATACGTAGTGCAATTATTTTTAATAAAAGAGTGGTGTAAGTAGAAATCAGCCTCCAATTTTATTCACTGGAATGCTTCCCTTCTTTTTTTTTGTTAACTTTCTCCTTGAAACAATTCTAGACAATTCCTTCATAAGGAGATCAAGTTCGCTTAACTTGGGAGGAAGCCATTGAAAAGATCAAAGCTGTTCCTTCTCTAATTATAGTAAGAGATCACTCCCTGTTGATTTAAGGACAAAAAATCATGCAAAACATGGGCATAAAAAAAAAATCAATAAAAAAAAAATCAGCAAACAAGGGTTTCTTCAAGGACGTCCGGTTACTGAAGTAACTTCTAAGGTCTGCCTGATCACTTTAATTCATGGCGGAAGGGTGAATCCAACCCGAGATTTTTTTCTAAATTATAGGATGAATATAATAAATTTAGCCTTCGTGTATATTTTCATTTGTCAGAATCAATCACGGAATTCCGTTACCGTTCGGGAACATTAACTAAAAAAAAAATGTTTTGAAGAGAATATTGGCTGTCCCAGACATATGTCAAGGAAGTTGGTTCAAAAAATTCCGTTTTGAATAAAAACAAAAAATTAAGTATATTTGTGATCATGTTGTATTTAGGCAACCTTGAATATAATATAACTCTAATATTTGGTTTTAAAATAAGTTCCTAGCATTTTTTTAATAGTAGTTTCGATAAAAACTTCAGATTTTTGTATTTTTAATCTAGTATAATAGACCAATTTCGATCTATTACATGTTCCTATCTTTTAGGTAATTTTTTTATTTCGTCCCCCCATAGCAGTTGAAGGACGACGACCTGAGCGCTTTGCTTATTCAAGTCAAACTTTCCGTTTATGAACCGAGCAAACTCTTACGGACGGTGCGTACTGAAAATTTTGCCAACCATCTGTGTAGCGGATTTTTCTTTTTCGGAAATAAAAATCATTAAATGACGGAAATCATTCTTTTCTCTTAATTCACAAGCAAAGTACCACTTAAAGATTAGGAACTTGTTTTAAACTGATGCATAAAAGCACCTTAACTACTCCTTTTTAGAATATGTAAACATTATTGACCAATTAAACATGATTTTATAAACACAGTGTTAAGGGAACAATGCCCTTAACAAATTTTAAGTGCTGCCCTAAGGAGCAGCAACACAACCACGCAATAACGCTATCATGCTATCTAGTGGTATCTAGGGGTAATCTAGCTCTACCAGAAATTTCAGGAAAAGACAAGATCTGAAGACAAGTGTGGAGAGGTGAGATAGATAAAGAAGAGCAGAGTGAGCACATGTACCCCCCAATGTAGCTAGACATTGTTTATCCTTAATAGTCACTCCGCATGATGGAGGAGTAAACAATAGGAGTCGACCTGCCCACGGCCGAGAAGAAGCGGACCGAAGAAAACAAAAGGAGACGTAAGAAAAAATCGGCCATTTATCAGCTGGATATAAACAATAGATAATAATTTAAACCACTAACCCTCATTACATAACTCATTCTATAATGCCACTCAGGATCCCTCTAAAGGCAGCATCTCACCGCCTCGATTGCATAAGATCCTTGGCACTTGAAACCATAACTGAGCGCTATTCCAGCCCTCCCTGGTTCCATTTCTACATTGATGGTTCAGCTGAACACGCAAAGAACAATGGAGGAGCTGGCGTGTACTGGCATCTATTTAAAATCTCGAAGGCAGTAGGGAAATGGTCTACCCATTTCGACAGCGAAATTCGTGCTAAATTACTTGCTTTGAAAGCTATCTCAAAAAGGATTCACAGGCGGCCATCATTACAGCCTCGCAGCCTAATGTACCTCAAGATAATGACATAGTGATCTATCAATTAAAAATTTAACAATTGTTTCAACAGGGTAGGCAGGTAGATCTCCAATGGATACCAGGCCACTGTGGTATCCATGAAAATGAAGCAGCTGACAAGCTTGCAAAAGAAAGTGCAACTTTAGAGTAGTCGGACAACCAAATTTATTATTGTAAAAGCTAGGATGAAGTTAAGAGGTCATATCATGCTCTATTCTTGGGATGGATTCCTAAATGCTTAGTTCGTTCAACAAGCGCTGGGCTGAACTACTTCTTGAAGAAGAAAGGATAACGATAGATTTGCAAAGAAAAAAAGCTGTTGGACGGTTCAGAATGATTACCGGCCAGGATTACCTCGCGAAGCACTTGCATAGGATCGGAGTGGTAGTGGTGGAGTGGAGTCTCCACTTTGCTGTTTGTGTGATATGAAGCGGGAAATGGATGGAGCGCATCTATAAGTATGCTAGCACTTACAAAAAATAATATTTGAAACACCATCCAGACCGGAGTGGTACTGGGCTGCCTGATCCCTTATGGCGGAAGTCGAAATGGGGAGGCATAGTTTAAAAAAAAAAAAAAAAAAAAAAAAAAAACCTAACCCTTATTATGATCTCATGTAACCAAAATAGCAAAAAATATAGATCCTTTATTTAATACAGTACACTATCCATTTAAACATCCAGCCTATCACTATTTAATTAATTATGATTATGAGTTCCCTGGAGTGCCCTAGGCATCCTGCCATAAACACACAGAGAGGATTAAAGTTAAAATATTCTAATAAACTTCGAACTTACTTTACAACCCAATATATATGTATGTAATTTTTATTTTTAAATAGCAATTTTTTTTTTCAATATGAAGTTTTCCCGACTCAAAAACTCCTGCTCAAGCAGCTTTTTCCAGCTCTGCTAGTCCATCGCGTCTTCCTCCAACTTCCATCTAATTGGGTAAGACCTCTCCTTCTGCCATCTGCTTACTATCCATGATTTTTGGTATGCGGTCGTTACCCATTCGTTTTACAATCTTGACGAACGTTCTACAAATATGTGTACTATATATGGCTTAAATTATTTCTATTTAAATAAAATTATAAACAATTTACAAAACGAAAATGTATTTTGATAGATAGAAAATAATTTTTATTCTGGGACTGGGTCCCTTTAGAATAACAAGTTTGTACAGTTTAAATATACAATATGTCTGGCCAACAGACAAGATGAACATGATTAAATACTATTTACAATAATTGATGAATTTTTATATAAAATAAAATAAAAAAAACATCTTCAGAAGCTAATTTATGTTAGAAAAAAAATGAGAAATATATGATTTGATAACAGAATCCAAATTAAAAAAGAAACAAAAAAAAAAAAAAATAAATAAAACAAAAATAATTAGTAACATTGTACTAATACTTAGTATTCTTAAAATAACATTAACTCTGAAATAGTAAAGGATCTATATTAGACCAAGAATTAATGAAAGATAATACAATTAAAACATAAATAAAAATAAAAAATACAAATATAAGAAATGAAATCTTCTAGTAACAAAAAACGATATAAAAAACTAAACAAATACTGTAAAGATTGAACCAAAGGAAAAAATAAAGTATATAAAAATATATTTCATATTTAAAATATATGTCAGGCAGCGTCATTTTGGGATGTTAGAAGGTGCTGGAAAAGAAGGAATTTAAATGTAGAAAGGGAAGGACATGGCGGATGTTTGATGGAAGGTAATTCCAGAAACTAGTAGAACGGGCCAGAAAGGAGCATTCGTATTTTTTTGTTCTGTGGGAAGTGATATAAAGGTATTTGTTGTTTGGTCGGAATTCGACCAATTGGCGGTGATCGTATTGTTAATATATGGACATATTTTGTTGTTTATTCTGAAAAGTAAAATTTATTTTACCTTACTCACGATGTAATTACAGCCGAAGGGAATGGGTAGTATAAAAATAAGTTTCCTCTACTTTGACCTTTGCCGTTCTAGAAATAGGAACTTCAAAAGCACTATAGGAAGCCATCAGGCATGAAATTAGCAGAACTCTTTCAAGTCAATCTGTAAAGGAACGAATAAGGAAACAAAAATCAAAGACTGGGCAGCATGTATTTGTTAGATTTAATATTTTTCAACCACGTGCATTCGGAAAACAATAATACTAGATAGTGGGATATATATATATATATATATATACCATACATACTATAAAAAAAGATAAATTATAGTAGAATGATTATTGCAAAAATAAAAAATATTTATTTATTGTTCTTTATCACTGTTTTTTAGTAAAACAAATAGCAAATAAAGTTAAACATAAGATGAACTATATATAATAAGAACTATATTTCTACTTATAAAATAGCTTGAAACAAATGTGCAGATAAACTGTCCATAGAAAGTCGCGGTTATTTTATTTTCAGACGCAGTGGAGGATTATCAGAAACTATGGATTGAAACTTGTGAAAAGCTTGCCAAATCAGCAGTGTATGGAACATTAAGTTCATTTTTTTTTAATTTGTGAAATAGAAAGATTAGGAGTACTGATGATTTTATGCAGGTTTTAGGGTTGTAAGGTATACCAGAAGAATTGGATGTTGTTGTTTTTTGTTTCGTTTTTTATTTATTTAAAGAAATTTACTGATGCAAATAGTAAATGGGATAGATGTATGATTAAAACATGATAGTCCTGTGAAGAAACTACCTATTGGTAGATCTCCAATGTTTAATTTATGATAGGAGGTCTCTTGGCGATCTTCTTTTAAGTCGCCTCGGTGGATTGTCAGGAATATATGGTGAGAAGAAGAGGTCACAGATAAGCGGGTTTGAGTGGGCAGGAAGTTTGGAATGAAAATAAGTATGTCTGTATCGGGCGTACTCATCAACAAATGGGATATTTAGGTCTTTTATGGATGATTTTATTAGTAACAAAGTGTAGAACATAGTGGCTTTTTCGAAGGGTTTCGGATTGCAGGGATTGGATGCGATAGGAATTTGATGGTTTAGTTGTCCCTCATAGCTAAGTCCAAATAGGCCTGATAATGTTTATATTAATGATTTTATTGTATTACATAGTAAGTATTGAGCGTTTGTCGAGTAAGTGTTATAGTAATCGGTATCTAGGAGCAGTTTCCTGTCGTTTCAGTCTTGTGTTAGGATTCCATATTAGGCGTTTGTCAAGGTTTTGTTAAGTACCGGATCTGTTCAACAGCAGTAAGTAAGATATTGGTAAAGGATGCGGTGGGGTTGGAGGTCGATGGTTTAGTAGTGCTCACTGTTCCATAAATGAACTTGTAGTAATTAAGTGGACAAATAAAGCATCTGCCTAATAACTGATGAAGTAGCGGAAGCAGAAGATTAATTTTTAACCAATGAATGTTTTAGTATTCTAATTTCAACTCTCAAATTTTGCGATATTTGTTATAATTATTTCAAGGAATTTAAATGCTGACAGAAAAGAAGCATGACGGATGTTTGGCATTAGCGAATTCCAGAAAGCAATGGATTGCTAAGAGAAAAGGCGCTCTCTTTTTGTTCCTTAGAAAAGAGTTAGAAAATACGACATCCAGTTTCCTTTGAATGAATTGAAGATTTGAATTGGATAAGATAGGAGATGTTAGGGTTGATTGTATAAGACTAATTTTCAGTTTGATGAAAAGGAGTTATATCCCAAGATATAACTCACATATAGCGTCCTCACTTCCCGACGAACTAAGAAAACATTTAATGAACTTTATGGGTCCCAACTACTGCCTCATCCATCACATAGTTCAGACTTCGCACTATCAGATTACTACATGCTTCGATCCATGGTCCATGTTTATCAAAAAAGAAGAAATTAATAATATTGCGGTTCTTTTTAGAAATTGCGTTCTAAGAATTTTTTGACATCCATCCTAAAGTGACCAGCGTGGTATCTAGCGATTGACAAGGATGTGTCCAATGCCAGTAGATAACAATAGACTATACTTTGAGCATTTATTGTATTAATTATTTTTAAATAAATCTGGTGCGCGCAACACACGACTTTCACTTACCTCCGTTATTTATACCGATTTAAGAATTTTTAAACGAAATAAATTATAAAGAATTATTTATATTAAATTTTAATAGAAACATGTGTTTTATTAAATAATCTATTCTATTATTATTTACGACAATCAGTTTGTTTTATTGGCATTTCATCACTCTTTGTTACCCTTTACAATTCCGTGTATCAGATTATACTTTTTCTAAAATCTTTAGCTATCCCACGGTGTATTATACATCTATATTACTATTCTTGTGTTCAAAAATACAAAAATTGCATAAAAAAAAATATGTTTGCACTTTTCGCCTTTAGTTGTTTATCGAATTCGTCCAACTTGTATATTTATTCGTTATTCATCAATGTCATTAAGATGATATGGTTAATCTTTTGGAATGTACAAAATTAAAGGTTTCATAATGATGGAGTTTTGTTGACCGTTGAGAAATTAGATGAGGAAGATGGTTGGGGGTGCGGTCATAAATTAAAAACACACATTTAAAATAAGTGCTATTTTAAATTAAAATAACACTTATTTTAAATGTGTGTTTTTAATTTATGACCGCACCCCCAACCATCTTCCTCATCTAAAATTAAAGGTAGTTTAGACGGAGAAACTTTTGAAATATCAGCATTTGAGCCCTGTCAGACTATTTTAATCAGATTGAAACCTACAAAACCCATCGATATAGCGAGTTTAACCAGAATCTTTAGGGCCGTTTTTGAGAAAATCGTAAAAGGGTGCAAAATGCATTGTATAAATTGGCTCTTCTGGTTAGCTGATTTTGATTAAAAACGTTCTGTAACATCTCGGGCGTATAGGTGTGTTAAATATGAAATTTCAGTTTCATAGGACTTTTCGTTTACGCGCGGGAGTTACCACACTTGGACACAAACACACTCAGACCTTTTTGCGGGTCTTGGTTATTTAGACTCTTGGGAATACACTAAAACGTGATTTCCGTTGAAAACTGGAATTTGAAAATTTTCACGATCGCAATACTTTTCCTTACTATATATTTCATATATAGGTAAGTGCAAGTAAAGTAATAATACAAAATTTGTTAGGTCTTTTTAATTGTAGGCAACCTGTTACAGTTATTTGAATAATAACATAGGTTGCATCATTATTGAAACACACCGGATTTATTTACTCTCTAACTTATTAACAAGGAATATTGTAACAAAAAAAAAAGTCATTGTTCTGGATAACAATAGACTTTCATTGCCTCGAAAATTTATGAATAAATCCTTGCATACCAGTGGGAGTCTAGCATGCTTTCATTTCTGTTGTTATTTTTCCATGTAGAACACAATGCTATAAGATTCATTTTTACTTTTACTTACTATATATATTAAGGGGAAGTATTGCGATCGTGAAAATTTTCGAATTCCAGTTTTCAACGGAAATACACGTTTTAGGGTCCCCTGAGTCCAAATAATCAAGTCCCGCAAAAAGGTCTCTGTGTGTGTGTGTCTGTGGTAACTCCCGGGCGGAAACGGTAAGTCCTATGAATCTGAAATTTCATATTTAAGACAAATATACGCCCGAGACGTTACAAAACCTTTTTCATCAAAATGGGCTGACCTGAAGAGCCACTTTATACCATGCATTTTGCACCTTTTTTCGATTTTCTCGAAAACGGTTCCGACGATTTTGATTAAACTCGCTATATCGATGTATAATTTAATGGGCTTTAATATCATGTAGGTTTTATTCTGATTAAATTGGTCTAACAGGGCTTAAATGCCGATATTTTAAATTTTCTTCCCCTAAAGTACCTTTAATTTTGTAGATTCAATAAAAATAACTATATGATCTTGTTAACGCTGATAAAAAACAGATAAATATATAAATTGAATAAATTCGATACCCAACTAAAGGAGAAAACAGAAAAAATATTTTTTTAATGCAATTTTTCGTTTTTGAACATAAGAGCAGTAATATACATGTATGATATACCGTTGGAAAGCTAAAGATTTTAGAAAAAATATTATCTCATACACAAGCTTCTAAAAGTTAATAGAGGGTGGTGAAAAGCCGATAAAACTAACTGATTGTTTTAGATAATAATATAATAGATTTTTTAATGAAACACATGTTTCTATAGAAATTTAATTTAATTAATTCTTTAATAGTTTCACGTATTTTTATCTCTAACTGTATTTGAGAAATCTTTCATTGATTTTAAAAATAGAGGTAAGTGAGTCGTGTGTTGCCCGCACCAGATTTTTAAAATACCGAGCACAGATTAGCTAATCAAACTCACACTGTGATAATAACCTTTAGAGAATTACAAATATGAAATCATATGATTTTATCTGATATAGAGAAATCACTGTTTAAATTCATAAAATAACCGTTATCATAACTTAGTAAAAGGTTGCCTAAAATGAAAAAGACCCAATTAGGTTTTATATAACCCATTATATTATAAACTTAACATAATATAAATACAATTACAAGTATCTTTTCGCTTTCCATATTTATAAACATTGTATTTTTTTAATTACTGTTTAGCATTAGGCCTTCTATGTGTTAATGTTCAAACAAACAAGTATTTTAAGCGGTGGCTGGCTAACTTGAAAAATGTTTTTCTCATTTATTTATTTCTCATTAATCGCCTCGTAACTTTTAGTTTATTTTACAATTTATTTATTACTCCTTAAATCTCTCACTCATGACATAACTTCGTTTATGTTTACTCTAGGCTAACTATTGTTTACTTAGTAACGATAACATGCTTTCCGCCGGGTATTGTAACTTAAAATATTTATCATAGCGCGTCATTTGAAACTAATTAATTATTTTTAATACACAGTTAGAATGTCTACTCATAACTGTTCAACGTCCAATTATATTTACTGTTAAGATTGCTTAGTAAAAAGTAAATAAGCTGTTGGAGTAATACATCCTTTTTGCCTAAAAGTTCTCAAAGGAATTTTTTAAAATATATTATTTGTTTATAGTTATTTACAACTGCTTAAAATGCTTTAAGCATACAGGTTTTGAAAATATTATATGAAAGAATCACCCATTAGTAGCTTTTCATTAACTGTTTTAAATTAGTAGGTCTCAAGGCCACCTTCTTTTCAATCGCCTCGGAGGGTTATCAGTAATATCTAAGGCAGATAGGTTACGGACCAGCAGGTATGTGTGGACAAGGAGTTTAGAATGAAAAGAGTTTAATCTATTTCGGGTCAGGTCTACAACCAGTGGAATTTAAAGGTCATTAGGGATGATTTGATTTGTGACAAAATAATGGACATTCGGGATTCTCCGAAGGATTTTGGATTGTAAGAATCGGATGCGGTTTTAGTAGATCCCCAAAACTTGATTCCATATATCCAAATTTTTTCGCAATTGACTGTAAGTTTCGAATATTTGTCAAGTAAGTGTTGTCGTAATCGGTATCTTCCATTCAAGTCTAATCTTTTTTTTTTTTTTATTTTTTTTTTAAACAAATTTCATAAATTCATTAAATTGTATGAGAATAATAATTTGCTTTATCATATTGCGTTATAATTATTCTCTAAATTGATGCATTAAATAATAATAAACCAACTTGTAGTGCTTGAGACACAAAATGTGTTTTTTATTGCCTTTTAAGAAAAACTCTTCTCACATAAGTTTGTTGATTGTTAATATTTTAAATTTCTCTTCGTTGTGTGAATTTAATTATGTATTATTTGTTATTTTGTATTCGCCGATTTATTAATTTAATTTGATCATTATTCAACCTTTCAAGTTCAAATTACAATATCTCAAGGATTAAGAACAATGATGTTTATAATATTTTAATATGAGATTTTTAACTGTATAAATATGAATGTAAGGATAAATGTATTATTGTTTCGTTCAAAGTGAATTTAAGGATGTTTACTGCTTGGGATTTAAACTCTTTTCCTTAAATGTTTTTTTTTTCTTCATCACAATATTTTTTTTTTTATTTATTTTTTTTTTTTTATTTATCGAGCAATATTACAATCTGTCCAATTCAGGACATTTTTAATAGTGATAACGTACAACATTCATACTACATTCACACGATATATACAAAACAATAAATTTATATAATAATAATAATAAAATATACATATATACAAAATAAAATCAATAAAAATATATACAATAGTCACTCATACCTATATACAATTCACAAGCATACAGCACGTGAGTGGAGAATCTAGCCAATGCTAGAACTCCAATATACATGTTACAAGAGGTCACGAGGCCACTGCCGTTTCAACCTTCTAGGTGGGTTGTATGGACCATCACAATATAGAACTATTTTCCGTGTGTCATGTTTTTATTCATTTTTTTCCTATGTACATTTTTTTTTAAATCTAACCTCATTTAGTTTATGTTTTAGAACAAGTTACAGTTTTAATGAGCACTAATATTGCTCTGAATTTAATGCGAATTTATCAGTTTTTTTTTTTTTTTTTTTTTTAATTGTTCCTCCATAAATAGACTGAATTACGAATCAGCTCATTTAGAAAAATTCCAGACGTTGCTTTTTCTCTGTGTTCAACTGTTTGTTTTTTTTTCTTCTAAAAATACTTTGGTATTTGTGGTATTTTTTATTCGCTGGAATATTAATTGAATTTAGTTTTTCGTTTTAATTTATTGAAGGTGATTTTATATTTGATACCCCGCATATTACAAAAATCAGTGCCTTAACTATATGCGTGAAATGCAGCATTTTCTAATTAGTTTTTCTATGTATTTTTATATCTCGATTTCCGTTTCTAAACATATTTTGCTGTTGTTTAATTTTTATGCTATGTTATTTTCCTAAGAGTTTCTGAATCATGTATACCTCGAGCTGTTTGTTGTGTTGGGTGGGAATGCGATTCTAACCGCACCAACTCATTGTACGTTTCACTAGACGTTCCTTCATACCAATTGCTGTACCCAAGAATATTTTAAAGGTTGAAGTTTTATAATTTGATTTTATTGTTATTTTTTGTGAATCTTATATTTTTCTTTCTATGGGCTCAGTTAATTTTTAGCCTGTCTGGACGCCATATACATTTAAGATGATGTATAAATTTTATACCAATATAACTGCCAATCAAAGTAATTTAAGTTCTATGAAGACACACGTTTGTATTTTTTACTTGCACTAACTTATATATCTGTGGCGGTCGTGAATAAGTGGTTAAGTCAAAATCTTTCATTTTACAGGTGAGCGACTTAAACTTTACGTAATACCTGAAATAGAATAATTAATATACAGCATTCTTTCCACCTAAAAATTCTTCCTCCAGGAAATTTCTTTAACCAATTTAACACGACGTGGGAGACGGTTTGATGGAGCGATACGTGGAGTTAACTCATTTTTTATATAACTCGAGTTATCCAGTTTTTCACGACCGCCACAGATATGAAATATATACTAATGGAAAATATTCCTTTTGTGACAATTTTCGAATTCGAGTTTGCAACAGGAATACACGTTTGAGGGTTCCTTTTAAGTTCCGCAAGGTCAGTGTGAGTGTGCCTGTGTGTATGTGCTGAGTTAAACTCAAAAGCGTTAAGTTGTGTAAAAACAGGATTTAATGTTTTAGGACCAAACCATCAAATTCTTCTCGTATCCAATCCTTACAATCCAAAATCCTTCGTAAAATCCTTAACGCTCCTTACTTTGTCACGAATAAGCTCATCCATAAAGAAAGACCTCAATATCCCATATGTAACTGAATTAGCCCGAGCCAGATATCAATCATTCCATGAAAAACTCCATTTCCACTCTAATCAACTAGTTTCTATCCTATCATCCTCTTCGATTCCTGATAATCCTCCGAGGCGTCTGAAAAGAAGATGGCCCCGAGACCTTCTAGTTTAAAATATTTTCAGAGTGCTGCCGATGGGTGGCATCTCTTCATGTATTTCATGTTAGATTACTATATCCATCACATTTACTTGTTGTATATAATTATACAGTTGTGAATATCAATAAATATGTTAGAAAAAAAAAATGTTTTAGGAGCGTATAAGCAACTTTTTATTCCAAATCGTGTAACTAGAAGTGCCACTTTATACCATGCATTTTGCATCTTTTCAAGTTCCGAATTCTTAAAAACAGTTCCTAACCACTTTGATTAAACTCCCCTAAAATTAAGTCAGCTTTAATAATGGTATGTTCATTCTGATTAAGATAGTTTTTAAAAAATTGTCTTCCAAAGTACTTTTAATTCTGTTGATTAGGAATAATTATCTACACCATCTTGTTAGTATTGGTAAAAACGAGTAAATATAAAAGTTGGAGAGTTGCGAAAATACTTTTTTGGGTAAACAAACTCGATGTATTTTCCATCTCCAATAAAAACTAAAAACAAACTTGCAATCAGCAAATTGTAACAAATCATTTCCGAATCAATGGTTAATTTATAGCATGTCTACTAGGCCACCCCCTCAAACGTCGTCGGTGTGGGTTTTACGAATGGGTGATGGATTTAAGAGTTTGTGTCGATGTTGAAATTTTAATAATATTCTGTAGCATTATTAGAAACTGTGATTATGTTCAAGTCCTTGTGTAATAATTCGTTTGTCATATAATGGTGCAACCATAATTTTGGATTGGAGAGACTGACTTATTCGAATATTAGAGGTTTTGCAGAGCCCCATAGCTCTATCCCGCATGCCCTTAAGGGTTTGATAAGTACTTGTGTTCAAGGGTGATTTTTCTTTTTTTTCAAGTAGTCTGGATAATAGTCTAAATCATTTGTTTCGGTATTTTTAAGTGCAATGTGGGTCCTCCATATCAGTATTTTGTCTAAGTACCGTCCCAAATATCTTACTTCAATTGCAATATTTATTTTAGTTATAAATCCGCGTTATATGCTTAACAGTTATGCCAAGGCCAGTAGTTTATTTTGCACTTTTACATTTAGCCTTGGAATGCAATGTCCGTTGATGCTCCCTCAATGATACCTATCAGAATGTTTGTTCTAAATGGTTTCTTGAAGGAGTAATTATTATTGTATAATTAAGCGGATCGGCCACAATTTCTCAGACGTGACTTTCGATATGACCTTGGAAATAATATTTTCTTATTTTTGTTTTCGAACGGGAGGTGTGGCATTTTGTTTTTCAATCGGGTCTGCTTTTCAATTTCTTTTTGTAAAGACCGGAATGCAGGAGCGGCAGCTGATGTAAGATGTTGCCACGAGTCGTCACGAGGCGAGCCTTCCTCTCGACCAATGAGAAGACGCCATCTGGCCACACCTCCACTACGTCACAACCTTGCCCTTGTTCAATGTCGACTCCACTCATCTTACAAACCATAATGGATCTTTGTTCTATACAATCTAGATAATTACCTATTGCGCAGTGTCGATATCTTGCGGCTTCCTATCAGTGATGATGCAATTTGATTCTTCTTATTTTTTTTTTCTCATTTTTTGATGAGTAATAAGATGCTTTACGAGGGGGAATTTTATCGCTTGATCATGAGACGTATTTAGAACGCCCAATGTTTGAAATACTCGAATCATGAACTTCGTCGTTTAGATATCAATATGATTAATTTCCGCATGAAATAATGACATTGTTTTGTATTTCGAATTACCTTTGATCTTCTCCTAAAATGGGTATAACATAAAGGAATCACCCATTGGTAGCACTTCAAAGTTGATCCTTTGGCCATATTTTTTTCAGGCTCCTCGGAGAGTCATCGGGAATTCATGATCACTGGTTATCAACAAGTTCTTTTGTATAGGCAGAAAGTCTGGAATGAAGAGGCAGGATGTCTAGCAATAGGGAAAATCGGGAAAAGTCAGGGATTTTAAAAACATATGGAAAAGTCAGGAAATTTGCACTTTAGTCTGAGAAAATGGTCCCTAGATAACATCGTTTCTTCTTCACTCAGACCAAAGTTCCAATATGCCTACTTCTTGTGATATTGCAAATAATATAAAGTTTTAATATAAATTTGTAGTCAGATTTGTAAATATTAATTATTACTAACAGCAGTATCCAAGTTCGTCATAATTCATTAGTAAGTCACCTTTTAAACATCTACAATTTCAGCTGGTGCCGGTTAGATATACTTGAATCTTATCGTAAAGTAATTAGTCATTCCTATTAATTATAATTATTCTTTGTTTTGTCGATTTTCACCGAGATTTGGCCAGGTAAAAGACATCTTACAATATGGAAAAGTCAGGGAATCTCTTTGAGCTGATTTTCTAGACACCCTGATATGATAACTAGAACTATATTTGAATAAAATATTAACATGGAACATACATACGAAATTAAAGCGAAGAGGACTAACAAGACGTTACAAACAACTTTCACATCTATTGGATTACAGATCATCACTAAATTTACGAAACAAGCGACTGTTTTACACTACTCTACTGAGATCTATCTGTACATACGGAGGAGAACTTTAGGGTTCTACAAAATACGTACAACTCCATCCATAATGTTACGAAAAATTGTTCACCCGTCATGGTGTGTTTCGAATCTTACGAGCACAATAACACAAACATCCCAACAGTAAATTCTTACAGTCACGACAAATATATCACGTTAATCGATATAGACATGTGATTTCTTCATTCCTTAAAATTATCTTTTATA
This sequence comes from Piezodorus guildinii, assembly GCA_023052935.1. Classification (NCBI taxonomy): domain Eukaryota; kingdom Metazoa; phylum Arthropoda; class Insecta; order Hemiptera; family Pentatomidae; genus Piezodorus; species Piezodorus guildinii. The sequence continues at coordinate 45,526,476 of CM041298.1, forward strand.
TAAGTTATTCTGATCATAGAAAGTCAAACTGTCGAACACTGTTAAGGGAACATTGCCCTTAACCAATTTCATGTGTTGCATACAGCATGGAGCTATACAACTAGTGCACATAAGGCCGTCTGGTGGAATCTGGAGGAACCCCACGCTAGGACCAGAAATCTGTGGAAAAAAAAAACAGTGAGACATCGTAAGCACATGTATCCAAACCTCAGCGAACTCCATAACATTATTTAGAAGAATTTCTCAGCGTAATGGAAGAGTACAAAAATAGGCCGCAATAGAAGAGACCGCCCCACCCGAACTCAGATATGTTAAGTAATAATGAAATTTAACCTTATTTAAACTTTATAATAACCTAACCATCATTATATTTCCTTTAGCTCTAAATACAGATTGTATCCTAATACTATATTATAACCCTTGTTTTCAAATACAGTCCACTATATTTATAAATAACCAGACCTCATAATTATTATTAATGTTAAGAATACCCTGGAACGCCCAGGAATTTTAATTCGATGTTAAATGTTCCAGAAATGAATGGAGATTATCTGAAAGAGATTAATTATATATAAAATGCAGAAATAATTCGACTAAATCATTTATTAGTATTTTTATATTCCGACGAATTTACTATAGATTGCTATACATGAGCGAATTTAAAATGTTGGATAAAATTAATTATTATTTTTTGTTTACAAATATTTTATATACTTATTTATATTTATTTATTTACATAAATGTATGATATCTTAAATATTAAATATAAATAACCTCCACGGGTAAGTAGTACTCATTGGCCACTTTCTTGGACCCTGATCATTAAGTTCAAGGAGAGGTATCTATTTTTCGAGCGGGCGTGGCAAGCGCTCTAAACTTCAGAAGCGTTAACAACCTATTAAAAATAAGTCTTAATATATTATATCTATCAATTAGTGGTCTCACCCGTGCTTGGCACTGGTGCAATCTGTTTCATATTTACAGTTTATCGCTGTGGGTGCAAATGCAATTAGCAAGAAAATATGTTTATTCTATAACGTCTATTCAATATTATTTTTAATCATTAGCAGAAATGGGAAACATAAATTTGTCAATGTATAAAGTTGGTTCAGTTCATTTGTTTGTTATTTTAAAGTGAAGTATTGATTACAGAAAATTTAATTTTTCCATCTAAAGAAACTTATTGCAATGTGTTGTTTCAAAAAATTGTAGAAATAAATAGGTTTAATATTTAAGTGGAACAAACCCTATTACTATTGTGGAAACAAAAGTGTCGAGGAATGGGTGTAGAGGTTGGTAATGATACACTTTTCAGCCTTCAGTTCGCAGACGATCAAGTTGTCCTAGCTTCGGAAGATTGTGATCTTGAATATATGCTGAGGAAATTGAATAAGCATACTCTGAGTGGGGTCTAGAGATCAGCAGAGAAAAAACAGAGTATATGCCATGCAACTCAACAGTCTCAACCATCTGTGTGGAGGATTGGACGATCCCACAGAGCAACGTCTTTAAATATCTTGGGGTAACCATAGATCAGTTCGGAACGATGACAAAAGATATTGAAAAATAGGATTGCAAATGGTAGAAGAATAGTAGGAATCTTGAATGGTGTTTTGTGGAGCAGACAGGTGTCGCTTATTACGAAAAAAAAGATTTACCATTCCTTCCTCGTAGGGACCACTTTATATGGCGCTGAAACATGGACAGTGCTAAAATCGGCTGAAAGAAGATTGTTAGCTCTGGAGATGGACTTTTGGAGAAGAGCCTGCGGCATATCCAGGCTGCAAAGAATCCCTAATGTGGAAATAAGAAAAAAAGTAGGGGCTAAGCTGAACATCTTGAACGAGATATCAAAGAAGAGACTCATGTGGTATGGCCATGTCATGAGGATGGAAGGGACGCGGTGGCCACATAAAATGATAAAGTACTCCCCGCAGAAGAGGCGAAGACGAGGAAGACCCCGCAAAACGTGGATAGAGAGTGTGAGGGAGGGTGGCGGCCCGCGGCTTGACGGATGAGGACTGCAGGGACAGGGAGCACTGGCGTTCGGAAATACTAAGTTTCGGGATGTGACACAAGTTGCAGAACCCGAGTAAAAAAGAAAAATAGGTTCCTATCCTACTCAGTTTATTACTATTTTAAATATCAAATGAACTATTCTAAAGTACATTTTAAAGAATTAATTTAATTTCCATGTGAATCCCATTTATTTTATGTGAAAATATGTTTTCATGAGATAATATAATAATTGAAGCAAGTAATAATAATGCTAGTTTATGGATTTATAACAACTTCCAATTTATTTTAATTTACGTGCGATTGGTGCATAATATTTTTTTCTAAAATCTTGCGTTCTGTATGGAATAATTTAACTTGTATAGTGACAACACTGAATCACCATAACCTCCCTCATTACAACATAACTAATAACGTATGTTCATAAGATAATGGACTTGGGTTTACAATAACTTTCTATTAGCTTGTACGACTTCTTTTATTAAATAGTAGCTGTACCTCGCGGCTTAGCGCGCGATTTTTTCATTTTTTTTTTTTTTAATTGCTGCGAATTAAGAAAGTTGTTTATAATAACTGTGTTAGGTAAGATTATACAATATAAATATATCTGAGATAGCACTGAGGTAAACATTTAACTATGTTTATGTATGACAAATAAATGATCATTTTTGCTTTAAAACATTATCATTCTATATCATCGTTACTTCTATGTAACATAAATGCGTATTTTCTCCACTGAGGGGTGTACCCTTCCAACTGAATAAGCTCGCATTTTTTTTTAAGATTCAGAAATAAGTTTTATTATCTCTTCAAAACTTAAACCTTTTTCAGCCTATTCATCATTTTAATATACCAACCACAATGAAACATATGAATTCGATAGAAACCTACATACGAATCATGGCTAGTAACGAAATATACCATAATATATTTGTTATAAGTATTACTTTCACATACTATATATAGTAAGGGAAAGTATTGCGATCGTGAAAATTTTCGAATTTATAGTTTTCAACGGAAATACACATTTTAGGGTCCCCTGAGTCCAAATAACCAAGTCCCGCAAAAAGGTCTGTGTGTGTGGTAACTCCCGGGAGGAAACGGTAAGTCCTATGAGTCTGAAATTTTATATTTAAGACAAATATACGCCCGAGACGTTACAAAACCTTTTTCATCCCAATGAGCTTGCCAGAAGAGCCACTTTATACTATGAATTTTGCACGTTTTTTCGATTTTCTCGAAAACAGTTCCGACGATTTTGATTAAACTCGCTATATCGATATAAAATTTAATGGGGTTTAATATCAAGTAGGTATCATTCAGATTAAAATCGTGTGACAGGGCTTAAATGCCGATATTTTAAATTTTCTTTCTCTAAAGTACCTTTAATTTTGTTGATTCTATAAAAATAACTATATTATTTTGTTACCACTGATCAAAAACAGGTAAATATATAAATTGAATGAATATGACACCCAACTAAAGGAGAAAAGAGAAAAAATATTTTTTTAATGCAATATTTTGTTTTTAAACATTAGAACAGTTGGAAAGCTAAATATTTTAGAAAAAATATTATCTTATGCTCAAGCTTTTAAAAGTTAATGGAGATTGATGAAAATAAGATAAAACTAACCGATTATTTTAGATAATAATATAATAGATTTTTTAATAAAACACATGTTTCTATATAAATTCAATTTAATTAATTCTTTAATAGTTTCACGTATTTTTATCTCTAACTGTATTTGAAAATTCTTTCATTGATTTTAAAAATGGAAGTAAGTGAAAGTCGTGTGTTGCCCGCACCAGATTTTTTTTAGTATCTATGCTATTACTGATCAGATTAAGACGATTTTGCTTCTAGGTAGTTAGAAATTTGACTGTCATTCAAATGAGCGCTTATAGTTTTGAGGATGCGTATAGTTTTTGGGTTATTCGAAAACGAGTTTTGTTTTACGTTTTAGAAAAATATATTTTTTAAATCCCTTAAAGGACGAATTTTCCCAAACCCAGCCTTATTGCACATCTAGACGGTAAGACGAACCACGAGGAAAAATTTCAACTTCACAACCATAGTCGTTTTTGAGAAACTGCGATGACCAGAAAATCCAGTGAAATGGCACTTTCTTTTATAAATATAGATTAACGTTTCTAAAATCTTGCGCTTTCCAACGGTATATTATACGTCTATATTGCTACGCATATTTCAGGAATAATTTTTTGATGACTTAATTACAGAAAATCGAAACTTAATTGCGATGTTTTTACATGTAAACCTTCAGTTACTGTCCTAAATTATAGTGAAAACCGTATCAAAATCCGTCTTGTAAGGAGTTTGTGGAAACCTTGAATCGCGGTATCATTTTATTTTATATAGATACAGCATTCTATTGTTTTTAGTCGATTTCTATGCTAATGGAAAAATCATTCATTAAATTACAACTGTATTAAACAACACAATGAGCAAATAATGGAAAAATCGAAATAAAGACTTCTGTAGTCCTGTTTAAGACTACGTAATACTCTTTTTCCATTCGTACATTTTTTCCATTACTATTTTACCTAATACTTCTATTACGTAACTATTTTGTGTTACTCCGTATTTATTAAATGTTATTGGATATATGTTAATATAAAGAGCCGTAGTCATAATCTTTTTAGGTTCTCATCTTTGTCTGGTTCTATTTATGTAGAAAATCTTAATAAAAAACAAAAATTCATATGAAAGTGACCTTACTTTTGTAAACTAACCATATGCCTTGATTACATCAACTTTGTTTACTGAAGCTGCTTTAAAACTTTTATTTTACTCGCATTTGGTTTTTACTTCTAACTACTCTCACGATTTCAGTTTAATTATGTTTAATTAAGTAGTCTTTCAAATCAGGTAGGTTTAATTTTAACTTTAAAAAAAAAAATCAGGAAATGACTGAACATTGGAAATCGTGACGTAATAAAGGCTGTTAAAGTGGCATATTGTGCGTGGCGTGTATCATAAGATAAAAAGAACAAAAATAGAATATGATTTAGTATTCAGGATTTTTTTTTTCACGCAATATTTTGTAAACCAAAAGTAAAGTAAAAACTTAAGCTATGCTGAAGAGAAAAAATAAGTATGACAGAAAAAAAATTGACATCTTAAACACACGCATACGTATATTGAATATTTACTATCAAAATAGAGAACCTCCGATTCTTGTCTTCCCATTAGTGGAAACAAAAGCGAGATCAGGAGATCGCAGCGCGTTTCTCTCTTCAACAACTCTGGTATTGATAGTCTGTGGAAGCTGAGTAAGAACCAAATAGCACAAACATTTGAAAAGTGTCTTTGCAGTTTTAAGAGTTAGGTTTCAGGATTTGATGTGGACCATAGAATGTTAAAAGTTCCCAGAAAGTTATGAGGATAAGCAGGAGAATATGACCGGTGAATAAAATGGAAAGGATGGGTCTCAAGAGTCTGCCTTGAGGAGTACCTGGCTCAGCGGAAGGAGCGGTTTGAGAGACAGAATTGGTCAAAGACTTAATGGTTTTTGAGCTTGAAGAGTTATCTGACGTGCCAAATCTAAAGATTATATCCAGAAATGCAGCCAAACAATACTTTTTGCATTCAAGAACTGAGTAAGTATAGAAACTCGAAATCCTTATAAACAATTGAATGTTGTGAACGGTATCCAAACTGATGGGAAGGAAGATTTGAAAATCTAATATGGATAGGATTCGTTTGAGGATATCTTTAAGAGGATAGGAAGTAGACTATATGTAAGATAACGTGCGATAGGAAGGTTTGTCTGATTTTAGTGAAAGAAAGATAGTGGAGAGTTTCCATAACAAAAGAAAATTAGTAGTGTGTTGAAGGTACTTAAGGAAATAAGTAAGAAATACGGGTTTTAGTTGGCATTGTTGAAAATCAAGGGAGTAAAGAAATCGTATTCAGGAGGTTCACGGAGAGTAAGTTTTTTATATTTGACTTAAGTATTTTTGTATTTTATTATTATTATTATTATTAATAGTGTACTGTTATTTTAAATTTGTCAAAAATCTTTTATTTCCAACGAATTTTGGTTTATAGTAGTTGGTTTTCTAGCTTGTTTGATTAGAAATTATGCAAGAACTCATCATTTTGGTAATTTGAGTTATTCAGTTTTTCTTTTGAGTATTTTTGAATAAGATCATGTGAACTTCATTTAGAAATCCTTACATAAGAATAGTTATGTTCAATTCTTACTACATAATTTGTAATATCTTTAGTTTTTGAAGTTCACACAATACATCAACAATATTAAACCTGTAAGATCTGTCATCATTCATTATTTCATTTTTCTAATTTACCTACTTCCGTTTGTGGATTAGCAATTTTTATACTTTGAGGATTAGGCCGGTTGTAATGTATGGCAGTGAGACGTAGGCCCTAACTAAAGAAAACAGAAGAGCTCTACTGGTTTGGAAGAGGAGGTTATTAAGAACGATTTTTGGAGCCGTAAAAGAACACAGATGAGAACCATAAGCAACATCGAACATACAGAATTGTTTGGAGAGCCTGATATCCTCTGTGCTATTAGGAAGAGCAGGCTGAGATGGTTAGGGCATGTGGAAAGGATGGAGTCCTGTAGGCTGCCTAAAATTATGCTAAATGGTGCGGCAAGAGGTAAGAGGAAAAGGGGCCGACCCAGGCGACGGTGGACTGAGGATTTCGAGGATGAGTTGAGAAGAATGGGAGTTGGAAGTTGGAGGAGTCTTGTTGGAGATAGTGAGGCATAGGGAAGAATGCGGCAGAGGCCCAGGTCCAACAGTGAGTGAGGATGAAAATTCATGTGTAGAAAATATTATTAAACACTATAACACGTAGATTGGCGATTTTTAGAGAATTTTTTTAAGCATTCGTGTACTTTTGTTTTAAAAGTTTTCTCTAATATTCGTTTGAATTACTGTTCTATTGTTCAGCTTAAAAGAAAATAAAGCACCAATTAAACTTTACTCTGTTTTATTTCTATTTATTTTTTAAGGAAGGTCATTTCCTCTGAACGTTATTATCTCATACTCACAATTAGTCATTGCTGTCGTTCGAAGAGCAATTTTAAATTAATTTTACTTTTTTTGCTTCCTTAACCCTACTCTTCAGCAATATTTAAATTTATTCATTTTTATTTCGATTGTGTGAGAGCACGAAAACAATTAAGTCAGAATTTGAATGACCGGAATATTCATAAATTTTGCTCGGAAATTTAAAGACGGAGATGATTTTCTCAGCTCTATTTTACTTGATTAATTATTGTATTAATAGCTCCATTTTTAAAATCAATCAAAGGATTTTCTAATACAGTTAGAGATCAAAATACGTGAAACCATTAAAGAATTAATAGAATTAAATTTCTACAGAAACATGTGTTTTATTAATAAATCTATTATATTATTATCTGAAATAATCAGTTTTATCGGCTTTTCATTATTCTTTGTTAACTTTTACAAGTTTATACATTAGATAATATTTTATTCTAAAAGCTTTAGCTTTCCAACGGTATATTATACGTGTATATTACGTTTGCTATGTTCAAAATAAAAAAAATTGCATTAAAAAAATATTTTTTTAGTTTCCTCCTTTAGTTAGATATCGAATTATTTCAACTTATTTATTTATGTGTTTTTCATCGGTGGTAACAAGATAATATATTTTATTTTTATAAATCTACAAAATTATAGGTACTTTACAGGAAAAAAAAATGTAAATCTGTGCCTGGGCAACCCTCAATAAACTAAGGTTGAATGCTATGAAAACTCAAGCCATTGTTATAGGTTCCAGTTCCCTCCTTAGATCCAACAATAAATTTCCGAATCTAACCCTTAATCATCATCCAATCACCTACAGCTCCTCAATCAAAAACCTGGGTATTACCATTGACCAAACCCTTTCATGGAAACCCCATATTGCCCAAATTTCACGCAGAACAATAAGTACCCTCAAATACTTTCATCGTTCCCGTCATCTTCTTCCACTATCCATCCGTAACCTTCTTATTTCCTCACTTGTTTTCCCCCACTTTGACTATTGCTGCTTAGTATATGGTGGCCTCCCGACAGTGCTTGAGGACAGGCTAAAGCGAATTATGAACATATTTTTAAGATTTGTCCTCAACACTCCGAAGCGGTCTCATGTGACCCATTTATACGGCGAGTTAAAGTGGCTTCTCCCTCCAATTCGTAGAGAATATTTCCTAGGATCATTCCTTTACCAAACCATTAACACCAAGCTCCCTCCTTATATCCACAGTCTTCTACAATTTAATCATCAATCCACTCCCTCGAAACAAGGTCCCGCCATTCTGACCTTTACTTTCCTACCCATAGAACAACAACTTTTGATCATTCCTTTCTTGTCCGCTCTGCAAATCTCTGGAATTCCCTACCTACTCATATTCGCCATGCTTCATCTCTATCATCATTCAAGTCCCAACTGTTCCAATACCTCCTGTATTCCCAAACAGACGCTCAACAGCAATGAGGTTTTATATCAAAAATCAGATTTTGAATGTAAAAAGGAAATATTATTTATTGATCATACCTTACTTAATTTATTAATCTTTTTAAATTTAGTTTTGTTCAGCAAAAGTATGCATCTGAAGAAGTTTATTTATTTTACTCTTTTGTTTTATTGTGTAGATATATTCCTTTTCTTTATTTTTTATTTTATTACTTCTTACACCATTGTAAATAAGAATTAATCATGATCATTTGGTCTTTTGGCCAGATACACTGTATACTTTAATTGTACATATTTGTTGTTCTTAAGGGACTATGTAAAGATTATTTTCTATTTCTATTTCTAAAATATCGGCATTTAAGCCCTGTCAGACCATTTTAATCAGAATGAAAACTACATGATGTTTAAGTCCATTTAACTTTATATCGATATAGCGAGTTTAATCAAAATCGTCAGAACCCTTTTCGAAAAAAGGTGCAAAATGCATGGTATAAAGTGGATCTTCTGGGAAGCTTATTTTGATGAAAAAGATCTCGGGCGTATATTTGTCTTAAATATGAAATTTCAGTTTCATAGGACTTACCGTTTCCGCCCGGGAGTTACCACACACACAGACCTTTTTGCGGGACTTGGTTATTTGGACTCAGGGGACCCTAAAACGTATATTTCCGTTGAAAACAGGAATTCGAAAATTTTCACGATCGCAATACTTTCCCTTAATACATATAGTAAGTGAAAGTAAAAATCAGTTGAATATTTCATCAAATATAAAATTTCTCTAAAGAATCACATAAACATTCTCGTTCTTTCCACCTTGAACCTTGGTGATGTAGAGTGAGAGAATGACAATGCACGAAGATTTATTTCTTGTAGAATTCCTTATAAAGAAACAAACACTATCATGTAAATAATACATGCTACCATTAAAGTTAATTACACTAATAACGGTAAATACAAGCTATAATTACTGGTTCTGAAGAGACAGTAACGCCAATGAGTGACCAACGCCGATAATTACCGAAGTAATTTATAGCAGAGATAATATATAACCATTCTATTCTGGCTCAAAAACAATTTCAGAAAAAAATATCTGCAGGTCACTTCAATACGGGTAGGAATGTGAAAATACCACTTTAAGAACTTTGTAATATAAAGCCAAGAATAAAAGTACGCAACCAAACCATGGAAACTAGCTAGAATAAATCTCATTATTTTATTTTTATTTATAACTTCTTTATTTATATCAAAATACAGACATTTTACAGTGCAAGTAGAAGTCACTATCCTACTAAGGCAAGCCCACAGGTGGGAAAGGAGTTCACCTGCAGCAATTCAATGAAAGTACAATAACAAACAGTAACACTGTACACAGTAAGAAACAAAATGATACTTAAATAATATTACAAAATATAGCACAATTTTACTTTCACTTACTATATATAGTAAGGGAAAGTATTGCGATCGTGAAAATTGCCGAATTCCAATTTTCAACGGAAATACACATTTTAGGGTCCCCTGAGTCCAAATCTCCAAAAGAATCTGGGTCCAAAAGTCCCGCAAAAAGGTCTGTGTGTTTGTGTGTGTATGGTAACTCCTGGGCGGAAACGGTAAGTCCTATGAAACTGAAATTTCATATTTAAGACAAATATACTCGTACGTCCGAGACATGACTAAATATTTTTCATTATAATGAGCTTGCCAGAAGAGGCACTTTATACCATGCATTTTGCACCTTTTTTCTATTTTCTCGAAAACGGTTTCGACGATTTTGATTAAACTCAATATATCGTTGTAAAATTTAATGGCCTTTAATATCGTGTAGGTTTCATTCTGATTAAAATGGTCTGACAGGACTTAAATGCCGATATCTTAAATTTTCTTTCTCTAAAGTACCTTTAATTTTGTTGATTCTATAAAAATAACTATATTATCTTGTTACCACTGATAAAAAACAGGTAAATATGTAAGTTGTGCGAATTTAAAAAACAACTAAAGGAGAAAACTGAAAAAAAAATTAGTGCAATTTTTTGTTTTTGAACATAAGAGCAGTAATATACATGTATGTTATACCGTTGGAAAGCAAAAGATTTTAGAAAAAATATTATCTCATACACAAGCTTTTAAAAGTTAATAAAGAGTGATGAAAAGAAGATAAAACTAACTGATTATTTTAGATAATAATATAATAGATTTTTTAATAAAACACATGTTTCTATAGAAATTCAATTTAATTAATTCTTTAATAGTTTCACGTATTTTTATCTCTAACTAACTGTATTTGAAATATCTTTCATTAATTTTAAAAGTGGAGGTAAGTGAAAGTCCTGTGTTGCCCGCACCAGATTTTTTTATAAAGAAACAGTAACACACTACACAGTAAGAAACAATATAATACTTAAAGAATATAAAACTACAATTATAAAGAAACAATAACACAGTACACAGTAAGAAGCAGTAATTGACTAAGTCAAAAAGCTATAAGGAATACATATGCATTAATACAAGATATAAAATTAAGGCACGTAAATACAATATTGAATTATATAATACCCAATCAATAGCAAAAAACAATTATAAGAAACATACAGAGTAATTGACTAAACCAAAAAGCAATAAAGAATATAAATTCATATATACAAGATATAAAATTAAGGCATGTAAATACAAAATTGAATTTCATAATAAACAATTATAAAAAAATGTAACACAGTACACATTAATAAACAGTTTTTGATAAAAGCAATAAAGAATACATATATATGTACGTGTATACAGGATAAATATCAGAATGAGTGACGCAGGCTGGGAGGACATGTCCATAGCGATAAGTAATTTTAATTCAATAATTCAGCAATTTTTTCTTCACTGAGGAATTTCGCCTATATTTCAACATTGTAGTAATAATTTGAATACTTTTTGAGGATTTGTGTGAGAATATTGAAAATTTGGAGGAATATTGTTGTATTCGGTAGCAATAGAATAACAAGTCTAGTGTATCGTCTAGGTATGTTTTGGTCTTGGCATAACTAAGTTATAGTAATTTTTCACTCTTGTAGAAAAACGGTGGTCATTCTTCCCGACCAGCTCGTCTAATTGAGCATGCAGTTTCTTCATAATTGAGATTATGTATAATTTATTTTGTAGACATTACATTAAGGTCCGAAATACATTAATTGATGGAGATCTTTTATTCATACCCAAAAATACCTTAATAATCTTTCTCTGCACCATATAAAAGTTAAATGAGAAACACCTAAATTCTTTATTTTGCACTGAAACAAACAAACGCGCTGTTTAGTTCTGTTTGAACTGTCATAGCGCCGGGAGAGAGTTCACGCATCGACTCAACCGCGACTTGCTGCATCATCTGTTGTAGAATCTCGGAAAATGAGCCTATCTGCTTTACCTGGGCTATCCGCATTGCCCGGGCCTCCCCTATATAAGATTCTGGCAACAAGGATAAATATTTGGAAGAAAAGCAGGAAGAGTTTTTTTTTTTTTTTTTTTAACCGTACGGGATCTCTTCAACCTATAAGCATAATTAATTTAATAATTAATTTAGTGGTTAATGAATACTTAGGATTTTTAATATTGCTGAAAGAAAGAAGGCGATCCGGAGAATATACTCTTATAAATAGAAATTGAAAATAACTTATTCTGGGATTTGGAGGATAACAAATATATACAGTTAAAATAAACGATATGTCTGTCCAAAGAATCATAATTATTATTGACAATCGTGAGAGAAAATAAAAAGAAGTATACAGCACAAACAAATATACAGGATGGTAATTCTGTTGCACAAAATGAAAAAAAAAAATAAGTTGGTTAAAAAGTTTAATTTTGCTCAATAAATATTTTCCTTCATTCCGAGTCCAAATGTCTGGAAATGGAATATCACAATTATCGAGCTTCTGTTTGGGATGACAGAAAATAATGACAAGTTGGGACTTGAAATAGGATTGAGAAGCATGGCGGATATAAGTAGTCAGTAGATTCCAGAGGGTAGTAGAGCGCACAAGAAACTTTTAGTTCCATGGGTAGGTATATAAAAGTCAAAATGCCACGATCTTGTTTCAAGTTAGTGAAATGAGGATTAAAATTTTAGGAGACTCTACATGTAGATGATATGGACAGCTAAGAAATATGAAATAGGTAACCTATGCATGAAAAATTTCATGTATATTTGTTATTCCCAGAGTTGTATACTAGACGTTAATGAAAGACTCATGATTGTTAGCGATCCTAATTAAAAGAAATTCTTTTTTTATGGGTTTGAATCAGTCCTCTAAAAGATTATTACTTTATTCTACTCGGAACAAACATATATTTTTTTATCAATCATTATTGCATCCGATTCCCTCCTCACATCTATTCCATCTCTTCCTACCCTATTGCTAAAAGACCATCCCATTACTTTCAGCTCCTCTGTAATAAATTTAGGCATTTATATTGACTAAACTTTATCCTGAAAAACGAATTTCCCGAAGGTCAATAAGCACACTAAAGCTATTCCATCTTTCCCGTCATGTTTTCCTATAGTCCACTCGTAAGCTCCTCGTATCCTCTTTAATTTTCCTCCAAGGTGATTATGGATGTGCGATATATGGTTGCCTAGACGATTGAAGCAGACTATGAACTGTTTTTTAAGATTCATTTATAGCCATCGATGCGGTCTCAAGTATCCAATCTTTATACCGAATCACAATGGCTATTTCCCCACACCCGTAGGCAATACATTCTTGGATCCTTCCTATATCAAACCATCAACTCCCACTATCCTTCCTATATCTATAATCTCCTGCAGTTCAAACCCTCAATTCATCCACTAGAGACTAGATCCCGTCCATCCAACCTTTATATCCCTTCCCACAGAAAAAATAAATATGAATGCTCCTTTCTGGCCCGTTCTACTAGCTTCTGGAATTCCCTCCCATCAAACATCCGCCATGCTCCCTTCCTCTCCACATTCAAATACCTTCTCTTCTAGTACCTTCTAGCACCCCAAAATTACGCTGCTTGACGATGTAATGATTTTAGTAAAATGTTACTCAATATTTTTATTTTTTACCACAAGTATTTATTTATGAGTTTTCAACTTTTCTATCTAGAAGACTGTTTGTTTCAATCGTTGCAGTATTTTTTATTTTTATTTATATTGTGATTATATGACTTTTTTTCTTGTTATTGTAGTATATAATTTTTATTTATGTTTAATAAGTTTATTTTTCATTAATACTTGGCCAATTGAAGATCTTTTATTATTTCAAACCTTATGTTACTTAATCTTAATGTATGTAACCTTATGTAACCTACTTAATATTTCTTTGTGAGCAAAAAGTTCTCTCTCTCTCTTTCTCTCTTTGCTTTTCAGGTCTCTTTTTATATTTTCTGGGCAATGCCATCGCATTTTCCACTTTTTTTTCTTTAGTAAGTAATGGGTTGGAGATATGTTTAGTCTCTTAGGTAACTTAGCCTTTTACGGATCGGAAAACTTTTCAGATCACCCGATCGCCCGCTGACCGTCTTAAGGACACCTCTGATTCCGTCAGGACGAGGAAAGAAAGGTCAGATTAGGACGTTCGTGGTTCTCACGTGAACTATGGAAGAAGAAGTGTTAATTCATCGTGGAGGCCTTGGATCCAGTACAGAAATAGGGGCACTTGATGCTAATTCTTTTTTAGTACCTTTTTTTTTGGTAGCGATAAATATTCTGACCATTTTACTTGAAAATCACCAGTTCTGTCTGTGACGTTCAGCAGATACGCTTTTCCTAATCTGTACTCTAAAATGAGCGAATTCTTTCTTTCTTCCAGTCATATTTCGAAATCCGGTGGATTCTTTTTATGTTTTTAGAATACGAGTCATAGGGCCTTGTGTATGGATTTATTTGAAACTGTACAATAGTGATATATTAATTGTAGAGGAAATGCACGATGCATTTCTCTCCGACCGACCAAACTCTTTTTAGTATGCAAAAAATAGTCTGTTTTCATCAGATTTTATTTTTCTGTTTCATCTAGAGCAGCGGTTCCCAACGACGATGTCCTGGGGGAAAATCGTAATAAATTACCTTAATCTTTTTTTTTTTTTTTTTTTTTTTTTTTATTGAGAAATATTACAGTTTGTTACATAATGAACAGTAGTAATAGAGATGTAGTACACATTCATACAATATATACAGAATAATGATGATAAAGTCAAATTACATAAAATCGGAAATAAATAAATTCAAATATATACAAGAAAATAACAATTAATAAAAACAAAAAAACAACAAACAAATCAAAACAACAACCTGTAGTAGAGATAAATACAAGTTGGGAAATAAATGAAAATCATACAAGCAAACTTAACTATATACAATATAATTACCTTAATTAAAAATTCTTAAAAACCTTAACTTATATCAAAATTAACTAAAGCAATGCACAGACTCATTAAATTGCGCGCAGTAAATTATAGTAAATATAACTAAATAGTAAATATAAGGGGTACTCACTACGTTTGCTATAGCATGCTATTTGTGTTATTTTGCTGAACCCGTCGAGTTTCTACAGTTATTTCCTGTATAAAATTGATGGGTTTAGCACAATAGTACAAATAGCATGCTATATCAAACGTAGTGAGTACTCCTATATTTTATTTCTAAATTTGAGTAATTGACTAAAAATAATGTTATGCGGATAGTGGTCAGTTCTTAGAGCCTGAGTCTAGGATATACTCGTACTGTATTGAGTTGTTGTTTTTTATTTATTTAACGTTACTTTATGCTACTATGGCTAATCTGAAGATGCTACAGTGGAAGTCCTAAATTTTGCCTACCCTAGTTTTATTAGGATAGGGATCTTTAACGAGTACCTGACATCGCACAGGCTCGGGACCACCTTTTAACCTCATGGGGCAGACAGACTTAGCCTCTGTAAGAAAGTGGGTGCTCAAAAGGTGGTAAATATTTGCGGCTGAGTGTGATCTTGGCCTAATCACCTGATTGCCCTACAAACTTTATATGTAACCCTTTATATGTACTGACCCCGTGGCTGTGTGGTCTGTGCGCTTGTCTACGACGCCAATAGTTGTGAGTTCGAATCCTAGTTCCGAAGGGACTTTTTCAACCCTATAATTTTTTTTTTTTTTTTTTTAACTTAATATTTTTTATTTGCACCTGTATATGTTACAATCAGCAAATGAGTTATATATGATAAACATAGCATGGGTTGGCATGAGGGAGATAGTACCCAGTGGTGCATCCTCCTGACATTCAAAAACAAACTATTTTTTCAGGCTAGGAGGTCCCTCATCCAACTCCTTTTCAGCCTACGCCGAGTTATATATGGTATGTCAGTTGTAGCCATGTGAAGTACAAGTTTGTTTCTATGTCCATTTAGTTTGTCGTGAAATCGTTTGTAAGTCAGTCGAATGTGGTTTATTGTAGTTGGAATACGTAAGTCAGTGTGTAGGGTATCGTTTGATACATATGGTGGTGAGTTCATTGCTAGTCTTAAAAATTGCGATTGAAAAGTTTGTATTTTTCGTATGTGTGTCTTTTTAGCGGGTCCATATTGGTTTTAATAAATAAGTGTAAACATTTAGTTTCTGTCTGATGGATAATTTAGAAAGTCTATGTAATATTGAATATAATAGTCTAAGTCGAAAGTTTAGCGTTTTACGTTTTGTCTTGACGTTTGGGCCCCATGTCAATCTTTTGTCAAATATTAGTCCTAAGTACGTTACTGTATTTGTTTGCGGTAAAGGGTGATTGTCTATGTAAACTGAAGCAACCCTATAATTGAATAGGACTTTGCCTCACAGCCGCTATCCCGGGTATGTAAGACTCGTAGCCAACTGGTGGCCTTTTACAAAATTAGGCGTTGCGAGTGATGACCCTACCCTATAAAAATCGTCGAGAATTGAGAATATATTCTCGCCGTAGATTACACCGCGCGACTTCGTATAAATGAATCTTAGAACACTACTACTAATATCTACACTGTCATAGAACTTTACTGAATAAATAAAACGAAAAGAACATAAAAATGATCATTTTAGAAGAAATACATTAATATTTTTATGCACATGTGTGTATCTGTTAGACCTTGTTCTATACTTCATTATTCATCATAAATTACTTTCGAATGGCTTGTGATAAATTCTTTACAAAACGTTATTATGTACAAATAAATTTATTAATTTTTCAGCTTTTATTAGAATTTTAAAAGAATATTTTTTGCTGCAATTTTTTTAAGTATATATTTCAATATAATACCTCATGTTCAGCACATCTGGGAAATGAAATTAAGAAAATTTACAAAGAATATAATGTACTTTGAGCAGATTCAATAGTGATTTCAAAAGTGGGAAAATTATTTTTCTACAATTTTGAGAAAATCGAATTGTATTGACGTTATATAAGAATTCCTTTTAGAGAGAGTACATCATAAGAACCAGGAAACTTAAGTTGCCAATTCTTTACGTCAATAGAAAGATAAAATTTCATGTGAAGTATGGTCTGATTCCTCACAAAAAAGTAGAAATTTTAAGTTATGTGATATATGAAGTAAGTTGTCACAGCTTTTTTTTTTTTTTTTTGTCTAGGAAACCATAAATACTATTCAAGGTAATTAAGTTTCAATAGCACCATCCTAACCGAGATATTGCCTTTAAGAAATATGGTTTGACTTGCTTTAATCCACGTTTAGCCGAAAAATTAGGTTTAAATATGAATAATAGTGCAATGTACTCATAAACCTTATGTGTCCAGTCTGATATCTCCTAATGTTCTTAACTCATTGTTCTTATTCCTTGCCCAATTCTAATAATGTTTCATGAAAGATCGTTTTTTAAGAGATGAAAGAAATTTTTATCTTAAAAAAAATTAAGAATGAAACAAAAAGATTAGCTTAGTAGCTGAGAAAAAACATAAGAAAATTGTGTGAAAATAAAATTATACTTTTCTCTGTTGGTTTCCCTGAAGGACAAATTTGACTGGGAGATAATTGTACCTTACATTTAAACTTAACTTAACCCTGCTAGTTTTCAATTTTCAACAAAAATTTGACGAAGGTCTTGGTAGGATTGAAATTTGCAGATAAGTAATTCTATACGTAGGTGGTTGTGCCCTTGAAATCCCTTTTAGGAAAGGACATCTGTGCGAAAAGCAGGTTTTGAACAGCAGACCGCGTGGATCGTTTAAGTTCTTTTTTAAAATTTATTTTATTTTGAGAATGAAATTTGGTTTAGTTTATTTTTATAATATAATGTTGAGGTGCACAGCACTAAAATGTAAAATTATATATATATATATATATATATATATATATATATATATATATATATATATATATATATAATTTTAATATTTAATATATATATATATATATATATTATATAAGAGAGAGAGAGAGAGAGAGAGAGAGAGAGAGAGAGAGAGAGAGGAAATACTTTATTTATAAATAATAAAAATAGGTTAATAGAAGAATGCTATATGATCAAAATAATTAGTAGAAACTAAATCTTCAAAAACAGTTTATTTCAATAAACTGCAAAACGAGTCAACGTTTCGAGGACTCACTAAAATACATCAAAACATTAGCAATTAATTACCTTAGTTCTCACAATGCAGATGCAATAGGGAAATTAAAGTTGTAAACCTTACCATATCGACCTATATTAAATAATAAATCAGTGTGTACTCTCTGCAGTAAATAGGATGACCCTAATCCAGTAGGGGCCAAAGAATATTATAACGAGCCTAATATCTTATAATGTTAATTGATAATTTGTTGATCTATTTTAGTGAGTTCTGATGATGGGGAAGGCCCCGAAACGTTGGCTCGTTTTAAAGTTTATTGTAATATACTGTTTTTGGAAGATTTAGAAACCTACTAATTATTTGTTTTTTTATTTATAAAGTAATGCTGCCCAACAATATTGGTTTGCTACAAGCTTGCTTTCATTTTTTTTTCTTTTTTTTGTACATATAAAAACTCTCTTAAAATAAAAACAATAATATATGAATGAATGAATTAATGAATAAATGCTTTATTTACATAATATACAAAATAGTAATAACATATATATACATTTTTTGAGATCAAAGCCCACAAGACAATGGCGTTAAGCCGTCTGTCGAGTTGCCCCTTTTTCTTTTCTTTTTTTCAGTTTTGATAATAATTTATATTTTTAGTAATGTTATGATTTATTTTTATTGATTGTAAAAATTTAATAATTAAAATGCTGTACCAAAAAATTTCTGTATTTTAATGATTTATTTAAATATGCTGCAAATTTAACCCAATCTAGCCCATTTAGTCTATCTATTACCTCTTCTGGAGTTAACTTATATTTTCCCAAGTATTTCATCCTGAACTCCTTTAAGACAGGACATATTGCCAAAAAGTGGTAGGTATCCTCTGGCACATTTAGGTTGCACATAGCACAGGTAGGTATCCTATCCCTCCTCCATGGCTGACAATTAAGTCCCATCAGTTCTCCTCTTGCTTTAAATATCAGAGATTTATTATAAAGACAAAGTTGTTGTGGTGGATGTAGGAAATAGCTATTTCAGGATCAAGTTTTGCATATAACATATGAAATTGGCTATTGCTGGCTGCGGATATCATTTCTGTTCGGATTTTTGTTTCCATTTTATTAATGAGGTAGTCCGGATTCATTTTTTTAATGGTTTCTTTATTAATTTCTATTTGTAGCTGGTCACCTATTTTCATTATTTGCATATACCATGATATCTTTTTTTCTATTACAACTTGTGTAGAAAGGGTGGCTTTCTAATACTTTACGGATATATTTTAGATGTAATTTTAAGGTATAACTGTAGAGGGGAGAGGTGGCAGTTTCTAAATATAATATGTAATCAGGCGTGTTCTAACAATAATATATTTACACATTAATATGTACATACTAAAAATATATTCATGTACACATGCCCTTATCGGATACCATGCATGTGATGGTGGATGATACTTAGAGAATCCAAATATATATATATATATATAATATCATATTATATATTATTTTTGTTTTCATATACAGTATTTGTGTTTCGAATATGGGTTTATACGAAAAATTATATAAAGGTCTTGGTGGGTGTGTGTAAGATATTCTTTCTAGTTCTTCTTAATTCAGATTTAATTATTATACCATAAAAAAACACAAGGACGTATTTAAATGCTGGGAAAAAATATGGTGCATAATATGTATTGATTATGAAACACCCCCTGCATCAACAAATGGAGCGCAAACACAATTACATAAAATAATATTACGTATATTAATTAGCAGTTTTTTTAAGAGTATTAACTCTGTATAATAATAATACTGTTTAAAATATTATTCCTCACAATCCTTTACTTCCTCATTTCTTATAAACGATATCAAAACAATAATTAAGTTTTGTATTTTATATAGAAAGGTTACTATAGGAAATATTTAGTAAGGGGAAGTATTGCGATCTTGAACATTTTCGAATTACATTTTCAACTGAAATACACGTTTTATGGTCCCAGAGTCCAAATAATTAAGTCCCGAAAAAGGTCTGTTTCTCTGTGTGTGGTAAGTCTGGCGCAAAAACAAAAAGTCGTACGGAACTTAAATTTCATATTCAAGACAAATATACGCCCGAGATGTTACAGCAACTTTTTCATTAAAATCGGCTTACTAGAAAAGTAACTTTATTCTATGCATTTTACACCTTTTCACGATTTCCACCCAAACAACTTTAACGATTTTGTTTAAACTCGCCATGTAAAATTTGATGCACTTAAATATTATGTAGATTAAATTATAATTGAAATAGTCTCACAGGACTTAAATCTTTATATTTTAAATTTTCTTCCTCTGAAATAATTTTTTTTTAGATTTTAAATAGATTTTAAAAACTTTTTCATCTTTTTAGTATTGATAAAAAGTCGCTAAATACTTGAGTTGAAGGAGAAAAGAGTAAAAGTGTTTTTTTAATGTATTTCTTGTGTATAATATAAGTAATGTAGATTTATGTATAATATTCCGTTGGAAAGCTTAAGAATTTGGAAAAATTTTTTAAGAATCTTAACAGTTAATGGAGAGTGAAACCGATAAAACTAACTGATTCTAATATATAATAATATAATAGAATATTTAATAAAACACTTGTTTCTATCGAAACTAAATGTAATTAATTCTTTAACTTTTTTACATACACTTGATATCTTACTATATTTGAAAATTCTTAAATTAATTTTTTTTAAAGTTAGCTCTATTAAATGAAGTTTCCATTTAATTGAGTTTTATTTTGACTGCACCCTTAACTAACTTCTCCCCTAAATATTAATTTATATGTATGTGTGTTTGGATGAGGAATGTAGGTCGTTTTTATTTTTTATAATAATGCTATATTATGTAACAATATATAATAGGGGTACTCACTACGTTTGCTATAGCATGCTGTTTGTGTTATTTTGTTAATCCGTCGAGTTTCTACAGTTATTTCCTGTATACAATTTATGGGTTTAGCTAAATAGCACAAATAGCATGCTATAGCAAACGTAGTGAATTCCCCTATTATATTACAATAATAAACATTTTTTCGGCATTTTAATGCACGAATAGTATAGTTTCATACAATTCCATTTAAAAAAAACTAGAAAAAAAAAACTGACCACTTAAATGGTCTTACTATTTATTACCTTCGTCTGCTCTTTTGACCATGAGAGCATTTTTTTGGAATTTTAATGGTCTCTTAACAATTTTTCAACATTTTTTTATTTTAATTAATTACATTTGAATATTTGACTAACCAATAATTTGAGGGGATCACTTGTAGCTGGTTGGCTAGCGTAACAGCCTCCCATGCTAAAGGTCACGGGTTCAAACCCGCAGGTGGTCCTAGGATTTTTTAATGGGAGTAAAAAATCCTTAGTTACGCCGTCCTTCGGAGGGGACGTTGAAAGGTGGTCCCGAGCCTGTGCGATGTCAGGTACTCGCTAAAGATCCCTATCCTAATAAAACCTGGATAGGCAAAATTTAGGACTCCCACTGTAGCATCGTCCGATTAGCCACAGTAGTATAAAGTGACGTTAAATAAATAAACAATAATTTGAGTGTGAGATCTGTTCTTACTATCCAATTTTGTTGTGTAATCAATATCTTTGTGTACGATTAAGAAAACTGAATGAGAAACGTATTTCTGAAAGTCTGACCATCACATCATAATATTAGCAGACGTTAGTCCCGAATAGTTGACATATTTTTACGTTCACTTATCTACATATGAAGTAAATATTTTGCAGCGTTTCATGATTTTCTCTTAAACGGTTTTGATTAAACATGCTGTATTGGTGTACGATTTAATTTGCATTATTATCAAGTAGGTTTCATTCTGATTGAAATAGCCTCACAGAGCTTAAGTGCCGAGTTTTTTAATTTCCTTCTTCTGAAGTACGTTTAATTTTGTAGATTCGAACAAATTAACCATATCATCTCATTGGTACTGATAAAACACAAATAAGTATGCAAGTTGAACGAATTTGATAACCTACTAAAGAGGAATAGAGCAACAATATTTCTTTAAGTGATTTTTTTCGAATCTAAGAATAGTACTATAGGTGTATAATATACCTTTGGAAAGCTAAACATTTTAGAAAAAATGTTATCTTATAAACAAAGTTGTGTGTAGCAAAGTGACGAAAAGAGCCTAAAATTATTGTCCATAATTTTAGAAGAAAGAAAAAGTAACTTTATTTACAAATTGACAAAATATTTACAAATGATTTCAGATGAGACATCCTTACAATCAGCAAAATGTTTTGTTCATTTGGTTATTATAATCTATTAGCCTTAATGACTAATTATGTGGTAAAATTAAATTGAGATTATATAGATTATATATGGTTGTAGACAAAATTATACAAAAACTCTACATATAAAAACGGATAAAATAATTGAAAATATAAAATTTAGAAATTAAAACAAACTAGTTTAAGTAAACAACACATATTTAGTTCTTTTATCAGTGTAGCATTTCATAGAGGTTTTATCATAATTACCGATTTCCTTTATTAATGGATTTTTAGGAGACTGCTTGTTTACCGAAGTAAGAAGGTGTTTTAGTGTGGAAAAAATGTTTTAACTGTAGGAAGCTGCAAGTACTGGAGCAACAATGATATTTGGGATCACTTGTAGCTGGATGGCAAGCATAACAGCCTCTTATGTCAAAAGACACGGGTTTAAACCCGCAGGTGGTCCTAGGATTTTTTAATGCAAGTAAAAAATCCTTAGTTATGACCTCCTTCGGAGGGGACGTTAAAATGTGGTCCCGATCCTGTATATTGTTGTATACTTATATCGTTATATTATTTTATGTAAAACATATGTTTCTAACGAAACTGCATATATTGAGGAGAAGGTGATTCGGGGTGCAATCGTCAAAACACTCAATTGAGCAGAAACTTAATTTAATGTGCCAACGTTATGGCCTAAAATTTAGGGATATTGCAGCAATCGATTGATCGATCAATTATCTTCTAATCAATACCTACATACATTCAACTATTCTCACATCATTATGAAATTGCATATAATTCTTTTTTCAAGTTTAACTTTGTTTTATAGTTCTCAACGGTTATAGTTATTTCAACTACCGAGATAAGTCGTGTGGCCTTTCAGATTTTTTTTTTTTTTCAGATCAAAGCAATCGGAAAATTATTGGGTTGATGCAAAATTAATGCAGGTTTTTAGTAGGTATTGTAAATACGCCATATCTTTACTTTAACCATATATATTTAATCAAAATAATTTCCATCTGAACCAATGCACTTTTGCCAACGTTCAACAAGCTTTCTTATTCCACCAGAAAAAAAATCCGAATCCCTGGACTCAATGAAATCACGAAAAGAATTTTCAATGTCGTCCTGGTTTTGAAAATTTTTCTCGCTCAAAAAGTTGTCCAGATGCCTGAAAAAGTGGAAGTCTGTAGGAGAGAGGTCAGGTGAATATGGCGGATGTTGGAGAACTTCGTAGCCCAACTCGTGCAGTCGTCGAAGCGTTGGTTGTGCAACGTGTGGTCTGGCGTTATCGTGGAGCAGGATCGGCCCCTTCCGATTCATCAATGCTGGGCAAAGACGTTGCAATTTTGAGTTCCGAGTTCCGCCGCCATTTCTCGTGTGGTTTTGGTTGGGTCTTCTTCCACTTTTGACCTCAGCTGGTCGTTGTCCAGAGCAAGATGACGGCCCCGACCTTCCTTGTCTTCGAGGTCGAAATCTCCTCTGCGAAACCTCTGGAACCAACCCCCTGACCCCACACTTCATTAATATTACGAGCCGTTTGCGCAGCGCTGCGCCCTAATTTAAATTCGTAAAAATAAATTTGTCGAAAATCGCACTTTGACATTTTCGATTCAAGACCTTTGAACACACTGAACAAAACGATTTTACTAAACAAATTCATGGTGAAAGAGAGGGTATTAGATAAGGTTTGTTTTGGTATAATAATGATCAATCTTAGGATTAGCTTTGTTTACACAATTGGAATTAAGATATTGCAATAGAGGAAACCTGCATTAATTTTGCATCAACCCAATATTATGAAGTGTTGGTATCAATGTATAACAAACACACTTCAGGAAGTTCTTTTGTACTTTGAAATCCAACGGAGGTAATGAAGGTCGAAATATTAGGCGTAACGGAAACAAAACATAAAGGGCTAGGAGTTCCTGTTTGTTGCCCTTCTGCAAGGACTTGAGGGTTTGGTTTTAATAAATATTGTTTTAGCAGTTCCAGAACTTATAATAGAAAAATCTGGTGCGCGCAACACACGACTTTCACTTAACTCCCTTGTTAAAGCCAGTTTGAGAATTTTTAAATACATTTAGATATAAAAATTAAATTGTTAAAGAATTAATTAGATTCTTGTGTTTTATTAAATAAACTCTTATATTATTATCTACATCAAGCAGTTTGTTTTTTCGGGTTTTCATCACTCTCCGTTAACTTTTACAATTTTGTGTTTAAGGTAATATTTATTCTAAAATCTTTAGCTTCCCCAACTGTATATTATACATCTATAGTACTGTTTTTAGGCTCAAAAACACAAAAATTGCTTTTAAAAAATATGTTTGTTCTTTTCTCTATTAGTTGGTTATCAAATTCGTTCAACTTGTATATTTATCTGTTTTTTAGCAATGCTAGACAGATGATATGGTTAATTTTATGAAACCTATGTAATTAAAAATATCGGTATTTAAGCCCTGTCAGACTATTTCAAACAGAATGAAACCTACATCATATTAAAGCCCAATAAATTTTAGATCGATATAGTGAGTTTAATCAAAATCCTTAGAGCCGCTTTCGAGAAAATCGTAAAAATGTGCAAAATGCGTTGGATAAAGTAGGACCTTCAGTCTGCCTTTTTTAGTGACCAAGTTGCTTTAACATGTAAGAGTGTAGAGCTGTCTTAAATATGAAATTTCAGTTTCATACGACTTTTAGTTTTTCGCTAGACTTACCCCACACACGGACACACACACACCTTTTTGCGGGACTTGGTCATTTGGACTCAAGAGGCCCTAAAACGTGTGTTTCCGTTGAAAACTGGAATTTGAAAATTTTCGATCACAATACTTTCCCTTATATATTTCGTATATAAGTAAGTTAAAGTAAAAATTACTTGAATGCTAATATTGAACTATTTCTCTATGTGAGCCATCTCAACACAGAACTTAAATATTTTGGGTTTTCACATACAAAGTGTTATAAGTCACTCTCATTATATAAAACCACCTTGTAAACATGAACGAATGACACTCCAGAATATAAAAACTCCAATTTTACAGAAAACGTTACTTGCACCATTTTGCCATCTGAGCACAGATTTAAAACTAATAACCAATAATAAATTTTAAACATACCTGTTTCTTGGTTCTAAAAATAAATATATATGGAATAATCATAAATAATAATTAGTTCTGTTATCTGCACCACTGGGACTGTCATCATGTATTTCTGACATATTATCTAAATTATCTCTTTATATAATGTATGCATCATAACTTCTTTTTCTTTAGGGAGAGTGTGATTGAATATTTCTTATCAATGTTATTTAAGATGTTTTTCATATCCAACATCTGCCCATCTTTAATATTATCAGCTGTTAATAATGGCTTTATTTTCAGCTAAGCATTATACTTGTTATTTGGTTAATGCATATTTTTTTTTCTAATTCTTTGGAATATAGTTTGACGTAAGCTGTATACCTTGCATGTAGTGGCAAATTTAATTGATCCTAAAATAATTTTAAAGTTTGGTAGCTTTAGTGATGTTGACAAACGTAATTAGTGTTGATTCAAGATTATTTGATTGTAATATTATTTGTACATTTTATTTAAAATTGGAAACAGCTATTTTAAACGTATTATTTTAGTAATGGTAGAAGTAAAATTACTAGAAAAATTGACAGATTGCTTAAACACTGCTCAGCCTAATAATTTTAAAAGTAAATTCAATAATTTTGTTAACGCGTAATTTTTATCTGAAAATGTACTAATCTAAGTTGGAACACAATACATATACATTGCAAGCATCTTATTTGATTATAATTATTTTCTTTTATATATTGCGAATTCCCTCCTGGGATACCGCAACCTCTATAGGAGTTACCTGTAGCATGGTGGTTAGCATAACAGCCTCCTACGCCCAAGGTCCCGGGTTCAAACCCGCAGGTAGCCCTAAGATTTTTTAATGGGAGTAAAGAATCGCTAGTTATGCCGTCCTTCGGAGGGGACGTTAAAAGGGTTCCAAACCTGTGCGATGTCAGATACTCATTAATTAAACCTGGATAGGCAAAATTTGGGACTCCCACTGTAGCATCGTCAGATTAGTCTCAGTAGCTTAAAGGGACGTTAAATAGATAAACAAACAAACATGCAGCCTCCTCTATAAAGTAGGTACCTAAAAATAGGAGAAAACTCTGGCGGCTGAGCGTGATCTTGGCCTTATTACCTTGTTGGACGGCCGTTGGCTTAAAAACAGTACAAATGTCTGTATTTACTAAGCCAAAGTGTATAATGTTTGTAAGAGCCCTCTTCATGTGTTGTATAGGTAGAGGTTTTTTTTTCTTTCTTTCTTTTTTTTCTGTAAGAAATTATAATTATTTTCATAATGATGGAGATTTTTGTGCACCGTTGAGGCTAAATGATGGAAAAGTGAGTTTGTACTGCGGTCACCAAGAAAACACACCAAGAATCGAAGTTTATTTTATTTGTATGCCGACGTTTGGACCTACAACGTGGTCTTCATCAGGCCTTACTCTATGAGAGTTTCTCAAGAGAGTCATCAAGTTAAGAGAGTCTCTCTTGAGCTACTTTCATAGAATCAGCCCTAATGAAGGTTCTCATTGTATGCCGAAACGTCAGAACATAAATTGAACAAGCTTAGTACAACTTTTACATCATGTAATTATTTTCCTTTTTATTTTGGCTGGTTGAAATTATGTAATGCATTATGATTTATAGTTTTACGAAGGGAAATAAATAAAAAAATTAAATTTTATTTTGGGCATCACCCCAGGGAATAAATCATTTTGAACGACCGGTTTTTTTCTCTGCTGACGCATGCCCTATTTCTAAATTCAGTCTGAAATGTACTTTTTTGTTGATAACACGTTGAATTGTTTTATTAGCTTACTTTGTCATTTAAAATATTCGTGCGTTACATTTTTTATTTGTTTAATTAAAATAAGTTAAATAATAGTACGGAAGAAATATTAAACCATGTAAGATTATTTTTACATTAGAAAGTCTTGGGATGATGTGTGAGTTCTATTTGGTTAATATTTATTTCACTGCTGAGCTATCTTTGTCTGAATCGATTCGTTTATATTGTTTACTTAATAGAGCTTTCAATTTTGGTTTATTATTTTCATTAATGAACCTTTGTGATGGAACAAATAAATTTTTAAAAATACCTCCCGCCCCTACAAAATTTGATTCAAGATACGTTTATCTTTGTTTGTTTATTTATTTAACGGCTCTTCATGCTACTATGGCTAATCGGACGATGCTACAGTGGGGGTCCTACATTTTTCCTATCCAGGTTTTATTAGGATAGGGATCTTTAACGAGTACCTGACATCGCACAGGCTCGGGACCACCTTTTAACGTTCCCTCCGAAGGATGGCATAACTAAGGATTTTTTACTCCCATTAAAAAATCCTAGGACCACCTGCGGGTTTGAACCCGTGACGTTTGGCATAGGAGGCTGTTATGCTAACCACCCAGCTACAAGTGATCCCCTCCAAGATACGTATAATCCGAATAACGAATAAAAAACATCCTTAGTCTGTCGTCCGCGACATTTCTCCGAAACTAGTGGACAATTTTTTTTTTTAAATTTCCCACAAAAATATTAGGGCATGCAACGCTGATCATAACACCTAGACGTTGGTATCAGCTGGTAACTTTTGAAATGGCGGTCGATTAAAAGTTGTTTGATTCGATAACTCAGTTATTTTTGGATAGAGAAAAAATTTACTATTGTTTTATAACAGAAAAACCTTCGAATAATTATAAAATACTGAAACAAGAAATGAACAAAAAATTAAATTTTACCCATAAATCCGCCCAAACCACAGGTATTTTTGAAGACGGAGAAAAATATGCTTAAACATTGCACTATATATTTAAGTCACAAATCATAAAAGATGTAATTCCACCGAAACTCGGTTATTATTTAAGATGGAGAAAAATCGAAAAGATTAGCAGCTATAAACAGGAATAGTATTAATTATACCCTAATATAGTTATTTGAAAATATTGAACCATCGTGTAATAATTCGCATAACCCTTTTAAATTTTCTTTATTATAAGACATTGTATATTAAAATCGTCATGTCATAAAATGATGCTTAAAAAAAAATATCCGAAATATGATGAGTTGTGGTATTTAGTTTTAAATTTGCTCATTCCCTATCTATTTTAGTTGCACTTAACCGCATAAGTTAGCATGGTGTTGTTGAGACATGCTCTTTAAGCCTTGACACCGTTTTAAACAGGAACATGTCAGAATTTCAAAACGTAAATATTTTGTCTTTTCCGTCGTTCCAACAAAAAATTCAGTTTTAATTATTCACTATTAATATAATATATGTTTACTTATCTGTTTATTTAATAATATATATTTAAAAAGCAATTCTTTTATAAAGAAATATTTGTATTCTTATTCCTTTGATATATTGGGTTGTATCACATGAAATGTCCGTTTTCAAGGTAAAGGTATTTTATTAAAAATACCAACTTTTTTATCTCCGAACTGAAAAACTCTGAGCTTTGAAGTGAAACAAAATCTGAAAACGCACTTTTCACTTGATCATCATTGTCAAAAAGTTTTCCTTTGACGAAGTCGTCTAAATTCCTGAACAGGTGGTAATCTGTTGGAGACAAGTCGGAAGAATATGGTGGGTGCGGAAGAACTTCGTAGCCCAGTTCTTTCAATTGTTGCACGATATGTTTTGAAACATGGGGTCTTGCTACCGCTCAGTGAGATCATGAGGTACCCATGTATCGAGCTTTTTTACTTTCCCAATACACTTTAAATGTCTGGAAACGGTAGATGCACTTGCATTTAGTTTTGCTGAGAGTCCTTTAACTGTTTGGTAGGTGTTTCCTTCTACTGTATGTTTGAGGACATCGTTGTCTATTACGGACGGAGGTATTCCTCGGGGCAAGTTTTCCAAGTCGATATCCCCAGCTGAAAACTTAGGAAACCAACGACGAATGGTCCGTTCATTAACACTCCCTTTCCCAAACGCCTTTCAAATATTTCTAGCGTCCTCAGCTGCTGAACGGCCGAGTTTAAACTCGTACAAAAATATTATTCAAAAATTGCTTGTTTCCATGTTCATATTTGGAGGTATACTAAAAAGTGGGTAATTGATTGGGGGGCTAATGTTTATAATACAAAGGTAGAGGATTAGTAACTGTTTACTTTAAATATGTAAACATTCGGAAGAAAACAACAGAGACCTGCAAAATCCTTTATGTATTTCAGAAATTATAAAAACGGACATTTCATGTGAAACAACCCAATACTTGATCGCCAGAGACGAAACCTTTGTTGGAATGGATTTGTTAATAATATTGCTGTAGCTGTTCTGAGATACATTAAGGAACTGTTCCTAGACCATGTGGGCTAATCCACTCCAATGGTAAAAGCATTAAAATGTATTGGGTGCATAATAATGCGTGTTCGAAGATCACAAATGATTTGGCATTTCGTTCATATTACTGTCACTTACTTATATATGAAATATATATTAAAAGAAAGTATTGCGATCGTGAAAAATTTCGAATTCCAGTTTTCGCTGGAAATACAAGTTTTAAGGTCTCCTGAGTCCAATTGTTAGTCCCGAAAAAAAGTATGTGTGTGGTAAGTCCAGCGCAAAAATAAAAATTCGTACGAAACTGAAATTTTATATGTAAGACAACTATAAGCTCGAGATGTTACAGCAACTTTGTCATCAAAATCCGTTAACCAGAAGAGCCGCTTCATCTCTTGCATTTTCCATCATTTTACGATTTTCTCAAAAACGGCTCTAACGGTTCTAATGAAACTCGCTATATTGATGTAAAATTCAATGGACTTTAATATGTTAATATCATTCATTCTGGTCTGACATACCAATATTTTAAGTTTATTTCTCTAAACTGCCTTTAATTTTGTACATTCCAAAATATTAATCATATCATCAAAATGGCATTGATGAAGGACAGCTAAATATACAAGTTGGACGAATTTGATGCCCAACTAATGGATAAAAGAGCAAAACTATTTTTGTATGTAACTTATGGTTTTTTTTTTATAATAAGAACTGTGATGTTGACGGATAATATACCGTTGAAAAGAGAAAGACTTTAGAAAAAATATTATCTGATACACAAAGTTGTAAAAGGTAATATAAAGGGAAGAATAGGGTATAAACTTATGACTGATTACAAATTGTATATAGTTACATTCAACGTTTTATTAAAATCAACTTAGAATATTTTTTAAATTTAAGTATATTTAATAATCTAACTACACGAAACTAACTAACAAACTAAAAATAGAAATTAGAAAATACAAAATATAAAAATTTCAGAACTTCACAGAAAACTTAACGCCTACTGACAAATCATTATGGATAACTAACAAAAAGCTACTCAAATTTAAAACTTTTAATCACCCACTCCTTTCTGAATCTCATACCTAGTCCGGATTAGATGAAGAAAAATCCCAAATATTTGGCAAACATCTATCCACAATTTTTAATCCTCATCCTGAGATCCTTAATCCAACTCATAGCGACCAATTTGAAGCGGAACTCCTTATTCCACTCCAAATGTCCCTTCCTCCTAGAGCCTTTCATCCTTCTGAAATAGGAGGAAATTCCAATTTGGATCTGCTGCTCAACTTCGCTGAGTTACTAAAGTACACTCATAGTACACAGAGATTCCGCCAAATAGGAAATACATATATTTTACTAATTTTAACATTATCCATAAATTACCTATCAAAAAAGCTCCAGGTCATGATCTCATCACACCCTATATCCTAAAACAGCTCCCTCGAAAAGCAATCATTTTCCTCACATTCATATTCAAAGCTACGCTCCGAACCACTTATTTCCCTGAAACTTGGAAACTATCAACAATCAGAATGATCCCAAAACCTGAAAATCCGTCCTCATACCGTCCAATATCCCTTTTGCCCATTATGGGCAAAATTTTAGAAAATCTCATCCTAAAACGTCTCTATCTGATTCTAGAAGTGAACCACGTTATTCCTGAACATCAGTTTGTATTTCAGACATCCCATTCTACAATACAGCAATGTCATCGTGTGGTGGATGTAATATCTTCCACATTGGAGCGCGGAATGTATTGCACAGGTGTTTTTCCAATCCTACCTCAATAATAGAACCTTTAAAGTAAACCATAATATTTCCTACTCTCCCATGTTTGCTCAGTCGGCAGGTGTACCTCAAGGTAGTATCTTAGGTCCAATCCTTTATACAGTCTGTACAGCTGATATTCCACTCCATGCTAGCACTGCCCTCAATACCTACGCGGATGACACAAGTGTGTTATCAGTCCATAATGACCCAACCACAGCATCCCAAATCCTTCAGTCCCACCTCACAGCCATCGAGGAATGGTGTCAGAACTGGAGAATAAAAATTAATCCTACCAAATCCCACCAAATTACCTTTACCCTTCCTCGCAAACCGATGATCTCCTGTCCCACTGTTTCGTTTAATATCACCCCACTCACTCCTGTAAAACAAATCCGATACCTAGGACTCCATCTTGACAAACGTCTAACTTGGAATCCTCATACAAGACTTAGACGACAAATACTGCTAGTAGATACCGATTACTACAATACTTACTTGACAAACGTTCAAAACTTCCACTCTCTTACAAAAAGCTCATATATGTTACCATTATCAGGCCCATATAGACATATAGGATCGAGCTTTGGGGCTCTACCAAACCATCTAATTCCTCCCGCATCCAATGCAAAATCCTTCGCAAAATCTTAAATGCTCCTTACTTCGTCACAAATAAAATCATGCATAACGACCTTAATATCCTATTTGTTGCAGACCTTTCTCGTACCAGATATACCACATTCAATTCCAAACTCCCAACCCACATAAACCCTCTAGTTCGCA
Source organism: Piezodorus guildinii (assembly GCA_023052935.1). Classification (NCBI taxonomy): domain Eukaryota; kingdom Metazoa; phylum Arthropoda; class Insecta; order Hemiptera; family Pentatomidae; genus Piezodorus; species Piezodorus guildinii. The sequence continues at coordinate 45,558,667 of CM041298.1, forward strand.
ACCTATCAACCTCACATATCCCTGATAACCCTCCGAGCGATTGAAAAGAAGATGGCCTCGGGACCTACTAACTTAAATAGACATCGAAGTTCTACCACTGGGTAGTTTCTTCACAAGCCTTTTCACACCCTTTATTGTATTTCAGCACTTTTACTTGTTGTTTTTATTTTTTATACAGTTGTAAAATTCAATAAAATATAAAATGTATATTTAATAATTTTTAAATTGATTTTAATAGTGAAAGTAAATGAAAGTCGTATGTTGCACTGCCAGATTTTTTTAAAGAGTATTTTGCCTATGCCCTTTCTATGGAATTGTTAACTTGACTAAAGTTTCATTAATAATGCAACACTGGCTACATTTATAATATAAGATACAAAACGTGGAATAAGTCCTCTGTTTCGTTAAGATTACATGAAGTACAGTTTTCCTTGGGTTTAAAATAGTATTATATATTGTTAAATGTTAATTTAATATTTTAGTTCCGGCAAGTTTTAATTGTTTAAATATTTTTATGACAGGAAATGGTGTGTTTAATAATAGGTAAGGTTGAGGTTTATGTCTATTGTTATGGATGTACGTATATAGTGAGTTGTATTCAACGGGGGTGATTAACTTTTGTTTATTGCCTGCATATGATTCGTAAACCATTTTCTTTACTTCTAAGAGTAGTAGTCAGTCAATGATTTCAAACAGTTAATGAAACGTACTCTGGAGGTAGGAATTTAAAAAATTGGCTAATAAAACCTATTCGGACTTTTTGAATTAAAAATATATTGGAAAACAGTTGTGGGGTCTTTAGGGTTGGTTAGCTTACCCAATTTTAACATTAGACGAAGACTAGCTCCTTAAGAGTCGCTACGGTATCTATCATATTTTTCAATTCAAGACTGAAGTGAATTATGATTAAAATGTTACTTTACTCGCATATTACATAATACATACTTTAAGTTTAAATTTCTCACAACTCTTGGTATGGGAGTCCTAAATAGGGATCTTTAACGAGTACCTGACATCTCACAGGCATTGGACCACCATTTTACGTTCCCTTCTAAAGACGGTATAGCCAAGGAAAAATCCTAAAAAAATGGAAAAGTAAAAAATACTTCCTTTAAAAAAATCCTAGAGTCATCTGCCAGATTTGAACCAGCAACTTTGACGATAGAAGGTTGTTATGCGGGCTACTGCACCTCAATGACCCCTCAATTTATAGTTCTGGAGCTTGACAACTACATACGCACCATTTGACGAGATTGGATAGTGTTGGCTCAAAGGACTTTAAAGATTGTATTTCCGTTGATAAATTTTCCCACAATATATATTGCATGTTTAGGTAGATTGAAATAAACACGATAAAGTGGCGAATATATCGAGAAGGGTTAAATTTAAATGCCAATTACCGAATAGGAGGATTATCGGAGATCTTACATGACTGCGATAAAGAGATTTCATCAATATGGCCACTAGTTTATATTCTATTTTGATTGGTGCAGAGAAATAGAGGAAAATTTTGATTTAGATAATATTTACATAGCGTTGGCGTCTTCTGATTTTCTATCCTATTATATAAAACCGTTTTAGTCCACTGTGATTGATCGATTTGGAGATATATTTGACGTTAGGTGTTGCTAACTGAGATTATTTTCAAGACCATAAATAATCCGATAGTAATTAATTTAGTGATTCTATATTCTATTTCTTCTCTTAACCTGTTATTAATATTAATACCTACGGCAAACTCTTTCGATACCTCGGAAATTTATATTGTAATGGAGTTACTGAGTAATGTTCTGTTCTAATGCCTTAAGATCCAATTTGTTATTCAACAATGACTCGAACCGGACAGAAGAATCTTGGATTATTTTAAGAGAGTAAAAAATCATCAGCTTGCTAAATACCGAATACAAGATGTTCTCAATCGCACTGTATAACCGCCTAATTCGATATGTGGAACCACAACTCTCAGAATAACAAGGGGGATTTAGGGCCAATCGTTCTACTATTTACCAGATATTCTCGCTTCGACAGATGATGGATAAAATGAATGAATTAATCAACCGCATGTGGCTACTCTTCATATACTTTAAAGCTGCATATGACTCAGTCATTAGGATAGAGTTGTGCCATTCTTTGGTAGTTGGGAACTACAGATTTGAATGTGTCAACAGCTTTAAACACTTAGGTTCGATGATCAATGTTGCCTTGGATGAGGAAGAGGAAATAAAGCACAGGATAATGACAGCAAATCGATCAGCCTATCTAACCTTTTCAAAAGTAGACTGCATAGTCGAGCAACCAAGATCAGACTGTATAGAACGCTCGTCCGACTCATGTTAACGCATCTGAAACCTGAACTTTGAGCAAAGGATCAGCTGACCGCATTGACAGGTCGCTTTAGGCGTATTTATGGGCCGATGCAGGAGAATGGTGTGTTTCGACTTCGAAAAACACAGTTCTGTACACACTTTATAATGAGCTGAGTGTTTCCCAGTTTGTAAGGTTGCAGCGGATTTGGTGGTTGGGCCACATAATCAGAATAGGTGAAGAAAGGACAGTGAGAAAACTGTACCATGGAAATCCCGAAGGGAAGGGGGAAGGACAGCGTATTTGAGGATCTGAAGAAAGCGGGAGTATCTGTGAGGCGTGCTACCGACAGTGAGGACAGGAGGGCAGTTGAGCTGGCCAAGAACCGCTTTATGCGCCTGTCTGGCCGATAATAAATGGAAGAAAGAATGAATGAAAAAATCATTGGTAATGGCATCCTTCGGAAAGGGCGTAAAGTGTTAGTCCCTTGCGATGGTATTATTTAATTATTCATTTCCTTAATTAATTAATTAAACCTAGACAAGCAAAATTTAGTACTCCCACAGTAGCATCGTCCGATTAGCCGAATAGCATGGCAGTGATGATTAATGAATAAACCAACACTGTTTATTCCGAGCAGTTTCGTTCTTTATAATCTACTAGTGACTTGCCCCTGCTTCGCACCGGTGTAATTTGAATATGGTGTCATTTATGCTTCAAATAGGACTGTTTGGCCTATTTAGAGTTTATAGCTTGCGGATTAGAAGTTCATCGTAATGAAAAGTGTATTTAACAATAAATTATTATGTTTATTTTATAACATTTAATCATTGGCAGAAATGAGGAAAATAAATGAATATTTGTTCAGTTTATGTTTGTTACTTTAAATAAAAACACAGATGAAAATTTGTCCACAGCTTCTAAGAGATCTAATAGCTTTCAAAATATTAATATTACACGGTCACAACACTGAATCCCATAGCCTTCCTCTTTACAAATAGCATGTCGTCACTGCCATTTCCAAGTATCGATTATGAAAATTGGGACTTCTCAAGAGAGCAAGTAAAACGAAGTAATATATTTAAAAATTGGTCATATTCTATAATTTATTTCAGGAATTCTAAAGGGGCTGGAGTTTTAACAATTTGTCACAAGCCATATCTTCCGCAATGCAAGAGCAAAATATGAAATCTGAAAAACGAAATATTTCTTATTCGATAGTTGGACGATATGTTCATAAGTTTATGGGCTTGTAACGACATTTTGTTAACTTACTCTACTTATTTTATTGCATTAATTAATTCTTGCGCTTTCCAACTGTATATCATACGTCTATATTACTACTCATATTTCAGAAAAGATTTTTTGATGCCTTGACTATAGAAAATTTAATATTGCCCATCCAACTTAATTGCAATGTTAACTTATAAACCTTCAGGAAAGAATGCTCAAAATAATAGTGAAAAATCCGTCTGATAGTTTAGAAGAAAACCGATAATCGCCACATCATTATTTATATGTTAAGCATATATGCCTCCATGGTCTGTCCCGCCAAACGATATATACAAGCATGTGTGTGTGTGTGTGTGTGTGTGTGTGTGTATACAAGCACACACACACAGATTTCTTGCTTGATAACTGTTTTGAAAGATGTTGATGACTTCCTGTAATTTATCTTGGTATAGCACCTGAATCGTTAACTAGGAAAATTAATTGTACCTTCCTGCTCTAGTTTTCCAAACGGATTCTGGAAATGAATCCTGGACTAAGCGAGATAAATCCATCCCTTTAGAGACATTGAAGACGACAAGGTTGACGGTTGACCGCCTGCTAACGGTTAATGGTTCAGTTACGCTGCAGCCGCCTTGTTGTGATCGGTGCCGTGTACCGGGGCGAGGACGGGACCTTGAGACCCCTTCTAGGAAGCCGCTTGTGCTAATTTATTACTTTTTATTTCCTAACATTAGGCCTTGTCAATTATTTAACAAGTACTCAACTCTATGATAATATCGTTGTTTATGATTCTGCTTCATCTAAAGTCAACTTTGTTCCTTATCTCAATGATTTCGGCTGCTTTTGAACAGTGTAATGTATTCGAAAGCATTTGTTTCATCAGATATTTCTTGATGTACATTTGTATAATCCTCACACAAGGCTAAAAGAAACTGCTCGAAGATGCCGGTTACTACAACACTTACTTGACAGACGTTAGAATATTTCAGTATATTACAAAAAATATGGAATCGAGCATTGGAAGTACCAATAACCAATCTAATTCCTTCCGCTCCCAATCCTTGCAATCCTAAATCCTTTTTAGGGGTCACCCATAGCGTAGTTGCTAGTATAACAGCTTTCTATGCCAAAGGTCGCGGGTTCAAACCTGCGGGTGACCCTAGGATTTTTTAATGGGAGTAAAAAATCCTTAGTTATGCCGTCCTTCGAAGGGGGCGTTAAAAGGTGGTCCCGAGCCTGTGCGATGTCAGGTACTCGTCAAAGATCCCTATCCTAATAAAACCTGGATAGGCAAAATTTAGGACTCCCACTGTAGCATCGTCCGATTAGCCATAGTAGCATAAAGTGACGTTAAACGAATAAACAAACAAACAAATCCTTCGCAAAATGAATCTAAAACTACTAATGAATAGGTTCATAAGATTTATGTACGGCCTCTCTAGACAGTCACACGCCTCTCACTGGTATTCTGTTCAAAGATGGCTCTATCCTGAATTCCAAAGAAAATGCGTACTTTTTCTTCTTAATATTCCTATTCCAATCCTTGCGAGCCAGACAGAAAACCTTCCTATATCTTAGACCTTCTTACTCCGCGCTCTTCCGTGCGCACCCTAAATACAAGATCTCAATCAATGAATCTATACCTACCCTCTCATAGAACAGCATCCTTTGAAAAGTCCTTTATCATCCTTACTATCATACTTTGGAACTCATCACCCATCTCCTCATAAACCAATCTTCCTCAAATATGTGATAAATCTGGACATTGATTATACATAACTAAACGCATTTGATGTTATATGTTTTTATTAATATCTTCTTTTTATATTAACTTTTTATAATTACTCAACTAAATAATTATGTATCAAATGAAACCAGACAAATTGGACTTCCTTTGTTCACTGTAAATTATTTTTCTTTCATTAAAAAATCCTTTCGATTCAGATAGATCATCCCCAATATCCTATTTGTCGCAGACCTAGTCCTAAATATAAATATATATATATATATATATATATATATACACACACACACACAATCACACTCCATGCCCATTAAACGTACTCTTCCGTAGCATATCCTCCTTAGATATTCCTGATAAATTTTCAGGGTGATTGAAAAGAAGGTGGCCTCGAGAGATCTGTCGGAAGCTGTGGTTCGATGAGGCGTTATGTACATGTCTTGATATGCTGCGAAAGAGTTTTGAACGGGAGTGTAAGGATGATTTGAATGAAAATATATCCGATATGTACGATGGACGGCGGGATAAGGGTAAAGCCACTTCAACTCTTCCTAGAATGTGGTCACAGAGGTTTCTCTGGGTTACGGGTATCCCAAAGCTGAAACGTATCAAGCAGTTAAAGAATCATTGTTTAGCTCAATTTTTAAATTATTCAGTAAAAATGATTGCATATTCAAAACTACTTTGGTTTAATGAATCGGAGAGAATGTTTTCATTGGGCATCTAATATTTCAAGCTTATAATAAGAACTTTATTTTGGATTAAGACAGTATGCGTTCAATTGAACACACACTTTGTTTTAAAAAATTGTTCAACATGTTACGAATTGCTTGATGAGTGTTGTTTTAGGCGGTTATTTTTTTCTGTTTAAAAAGTTTGTTTATTTATTTTAACATCACTTTATGCTACTATGGCTAATCGGACGATGCTACAGTGGGAGTCCTAAATTTTGCTTATCCAATTTTAATTGGATAGGGATCTTTAACGAGTATGACTCGCACTGGCTCGGCCATCTTTTAACGTCTCCTCCGAAGGACGGCATAACTAAGGATTTTTTACTCCCATTAAAAAATCCTAGGACCACCTGCGGGTTTGAACCCTTGACCATTGGCATATGAGGCTGTTATACTATCCACCAGCTACAAGTGGTCCCCTGTATAAATAGTTTCTTGCTTGCCAGAACTAAGAAAACCAAGGCCATTCGTTACTGAATTGATGAACCATCCTCGCGGCAAGTAATCATTCTATTATGATCTATAATTTTGCACATCACTTGTTATGGTTTGTTACAGTTGTAATATAACTATATAAATTCTTCCCCACACTCATTTATGGGATCGTATATAGGATAGACTGGCATGAAGCGGTGATTACTTGACAAGAGTGCTGATTGAGTAATAAATGCTGCCTGTGGGAAACATCGTTCAACTGTACGTTTATGATCCATCTCTATCGTTCCATGACCCAATCACACCATTCTATTTGTCGGCTATTATGTTTTATTGGTTCCTAGGCCATGTCAAATTTGTTGTTGTTGGACCTATGCAAGGTCCCTTGGGATTAATTTTGATTGCCCACTCCAATTGACCCTACTGGGAAAAATTTGGCATTATTATGTCCCTCTGACTTGGAAAAACAATAGATCATGGATATATCTATCTATAATATACTGATTTTTCCCAGTCAGGGAGGAATTGACTTTGTCGACGGGCGGGTAAATTGATGAAGTACAGAAGTTAATAAAATAAATATATAATCTACTAACAAAATTTATTTTTAATCATCAATGTACATTTAGACATTGGTAACTTATTTCATTCAAACCAATGTAGCTCTTAAGCGGCAGATCCTAGTGACAAAATTCTCCTCTAGATATCTGACGTCAAAATTTCGATCCGAACAAGACCAACGGAGATAGACCTTGTCAAAAAAGCGAAATCACATAGGATCCCCTGAGTCCAAATAACCAAGACCCAAGAAAAGGTCCCACTGAAATTTTATATTTAGGACAACTATACGCCCTAGATGTTTTTTTAACATAAGTGCTACTTCATACCATGCATTATGCACTTTTTTACGATTTTTTCGAAAAAGGCTGTACTGAAAGTAAAAAGTAATACTGATTAAACTCGCTATATCGATGTAAAATATAATGAGCATAATATAATATCATGTAGGTTTCATTCTGATTGAAATAGTTTGACAGTGCTTGAATTTGAGTTTTCAGCGGAAACTCACGTGTTAGGGTCTCTGAGTCCAAATGACCAAGTTCCACAAAAGGTCTGTCGGTGTGTTTTGTAACTCCAGTGCGAAAACGAAAAGTCCTATGGAACTGAAAATTCATATTTAAGACAAATATACACCCGAGATGTTACTGAAACTTTTTCATTAAAATCAACTAACTACAAGAGCCACTTTATACCGTGCATTTTCCACCTTTTTACGATTTTCTCAAAAACAGCTCTAACGATTTTGATTAAACTCGTTATATCGATGTAAAATTCAATGGACTTTAATATCATATTTGTTTCATTCTGATTGAAATAGTCTGGCAGGGCTTACATGCCGATATTTTAAATTTTCTTCCTATAAAGTACCTTTAATTATTTATATTCTATAAAAATAACTATATTATCTTGTTACCATTGATAAAAAAACAGGTATATATTAAGTTAGACGAATTCGATATTCAACTAAAGGAGAAAATCGTTTAAAAATATTTTTTAATGTAATTTTTTGTTGTTTAACATAAGAACAGTAATATAGATGTATTATAGGGGTACATTTTTCTACTACGTTTGCTATAGAACAACAAAATCAGGTTAGCAATAAAGCTAATAGCCAAACGTAGTGAGTACCCCTTATATACCGTTGGAAAGCTAATGACTTTAGAAAAAAAAAACCTTATACACAAGCTTGTAAAAGTTAATAAAGAGTAATGAAAAACCGATATAACTAACTGATTGTAGTATGATAATAATATAATAGATTATTTAATAAAACACACGTTTCTATTGAAACTCAATATAATTAATTCTATAGCAATTTATTTTCATCTCTAAATGTATTTAAAACTTCTAAGGGTTGCGCGCCCAGATTTTTTTAATATAAGAACACTAACATAGATGTATATAGTACCGTTGGAAAGCTAAAGATTTTAGCAAAAATATTATCTTATATTCGAAGTTGTAAAAGGTAATGAAAATAGACGAATTGGGCAAAAATTTATTCCTGATAATTATACATAATTTTATATTGCTATATTACTTAATCTAAATAATATGTTTCTTACCAAACTGAATACAATTTTTATTTAGATTAACTTTAAACTATTTTCAACTTTAATTTTATTTAATAGTTCTTTGATTTAAATTTTAACAGTCGAGGTACGTGAAGTTTGTGTGTTGGCCGCACCAGATTTTTTGCTAAAGCAATATAGCTTCTGTTTTAAGTAGTTTAACTACTGTTTAAGTAGTTCCTAGCTACAAATGTTATATACGGAAATAACGTCAAATTTTGAATGCGAACATAATAAATAAATCTGATCTAATAAGATCAGAAAATATGTGGGAGATTTAAAAATACTGAAAAAAGAACTTGTGTTCTTGTGGATTCCATCCCACGTAGGCATTAATGGCAATGAGGAAGCGGATCGGGCTGCGAAAGAAGCTGCATTGTCAAACGTCCAAATCCACCCAATTTACATCAAGGAAGACGTAAAAAATTACCTTAAGGTCAAAATATATCAGGCATGGGAACAGATGTGGTCGGAACTTGACAACACCAATAAATTAAGAAATATCAAGCAATCGCCTGATCCATGGAATACATCATTGCGAAGTAATCGCCGCGAGGAAACTGCTTTGGCGAGACTTCGCATAGGACATAGCAGGCTCACACATCTCCATCTCATCCTCAGGCAGCCCGTACCAATGTGTGATTTGTGTAGAGTGCCTCTCTCAATAAAACACATAATTGAGAAATGCCCCAAATTCCATGTACAAATGGATAAACTTAACCTAGCTAGATCGTTGAGTGAGAGCTTGAAGGACTCTAGTGAAACAGTTAGTTCACTGATTAGGTTCGTCAAAGAATGTTCTCTGCTCCCGGAACTATAAGAAGAAAAAAATAAAGAAAGAAATAAAACAAACAAAAAAAATAATAGTAGTAATAAAAAAAAAATATAAAAACAATAAATAAATAAAGAAAAAATTGGAATAAATTCACTAATTCAGAATGTGTCAACAAAAGAATAATAAAAAAAAAAAATAAACAATAAAAAAAAAATAAATAAATAAATAACAAAAATATAAGGAAAAATAAATAAATAAAAAGAAGAAAAAAGAGTAAAACAAATCTGTTACTACAAATTTATTCGGTGCTAATAACCAAGAGGTTGAGCACCTACTCCAATACCCTAACCCTAATAAATAAATCTACCAATACGTGACTTTTTCATTCGAACCAATATTGATCCTAAACGGTAGGTCCTAGAGACAAATTTTATATTAAAATATGTATCATATACTCCTCTAAATTTCTGTCATGAGAACTGTTATCAAAATTTCCATCTTGGCAACGCAAACAGAGCTAGAACAGGTCAAACTGAGAGTGAAAACTAAGTTACACAATGAAAGTTACAGACCCCCAGCCTACAAACGTATCCATGTCTATACCAATTAAGAATATTTTTCTCAGTATCTTTTAATTTGAACTGTTTTCGATTCTTGCATAATGTAATGTAATGTATTGAGGATACTGAGGGGAGTTCATAATTAAATAATTTTAATATTAAACAATTAATGATAACGAACCTTTGTCGGCAAAACATCAAAAGGTGTTTACCTAGCCCCCTAGATTTCCCATCGGTATGGGCCCCCCAGCGGTACCAGAAACCTCTGGTAGTTTTCCCCCCCAGCTGCGGCCAACAAGAATATTAAGATTGGTGGAAAGATAAGAACCGGTATTCCCATCTCGGCCCATCCGAGGTGACAAGAATGAGAGAGAAGAACCGATGAGGTAGTCAAGTTTGATCCTCAAGAAGAGTGAGTCGGGTTCCACCTACAAGAAGAGGAGGTGGCCGTCGGTGTTCTGAGAGCAGCTGGAGGATGATGCCGAGAAAGGGGACCTAAGACTGATTTCACATTCGCCAGCCGGTTAAGTGTTTCAAAGGTATATTGTTATTTGTAATATTGTATGGCAAAGATAGTAAAATGTCCCTCAGTATTCTCAATCAGAGTTCTAGGCAATGGGTTAATATAACTTATATGTGTAAATTAATAATTATAGTAATGTATTAATTGAATCTTGTTTACTTTAATCTTACCCTGCATGCCACCTATTGGATTGGTAAACACGATACTTTTGGAAAGGAGATCCATGGTATCATTAAATATAGTTTATATATTGACTAAATATAGTAAGTAAGCTAGTTTTTGAAGCTACCGCTGCCTAAGAAAAGCAGCCGGTCACAAACATAGCAGTAATAACCGAAGGTTGTTTCTAGACATCCGAGTTCGAAAAACTTTCTTGAGTATGCGGAGGTGGAAGCAGCGTTTCTAAAACTGTCTGCCGGGCAGACTGATTCTAGTTCTAACTACTTCAAAGCAGATGTTATTTTTATAATTGCAAGTATTTACCCGTTTCGCACGTGTAATAGTAAAAAGGAAATGGCAAAATATGCAATATTATTGAATAACATTATACAATGTAACGGAAGGAATAAACATAAATAATTTTCTTGCAATACGACTTTGTCTTCTATCATTTTCAAGAAATGGCCATTTAATTTAACGATTTTTTTTCAATGATATATCTTCTCTTCACTATATTTTTGAAATGATAACGGGATTTTGGTTTCCGCAAATTCCTTCTAAACTACAAGACGAATTTTGATACGATTTTCATCATCATTTAAGTAAAATCCATTGCCATTTAGCTTTTCTTTAAACTGTATTATGCAAAATCAATAAAAAATCAAACTACCTATGCTGATGACACCTGCGTGTCATTAGTTCATAATGATCCATTTATTGCCTCTTATACTCTTCAAGCGCACATCAAAGACCTAGAAGTATGGTGTCAGAACTATAGAATAAAAATAAATTCCAACAAATCCCATCAAATAACCTTTACCCTTTGTCGTAAACCTATGACTTACTGTCCTACAGTTTCCTTTAACAACACTCAACTACGTGTAGTTCCTATGGAACAGGTCAGATACCTTGGACTCCATCTTGACAAACGTTTAACTTGGAACCCTCAAACAGGACTAAAACGTTCAACGTTTTCGACTTCTTCAACACTTACTAGACAAATAGTCAAAACTTCCTCTTAACCACAAAATGCTCATCTACATGACTATTATAAGACCTATCTGGACTTCCGGAATTGAACTATGGGGCTCTACTAAACCATCGAATTCCTCTCGTATCCAATCCTTACAATCCAAAATCCTTCGTAAAATCCTCAACGCTGCTTACTTCCTCACGAATAAACTCATCCACAAAGGCCTTAATGTTCCCTATGTTACTGTTTTGGCCCAAAACAGGTATGAATCCTTCCATGAAAAACTCCATTCCCACTCTAACCCACCTGTTTATCAGTTGAAACGTTCTTGTTTAGATTGCAGAGTGCTGCCAATGGGCAGTTTCCCTTCATGTATTTTATCATTAACCAGCATATTTACTTGTTGTATTATAATATACAGGTGTAAATTTCAATAAAAATATTAAAAAAAAAAAAAAAATATATATATATATATATATATATATATATATATATATATACACACAAAGTAATACTTCTTAAAATCCTCAAATACTTTGTAACGAATAAACTCATTCTTAAAGACCTTAATGTTCCATACGTTGCTGATTTGGTCCGACCTAGATACCACTCCTTTCATGAAAAACTCCATTCCCACTCTAACCCACTAGATTTTATTTTTTCTTCATATTTAATTCCTAATAATCCTCCGAGACGTCTGAAAAGAACATGGCCCCGAGACCTTCTAGTTTAGAATATATTTCTGATGGGAAGCTTCTCTACAAGTGTATCATGATTTTTACTCATATTTACTTGTTGTATTATTTTATACAGTTGTAAATATTAATAAATATATTTTTTTTATTAAAAAATCTGTAAACTTATTGTAATGAAGTGAACCGAATTTTTTTTCGGTTTACTGGAATTGGATTTTCCGCTTGCTACACAAGTATGATACAGCTAAAGACACGTGCTTAGTGTTTAACGTAATGTGTATATTTTCGCCGTTTTGCGATGATCTTTATTTCTACGTTTTTGTCGTAAAACTTATATAATTCCGGAAATCGTGGAATATTTATATGATATAACAATGGTCCAAGTACCTTTTTTCCCCTCTTATATAACAATAGTATTACTCGTATATATTTCTTGATTAAAATTCATCATATCTTAATGAATATTTGTAGTTGTTTTCAAAAATACTCAAAGAGATTATTGTATTTCAAGAGGTTGAAATTCAAAACTTAGTGTAATTGTCATATAATAGTATAATCATATACAATATAATAATAATTATTATTACTATTAATTTATTCTGGGACAAGTCCTTTCAAAAAAACATAACACTAAATAAAAAAAGGACTTTATGATCTTTGAGTAAAATAACTATAAATGAAATTTATCAAACAAAGTGCACAAATAATATAACTCAAAGGATAAATAATAATAATAATAATGTACAATGAAGAAATAATAAAATACATGTTCAGGGTGTCTAGCAACAGGGAAAGTCGGGAAAACCGGGAAAAATCAGAGATTTTTAAAAAACTTATGAAAAAGTCAGGGAAAAGTCAGGAAATTTTTACTTTGGTCCGGGAAAATGGTCCCTAGATAACATTGTTTCTTCTTCGCTCAGACAAAAGTTCCAATATGCCTACTTTTTGTTTCAAAAATTAAAGAAAAGCTCTTAAAGTTTATATAGATATATTGATTGTAAATAAATTTGTAGACAGATTTGTAAATACTGATAATTACTGACAGCAGTATTTAAGTTCACCATAATTCATTGGTAAGTCAACTTAAACAACTACAATTTTAGCTGGTGTCGGGTAGATATAGTGGAATCTTATCGTAAGGCAATTAGTTCTTTGTTTTGTCGGTTTTCACCGAGATTTGGCCAGGTAAAAGACTTCTTACGATATGGAAAATTCAGGGAATCTCTTTGAGCTGATTGATTTGCTTGACGCCCTGAATGTTACAAAAACCAAATAAATGAGGCTTAAAAAATATTTACAAAATTGTTAAGGTATACAGTTTGGATAAAGAAAAGAAATTACAATTTTATTATTACTACCCCTAATATCCAGAAACAAATTGAGTAAGTTTTGAGGTTAAAAAAATAGACCTGATTTTTAATTTCTTCCAAAGAACCTTTTATTGACAGGACAGCCACAATTCAGCTTTTCGGGTTATCTCACCCATCCTCAGGATCTTAGTTCCTAAAATTCCTTATTTTCTCATTTGTTTTTTCAATTCAACTTCGTCAATTTTCATTAAAATAAAAATTAAAATCGTCAGCAACATTAAAAACATATGTATGGCACTGCCCTAGATCTTTGTCTTTAACTGGATGAAGGTTTTTTTTCCTGTAAACAAAAGGTCCTTAAATGAAAAGGAAGAAATTAAAAATCTGCGTTATTTTTCCGAACTTGGAAATTAAAATTCTTCTGATCGTTTATAAAATAATATATGAGTTCATATTACATCTTTAAAATCTTGATCATTCCAAATAATATTTGGTTTTAACTGTGCAGAATGAAATAAAATAAATGAAGTTATCTATCTGTTTTATTTGTTGTTTTTTACATAAATTAGCAAATCTTCTTAAGGATTGTTTGGTAACTAAATTGCTGAATAGGAGGGATTTTTTTAATTTGATAGTTTGGGAGTCCCGGATATAAGAGGGAATGGAGTTCCATAGGTCTGCTGATCGGATTAAGAACGATCTATCGAAAGCTGTGGTCCGATGGGACGTTATATACAGAACAGAAGACCAAAAGCTGGTGCTGCGGGATCTAACAGAGAAATAGAATTTATGTAGATCCGAGATGTAAGCTGGATACCGGTATTGAATAACTTGGTTGAGGAAGGAAATTGATATACTGATATTTAATAAGGAAGATGGATGGGGGTGTGGTCATAAAAAAAACAACACACTAATAAGGAAAACGTATTGTATTTGTGTGTCGACGTTTCGCCATCATCAGGGTGATTCAGAGAAGGATTGTGAAGAAGTCATCGACTTCTGATGAAGGACCACAATGTGGGCGGAAACGTCGGCACACAAATACAATAAGTTATCTTTACAATAATTTATCCTTATTAAGGTGTTTATTTATTTATTTTAATGAACGAACCCCCAATCATATTCCTCATTAAATATTCTCAACTGTCAACTAAACTCTATCATTATGATAAACTCTTAGGTTAAGTAAAACCAGTATAATAAAATAAAAAGTAAGTATAAGAATTTCGTTTACTATACTTTCCATTTTCTATTTCTATAGCGTTTGCAAGGAGTGGTGGATAAAGCATTAGGCTCTTATTCTCCGAATTCCAGGTTCGCATCCCGTCTGAGGCAGAATTATTTAGTCTGTTATCAGCTTTGGAGCGACCCTCCTTGGACAGACATAGCCTTTATAAAGTGGGAACCCAGAACATGGGAAAAATATGGCGGCTGAGCGTGATCTAGGCCTCATTGCACGACCGTTGGCCTAGAAACAGTACGAATCTCTCAATGTACTGAGCCCAAGAAGGAGCCCGTGGCTGTGTTGCTCGCTAGCCAAAGGTTGTGAGTTCGAATCCCATTCAAGCATTAAATAAGGATTCACTCAGAGCCTCTCCTCCGGGTATGTGAGACCCGCTAGTCAATGGTTGGCATCTCACAAAATTAGGCGTAGGAAGTGATGACCCTACCCTATAAAAATCATCGAGAACCGCGATGTATTCGTCCAGCAGATTACACCGCGCGGTCAAGAGCCTATACAGGGAACGATCCTGGCGTATGGAGACCTCTCACCCAGCCTCTAAAAAGTGGGTACCGAAAATTGGGGAAAAATCTGGCGTGATTTAGACCCTATCATCTCCTTGCACGGTCTTAGGGCGTAGGAACAGTACAAATCTCTTTAAATACCCTTCATGTGTTGAAGAGGTACAGGCTTATTTCATTTAATTTTTTATATGGCTTTTGCTACACTTCATGTTACCTTACATACGTTTATTAAATAGATTTATGTTTCATTTTTCTATTTACTTATGTACATTTAACTAGAGGTACTTACTATGTTTGCTATAGCATGCTATTTGTGTTATTTTGCTAAACCCGTCGAGTTTCTACAGTTATTTCCTGCATTTAATAATTGATGGGTTTAGCACAATAGCACAAATAGCATGCTATAGCAAACGTAGTGAGTACCCTATTATGTTAAATCTATTAACAGTATCATTTTAACTCTGTATTACTTTCTTTTTCTGTTCTTAAGTTATCAATTTTACTTTCACTAAAGGAGAAAAGTGCAAAAACATTTTTTATGTTATTTTTTTTTTAATATAAGAAAGCAACATAGATATATAATATACCGTTGGAAAGCTAAATATTAAAAAAAAGATTATCTTATATACCGAATTGTAAAAGATGATGGAGAGAGAAGAAAACCCGATACAACTAACCGATTACTACAAATATTAATATAATCTGATTCTTTAATAAAACACATGTTTCTTTAAAAATTACATTTTGTTTGTTTATTTATTTAACGTCACTTTATGCTACTATGGCTAATCGGACGATGCTACATCGGGAGTCCTAAATTTTGCCTATCCAGGTTTTATAAGGATAGGGATCTTTAACGAGTACCTGACATCGCACAAGCCCGGGACCACCTTTCAACGTCCCCTCCGAAGGACGGCGTAACTAAGGATTTTTTACTCCCATTGAAAAATCCTAGGACCACCCAAAATTACATTTGATTAATGATTTAACTTTTTTTCGTCTTTAACTGTAATTAAAAGTCGTGTGTTGAGCGCACCATATTTTTTAAGTTTTTAAATTTTTGTGTGATTTCGGTGAAACCGACTCATCACAAACCTTATTATCGAAAAACCTTAATATGTACAGAAACCCAGAACTTTCATGACTTCTAATGGTAAATAATAACAAGACAACATTTTGTGATGCACAAACCTGATTCCGTTTTATTGTTACTTGTTTTAAAAACATATTATTAAGATATTAATGTGCTTAAATCATTGTATTTATGATAGCAATAACAGTCAATATTGGAGACGTTATGTCACACATCACGCCACGTGATTGAGCTTAACTGCTGCCATTATCTATTCAAGAGTCTGCCCCATTCTCAATCCACTTCACTCTGCCAGCCTTGCAAATTTAGTTAACTCCAATTGGCCAAACCGTCAATCTCTGCTTTCAAATCTACAAGTGGTTTCCTCTTTTTTTTTTTTTAAATTCGTCCCTCGTAGAATGATGTATGGAAGTTCTGGCTTACTATATCGCAGTTTCCAACTTATTGCTGAACAAAGCCTCGTTCAAGTTCTGTTGAATCACCGATAGAGATACAGGCCTAGTTTAGTAGGATATCCTGAGAATGGAAAAGGAGCCCAAAATAATCAAAGGTGACGAAGGTAATTTTGGTGGATATTGTGCTTTAAGAGATCTCGGAAACATGTTTTTTGGGTTGTTTTTTTTCCAAGAAAGAGTCAGTATGTAAGAATGTAAAGATTCATTACCCTTATGAAAAAAAACCTCATTGTATTGAGTAATACACCAAAGAACAAAGCGGTTCTTACTAGGAATGCAATACTGAAAATACATTGCATATTCTTCGTAATCACACTGTTTCCTACTGCGTTATTATCTGAAAGAAGTTATAAAATTTTCAAACAGTAATGCTGTCATCAAGAAATACCGCAGTAATATGACAATGTCATTATAAAGAGAAGTTGGTAGGGATCATAGAAACACTTAAATTTTTAGTAGAGGAATGCAAAAGAAATCTCAATAAGCTTTCCACGCTGAATAAAGTCCGAGTTTATTGGGTGCCTGGTCACTCAGGCATCTTAGGCAATGAGAGAGCTGATAGCCTCGCAAGGAGGGATTCTCTTCAGTTACCTAGCACACCTGAACCTGGGTGTGGAATAAGCCTCAGCCATGCTAAAGGTTTGATCAAGGCGGCTGATGGCAGTAGATCTAGGCAATACTGGAGGGATACTATAAAGCATCATCACTCCAAGATGTTCTTGGAAGGACCCTGCAAAGAGAGAAGTAATACTACTCTCAATGGAGAGGATAACTCTGAGGAGAGTGCCAGGACTGTATACAGGACACTGCCAGCTTAACAGGCATCTCCATAATATGGTGTGTGGCCTCACCTACTTGCAAATTCTGCAAGAAAGGAGATGAAACTGCATATCATGTGGTATGCAGTTGTCCAGAGATTGCTAGGATACGGTTTTACCATTTTGGCAGCGATCGTATTTTAGATCCAAAGTTGTGTGAACTAATTAACCTCTTGTATTAACGGCCTGTATTAACGGAAATGGACGGCGCACAATAAGCCTAATAAGGCTGCAGTGCATGAGATATGTCGGGATGAAAGAAAAAAAAAAAGCACTTAAATTCAGTTAACTTAATTGATCGCGCTAACGTTTCGGCCAAGTTGTATTACAACAAATCACCTTGCTCATTCTTCGTATTCGCCTGAAGTTTTTAGGCCGAAATGCTGGCTCGATAAATTAAAGGAAGTGTTTCTACTATACCTCAGTCATTTTGAAAAGTAATTGTATTTTTGTGCCGCAGTTTTGGCCTAAGTTATTTAGGTCTAGAACAAGACTAAGGAAAACAAGATAACATGCAATAAAATTAAAGAAAAAGTAATAATGAGTAAACAGTATTTCACGTATTATCTAGTCATTGTACTCTAAACCTATTATTACTTTTTTACTTTCACTTACTATATATGAAATATATAGTAAGGGAAAGTATTGCAATCGTGAAAATTTTCGAATTTCAGTTTTCAATGGAAATAAACGTTTTAGGATCCCCTGAGTCCAAATGACCAAGTCCCGCAAAAAAGTCTGTGTGTATGGTTCCGTGTATGGTAACTCCAGGGCGAAAGCGAAAAGTCCAATGAAACTGAAATTTCATATTTGAGACAAATATACGCCCGAGACGTTACAGAAACTTTTTCATCCAAATCAGCCAACCAGAAGAGCCACTCTATACCATCCATTTGTGTACCTTTTTACGATTTTTTCAAATACGGCTCGAAGAATTTTGAGTAAACTCGCTATATCGATGTAAAATTTAATGGGCTTTAATATCATGTAGGTTTCATACCGATTGAAATAGTCTGACAGGGCTTAAATGCCGATATTTTAAATTTTCTTCCTTTAAATTATATAGGATATTTTGTATATTCTATAAAAATAACAATATTATATGATTGCTAAAAAACAGATAAATATATAAGTTGAACGAATTCGATATCCAACTCAAGGAGAAAAGAGCAAAAATAGTTTTTAATCCATTTTTTTATTTTTGACCATAAGAACAGTAATATACATGTATGATATACCGTTGGAAAGCTAATGGTTTTAGAAACAATATTATCTAGTAAACAAGTTTGTAAAAGTTAATAAAGAGTGATGAAAAGCCGATAAAACTAACTGATTATTTTAGATAATAACATAACACACTTTTAAATAAAACACATGTTTCTATATTAGTTTAATTTAATGAATTCTTTATTACTTTCACTCATTGTTTATTTATTTATTTAACGTCACTTTATGCTACTATGGCTGATCGGACGATGCTACAGTGGGAGTCCTAAATTTTGCTTATCCAAGTTTTATTAGTTACTCTCACTCATTTTTACCTCTAACTGTATTTGAAAATGTTTTAATCGATTTTAACAACGGCGGTAAGTGAAAGTCGTGTGTAGCGATCACCAGATTTTCTTTTAATCTGTTATTATCTAGTTTTTCTTAGCCCTGATGAAGGCCCACAGTGTTGGCCGAAACGTCGGCACTAAAAAATAATCAGTTTTCCTTATTAGTGTGTTATTCCCTAATGACCACACCCCCAACCAACTTTCCCATTATATATCATCTAAAGTCAACAATTACTCCGTCATAAGTAATAATTTATGTTCATTATGCGTCAAACTCGTGAGATTTATTTAAATGTTAAGTTTATCATTAAATCTAAATTAGTTACAACATTGAGCCGACTGATTATGTAGTGCATGACTAATATTAATATTTAATTTCCTCGTTTGTTTTAAGTAGGCTAATAATGAATTTTAATTTTCATAAGTTAATCCGAAGATATTGTTTAATATTCCGAAAAAAAGAAAACAAAAAATTTTTACGTTTAATGTCAAGATATATATTTGCCAATTATTACCATTTAAGTGTCCTAATACTTTCTTTTCTTTTATGGAAAGCAAATCCTTCGTGAAGTAGAAATTTTACTGTTGGAAGGAATTTTACAGCCTTCTACAGAATGTTTGAAAAAATTAGAAAAATCTGGTGCGGGCAACACACGACTTTTACTTACCTCGGCATTTAAAATCAATTAAAGAACTATTAAATAAACTTAAATTTAGAAATTTTAAAGTTAATTTAAATAAAAATTGTATTTTCTTTTGAAGCACATGATTTAGATCAAATAATATGGCAATTGTTACAATTATAACTATCAGTGATAATTATTTTCACTTAATATATATTTATGTAAGGGAAAGTATTGCGATTGTGAACATTTTCGAATTCCAGTTTTCAACGGAAATACACATTTTAGGGTCCCCTGAGTCCTAGTCTATCACAAGTCCCGCAAAAAGGTCTATAAGTGTGTGTGTGTGTGTGTGTGTGGTAAATCCTGGGCGGAAACGGTAAGTCCTATGAAACTAAAATTTCATATTTAAGACAAATATACGCCCGAGACAAAGAGGTTACAAAACCTTTTCCATCAATATGAGCTTACCAGAAGAGCCACTTTATACTATGCATTTTGCACCTTTTTTCGATTTTCTCAAAAACGGTTCCGACGATTTTGATTAAACTCGCTATATCGATGTAAAATTTAATGGGCTTTGATATCATGTAGGTTTTATTCTGATTAAAATAGTCTGACAGGGCTTAAATACCGATATTTTAAATTTTCTTCCTCTAAAGTACCTTGTTCTTTCTTCCTCTAAATTTTGTTGATTATATAAAAATAACTATATTATCTTGTTACCACTGATAAAAAACAGGTAAATATATAGATTGAATGAATTCGATACCCAACTAAAGGAGAAAACAGAAAAATTATGTTTTTAACGCAATTTTTAGTTTTTGAAACATAAGAACAGTAATATACATGTATGATATACCGTTGGAAAGCTAAAGATTTTAGGAAAAATATTATCTCATACACAAGCTTTTAAAAGTTAATAGAGAGTGATGAAAAGCCGATAAAACTTACTGATTATTTTAGATAATAATGTAATAGATTTTATTAAGGTTGATTTAGGGCTGAATAATTCTTCCATTAATACTCATCTTTTATTTCATGACGTTTCGGGATATTCTCCCATCTTCAGAAGTCTCGTTATATATTCTGTAAACCCAACATTTTCACTAATCACACATTGAGCCAGGTAAAAAAGTAAAAACGAAGTCAATATCTAAACACATCAGATCTGAGCAAGAGTATTGCTCAGATCTTTGTCCTCAACTCTTAATATAACACATGCTTCCACAGAAATTCCATTTAACTCATTTTAATGGTTTCACTCATTTTTCTCTCTTACTGTATTTGAAAATTATTTAATCAATTTTAAAAACGGAGGTAAGTGAAAGTCGTGTGTTGCCCGCACCAGATTTTTTTATGTTCTATTCGTCACTTTCCATTACCTTTTACGACTCTGTATATAAGATTATATTTTCTCTAAAATTTATTAAAGCTTTCCAACGGTATATTATACTTTTATGTTGCTTTTCTTATCTACTAAAAACCAAAAATTATATTAAAAAATTATTTTTACTCTTTAGTTGATTATCAAATTCGGTCAACATGCATATTTAGGCGTTATTTATAAAGGCTAATAAGATGATGATCCTTGTTTTTGAAATATACAAAATTAAAGGTAATTTAGAAGGAAAAATTTAAAATACCCCTATTAAAATTAAGCCCTGTTAACTATTTCAATCAGAATGGAACCTACATGATATTAAAGCCCATTCAATTTTACATCGATGTGAGATTAATCGCAATCGTTAGAACTTTTTTTTTTTTTAGAAAATCGTAGAAAGGTGCAAAAATAATGGTATAAAATAGCACTTAGATTCAGCCGATTTTAGTGAAAAAAATTGCTGAAACATCTTGGGCCTACAGTTGTCTTAAATATAAATTTTCAGTTTCTACGACTTTTCGTTTTCGTCCTAGACTTACGAACACACTTACTATTTATTTTTATATTTTATATTTGGACTGGGAGACCCTAAAACGTGTTTTTCCGTTTCAAACTGGAATTCTAAAATTTTCGCGATCGCAATACTTTCCCTTAACATATATTTCATATATAGGTAAGTGAAAGTAATAAAATTTAAATTATAATATTATAATTCCAGTACATATTAAATAATCCTTACAACGAGAAGGACGACTTAAAACTTGAAAACAAATAATTAAAATAGTCCTTAAAATCTGTCATATCCTTAATAAATAGTAAAATTAGTCCTTTTCGTTTCGTCCTTGAAAATACAAGTACAATAAGTTATTAGGAAAAAACGTGTAGTTATAGTGTTCTCACTCTCACAATGTTTGAAAAAATATTTGTATATATTTTTAGACCCACTTGCTCTCTTTCCCTCCTAATGAATGATTTTAAGTTTCTTGGTCCTCGAAGTGCGAAAATCCTGGATACGCCCATGAAAATAATGGCCTTGTTCTTCGTAAATAAGATGATGTAAGATTGTCCAGAAGTTTCACTCCACTGACTTTTATTCTTTCTATCAGGGTTAACAAGTCTATCCTTAAAATTTAAGGAAGACGATAGCAATGAACGCTAAGGAACAATACAATTATTTTATATATATATATATATATATATATATATATATATATATATATATATATATATTTATATTACATAACACAAACAGTATATGTGCTAAAAGATTATAGACATAAAACAGACTTGTAGAGAAACTACCCATTAGCAGCACTCTAAAAATATTATGAACTGGAAAGTCTTGGAACTACCTTCTTTTCAGAAGTCTCGGAGGATTATCAAGAATTATTAGAGGATGATTAGATGGACACAATGGAGTTTTTCATGAATGGATACGTACCTGGTTTGGGCTAAATCAGCAGCATATGGAACTTTAAGTTTATGAGTTTATTTTTGACGAAGCAGGGAGCGTTGAGAATTTTACGAAGGATTTTGGATTGTAAGGATTGGATTCGAGAGGAATTCGATTGTTTAGTAGAGCTTTATGATTGTCATGTAGATGAACCTTTTGTACTTCAGTAGAATATTAGAACGTGTTTCTGGTAAGTATTGAAGTAGCCGAACACCTTGAGTAGTTAGTTACCTGTCGTTTCAGCCTTGCATGAAGGTGAGAAGCCCTAGGAATCGGGTCTGTTCAACAGGCACTAGCGAAGTGTTATTAAACGATACTGTAGGGCAGAAAGTCATATTTTTACGACGAAGGGTAAAGGCTATTTGATGGGATTTGTTTGAGTTTATTTTGATTCTCCACTTTACAGCATTGGTCAAGGCTTCAGATGTAAGATTGAAGAGTTATGGTTTCAGAAATTGAATCATTATTTACTGATGACACTTGTGTGTTATAGATCAGTAACAGATCATTTAAAATAAATCAAAACAGTTCCTACTCATCCATTTTCACACATTCTGATGGTGTTCCTCAAGACAGTATCCTAGGACCCTTTTTTTACAGTTCATACATCTGACATTCCAACCTATCCTAACACTTTCCTTTTTACGTATGTAGGTTTCGTTTTGATTAAAAATAAAAAAGCTAACGATTTTAGAGGTAAATGGCATTCGTGTGCTGCCCGCACCAAATTTTTATTTTTTATATTTAGACTTGGCACCAGAGACTGCTTTACAAACTCCGTCAATTCCTCACCCTACATATTTCCTATTAATGCGTTCCTACCTTACTGGCAGAACCTTTAAGGTAAACCACAACTTTTTCTACTCATCCACATTTTCCCTATCTACTGAAGTGCCTCAAGGTAGTAACTTAGGTCCTATCCTCTACTCCCTTTATACAGCTGACATTCCACTCCATCCTCGCACTGTCCTCAATACTTATGCTGATGACACGTGTGTCTTATCCGTCCATAATGATCCAACTACTGCATCCCAAACTCTTCAGTCCCACATCAAAGCCATTGAAGAATGGTGTCAAAATTTGAGGATTAAAATAAATCCCAACAAATCCCACCAAATCACCTTTACCCTTCGTCGCAAACCGGTGGCTTCCTGCCCCCCAGTATCCTTTAATAACATTACCCTTACTTCTGTAGAACAAATCCGATACCTAGGTCTCCATCTTGACAAGCGCCTTACGCCTTGGAATCCTCACACAAGACTGAAACGACAAGAAACTGCTCGAAGATATCGATTACTACAACACTTACTAGACAAACGTTCAAAACTTCCAGTACATTACAAAAGACTCATCTACATCACAATTATCAGACCTATTTGGACATATGGAATCGAGCTTTGGGGCTCTACGAAACCATTTAATTCCTTCCGCATCCAGTCCTTACAATCCAAAATCCTTCGCAAAATCCTGAATGCTCCTTATTTTGTCACAAATCAACTCCTCCATAATGACCTAAACATCCCATTTGTTGCAGATATAGCCCGTGATAGATACTACTCTTTCCATTCTAAACTCCCTGCCCATACAAACCCACTTGTCCGTAATTTATCTTCCTCAGATATCCCTGATAACCCTCCAAGGCGACTGAAAAGAAGGTGGCCTCGGAACCTACTTAAAATAGTTATTGAAGTGCTACCACTGGGTGGTTCTTTCTCAAGACATTTTCATGACTTTTTATATTCATTCTACATATTTACTTATTGTATTCTTTAGTACAGTTGTAAATTACTATAAATAAATTTTAAAAAAAAATATTTAGACTTTTACTTACTCAATGAGAATTGAAGTCACATACCACGTCACGTAGGTAGGACTTAATACGTGACGATGGTCACGCCTTACTGTGCGTTCCAAAACCTACGCTCTATCATTAGACATTTCGAATCTGTCACGGTTATCCTAAAATGGTTTTTATACTTAATAACGTGAAAGGGTAGTATATAATAATTAAATTACAAAACAATGACATGAAAACATACGTACCTAAAATATGAACTCTCATATATTACATTTGAATGATAAAAGGATATCTTTAAGAACATATATGTATAATTCGTCTAAAAACAGGTATCGATTCATAGAACGATGTTTTGAAAGAATGGGACATGATCTTTCCATGATGTTACCGAAGAATATTTTCAAACTTAAATAACAGAATCTAATCAGTATCACACCCAGAAAGGAAGTTTCTTTGTTTATTTATTTAAAGTCACTTTATGCTATTATGGCTAATCGGACGATTAGTTAGCTACAGTGGGAGTCCTAAATTTTGCCTATCTAGGTTTTATTATGATTTATTAACGAGTACCTGACATCGCACAGGCTCGGAACCATCTTTTAACGTCCCCTCCGAAAGACGGCATAACTAAGGATTTTTTACTCCCATTAAAAAATCCTAGGACCACCTGCAGGTTTGAACCCGTGACCTTTGGCATAGGAGGCTGTTATGCTAACCACCCAGCCAAAAGTGATCCCACAGAAAGGAAGTATTCATTTAACGCAATTTTACGTTACTATGGCTAATTGGACGATGCTACGGTGGGAGTCCTAAATTTTTTCTATTCAGGTTTAATTTAGATAGGGATCTTTAACGAGTACCTGACATCGCACAGGCTTCAGGCATTGGTACTGAATAACCAAAAATATTTTACTTCCATTTAAAAAGTCCCAGGGCCACCTACAGGTTTGAACCCGCAAACTTGGGCATAGAAGGCTGTTATGCTTGCCACTACGCCACAGGTGACACCAGAAGTATTTCGTTACATTTACTTTTCTTTTTAACTTTAAAATTAATATATATATATATATATATATATATATATATATATATATATACATTTTTTTTTTTTTTTTTTTTTTTTTTTAACTAATCAATTTTTAAAACAATGGGTATTAATAGTTGACTTTTGAGAGTTACTGGAAGGAATTAGTCCGGGTGGCGGTCAGTAAATGAAACAATTAAATAGTTTTAACTATTTATTTTTTGCCAACGTTTCGACCCCCATTGTGGTTCATCATCGGAGCGAATTTTCGGCGGGAGCTAATAGCAATCTTGAATTTAAGGGTTGATTTTATGGTTGGAACTTAAACGATATTTTTTTATTTTATAATGACAAAATTTGATGTCATGGATACCTACATATCTGATATTAGTAACCATTGATTGCTGTCAGTGATTTCTGAAGATAGAGATAATCCCCTAAACCTAGACTCAAAATAATTATCGGTGTATAATGAACTTTTTAGAAGAATTAAGAACTTATTAATTTTTAATGATTATATTGTTTTCATAGAATATTCGATTGAATACTACAGATCCGAGATTGTTCAAAATGTATTCGGAAATCATAATAATCTGTTCATTACTAATTTCAAATATTCATATTTTATAATCGTGACTTATTAAAAATTAATATCGATTATTAGCTATTTTCTATTGATTTTGTACATATTGAACAAATGGTTTTTTATAGCCGTAATATTCATTGATCTTGACTGCGGCTGATTATATTATTTATAAGTAAATAAACAAAAACAAAAAAGGTTTAGTTAGTTGAAAAGAGCCTATGTGAATCATTTAATTACTCAAGTATTTTATGTCTTGATTTAATTCAGTCTGTAAATACTGAGTTTATTTATTGTTTTTTTTTTAATGAAATATTTCCATGTATTATCAGTTCAAGTCCA
Organism: Piezodorus guildinii; assembly: GCA_023052935.1. Taxonomy (NCBI): domain Eukaryota; kingdom Metazoa; phylum Arthropoda; class Insecta; order Hemiptera; family Pentatomidae; genus Piezodorus; species Piezodorus guildinii. The sequence continues at coordinate 45,585,113 of CM041298.1, forward strand.
TGCATATTAATTTGTTTTTTATACCCGTCCTTTCCGTTTTCCGCTATATTGATGATTTTTGATCAATTGCTATTTCATCATCTGTATAAACCAAGATTTTTTTTCTTATTTGCGCGTAAACAAACCACACCCATAAATTAAAAAACAAAAAAAATTTTCAATGATTTTTTAAAATAAAATATACCCTTTTTAATTATCCTTTTGGCCAAATATTCTTATTTCTCCCCTTTGTAGCACAGGCCCTGTGGCGCAACGGATAACGCGTCTGACTACGGATCAGAAGATTCCAGGTTCGAATCCTGGCAGGGTCGAATACTTTTTTTTTTTTTATACATGTACAACAGTTGTATTCTCGATAATAATTTAATAAATTCTTAATTCTTATATATTATCAGCAATTATTTACAATATTATTTTAACTTGCATTTTTCGTAGTTTTTTCCCTCTAAAATGTTGCTAAAACTTATTTGATAGGTCAGTGTTTCATTCAAAATAATAGTGGACCTATTGTTCATTTTAAAGTCCCCTCCCAATTGGACTTGAACATAGTAATTTAAATCCCAAAGGAAAAGAAAAAAAATTGTTAAAAAATATATGTTTATACTTCAGTGTTATATCCCCTCAAAGATTTACTGTCAGATTATTATTTTTTTTTTTTTTATTAAAGGTCCAATTTAACATTTTTCTAAATTTAAAGAACAGCTGTTTTCAATTCAGCAGATTGTTACATATTTAAATGTGCTGTTTAAAATCAAATTTAATTTTTTTATTTATATTTACAAAAATTATACGTACTCTTCTGTACATAAGATTTTGTTATGTTAGTTTGTTGAACTATAATTATATAGTTATTTATTGCCAGTAAAAACTAAAATGAGGTCATTGCCTTCATTCTTTGTTTAGTTCTTTACTTAACTAAATAAATATCTAAAATTAATAAAGCCTTATTATTATCATTATAGCACATCTGTATGGTTATTTTTATCATTTGCTATTTATTTTCTTCCCTTTTTTACTATCAATCATAAATACCTCACTAGAGTTGTATGTATTATTAGCAAGTTTAAACAAAACCAACTATCTCAAATTAATTGTTGATACTACTATAAATTATTTATAATCTCAAATATCGCATTTTGTAATGTTATATTTATATGTGCTATACAACATATATTCACTGCATCATCGTTATAACTCGGCACAGACAATTTCTCATTTGATCATTTAAATTTCTAAATATTTTATTTATTTCAGCGGAAAAATAATACAATTATTGAATGCTGAAAAGTTGGGCATTGAAAGCTCAAAAATGTCGGTTCCTTCATACAGCTGAATACAATTTTGATATTAAATAAAATCATAATGTTCCAGTTATGCAGTCCTGCAACAAATGATATGATTATTAAATAATGTAAGTAATGATTATGATCTGTTGAAATGAATACCTCATAATAGATCTTATAGAAAAACAAAGCACATAGATATAATTATAAGATATAAGTTGAAATTCCTGTTATTTTATCCATAAAAAATAAAAAATATAATAATTATTTCCTTCTTGCTCTTTGATTATTAACGGAAACTGCAAGTTCTGGATTCGATCAGTATTTGAGATATAAAGCTTCTTCTAAGGATAATATAAGTCACACAAATAACAATTAGGTGATTCCTTAACCATGAATGTTATATTAATTTTAAAAAATTCATCATACATTACAATGTTACCGAATTAAATTTATTTTTTAATATGATTGCTGTGTAATTTGCTTATTCATACCATTTAAGACAGAATTTTTTAATAACATTATATTTCTTTGACAGGTTATGAATGTTTTTTACATAAAATGCATTTTTGTGAATAAAGAAGCTGATTCATTAATTGGTCTACTTATATCTTTTTATATTCAAATATTTTTATGTGACTTATTTTTTATGATATCTTCATTGTATTATTATTATATTTACATTATATAAAAACAAGAAAATTACTTTAGAAAAAGAACTATATTTTAGTTATATGTGATGACAAATTACTTACAAAAAAAACTATGCATGAGAATTTCCTTTGATTATGAACTGGACACAATGAAAATTAATGAAGTAATTATGGTCTCAGCACTCAGAACTTCTACATGCAGCATTATAATATATACAAAAAAAAATTCATAAATATAGATTTTCAATTTTTTTTTTTTTTTATAATTTATCTGGGTCATTCGACATTTGTTTTCTTAAATTTCTATTTAAAAGAACTTATTTTTCAATTTAACATATGTGACAGTTATTGTTCACATCCCCAGTATTTACAATAGAACTTTCATATAATATATAATTCATATAATATATAATATTCTAATAATATATGGATTTTTAAAAACAACTTTATTTTCAATAGTTGTTCTATGTTTCATAAATAAACTGAATTTTTGATACATTTTAATATATCTAATTTAAATTTAAAGAGGATTTCACCGAATACCATTTTTGTAGGTACTTATAATTTCTAAATGTTGCCTAAATTTAAACCATAAACATTGCATTGTATACTAATGTTAAAACTAAGACATGTTATTTTATTGAGTAATTACGATGATAGGAATATATAATAATGAATATGAAATTAAGTTTAATAATTTATATTTTCAAACAAATCCTGAAAATAATTGAATGATCTCATTTTTATTAGTTTTCTTATAGTTTTTATAATAACGTTTCTTATAGTAACATGCGGTTGTTAAGTGTGTTTTCGGCGTTCAATCAGCAAGACCTCGTGGCGCAACGGTAGCGCGTCTGACTCCAGATCAGAAGGTTGCGTGTTCAAATCACGTCGGGGTCAAGTCTTTTTTTTTTTTCATTTAATATTTAAAATTTATTCTCTTAATTATTAAGAGTTATAAATATATCAATAGGGAATAAAATCTTTATTTAAATTTAATTTAGAACTCTCTTTGGTCAGTTTTATTTTGTAATAATATTATTTTTATATTAAATAGTTTACCTGTGAGATGTTTCAGGTGGCAGTAGAAAAACTATTTGTTAACCATAAAATAAATAATAATCAGTTTTTCGATGTTTCTTACCTTTTTTGACAGTCACTCGATCACATCTTTCGTATTGTTTTTATATCTAAATTCATACTCTTAAATTATGTTATTAAATTTGAGGGTTCATTTTTTAATCTATATTACTGTATTTTATTTTTCTCTGAAATAAATTTTATAATATTAATTTATTGCAAAAATAATTTTATAAAGTAACTAATTCCAAATTATCCTTTTTATTAAATATTAAATTGAGAATTTCAACTTTAACCTTTGTTTACATTTTTAAATCATTTCATCTAACTGCAAAACCATGTATATCTTTTTTTTTTTTTTCTTCCTCAAAGATCGTTCCTATTTATTTATAATAAATTTTGAATATGAGAACTTGGTGAAAAAAACACGCTTTCTTTTCTTATATTTTTTCATATAATCTGTATGAAAAAATTCCTTTTTTTTTTCAAAACTTTAGCATTTGAAAAAAAAAAAAATAGAGATACATGAAATCTTATTTATTGAAGCTTTATATTTTAATTTGTGCTTGTATTTTATTATATATAAATTTTTTGTGTTTACAGATGCATGTCTACGCTGCCAAGCTGAAAGCAAACAGGATTCTAGATATGGAAAACAAGACTGTGTTGTTGTGTGGGGAGATTGCAACCATTCTTTTCATTATTGCTGCATGTCTCTATGGGTGAAGCAAAATAATAGGTAAAGGAGTAACTTTCATATCTATATACAATTTTTTTTTTTTTTTTTTTTTAACAAAGCAGTACCTCTACAATATCTTAAGGGTCTTAGGCTCAGAACATACAGAGATTCATACTGTGTCTAGTGATTGAGCAGAAATCACACTCAGCTGCCAGGTTTTTCCCCTTTTTTTTGGTACCTACTTTATAGAAGATTGGTGTGCCCCAAGAGTTTCCCCTTACCTCAGGGCTGTCCCACAGCAGGAATAACAGAATAAATAATATTCTGCCATAGACGGGATTTGAACCTGGGACCTGGAGAATAGTAGACTAGTGCCATGATACCTATATAACTAAATACATTTTTGTGCAGTAAAATAATATAGTGTGGTATAGACTTTTTTAAAACATTAGCTGTTCCATGATTTTTAGAGTTTCAGGATTCTTATTTATTTTTGTCATTTTTATTTATATTTTCCCCCTTTTTAAACTTCCAGTTTCTTTTACGTTCATTATTAAATTTCTCATAGCTTTATACTAAACACCCACGTATCTTTAAACATAATAGTATGGTTTTAGTTCAATGAAATTTAAAAAGATGATAGAATTTGTCCAATTATTGTTATTACTTTACCAATAAGGTTTATAAAATTCGTTTTAAAAAATATTTTTATTGAAATTTACAACTTTATATTATAATACAAGTAAATATGCTGCTTAATGATAAAATACATGAAGAGGAACTGCCTGTTGGCAGTACTCTAGTAGTCAATCTAAACAAGAAGGTCTCGATACCATCTTCTTTTCAGACACCTCGCAGGATCAAAGTGGAAGCTAGGATAGAAACTAGTGGGTTAGAGTGGAGAAGGAGTTTTTCATGGAAGGATTCATACCTGGTTTGACCCAAAACAGTTATATAGGGAACATTAAGATCTTTGTGGATGAGGTTATTTGTGACAAAGTAAGGATGGTTGAGGATTTTACGAAGGATTTTGGATTGTAAGGATTGGATAAAAGAGGAATTAGATAGTTTGATAGAGCACCCTAGCTCAATTCTTTAAGTCTAGATAGGTCTTATAATAGTCATGTAGATGAGCATTTTGTGGATAAGGAGAAGGTTTAACATTTGTCTAGTAAGTGTTGAAGTAGCCTAAAATGGCGAGCGGTTTCTCGTTGTTTTAGTTTTGTATGAGGATTCTAAGTTAGATGTTTATCAAGATGGAGTCTTAGGTATCGATCTGTTCAACAGAAACTAGTGGAGTGTTATTAAAGGATACTGTTAGGAAGGAAGTCATAGGTTTACGACAAAGGGTAAAGGTTATTTGATGGGATTTGTTTTTATTCTCCAGTTCTGACACTATACTACTTACTAGGTCTTTGATGTGGGTGTGAGGGTATGTGAGGCAATAAATGGATCATTATGAACTGATAACAAGCAGGTGTCATCAGCATAGGTAGTTTGGTTTATAAAATAAAATTAGAACTAATTTACATCACCCGAAATTATATTATAGTTAAATAGTGATCTCCTTGCTAGTTAACTTATCTTATTTCAAATACAAAGTTTAAAAGTTTATATATATATATATATATATATATATATATATATATATATATATATATATATATATATATATATATACATAACCATATCTGCCTAAAATTGAATTTATTAATGACTATCTATAAATATTGTAATGAATGAGGGAATAACTAAAAATCTTAAAGAATAAAATTTTATTGGAAGGAATTAGTGCGGGTGGCGGTGAGTGAATGAAACAATTAAGTAGTTGTAACCATTTATCTTCTGCTAACGTTTCAACCCCCATCCTTCGAGTAATTCTCAATGGTCATCTAATTATTTCCACTATAATAAAAATTTTATTTTCATAAAATTGTGTTTAAAATAAATAAACCTAGTTTTAAATACATATAGTATTTACTGGTATTCCAAATTTAGACATATTTTCAATTAGTGTCTAAATGTGAAAATATCCTGATTGCATTTAAAGTAACCATCAATATTATTTCTTTACTTTAATGAAAACCAATAAAATAAGACATTACAGATACTTTTTTCTGGGAATTATTTTATAAAAAATCATTTGATAAAACCTTCAATTCAGACTTGCAGATCTTGTTTGATTTATTGGAATAATTTATTTATTCTGCAATGAAATACAATTTATACTATTGAAAATATATTTTTTTTAAATTAAATTGTTGTTGGTTTTAATAACAATAGCTTCTTTTTTTTTTTTTTTTTTTTTTTCTTGGTTCTAAAGTAGTAGCTATAATCCTTAATTTATTTGTTTTAATTATAATAATTAATAGTATGAATACTTTTGACTGTGCATAAGTTTACATGTTTTCAGTTGTGTAGTTATGTTTGTCAATAAAGTAGTACATTACTTACCTTAATAGTGATGTTAGAATTTTAATTCAACATTACTATTATAACCTTGAATTTTTTTTTCAATATTTTTCTTGTAAGTTGGAAAATAGGTTTTATGAAAGTGAATAACTAATGTTAATACAAATTTATTTTGTTAAACGCTTACGTTAGTGACTCGTATTTTCTTATAATATAATCATCATCATCAATCGGCTCTACAACCCATTACTGAACTCCTCAAGTAGCTTTTGCCAGTTGGTTCTGTCCTCCAGCTCTGAACACCAAGCAGGGTTCTCGTGTTCCATGCAACTCTTCATCGAGGAGCTTCCTTGGAATTTCCTGTGCGTCCATCCTGGCCACATGGCCTGCCCATCGAAGCCTTCCAATCTTTATTATTTTAACAACGTCCTGTTCCTTTAATAAGGAGTACAGCTCATTGTTTGTTCGCCTTCTCCATGTTTGATTTTCTCTTTTTGGGCCATAAATCCGTCGGCAAATCTTTCGTTTGAAGATAGATTTCGCGCATCGCTTTTGGAAAAGATCCATGTTTCTGATCCATAGGTAAGTACAGGTCTTATCAGTGTCTTGTACAGTCTCATCTTTGTAGTTCTTGAGAGTAAACTGCTTCCTAATTGTCGGTGTAGTCCAAAATATCACCTGTTAGCCGATGCTATTCTTCTTCTTATTTCAGCCGAGATATCATTATTTTCGTTTACTAGAGAGCCCAGATATGTAAACTGCTCACACGTTCAAATGTATACGGCCCAAATCGAACGGTGTGTTCATCAGGGGGCCTCACTTCTTTAGCGACCATGTACTTAGTTTTCTGAGCGTTCACGACGAGGTCCATTTTTCTAGCTGAAGACTCCAAGGCAAGGAAGGCTTCTTCTACAGCCGCTCTCGATCTTCCTTTGATGTCTATGTCATCTGCATACCCGAGGATCTGGGTCGTCCGGTTGAAGATTGTTCTCCTTGACTGGATTCCTGTTTCTCTGACCGCTTTTTCCAGACATAAATTGAACAGCAGGCACCAGGCACGCAAGTGAGTCTCCTTGTCGAACTCCATTAACAGTCGAAAATCCCTGAGAAAAATCGCCTTGAATACTCACCACATTTTCAATATTTTCCATAGTGAGTTTCACCAGACGTATAAGTTTCGTTGGTATATTGAAATTTTTCATGGCCTGGCATAGTGGTTCACGCTGAACACTATCGTAGGCTGCCTGGAAATCGATAAATAAGTGGTGTGTGGGTATCTGGTATTCTCGGCTACGTTCCATGACGAGGCGTAAGGAGAATATCTGATCAATTGTGGACTTACCCTGGCGAAAACCACATTGATATTTCCCCAAGATGTTTTCATCATGCGGCAATAGGCGCTTGTAAAGTATGTTAGAGAAGATTTTATAGGCACTTGGCTACAGCGAAATACCTCGGTAGTTCTTGCAGTCAAGTAGGCTCCCTTTCTTATTTATTGGACAGAGAATTGTTTTATTCCAATCTTTTGGTATTACTTCCTCAGTCCATATCATGACTAGGAGGTTATATAGCGTCTTTATGAGCTCCTCTCCACCTTCCTTGAACAGTTCAGAAGACAGTGCGTCAAAGCCTGGTGCTCTGTTATTCCTAAGTTTATCGATTGCTTCATGAACTTCTTCATCAGAGGGCTCTAGTTCATCTTCTGCTATTCGATTCAAGTCTGCTACTTGCATCAGTTCCTCCCGTGAATAGTTTTTGTTGAGCAATTCTTCAAAGTGGCTATTCCACCTTCCTAGCACTCGGGCCTTATCACTAAGGCATATCAAATTATATTCTTAACAATTTATACTAAATCAATCTAGAAATATATCGAAGATCTATTTAATCTACTGAATTTCTTCAGTGATATAAATCCTTAAAACTATTTTTATAATTATATTTATATTTATCTATGATAATAGATTATTAACATTCTTTTGGTTTTTTATATGTCTAGGTGTCCTCTATGCCAGCAGGAATGGTCCATTCAGCGCATGGGAAAATAACACCTATCATTTTCAACCAATTATTTGACGGATGTAAAACAACTCATGATAAAAATTCTTTTTTTCTCATCCCACGGATTATTCCCTCATATAAATGTTTAAATTTATATGTTTGTTTTATGTAAAAAATATTAATGTAATGTATCAACTGAATATTTAATATCACATTTATTTTTAACTTAATTATTATGTTCAATGAGATGTACAATTAAATAATTATCACTTCTATTATTATTATAAGTTACTATTGTTAAATTTTAAGTTATAATGCCATTCTTGTATTGTACAATCTAAATAAATATTCAAACATCTGTAGTAGATACATTGTTTTTGTTTTTTTCATAATATATATAAATCCATCTGTTCTTAAGGCGGCGATACACGGTGAGAATTAGGATATGAGTAGGTGAGGTGAAATTCATGATTCGTAGGTGAAAGCGAATATCGCATACTTTCAACATATTATAATAAATATTCAATTACCGAATTTTCTATATTACTTCATCATTTTTTTTTTTTTACCTTTTATTATAAATAATATTTAATTTCTTAAAATCCAGTTTCTAAATTGAAAAACATGTTTTCATGATGTGTATATTACACTTGTTTGTTTTGATATAACTTTATCATTCAGTTTTAGTATCTTTTTAAAAAAATAATATTTAATGATATTGTTGGATTTTTCTATTAGTAATATTTTATGTCATTATCCAAATTTATTTTTAAAAATAAGCCTTCCCTCTCTCCTACTACTTTCGTGAACACCTACAATACTTGCTTTCACCTCACCTACACATACCCTAATTCTCACAGTGTATCGCCCTTAGTTCCATCCACACAAACAAACAAATGACTGACAGCCTCTAATATAAATAATATTACAAGAAATATCACCTGAAAATGGAAATATGTATGATCAAACTAATTACTAACAATAAATAATTTATGGAACTTGAGGGTACATTTCCATTTCCACTGCACATATTTTTTGTTCCTGAAGAACAATGTAGCCCTTCTATTATCATTTGGAATCGAATATCGTGAGGTGACCGGCATTCCTTTTCTATTGAAAAATAAATAAATTATTCAATAGTTCAAATAAGAATACACATTTAATTTAAATATATTAAATGAATAAGAAAACAAATGGTACAAGACACTGAAGCTGCTTTTAATGAAAAGAATAACTGGACATTCTTTCGACTGATAAACAAATATGTATCTATGTATGTATGTATATTGTTTCTGCAAGTTTACACTCACGTTTCATGATGGAATTTTTAGTGTAGGGTCAATCACAATGTTCTCTGCAAATAAAGGAATCAAGTATATTTAGCGATTCATACTGTTTCTCGGCCGATGTTTATACAAAAAGGTGATAAGGCTGGGATCACGCTCAGCTACCAATTTTTTCCTAATTTTGGCTACCCACTTTATTGAGGCTGGATGTGGCTAAATTAATCGAATAAACAATTACCCAGCCACATTCAAGTTTGAACTAAGACAAGGAGAACAGTTGTCCAATGCTCTATTCTCCTTAAAAATATTCAGAGCTATGACACTGTCCAGTAAAATGTATTTCAGAGACCACTCTGCCAAGAAGTATTATTTTATAGAAACAGCTTCAACACCTGTCAAATTTAATTACATTTTAAATAAAATATACTATTTATACCTGTGCATAGACTTAAGCTCTGTTTCACCGATATTCTGAGATAAATTGGCTTGCAACGTTCATTCCAACTTTGAATCTCACTGTATAATATTCTTGAAGGGCATGGATATCTTATTTTAAATGATATTTCTTCATTTAATGCTATTTGTTGACATTGTTCATCACCATTAAATTTGTTTTCTCTGGATAAACAAGCTGCCAAAGTTCCATAATTTTTGTTTAAAATCTAAAACAACATTTCCAATTAATAATTCAGTATGTAGGTAGTAAAAATGTCTTTTAATTTTACTCACCCTGATTGCTATGGCTTTAGAGACTTGACATAGGTATTGTGGGTGAATTCTATAAAAATTGACTGTGCCTGGTCTTACATAATCTTGCTTGTCGATACTTCTTTTATTGTTAGTATTATTTATACAAGACAATGGTTTTATTGCAATTGGGTCTGAAATATTTTGATTTGTTTGAATAATGTTTAAAAATATTCTTTCTTCCTAAGTTTGTACCTGGTTGTATCACATTTTATGACATAACTTAACCTTCTCCAGTAAAATTGGTATGATATTATTAACTGTTTAAAATCTGTAGCAATAGCCCCAAACAAAAAAATGTTGATGACCGTTTATTCAATCAGCACAATGGCAAAGACTCTGTAAATTCAAAAAATCGTGCATACATGTATTTTGTTTTGTCAAAAACCCTCTTCTAATTTCATAGAAAGAACACAAGACCTTGAAAGCTCGTTTGAATAACGCAGTTATTTCCAAAAGATACTTCATATTTAATTATATTCCAAAGCATACCGAAACATTTTCCACACCGTTAAGAAAAAAAAAATCATTAAGATATAAAAAACAATTCTAGATTTTAATGCAAAACTAATCAAGTAAATTGGTTCAATAAAGAATTACTGAATATAGTATCTATTGCAAATAAATATTTAATGAGATACAACCTGTTACTTTTGATAATCTAATTATGTACTTGCTTAGTTAATCTCTTACTGAAATGAAGATCGTCCAATTCTTGTAATATCTGATGGTAGCTGTTACCATGAGGAGCAATAATCCTGTCGTTTTGGGAGTCAGCAACCGAAGTAAGCTTGACGTACATAGGAGCTCTTTCAGTTGATGTGACGTATACAAAAATCATATCTAAATATGAATTAATATTTATATTAAAATTACTAAACATGAAGAGTATATATTTACTAATAAATTAAAATTAGAATAATTCACTTATAAAAATATATATTTATTGAAAATTAAATGAAATGAAAACAATTTTTATTCTGGGATCAATTCCCCTTAGAATAATGAACAGTGAACAAAAAGAAATACTGATGATCTGGTTACTTAAAAAAATATGTATTAAAAAAGAAATGTATACATATAAAAGATCAAATATTCATTATATCTATAAATCTTTGCAAGTTTATACTATATATACCTATTTTTTACATTGGAACATAAGATTGGGTTGCGAGTAGGTAGTGGAAGAGTTGATGTTTGAAGGAAGAAACAGAGGTGGCTTTACAAACGAAATGAACGAACAAGAAACGATTTGTGAAAGGATGCAGTTTGATGTGGCGGGGTATAAATATTGTTGATTGGGTTCTAGTATTTAACAAATGGATATCAGAGCGGAGGGTGAGGAGCTCAATTATGTAGGAAGGTTTTCTATTTTTTAAAGTTTGGAATAGATAAGAACCAAGGAAATATTCCCATCATACTGAAGGATAAAGCCATTTTAAGTTGGTATAATAGCCAGAAATATGGTCACGTCTATGGGCTCCAAAAATAAATAAATAAAACAGTTCATAAGTCGTTTTAATTTTATTTCTAGTTCATCAGTTAGTCTCCCGTACACCAGGCAACCGTAGTCAAAGTTTGGGAAGATAACAGAGGAAACAAGTAGCTGACGGGTTTTTAAAGGTAAGGATTCAAGGAATCTATGGAGCTGTTTTGGTTAAAGGTAACTCCAAGTTTTTTAACAGTTTTCTGGAACGGGATAGGGACTTTGTTAAGAAAGAGCAATGGGTAGTATGTTGGTTTGGTTCAAGGTTGGTTTGGAGCCGATGAGGATTGCTTTAGTTCTACCTGCATTAAGCTGCAGCTTGTTTTTATTTGCCTATTGACAGATTTGATTTTTGTCTACTGTACTTTAAGAGATTCTTCTATAAGATTAGAAGGGTGGAAAGAAAAGTATATTTGAAGATCATCGGCCTAAAGATGGTATCAGAAGTGATGAATGGAATCTGGTAAATCATTTACATAAATCGAAAAAGGAATTGGTGAAAGGGAAGAATTTTGAGGAACACCATGTGAGAGGAAGAGAGGAAGGAGATGAAGGGCATTAGCCAGGGATGACTACTGTCTGCAGATAATGGGATAAGAAGGAATGAAACCGTTTTGGACATTGGATAAGAACAAGTTACGGAGTTTGGATGTACAAAAATGATTCACTGTATTTTTTATACACTATTACATAATGGTTATAAGAATTTATTGTCACATATTTCATAGGTATTGAAATTTTCGACTAAATTAAAAAAATACAGTGAATCATTTTATTGAATGACGTTTTGTGAGAAACAAAAGAAAAAATTATTGGAAGGAATTAGTCTGGGTGGCAGTCATTAAATGAAACAACTGAATAGTTTTAACTATTCAGTTGTTTCATTTAATGACCGCCACCCGGACTAATTCCTTCCAATAATTCTCAACGGTCAACTAATTATATCCACAATGATCAAAAGAAAAAATGTTAATAAATGATTTTGGCCCTACATTGATATCTTAAATATGAAAGGTATGCGATAAAATATAAAGAAATAGAATTTCAATTTGTGATTAAGATATAGACGTAAATTTTATATAGTTATTTTTAAATGTGTAATCTATTGATCTTAATTATATTATTGTTTTTAATTGGATATAATATTTTGAAAATGAAACAATTAGACTTTGAAACATCATATGATAACATTTTAATAATGTAGTTATGATTATATGTTTTTGCTGTGATTATTATCCATTTGGAATAATTTTGATTGTTATTTATTATTGATACCTGGGTTTTGTTGTTTGATAGATCTCAATAATGTCATGGAATCAGCTATATCTTGGTCATCCAGACTCGTGGTCATGGCTAGAATAACTGTTATGTCGGTGAACCATTCATGATCTTCTTTCGACAATTTTTCTGTTATTGTCATTTCATTCAATTTTGCTAAAATCTCGGGAAGAAGCATCGTCCCTCTGTCTGTAATTGATTGAGTGCTTGTGAATAAAACTAAGTTTTTTAAATCAAAATTTCTTTGTTTAATTAATATAATTAATATTACCATGTACATATGTATTCCAATTGAAAAATAATTCTCCAATTGATTTACAGTCTTTTACTATAATATTCCCAATATCGCCTGCAATCACCGTCATACTGCTTCCATGATATGAAACATCTATTCTTTCTGCTAATTCCCTTAACAATATATTATTTATTTTTCAATTTCAGAATTAAAGAATTGCTCATGAGATAAGAATTACTTTAAATTTTCTTTAAGTATATTTCCGAAAATCTGTTTTAATTACCATTGTTCTTTAAAATAAAAGTAAAGGATGATGTCTGTAAGCTTTCATCACTATAAAGATAAGATAGTTTTATAACAAAATGTTACTATTGTTATGTATTGAGGATGCTGAGGGCTCTAGATTTATTATTAAATAATTAATATATTAATAAAGTTAATATTAATGAGCCTTTGTCGGCAAAAGTATGAAGGGCATTTACCTGCCCCCCTTGGATTCTCCAATAGGCCCTCCCGCCATACCTCGGGAAACTTCCTAGACCCCCAGTGGCAACCAACAAGAGGATTAGGTAAAAAAAAGTCACACTTATGATAAAGGTCTACACAGGCTGGACAACCAACCGGGGCACTTCCCATATTAGCCCCGCCCAAGGTGACGAGGAGGATAAAAAATATTCGAAGGGGCAGTCAAGTTCCATCCACGAGAAGAGAATAATCAGAGATCCAGGAGAGGTCCGTCGGGAGTCAAAGCTGAGAGCAGCTGGAGGTCTGAGAGCCTAGAAGGGACGCCTGAAACAATTTCCACCTCCCCAGCCAACTAAAAGTGTTTTAAAGGTATTTATGTGTTTGTAATATTGTATGGAAAGTTTAACTATAATGTCCCTCAGTATTCTCAGCCATTGTGTAAATAACTGGTATATGTTTAAGTTAAAAGATCAGTTATTGAAACATGTCTAATTTAATCTTACCCTGTATGCCACCTACTGGGATCGGTAAACACGATACCTTTGGAAAGGAAATCCAGTGGTTTCAGTAATATTAATCTATACATACATTAAATATATTAAGTAAGCTATTTTTTGAAGGTAACGCTGCCTTAGAAAAGCAACCGGTCAAAAACATAGCACTATTAACATGGTTACTTGCAAAATATTAATTTTTAATATACTCAGTAAAACAATGTTAATAACATAATGTTACTTATAACCTTTTGACTAAACTGTTCCCAAAATGATTACAAAAGGTATGTTCTTTGATGTGGTAATGAAAAAAAAGGAATTATGTTAATAGCAAAGTTATAAATTCAAATATTTTTAGCACTTTTAATGGATTGTTTTATATGACATCTAATTTTATTAGCATAAGTTATTGACATTTTCTGGAGATAATATCAGAAAAATTAATTTTAATAATTGCCTCAAGCTTTTTCATTAGAATAACTACTCATAAGCCTGAGCAAAAGGTTTTCTACATATAGCCTCAAAGGAATATTTTCTTTGAATTGCTTGAATGCAATATCAATTATGTATTTTGTATATTCATCTGCTACAGTATTATCTCTGTTCCTACTGGAATACAAAAAGCAAAAGTAAGTTGGAGTCTTTAACTGCTTTGTTTTTCTCAAGCTTGCCAAAGCTTGTATGGTATGCATGGTTGTATGGTTGTAATGATTAAAATTGGCTCTGATAATTTGACTCAATAATATAAAGTAGGGTTTGTCGGTTTTCAAAACCGGTTTTTTGGAGAAAAATATGAAATCCTGAAAACCGGGTTTTTAGTCGAAAAATATCGGTTTTCAATGTATTTATAACACACTAATAACGAAAAAAATTTGAAAATGACAAATGTAGCCAAATGTACTGATGGAAACACTGTTACAAGCAGTTTGGTTCTTGGAATCCTATCGGTTGGATATGATTTCAAGAAACAGTGTGTTTTGTCATGATGAATTAATTTGATTTTTATCAGTTTGTCTCTGCTTCTTATGTACGGTTCATAAATTCAGTGTTTAGTTCCATTGATTGATATTTGATATAGATGATATTATACAAAATGTAAGTAGGTAACATATTTTAATATTATAAAAATATAAATTTTTAAAATCAGGCTTTAAACACGATTAAGCCTAGTTCGGTTGCAAGTGAGAGGTATTTTCTATTTCGGGGAATTTTGTGAATAAACTAAGGACACAGCTAAATAGCAAATCGATAGACGTCCTCTGTTTTCTGAAATCATATTTCATTAAACGGAAAAATAAATAGAATATTTAAATTTGTATTAAAATTGCCCTAAATAGAAAATACTCGGTTTTTTGCTTAATTGTCTTTAAAACTAAAATTAATTTTATTAAGTAAGCATAAACTTTATTTACTCTTGTCTTTCGGCTTTGATTATAATTTAAAGTATATAATACACAGTTATATATTTTCTAATTGTTTTTGTTTATTCGAACCCTTTGCTGAATAACTCGTTTCACTGTTATAAAAATATTTACATCCTTATAGTGAAAATTATGCATAAACAACAAATAATTGTTTTTAAAGTTATTTAATCCTGGTCATCTATTATCTCTTTGTTTTACTAAATTACATAAAAAATTTTTACTGTCAATAAAATTGAACAGTAAATAATTTCAGTCAAAAACTGTTTTAAATCTCTAAATTTTCTGTTAAAATGTTTGTTTCGAATTACAGAATATTCGAGTAAAAATTTTTTTTTTTTATAATAAATATTTGAAACCGGTTTAAACCAGTTTTCTGGGAAAATTACTGTTCACAAACAGGTTTTTTAAAATTTCGTTTTTTTTTTTTTTTTTATAAACCCTAATATAAAGTTTTTCTCAATTGCTTAAATTGAATGACTCTGTATAAGAATTTTCCGAAGTACTTGGTATAAGTTCAAAGTAATGACTGTTAAATTATGAGTCATTAATGACTAAATTTATCCTTATTGAAATATTCATTAATAGCTTATTCTATATTAATGAAATAATATTACATACATTAAAAATGTTAACGTTTCATATTCAGACCATGTATTATCGTAAATAACATTCATTCTTATCTTCATTTTTGTATGAATTTCTTCATTGAACTGTTCTTGTTTTAGCAAATATGATGCTAAAATAAAAAAAATCATTATTTAGTTCACAAATATTTTAATAATAATATTTGTAAAATAATTATTTGAAATTACAGGCATATTCGTTGAATTGGTCCACCAATCGTTTACTTTCAGTGTTTATGATTGATTTATTGATTATATAATTTGGCATGTAATCAGCCAAGATGTGAGAAAAACTTTGCACCTAGAAAAAAAAAATGACCTGATTAAAAGTTAATAAATTCATATATTGCTATTACAATTTATAAAAATTTTAATATATTTTAATTAAACTATCTGGTGCAGGCAACACATGACTTTCAGTTACCTTAGTTGTTTAAATCAATTAAATGACTATTAAATAAAATAGAGTTTAAAAAAGTTTTAAATAATTTTATTAAATTTTGTTGGAAACAAATGTTTTAGATTAAATAATATAACAATATAAAATGATTACATACAATAATCACTCAAGTTTATGTCCCATTGGTTACTTTACATTACCATCCTAACTTAGTACATAAGATATTTTTCTAAACTGTTTAGCTTTATGCATCTACACTTGGTTATTATCGGAAGACCTGGGGCGTTTCAGGGAACTTTTAATAATAATGAAATAAAATAATGTATGGGCAGGATTTTTAAATGAATGGTGGACTGTATAAGTGAATGATTTATATTTTTACTATTGCTACATGTGGTAAGGAGGGTTAGTCATCTTAGTCTATTTTATATATCTGTTTATTTCTTTGTTTCTTCCTCTTCCCCTTCGTCCTCTTCTTTCTCGGCCCATGGGCAGGCGGGTTCCTAAGATTTACTCCTCCATGCTGAAGTATACGGAAGTATTTGAGGTTATGAAAAATGTCTTATACTGTTGGGCATGTGTGCTCACTTCTCTCAACAAGTGTCTCTCACTCAATTGCAGACCTGTATGGGGGTCTTGCCATTCCTTGCAAATTTTGGCAGAGAGTCCATTCCTCTAGCTGCCCCTAGATGTGGTTTGTGATGACAGTGTCTGCTAGATGGCAGCACTAAAAGTTTTAAGGCCCCTGTTTCCTAAACAACACTATTCATATGTTTGGGGGAAAAAAATTACCTAAAAACATATTTTTGCTCTTAGTCTCCTTTAGCTGGTTCTCAAATTTGTTAATTTATCCGCTTTTTACAATGCTAACACAATGATATAGTTAGTTTTTGGAACCTACTAAATTAATGGTACTTTAGATTAAAAAAAATTTTAAATCAGTATTTAAGCCCTGTCAGACTATTTCAATCAGAATGAAAATTACAGTGCCCAGTTAATTTTACAATGATAACAAGTTTAATCAAAATTGTTAGAGCTGTTTTTGATAAAATCATAAAAAGGTTACGAAATGCACGGTATAAAGTGGCTCTTCTGGTTAGCTGATTTTGATGAAAAAGTTGCAGTAACATCTCGAACTGTAAGTTCAAATCACCAGCCCCGGCAGGACTTTTATAAGGATAAAATTAAATGGAGATTCACTCACAGCCCTCCCCGGGTATGTGAGACCTGTCAGCCTACTGGTGCCCACTCACAAATAGACATAGGGAGTGATAACCCTAACCTATAAAATTTCATCGAGAAACGTGGCGAGTACATTCTCCCAGGAAATCATGCCACGCAGCCAAGGGCCTACACAGCCTGTAAAAACTAAATAAATAAAACCTTGGAAAGCTACAGATTATGTAAATAATATTAGCTTAAACAAAAAGCTGTAAAAAGTAATAGAGAGCGATGAAAAAACAAAGAAAATTAAATGAATGTTGTAGAAAATAATATAATACATTATTTAATAAAACACATGTTTCTATCAAAACCTAATGTAATATTAATTTTTTAACCTTTTTTCATCTCTAACTTTATTTAATCATTTTTAATTTTATTATAACAATATTCATGTGTTGTACGCACCCAATGTTTTTGACAATATAAGCTAATTAGAAAATCCCATTTAAAATTTTTAAAAAAATCCAAAATTGCTGAGTTTGCAGTTAACCCTCTTTGATATTTCTTCAACAACATCTTATAATTACAATCTATTTATTTTTAATAATATTTATGCGTTCAATTATGACTTACTTGTTCAACAAATTTATCAGTGTTCTTCATAATTTCGTTTAAAAATAACTTCCTCTTGCTAGCATGTGCCATATTTAAATGGCCAGTACATCTATTAGTGTAATAAAATTCAAGTAACTGTGATAAACGCAACATCCGTCTTGATTGAGACCACAATATTGCTTCCTGTGCTAATCTCATTCCTGGATCCATCAAAATAAATACCAATTTACACAATTTGTTTAATGAATATAATTAGTTGACCATTGAGAATTACAGAAAGGAGTTAGCCTGGATGGTGGTCAGTAAATGAAACAATTAAATAGATCTAACTATTTATTGTCTGCCAACGTATCGACCCCAATTGTGGGTCATCAGGACTAACAAAATACAAAAGGAATACAATGAGTGTATAGTAACATTTCTATAAAATAAAAGAGAATACAGAAAAAAAAAGGGGGTATATATGAATTAATAAAAATCACAATAATATTGAATACAATATTTTATATACTATTAGCTGACCCGACAAACGATGACATGATTCGATTACCTAGGAAAAGGAAGATCCATTTTTATATATGTAGATAAAGAGATTACCTTAGGAAATTTAAAAGGAAAAAAAAATTATCTACCAAAGAAACTTTCCTCTTTTTTTCTTTCCTAAGATCCTTCTCCTTGCTGATATAAACATAAAAAAAAAAGAATTAGAGAAATCGGTCAAGCCGTTCACGTGTGATGCGATGATCAAGGGAAAAGGCAATTCATTTTTTATATACATATATAATATATATATATATATATATATATATATATATATATATATATATATATATAAGAAGAGAGAGAGAGAGAGAGAGAGAGAGAGCGATTATTATTATCTTTGAAATATTTTTTTAAGAATCTATCTACCAAAGTAATTTTTCTCTTTTTTTTCTTTTCATTAGATCCTTCTGACTCATATAAACATAACATAAAAAGAATTAGAGAAATCTGTCAAGTCGTTCATAGCACTGAACAAGGGAAAAGGTGATTCATTTTTATATGTATATATACATCCTCTTACTCAATCTCTCTCTCTCTCTCTCTCTCTCTCTCTCTCCCCTGATCGGCAGCCCTAAACTGGTGGATAAAGCTGAAAAGGGTGCATTGCTGCCTCCACTGACGATACTTGACCAAATTATTCCGCGTTGTGTCAAGATGAGGGTCTTAGGTAGTTATCAACAGTACCTTGTCTTGGCGAGACCACGCAAGTCAAGTCGTGAGCAGAGTCCATGGTGTGATGCATTCCCTCTCACGATGGAAACGTTTGTTGCCAGCCGAAGTCAAAAGAAGGATAGTATCAGCTCTTATATGCCCTCTAGTATGGTATTGCGATTCGGTTTACTTGGACATTACTGACACGGAGGACAGCAGGATTCAGAGAGCCCTTAACACCGCAATCAGATTTATCTTTAGCGCCAAATGGGACGAGCATATAACTCCAATAATGAAAGAATTAGGCTGGCTGCATGTCAAAGAATATCGCCGAATCAACCTAATGTGCCTAGCACGTAAAATACTAGATACAGGGATTCCGGAGGCACTAAGAAGTGAATTCGTGGAGGTGCGGAGCGAGATAATGCAGGGTCTATTCCAATTACCTGCCTGCAGAACCGAGACCTTTAGAAATGCTTTCCACGCTGCGGCCGCAAGAGAGCTCAACATGCTTCCGGTGGAGATCAGGTTCGCATCCTCCTTCCGCAGGGCATGCATTCGACTATTTCTAGACGTAGACTCGATAAGTGCGCCTTGAAGCCTTATGCTCTCTGTAAACCAGTTGCCATTTCCTATCCCTTTCCTGATATTCCTTCTACTTAATTATTCCTATTCATTATCCTGATTATTAGTAGCATTCCTTTTTTTTTTTTTTTTTTTTATCTTCCTTCAGCATATTGCCTATATTTTATTTCATATTTTTCTAAAATTTGTAAAGATAATATGTAACAATTTTTCTGTTAATTATAAAAGTAATGAGTCCTATAATAGAAGATTATCAAGATTCTGTTATCTGTTAAGTTGTTTAGATTGTTTTAGATGAAACATTAGAAAATTAGGACTGTTTATAAATTACATAACATTGTAAAAATTAGTAGATAAGTAATTCAATTATATTTTAAATGGCACATTTGTATGTAAAAAGTTTATAATTTTGTCTGTAAGAAAGGGCCTCTGGCCCTAAGACAATAAAAATCAATCAATCAATCAATCAATCTCTCTCTCTCTCTCTCTCTCTATATATATATATATATATATATATATATATATATATATATATATATATATATATATATATATACAATATATATATATAGAGAGAGAGAGATTGAGTAAGAGGATGTCAATATTTATAACATAAAAATAGAAATAGATGGGTAAAAAACAAAAACAAAAAAATTTAAATTTTTCATTTTATGAGTTATTTAATTTCAATGACTTTAGTATAGTAATGAAAGGGCTATACAAAACAATTTTTTTTTTTTTTTTTTTTTTTTACCCATCTATTGCTATTTTTATGTTATAAATATTGACTGACATCCTCTAACTCAATATTGTATTTAATGTTATTGTAATTTTTAATAATTCATATATACCCCCTTTTTTTTTTCTGTATTCCCTTTAATTGTTCTATCACATATATATATTACTATGCACTCATTATATTCCTTTTTAACCCTAATGATGACGCACAATGGGGGTCAAAACATTGGCAGACAATAAATAGTTAAAACTATTAATTTTTTTCATTTACTGGCGGCCACCCGGACTATCTCCTTCCTATAATTTGTTTAATTTCATCAGTTTACTCTATTGATTAATACTTACCGTCAATAGCACCAATAATCTCTGCATCTGTAAACTGCCATAGCTCTCTTTCGATAAGCTCATAATCAGCATTAAAATAATGGTTTATTGGTAGCCTTATATCATTCCAATATCCTCCTAGTCCAAAGTAGTAATAATTTTTAATAATGGGCATCTGTATAATTAGCATTTCAGCCAAATCTCCTAAAAGTTTTTCAATGATTTATATAAATTAATAGTTAAAATAATTTTCTTTCTTCTTATATAATAGTATTATTATACTTACAATCTATACATTTCTTAATAAAAGTTCACAAGTAACAAAATTTAAAAGAAAAAAATGATCTTGAGGTCTTTAATTTTATTTTATTTCTACAAATGGAAAATCAATACAAGGTCATCTTCATATATTTTGAAAAAAAAATACTGAATTTCTTGATGGTGACAACAATTTACTCTAGAAAATAAGTGCTAATTCTCTCAAAAACAGTACCCTCCTATGCAGTTTGCCTTAATTATATTATTAAACAATAATTGAACTAATAAATTTATTAATATTAAATTAACGAAATCTTTATCTATTTATTTATTCATTTGACATCACTTTAAGCTTCTGTGGCTAATCGGACGATGCTATAGTGGGAGTCCTAAATTTTGCCTATCCAGACTTAATTAGGATAGGGATCTTTAACGAGTCCTGACATGACATATGTTTAGGACCACCTTTTTACGTCCCCCCCCCGAAGGAAGGCATTACTATGGATTTTTACTCCCATTAAAAAATCCTAGGGCCATCTGGCATTTAACCCATTAGGCATTAGAAAATTCTGTTACACACAGTGATCCCAAAAATCTTTAATGACAGGAAGCACTAAAAAAGAACTCTCTCATTTAAACAGACTATTGAGCTATGGTGAAAATGATGCGTGTGGCTATTTACATTTTATATTCATAAATAAATGTTAAATATTAGTGATTTTCACTTTCACTTACCTATAAATAAAATATTTTGGAAGGGAAAGTATTGTGACCATGAAATTTTTTTAATTTGAGTTTTGGGTCCCCTGAGTCCAAATGACCAAGTCACGCAAAATGGTCTATAGGTATGCGGTATGTCTAGCTCAAAAACGATTAATTGTACAAAACTAAAATTTCATATTTTATGAGCTTATATACCCCAGATGTTACAGTTATGTTTTCAACAATATCAGTGAACCAAAAAAGCCACTTTATACCATGCATTTTGCACATTTTTACAATTTTCTCAAAAACTGCTCTAATCATTTTGACTAAACTCACTATATTGGTATAATATTTAATGGTCTTTAATATAATGTTTGTTTTATTCTTGTTAAATTCATCTAATAGTCTTAAATGGTGATATTTTTAATTTTCTTCCTTTAAAGTATCTTTAATTTTGTAGATTCAAAAAACTTTAACATTTCATCTTGTTGGCATTGATAAAAAACAGTTTAATGTACAAATTTGATGAACGACTAAAGGAGAAATGTGCACAAATATTTTTTTAATGTAATTTTTTTTTTTAACATGATAACAGTAAAGTAGATATACAATTTATAGTTGGAAAGCTAAAGACTTAAAAAAAATACTATACTATACAAAAATTTGTATGAGGTAATGAGAGTGATGAAAAGTGAATAAAACTAAGTGAATTTTTTAGATTGTTACGGTTGCAATGTTAGTAGTACTGTTATATTAAATACTATTAGTAAGGTATTCTGACCATACCTAATACACGTATATATATATTTTTTATGTGTCAAGTTGCGTTTGTTTTACTTGAATTAAATATAAATAGTTTTGTTTCTATAATATACTAGACAGTTTTTTTTTGTAATTTTTGATTTACATATATTTTGCATGTGTGAATTTTTTTTGTTTTTTTATATTTTTCCTTTAATTAGATATACCTAGTTTTGTTTCTTTATTAAATGGTAATTTTATGTTTGTTTTTTTATGGTATTTGTAAAGGTATAGCCAGGATTTAATTTATTTATATTTTTTTTAAACTTAAAATAAATGACTGATTTTATTGAAGTTTAATGTTTTCGGTATTTACATTAAAAATAATAGAATAATAATAATAATATACAAAGACCCTGAATAATAGACAAAGACAAATTTGAACCCACACTCTTCTCCACTTAGTGTGGGCAGCCTATGAGACGGGGGTTACAAGATTATGTAAACACAGGATTCTAATAAAACTCAATGTAATTCTTTAACCTTTTTTATAACTAAAACTTAATTTAAAAGTTCTTACATTGATATTAACAATAGAGGTAAGTGTTGGAGGCATGAGATTTTTTAATTACCAGAATTCTACTGAATTCCTTTAAAGTACATCCATTATAAATAATACTAATTATTATAAATCCTTAATGTAACTCGAAGAGGAGTTGCATAAATTCCATTTCTTAAGAATATATTAATACCTGAGAAAAGCAGAATATAAATATTATTCACATTTTTCACCTGTAAATGTAGAAACCCATTTATTATCAACATACATGCTCTCTTCGTATTTATCGTAATCCATATTCTCTCCTAGCATTTGATAGAGTTGGACCTGAAGGGGCTGTAGAGCAGCTGCTATTCCAGAAATTACATGATTTAAACTCACGGTTCCAAATCCTTTCGTCCTCACTACTCCTTTTTCAATCGGGCATGCACTTTTTCTTCTATTGTGGACTAATGAAAAGCTAGGAAACATATATCAAAGAGTTAAGTCTTTTATCAATATTTAAAAAATTTATATATTTTAAATTGAGTTTAACTTAAGTCTCCTGAAACTTTCTCTGTATCGAAATTTACCTTAAGCAAATCGAACATACCCCAGACTAAATAATAAATAAGCAATCTTGTGACGAAATGGGCTATAGTGTACTCACTATTTTATTATTTAAATTATAAATGACATTTCGGCCTTGTTATGTCATTTTCAAATATTTAATATTCTGGATGGTTAGGAGCAAAGCTTAACTAGCACTTTACTAAAATGATTATTAAATTACGAGCTCTACCCTGTGGCTACGCTTAGGAATATTTCATTTTACTTACTTCTCTATCAATCAATCAGTTATTCTTTCAACTATGCACAACGACTAAAATTATTATTTAGTGCTAGATCTTAATTTTATTGTCATATTTACTGTTATATTTATATTTACCCATTATTACTCAATATGTTTTAGCCTTTATATATTATTGTTTTATATTGTCAAGACTGGTTTGTAACATGAATGTAAAATTAATTACATTTGTAAGTGAAGCTTTTCATCTAAAAGAACATTTTGTTAGTTATTCGTTCATTTAACGTCACTTAATGCTACTCTGGGGAGCGGCGTGGTCTAGTGGATAGAGCACAAGTCTGCTGTGCTCCGGGTACTGGGTTCGAATCCCGGCTGTGGCAGAAATATTATTTATTCTGTTAATTCAGTCGGGGGGGCTACCCTAGGGTATGGACCCTCCTGGGGCAGACCCAGCCTCTATAAAGTGGGTACCCAAATTAATTGGGGAAAAACCTGGCGGCTGAGCGTGATTAAGGCCTAATCACCTCATTGCACTGCCGTTGGCCTAGAAACAGTACGAATCTCTATATGTACTGAGCCCAAGACCCTTCATGGGTTGTAGTGGTACAGGTTTTTTTTTTTTTATGCTACTTTGGTTAATCGGACGAAGCTACAGTGGGAGTCGTAAATTTTGACTATCCAGGTTTTATTAGGATAGGGATCTTTAACGAGTACCTGACATCACACAGGTTTTGGACCACCTTTTAACTTCCCCTCTGAAGGACGGCATAACTAGTGATTTTTTACTCCCATTAAAAAATCCTAGAAACATCTGCCAAGTTTGAATCCGCAACATTAGCCATAGAAAGCTGTTATGCTAGTCACAGGTGACCCCAGAGAGATTAGTACATTTTGTTATTTTGGTTTAAAAAATAAATTATTTTATGTTGTAATAGAGACCTTTTTATTTTTGCTTAAACAAATTTAAAAAGGAAATAATAATTGGACGTGTTGTCATGGGAGACTGTACACAAAACATGAATACAAAGCTTAAATATATTTGTTATAAATTTAGGTTCTTTACTTATACTTGTCGGATTAAGATGATTTTGTTGGAATTGATTGGTTTTCTAATGAGTACCTACAACAGATGAATATTTTTTTATTTATTCAAAAACCAGCTTTGTAAAATGTTTTAGAGATATATTTATTTTTAACCACTAAGAGGAAAAATTTTCCCAAAACCAGCCTTGCCAGAAAAGTGGTATTTTTTTATAAATATAGATAACTAGCTGTTGCTCGCGACTTCGTCTGCGTCAATTTCCGTTATTATGATCGCTATTAAAAGAATATAGTGGGTTGTCCTGAAAGTTGGTAGAGATATTTGGGCAAAATTAAAATTGATGAACAACTTAAAATTTATTCATTTAAAACTGTTTTGACGTCATCTTCTAAAGTTTAGGATTTCCCTAGTAGGAAATTTTCGAGGGAACAAATAATATAAAAATCCGAAGGAGCAATGTCAGGAGAGCATGGCGGGTGAGGTAATGACAACCCAATATTTTAAAATACTTCCGCGTAAATGATATTTTTGGTTTTATTTTCTTGTGGCAGAATATGTAAATGATTTTCTCCGCAACCCGATCTTGACGTGTGCCCATGTGATTTATTAATTGTTTCGGCAAAAGATAACTTAACGGGAAATTGAATTATTTTAAAATTAAAAGGTAAATCATTTGGAATCATTGGGATGCGAGGTTAATTTCTCTCGTTTTTCCCTGGATTTTCAACTGATTCTTAGCTCCTATTGGTTGCAGCGTGATGTTATTTAGCCTATAACCTTCCTCGATAAAAGGACTATCCAACACAAAAAGAATTTTTCAGTTTGAACCAGTAGTTTCTGAGATTAGCGCGTTCAAACAAACAAACAAACTCTCCAGCTTTATAATATTAGTATAGATTAAAATTATTTTTACTTTCACTTACTATATATAGTAAGGGGAAGTATTGCGATCGTGAAAATTTTCGAATTCCAGTTTTCAACGGAAATACACGTTTTAGGGTCCCCTGAGTCCAAATAACCAAGTCCCGAAAAAAGGTCTGTGTGTGTGTGTGTGTGTGTTGTGTGTGTGTGTTAACTCCCGGGCGGAAACGGTAAGTCCTATGAAACTGAAATTTCATATTTAAGACAACTATACGCCCGAGACGTAACAAAACTTTTTTCATCAAAATGAGCTTACCAGAAGAGGCATTTTATACCATGCATTTTGCACCTTTTTTCGATTTTCTCGAAAACGGTTCCGACGATTTTGATTAAACTCGCTATATCGATGTAAAATTTAATGGGCTTTAATATCATGTAGGTTTTATTTGGATAAAATTGGTATGTCAGGGCTTAAATGCCGATATTTTAAATTTTCTTCCCCTAAAGTACCTTTAATTTTGTAGATTCAATAATAATAACTAAATTATCTTGTTAGCGCTGATGAAAACCAGGTAAATATATAAATTGAATAAATTCGATACCCAACTGAAGGAGAAAACAGAAAAATACTTTTTTAATGCAATTTTTCGTTTTTGAACATAAGAGCAGTATATACATGTATGATATACCGTTGGAAAGCTAAAGATTTTAGAAAAAATATCATCTCATACACAAGCTTTTAGAAGTTGATAGAGAGTGATGAGAAGAAGATAAAACTAACTGATTATTTTAGATAATAATATAATAGATTTTTTAATGAAACACATGTTTCTATAGAAATTTAATTTGATTAATTCCTTAATAGTTTCACGTATTTTCATCTCTAACTGTATTTGAAAATTCTTTCATTGATTTTAAAAATCGAGGTAAGTGAAAGTCGTGTGTTGCCCGCACCAGATTTTTTGGTTGAGTTTTGATCCATACCCTATAGAATATTAGTTACCTGAAGATGTCATAACAAGGCTGAAACATTATTTTACAATTTAAACAATAAAGTGATGCATTAAACTATTTTTAAACAATAATTTCATCTGTTACCTCATTCTCAATACTTAATTATTTTCAATCCTTTTGAGTTTTAATCCATTTTTCAATTATAACAATTTAAATTTCCTCAAAAAGATTGACAAACGATTTAGAATGGACTACATTTGATTTCTAAAGACGTGAATATTATTTGAAAAAGAATTATATAGATTTGGAAGTAATATATCAAAATTTTAATCTTACTTTTGATTCTTAAACCTTTCAGGACAAATTAAGTTTTCATCTCCTCTCTCCCAAATGTCCGTGCTACTGGATAGCATGAAGTGGAGTGTACACTGCCAACATAATAAGTTTATTATCGTGCTATATTTTTGAAAATTCTAAAATGATGACTTAGTTTTTTATGTTTCTCATCTTCATCTTGATATTTGTAGCTCCCAATATGAAATTTGTATCCTAAGTCTAGATTTCCTGTTTATGGCCATGCTCGGCATAACATTAGGTTTCATTTTTCATTGTACTAAGTATTTCTTCTTTGATAGATAATGGATCCTGACAAAGCATTATAATTTTTATTTAGAGAGAGATGGTTTAGGTGGTGTTAAAAAAAAAAAAAAAATCCTACTCTGAATCTTTTTTTTTTAGCCTTTTTAAAAACCCGCAATGCGAGTCAAAACATTTAATATTAAATCATTTTCACTATTTTCTTGTATTTTTTTTTCCCACCTCTTCAGGAACCATCTCTTCCTTCATATTCAATATTCATTATAATTATCTTTTAAATTTATTTTAAAGAAATTTACAACCGTATTATACAATAAAATACATTAAGTAAATGTTTTAATAAATTATATTGACTTGATTCAGGCATGTGAAGAAACTACCCAGTGGACTTCAGTCTAAAAAAAATAATTATAAAATGAGATGTTTAAAATATTAAATTATATTAAGAGCAATTTATATTGATTTTATTTTCAAGATCTGTTAATTACAATTATAAACTGAAATTTTAGTTATAGATAAATACACTTTTAATAAATATCCAAATTTCTTTAGAAATCCATCTTTTTTTTTTTTAATGAAGCTATTTCAATTTTCTTCTTATGATTATGAGCTATAAAATGTCCTGTAATAATTTTTTAAAGCATTATTAGTCATGCCAAATCCCCCAGAATAGCATTATATTTCATTTTTCAATTAAAATTCAAAATAAAAATTAGTATAATCTTTTTTTTTTTTTTATATATTATTCCTGACTTTTTTTATAACTTAGGATCAAAAATTGTAAAAAAAATTCAATTTCAAATGAACCTTAGTTATGTATTTCATTTTCTAGAAATAATGAATCATTTGTCAAACATTTAATGATGACTAGTTAATTACACATTCTGCTCATTACAGTTTTTTTTTTTTTTCCTAGTGTTTTATGTCTTTTCTTACTTTAATTGTGGAAAACAAGACAGTTCCTTCCCAATGTAATCCATGTTGAATATTGTTGAAGTAGCCGAAAATGGGGAACACATCATGTTACAAAACTTAATTTAAAAAAAAAAAAAAGTTCATCTAAAACAGCACGAAGGGTTGGAACCCTAGCTGTGGCCGAATAATTATTTATCCTCTAATGTCAGATTGAAGCCTGCCTTGGGTAATGCGTGTAAGTTAATCTAAAAACTCTCTTATTAACTCTTACTTATTATGGCTATGTTATAATTAATGTTAACGAGACCATACCCACTCTTCAAATGTAATAGCATTGTCTGGAAAATTATTTAGCGGTTGTGGTAGTAGGAAATTAGACAAGAGATGGAACTTAAACGACTGAAACCCTGTTGTTGTGTATGGAATGGTGTTCTCTTCCGAACTTACAAAGTCTCTCTCTTTCTCAATCCCATCACGACTGAATCTAAAGAAGAAATATTTTAAATTTAAATAAGTTATATATTTTTTACCTTTTTCATTTTAATCACTTTGCATATAAATACATGAAAACTTACTTGTGAAATAAGGTAGTAGAAAATGTCCTCATATCATTTAAGAAATATGGATGCATTTCAATTTTCCTGATTATTTCTATGAAAATATCCATTGTCATAGGATAAAGTAAAACACCATTTTTATAGCATTTTGTTAAGTGTTTAGGTATAGTCTGCTGTTGGAGTGAAGTACCTTAAATTTATAATTATAAAGTGTGTTTTATGTAATTAAAATAATAATTTGATTATGTAAAAAATTACCTTTGATTAAGATTATTATGAAGATGGTTTGTTTGATGAAATATGAGGTCATGATGTTTATTAATTACCTTTAGCCGTAGTACTGAAAGGTGCTGAGATAAGATAGTGTTTGCTATAATGTACACATTCCTATCTTTATCACCACCAATCAGGGGATAGCTATTCAGCTTTGCATTTATTTTTATTGTTTTAATTACCCTTTTAATTATTTTATATGTTCTAAGCCCTTGATGGTGGTACAAATTTGTAAATATATATAATTTTTTGTTGTAAAAATTGGAAAAATTAAATTAATAGAAAATATATCATTTATTATCTAAAATTCTTAAATTTATTATTTATTATATTTTAAATATTTTTTTCCTTTTAAAACAATACAAATATTGTATTAATTATTATTATTATTTATTTTTTAAAATCCTTTCCTTACATGGTAACTCCAAATAAGGACCATTTATCTAATTACACAATGTTCCATACCATAATATTATACCTCATGAATACTATAATTATTAAATTATATAATAATATTAATTAACTAAATTAAAGTAACTATTGAACTTAAAATCTTAACTGAAAAATAAATGTAATAAGCAATAATAAACAAAAACGAAACTGAATGAAACAAAAAAAAAAAAAATAATAAGATGTGTAATGATTTGAAAATGAATTTTACAGGTACATGCTCTGACATTCATGAAACCTTAAACTTCACATGCTAAGCCAATTTCGTAAAAGATTTTCTATAAATATTTTTTTTCTATTAACAACTATTTTTTTTTTTTTTTAGGAATAGTAAAAGAAAAGAACCAGGTAAATAATTTTTATTTTATTTTATTTTTTATAATGGATGTAATTAGTTGACCATTGAGAATTAGTGGAATGAATCAGGCTGGGTGGCGGTCAGTAAAATAAACAGTTAAATACTTTTCAATATTTATGTTCTGTCAACATTTCGATCCTCTTTGTGGGTCGCCATCAGGGACAAAGAGATATAAATGAGTGTATAGTAAAATATATGGTATATATGAAAGAAAAATTAAAGAAAATATAAAAAGAATTGGTGAATGAATTATTAAAAATTATAACATTAAAACAATATTTTATATACTATTGAGTTTAAGGATGTTTTTGATGTTATAAGTTTTCTTAATTCAAATACCTATTTTTCTATATTCTCTTTAATTTTCTTTCACATATATATTTTACTATACACTCATTGTATCCTTTTTGTATCTTTTTAGCCCTGATAATGACCCATAATGGGGATGGGGATCAAAATGTTGCGGACAATAAATAGTGAAAATTATTTAACTATTTCTTTTACAGACTGCCACCTCCCGAACTAATTCCTTCCTGATATTTTTTTTTTCTAACAACATAAAAAAAAAAAAAAAAGAAAGAGCCTTCTTCCAGGGCTTTAGAATTAGATTTTAAAAATCAATAAATAATATTCATTGAAGGTTCATTTATACAGTAAAAAAAATTAAAAATCTAATGTCCTAAAAGAATACTTCATTACATCATGTTCCTGGAAAAAATAAAACAAAAATAACTTACCCTGATTCATCCCCTCTCATCTTAAGGTATGATTTTTTTTCTATCTTAGTTTAAATCTTCTTTAATCTGACTTCAATATTTAAATGTTTAACTAATCATTTTATTTATTGTTTCTATCAAGAACAACAATAAAATTGGATATAACCTTAGATTAGCGGCCAAAGAAAATGTCAGTTTAGATGGGTGGTTTCCTTAGTGTTAATTTTTATTAAAAAAAATTTAATGACATAAATTATTGACTAAATTTTAATTAAAAATGGATAAAATCATGGTTTTCAGTGAGTCCTGAAGACGGGGAAGACCCCCAAAACGTTGACTCGTATTAATGTTTATGTTTAATAAACTTTCAATGGAAGATTAAGCAACCATATAATTATTTATTATCATTGTGTGCTCTTCCGATTAATTATTGTTTTGTAAATAAAAGTAATTAATTAGTTTGAAAGTATTTTACAGACATTTAAAGAGAGTATTTGGCTAGGAAGGTTCTCAACTCATAGAGCTGAAGAAAAATAAGATGAACTGAGGCTTGTATCGACAATGTATCTGCTATCTGCTATTTCATTCATTAACAGATGTTATCAGAAGAAAAACTGTGAG
Organism: Piezodorus guildinii; assembly: GCA_023052935.1. NCBI lineage: Eukaryota > Metazoa > Arthropoda > Insecta > Hemiptera > Pentatomidae > Piezodorus > Piezodorus guildinii. The sequence continues at coordinate 45,616,673 of CM041298.1, forward strand.
GATGTTATCATAAGAAAAACTGTAAAAACCAGTCAGCTCAATGGAATATTTACTGTCATTTACTGCTATACAGGTGTGGGATCGGAAATGGGCGACCTCAACAAAAATGTTGTGGATATACCTGTGAATTTATTTAAACTAAATATTAAAACCGGACTTACATAGACACTGGACTATATCAAATTAAAAGATTGAATGACTTTTATATAAAGTATGTAGTTTGTTTTATTATTTTTGCAAATTTAACTTTGTATTTATTTTTATACACATTTGATCAAACTATGTAAATGGAAGAATGCTAACTTATACTATGTAATAAAATCCATGTGGAAACTAAGGCACCCATTGAATGGTTGCTGTAATCTGGACAAATACATAAAGTGAATTAGAGATTTTAATAGTAAATAATATAAAAAAATTAGATATTCTGTAACCACTACTCTTAATTATTTCGTGCGATGTCAGATACTCTTTAAAAATGCGTATCCTACTTAAACCTAGATAGGCAAAATTTATGAATCCTACTCTAGCGTCATTTGATTAGCCACAGCTGCATACAATGACATTAAATGAATAAACAATAAAAAACAATCTTCTCTTAATCTTAAATAAAACAAAAAAAAAAAAGGTGTAAATTATTCTGATTTTTTGAAATACATTCCTTTTACAGAAATATGGGAGCAGTTAGGTCTAGTGGGTAGAGCACTAGTCTACTGTTCTCCAGGTCATGGGTTCAAATCCCTGCTATGGCAGAATATTATTTATTCTGTTATTTCAGCTGGGATTCAACCCTAGGGTATGAAGAACCTCCTGGGGCAGACTCAGCCTCTATAAAGTGGGTACCCAAAAATGGGAAAAACCTGGTGGCTGATCGTTATCTCGACTTAATCACCTCATGGCTGTTGGCCTTAAAACAGTACACATTTCTATATGTAATGAGCCCAAAACCCTTTATGGCTTGTAGAGGTATTGGGTTTTTTTTTTTTTTTTTTTTACAGAAAATCTTCAAAGACTGAAATTTAAATCTTGAAGTAGGAACATGAAGTCACTTTTCAGGTTGCAAGTAGTGCTGTCATCTGTTTGTATAACCAATGAGCCAAAATTTTAGTCATATTCTAAGCAAAAATCTTGAAATTGTTTTAGGAGAGAAGGGAATTTGGATTGTTAAAACTAGAACCTCATATTAATTTGTTGGTTTGGTGCTGATCTTAAGCAGCAATCATCAGAACTATCAACTGGTTCAGTGCTCTTTGGATAGTGCTGGTCTCTTTTGGCAGTTATGAGAACTATATTATGTTCAATGGATAATGCTGTCCTAGATTTTATAACTATTATTCATACTTCCTACAATCGTAATATAACCTCAATTTAATTTTGTCATATGTTAGTCATTTAGGCTAATGGGCTATAAATAGTAAAAAACAAAAATATTTTACTGATTGTAAGAATAACTCATCCGAAATAATTTGCAAATATTTTGTCAATTTGTAAATATGTGAATAAAGTTTATTTTATTATTATATATTATTCATGCTAAAATATTTAGAGCCTTTTTATCATGAGTATTGTTTTTTAAGTATGTACATAAAAATTATTTGTCAGCTAAACATTCCGAGATATCTCATTTGAAGTCATCATTTCAAAGAACGTTTGGGAATCTTTTTATTAGATTTTTTTTATTTTATTTTCTCCCTTGACACCACCACCATTATTAGTGTTTAAATAAGTTAGATTATTAAAATTTTGATAATTACCTTCTGCTCTCGGATTCGCTAAAGAAAGAGATATAAAAATAAACTGAAACTGCCTGAAGTTCAAACTGATTTTTTTATACAAGTTTATTTATCATATATTTTACAAAATTACAAACTGTAGTTAAAAGAAATAAAAACAACCACTTATACTAAATTTTCCTCAACTAAAATATATATTTGTTATTTTAATATTTAAAGAACACATTATACAACTTAAATACAAATATGTAAAAAAAACAATATTGAATTATATCTATGAAATTTATAGTACTGTTAACTTTTGACAATGAAAACCATCTTTTCCTCAATAACAATTCTTATAAATTAATTTCTATACTTTCAAGATACAACAAAATTCATCTCAGTTTTAATTCTAACCAATGAACCTTTAATTAATTAAAGCTAAATGATTTTTCTAAATAAAAAAGTACTTGTTTGTAATTTACAATGATAGTTCATTTCTTGATAAAAAGTTTTTTCTTATTATCCACCATACTCAATCCATAAAAGAGATCTTGACAACAAAAATTAATATGAGTGAAGTATCAAGGAAATTGCAGACAGCTCTTGCACTTCCTTTATTTTCATGTTTCAATGCTGACAAATGCAATACTAAAATATAAATACCATTAATTATAGTTATTCTAATTTATTTATAGCAATTTCTCAATAAGTGCTCGACTCCCACTCCATAAATATTATATGAAGTCTAAAATTAAACAAAATAGGCTTCCAAATTTTCAAAATATAAAGTGAAATTCTTAAGACAGAAAAACTTATCTTGTATCTCTCAAATCATTGAGAACACTGGTGTAGCCTCTCAGATTGCATATTTAAAGTTAATTTTATACATCATAAGTAATTCTTTAAATACATTTTGTCTTGCAACTTGATTATGGTAGTATAATAAGACTTGAATAATTGAAGTATAAATAATATTATATGAATTGACCATCTTCAATATTAATTGTATAAATTATTTACAGAATAACATAAAAATTAGAATGCTTCATAAAAAAATTATTAATCTTTTAAAAACTTAATTAAAGTGTCTTTTTTATTTACTTTAGGGAGTAAGAAAATAGCTTTCAATTACTTTTTTTTTTTTTTTTTTTTATTAAGAATCCCTTTTGGCACACTTTTTATTTTCAATGATTCTTAAATTATTGTTACTTTAATTAAAATTCTTTACAGTACCAAAATCTGATAACCTTAACAACTCGGTCATCATTTATTACTGATTTATTATTTATTCATTAATTTAAATTATCAATAATTACCATAAGGATCAGTTTCTAATAAAGCTTTGGTGATTTATTTATTTATTTTTCTGGTATACTTCTATTTTGTACTATTCTATAAGCTGAATTTCATTAAAATCATTAAGATGATTAGTAAAGGTGTTGCAATAAGATGACATGAAGCATTGTAGCATCCAAGACCTTGGTGCATGATCGAGTACTTTGTCATATCAGGGTATTTGCAGCCAGCATCTGAAATTAGTAAAATAAATTCATATAAATAAGAAAACTTAAGATCATTATTATTTCTAATACAAAACATTTGTATTTGGCATTAGATTTCCATACACTATAGTGTATGTGTGTAACTATTGTTTGCATATGCAAAACCTTCTATGTTACCGTCTTGTAGTGAAAAATCTGTGAAGTCTCAAATGTCCTTTTTGTATTGGTAGCTAATTTAAAATAAGAAAGATATTTATGAAATGAAGGATGAGAGTTTTTGGGTGGTGGTCATCAAATCTAAAATTAAAACATTTAGTGATTTTCAAAATTATGAAAGATCTGCAATATGAGTCCAAATGTTGGTTACATAATAAATAATTTACAATAGTTTCCAGTCAACCTATATCCGATATGGTTTCATAGACATTCAACATTCAATATGAAAAAATATATAATAATAAAAAAAAAGTTGGTTTGTTTCAACTATCTATTTACACATATGTTATATAACTACTATAAACTATAAAAATCTATAATATATTAATAACCACTTTTTAAAAGCTAGATACAACCCATATTTTCATATTAATAAAAAAAAGAGCTTTTCATAATCTTCATCTATTATCACTAATGTTTACTGAGTATAAAGAATGTAAACATATGATTAATCTTAAAGACCGCACGACACGGTGAGAGAAGAGGTAGGGTGAAAATTCGTGAGAGCGAGGTATTGAGAGAATTCATATAAGTAGCAGGAAAGGGGAAAGGTATATTTTTAAAAATAAATTCGGTTAAAAAACATCAAATATTATTTCTTAAAAATCCTATATCATTAAATATTATTAAAAAAACAAAAAACTAAATGATGTTATATCAAAATAAACTAGTGTAATATACACATCATGAAAAAATGTCAATATATCAAAATATAAGAATATTAGGAATGGTTGAGAACAGTTAGGGTGGTTAGGCATGGTTATAGGGTGGTTGTGAATGGTTAGGGTGGTTAGGCATGGTTAGTGGTGGATCAGTGGAATATGAAACTTCTTTTTGTCTACTTGTTAAACCTTAAAAATATTAAAAAAGTTTACTTCTTACTTAGGTTAAGTACTAAATGGATATATTAATATTAAATTTATGCAAACAGTTTTGTTAAGTTTGTACAAGTCCACATACTTATAATCAGTTATCCTTTAATTTGGAAAACTAATGAATTCTATTGAATTTTTCTAATTATTTAATTTCTGATTAAATCTATTACCTGTACAAGATGCAGATGTCAGTTGAGCCCCTGTTGCATCATTTGTTCCAATAGAGAAGTAAACTGGTTTACAGTCTATTGCGTACGTAGAGGTACAGAAATCCTGGCTAATATAGAAGTCATGAGCATCGGATCCTTTCAAGGAGAAACATTGGACATCTCCCGCTCCCCTCGTCAGGTTGGAAATAGGCATCGAATTAAGTCTAGAAGTGCATACTGTCACAATCCTCGAATTATCTTCATTTCTGATCTATAATTTTAAATTATTTTTAAAAAAACATGTTTTGATTAAATAAATGGATTATTACTTAATTTTACCTGTGATTAAATAAAGTGTTAAACTATCAATATTTATAGTGAATGATCTACTTCCAGTATTTATACACTATACCTTCTCAGATCGAAACATCTTAGATTCCAAGAGTTATGTAATATTTTCTAAACTTGAATTCAATTTTTTCTCTTTTTTTTTCAATCTTCAAAAATAACTGAGTTATGGGTGTATTTGTAAGTAAACTGACCCGAAGATCTACTTTATTCCATGCATTAAGCACCTTTTTACGATTTTCTCAAAAATGGCTCTAACGATTTTAATTAAACTTGGTATAACAATGTAAAATTTAATGGGCTTTAATATAATTTAGGTTTCATTTTTATTGAAATAGTATGAAAGGGCTTAAATGCCGATATTTTAAATTTTCTTCTTCTAAAGTACCTTTAATTCTGTAGATTTAAAAATAATAGGCACATCATCTTGTTAGCATTGTTAAAAAAAGGCTAAATATGCATGTTGAACGAATTTAATAAACAACTAAAGGAGGAAAGTGCAAACATATTTTTAATGCAATTTTTGCGTTTTTGAACACAAGAATAGTAGTATAGATGTATAATATACCGTTGGATAGCTAAAGATTTTAGACAAAATATTATCTAATACACGGAATTGTAAAAGTTAATCGAGAGTGATAAAAAGCCGATGAAACTAACTGATTGTTGTTGATAAAAATATAACATAATATTTAAGAAAACACATGTTTTATTTAAAATCTAATGTAAATAATTCTTAAACAATTTATTTTCGTTTTTAATTTTTTTTTTTTTAATTTTCCAATTGATATAAATAACAAAGGTAAGTGAAAATTGTGTGTTGTGTGCACCAGATTTTAATTTTTTTAATCACTTATACAGTTATTATTTCATAAAAATCATTAACTTTATCCAAAATATAAAATTGTTCATTATTTGGATTCTTTCCACACTCTTAATTTTACTTTCACTCTCCCAGCAATGAAATGTATAGTTAAGGAAAGTATTGTGATTATAGAAACTTTTTGAATTTGAGTTATCAACAGAAACGTACATTTACGTGTCCCCAAATGACCAAGTCTAACAAATAAGTGTGTGTGTGTGTGTGTGTGTGTGTGTGGTAAGTGTAAGTCAAATTCGTACAAAACTAAAATTACATATTTAAGACGAGTACATATATGGGATGGTACAGTAGCATACCTATCAAAATCTATTTACCAGAAACTTTACTTTATACCATGCATTTTGCATCTTTTTACGAAAACTCATTTTAACTAGAGGTTAAAAAACAGTAAGATATATGTCTTTTGATAAATGATGAAATTTAAATAAAATCGGGTTGAACAATTCAATAAAATTGAAGATTTTTTTAAAAGTAAAAAATGACGAAAATGTTTAAAGGAAAAAATTGAGATACACTTTAGAGTTTATAATTAGCTATAAATTAAAGCATTATTTAGATAGGATTTTTAAAAATATCTTTAAAAACATGTGTACGAGTATTGCTAATTTAATAAAACAGTTTTGTTGCATGAATGAATCTTAGTTAAAAGTAATTTAATAAGTAATACAATAATATAATAAAAAAATAATAAACTACACGTTTATTATAATAATAAAAAAAGTGATATACTAACTGTTATCCTTGCATTTGCTGCTCTGAAAAAATAATAAGGATGCACCTTATAATAATGGATTTCAGGATTTTCTAAGTAACCATTGATTGTTGCCAAGTTGTACCACAATGGTGAAAAGGATATTCCACATTGGGGATTTATTATTCTCTTTGGAACTAAAAATAAACATGAATTAAACAAAATTTTATCATAAACATTTGTCAACTTTTTGGCAAAATTTTCCTTGGTACTTACTCGAAGAAATTCGCTTGATTACAGGATCCATTATTAACGAAACATCAGTGAATACACTTATGGAGAAAACATCATTGTTTGGATCTTCGACAAAACGAGAAAATTTTTCTTTTGCACCGTTCACCAAGAAAAGGAATTTAACATCTGTAAGAATGGAAGAAGGAACTAATTAATTTACGTGTATCATATATTAAAATTTTGGAATTTGTCATTTATTACAATTAATATTTGTGAACAAAGCTAAAGGAACACCAATATTTCTTGAAAATGCTCTCCTTGTTTATCTAGTTATTATTACGTTCAATAAGTATTCAATGAATTCTTTGTACAAATTCTTATTTAGTCAAACTTAAACATTAATTTGTTCACTTTTTCTGTTGCAATCCTTCAAACTCTAAAATGGTTCTTGAACCATTTGTACCTTCTTGATATAAAAATTTAAAAAATGAGTCAAAAAGAGTGACTTGTGAGGAGAAAGTGATTTGAGCTGTGACTTTACAAGAAGGCTACAGCTTGAGTGTAATCCATTTGTTACATCCGTGATGTTTAAGAGGTACAAGTAGACTGAAAATTATTGTATTCATATAGGACAAGGGCATCCAAAAATATACATATACATATAAAATATATAAAGACTTTTGTACACTATAGTATGAATTCATGAAACTATTGGCAGGACATCTTGCTGCTAAGTACAACTACTGTTCTATCAAAATAAAAAGTCTTGATAGTAACTTTATGTTGCAAAATTAGTTGAAAGAGATCTGAAAATGAGGAATATCATAATATAAGTATGGTAGTGAGCAGGTCAGCTGAACTCAGCTTAATTAATGTAGTAATAAATAACTTAATAATAAATTGTCTTAAGCTTAATAATTAATTTGTTAAGAAGGGATGATTTAATGGGAAAACCTTCTTTTTTTAACGTATTTTATTGATTTTTACAACTGTACATACAATATACAAGTGAAAGGGATAAATTGCAATTTTGGGCATGAAATAGTCTTGTGAAGAAGCTACACAATGGTAGCACTTCAATGACTGTTAGGTAACACTGTAATGTTTCTTTTATTAGCAGGCCTTGAGGGCCAATGCCAATGAAAAAAATAACTGTAATTTCTTAATAAATTTGTATTCCTAAACCAAAATAAAATAGGTTTACTTAGGTTTTTAATTTTGGTTAAATGAAATAATATGGGTACATTTTGGCTCATTTAGTTGGTTTTTTTTACTAGATCTGTGGCAAATCTTTTACATATCATATTTACTTAAGTTATTCTGAAAAGAAGCATTTTAAATAGTTCTCATTATTATGAACTTAAATGTACTTTTCATTTACACATAAATTAAAATGACAAGTCACAGTTACCTCTCAGAATTAAGATTAATGATTTCATATCAATTAACTCATAAATTATAATTGAAAAACAATTAATTACCTGGAATAATTTCTCTGAAATACGCTATTTTCTTCACAATGTAATCTTGATTATTGACTGTTGTTCCACTGCTAACAACAAACAGTACTACCCGAGGATTTCCACCGCCTGATGTTGTCTGCTTGTCATTCACCAACCTATTCTTAAACCTGATGATCAATGAAGACGTTACTAATTTCTCCAAATCGAATCCTTTGGGGACTGCAACAGAGATTTGTATTCTCTTACTCTCGAAATATTGCTTAAAATGATCATAGATAAAAAAATATAATAATTTAGAGTTAAAAAGCACCCAATTGAATAATTATGTAAGAATGTGTACCCAATGATGGGTTCTTGTCAAAAACATACTATATAAGCTGTCAGTATAAGAAAAAGTTGTCTGAATATGTTTTAATATATATATATATTCATTTATATAACAAAAATAATAGCTCAATCCTGTCTATCTGGTAAATTTAACATTAAGTTTACTCACAAAAATCTTACTTAGAACATCAATCCTAAGGAAATTTGTACAATATATAATATTAAACTTTATACCACTTAATAACAAAATGTCCCATCTACAGCTCAATTAGAAACCACTATTAAAGTTATAGAGTATTAGGCAGTGGAATAAAAGAACCTTGTACTAGACAGCTTGTTTATTACTGCTATATATACAAACAACATGGCGCAGGGGACGCTACCAACTGGACTGTTTGTTGTTGGGCTGCTGTACACCTAGGTGGAAGTTCAGTGCCACAACTATCTTTACATATACAATCGATATTTAACACACCCCCTCAATTGAATGTTTTCAAATATATACATACACAAGTAAATATTCAATTGTATCTCACATACAAAACAAGTAAAAATATTATTCTACTACAAAATTCTACACCACAAAACAAGTAAAAATATTATTCTATTACAAAATTCTATACAACAAAACAAGTAAAATATTATACTATTACAAAATTCCATACAACAATTTTAGCACAATATATATAAATGACATTAATATATTAATTAATTAAAGCCTTCCGAAACATTTGAAACTTATCAAAGGCAAGTGGTTTTGTGAACAAATCTGCCACATTGCGGTCAGAATTGATGTGTTCCACAGATATTATTTCTTTGGAAATAAGATCTTTAACAAAATGGAATTTTATATCAATGTGTTTTGCTCGTTTAGAGTTTTCACAATTCTTTATAAAAGCTATAGCACTAGTGTTATCCACCAACAGTTTTCCACTTACTGTTTCACTACTGAACTCACTAATTATTCCACTTAAACTCACAATTTCCTGTGATGCCATTCCTGCTGCAATGTACTCCGCTTCCATCGTTGACAGAGCCACACATGCTTGCTTTCTTGAATGCCAAGCTATGGGATTGCTTCCGCAGAATGCTGCAAAGCCACTTACACTCTTTCGTGTTTCTATGTCACCTGCCCAGTCAGCATCTGAATAACCAATAAGTCCTAGGTTCTCACTTGGTTTGAAAGTAAGACCCATATGTCGAGTTTCTTTGAGATATCTGAGTATTCGTTTTGCAGCTTTCCAAGACTGCTGAGTAGCTTTATCTAAACATCTAGATAAATAGCTAATTGGGAATGATAAATCCGGGCGAGTTGTTGTGCTCAGATACATAAGTCCACATACCAAGCTCCTGTATGGTATATTTTCATCTAAAGGTGGACTGTCAGCGTTAAGTTTAAATCCAACCTCCATGGGGGTTGATACCTTCCTGCACTCTACCATATTATAATCTTCAAGGAGTTTATCAATAAAGCGGGTTTGTGTAACCCTTATTTTCTTTTCTTGCCTTTCAATCTTCATCCCTAAAAATTGAGAAGCCTTCATTTCTTTAATGCTGAACTCTCCTTTTAAATTGTTCACTAATTCTTCAATAGCCTTTTCATCCCCTGTAATTAGGCCATCATCCACAAAAAGAACAAAGAATACCCTACTCTTGTAGTAAAGGCATAAATCATATTGGGATCTCTTAAATCCCAATTTTAACATAAAAGAATTAAATCTTTCATTCCAATACTTCGGTGCTTTCTTGAGTCCATAAAGTGGCCTATTTAGTCTCAGAGTTTTTGTAGAACAACTTACACCTTTAGGTGGTTTTATAAACACAGGATAGTCCAGTGAGCCATTGAGAAAGGCTGTTGGCACATCAACTTGTCTAATACTCCAATCGTTTTGGCATGCAAATGACAACAGAGTTCTTACAGTATCCATTCGGCAAACTGGCGAGTAATTAAATACACAATCACCTTGAATTTGTTCTTCAAACCCTCTTGCTACCAATCTGGCCTTTTTGATTCCATCTTCCTTCACTGTGAAAACCCATTTAGTTGTGATTGGGACACTTCCATTCGGTGCTTCCTCTTCAGACCAAGTGTTCATCTTCTCATGAGCTTTTAGTTCTTTAATAATGGCTTCCTGCCATTCCTCCTTTTTATTAGCATCCTCATAAGATGATGGAACTCCATCTGATCGGCTTACCATACAGTATGCATTATATAACTCATAATCATTTAGGAAATGAGGTTTTGACCGGTTTCTCTGAGGTCTAGAAGTTTCTTCTGAATGCTCTGGATTGGATTCTTCATTCTGAAGTCTTGAAGGATTTTCTGACTGCTCTGGATTACAATCATTCTGAGGTCTAGAAGTATCTTCTGGCTGCTCTGAAATATTAGTGTTATTCTCTTCACCATTTTTCCTTCCCTCTTCATAGCTTCCACCACTATTATGATAGACAATAGGTACATTTTTAACTTCTTTATAGGGCATTTGGCTCTCCTCGAATATCACATCTCTAGATCTAATAACTTTCTGCTCATCTGGCAACCAAATCCTATACCCACCACCACAATAACCAACCATCACCCCCTCCTTGCTTCTGGGATCCAATTTGGAACCTTTAGGAAGAATGGTAGGCCATGCTCGGCAACCAAATATACGAAGTTTAGACAGATCATTTCTGCCATTCCATATTAATGAGGGAGTTTCACCTTTATTTAAGGCTGAAGTAGGTGACCTATTCAGTTCATACGCACAACATCGAGCTGCTTCCCCCCACAAGAACTTGGGGATGCCGGAATCTGATACCTTAGTACGCATCATATCTAATAGTGTCCTATTCATTCTTTCACTCTTTCCGTTCATTTGAGGGCTATATGGCAAAGAATATTCTAATTTTATACCTTTATCTGAACAATATTTTTGAAAAAATTTAGACGTAAATTCTCCTCCATTATCTAAACGTAGCCTCTTCACCGGGACACCCTGCTGCCTTTCTAGTTCCGCTATATAATCCATCAGGTTTGTTTCAGCTTCGCTCTTCATATGGAGAAGTTTCACATGCACAAAATGAGTGAAGTCATCCAAAATCACCTGCATATACCTATGGCCTTCAACTGATTCAGGATTGAAAGGACCACATATATCAGAGTGAATTAATTCACCCACCTTTGATGTGCGTTTCCTATTATTTGAAAAGGGTTGTCTAGTAGCTTTACCTTCAATGCATGCCGAACACTTCTTGTCACTATAGGGTAATCCTAAACTTTTGAGTCCATGCCGATTCAAATGTCCTAGCCGTTTATGCCATAGATCTCCATCCGTAGCACTTGAAATGTTGCACTTGACTTGATTATCACTGGGTTCATCAAACGTAAATATGTACAATCCATTCACTCGTGGACAACTCAGCTTAAACTTTCTTCCACAGATTTTCATCTCCTTAGAATCTGTAATCACTTTTAAGCCTTTTGAGGTAACTGCACTCACTGATAATAAATTATGTTTTAACCCTGGAACTATTAAACCTTTAATGTTTACAACCTTACCTTGAGAGGTTACTCTTAGGGTACCTTCTTTTCTAGTAAACATTTTATCACCATTAGCTATATGTATGGCGACATCATGATCAAGATTACAAACATTTGACAAAAGGGGTTCCAATTCTGCCTTAAAAAGATGGTTACTCGCACCTGAATCGACTAAAAACACATTGTTAGATGATAGTTTAATATTACCACAATTTAGGGCCACCATTACAACTTCTTCTTCTACATCTGCCGTATTTCCCTGGATTGTTCCTCTTCTTTTTCCACGAAAGCTTCTATTAAAAGATTTACTTCCACGGTTCTGCTTATTTTTGGGACACTGTGCCTTGAAATGTCTTTTATCCCCACATATAAAGCAACCACTCTGTGCTTTAAATGATACTTCTGATGATGATGCACTAGCTGATGACTTTGACTTTAACTTTGTATCTGTATCTAGAAGTCTGGCTCTCACAAAATCCATTTGGACTTCTAAATTAGTTTCTAGAGCTGTCACAACTGTGTTGAATTCATCTGGTAAAGACATCAAAAGGTGACATACCTTGTCTGACTCTCCTAGAACTGTGCCTTGTTCTTGAAGGTTTCGGATAATGGTATCAAATGCCAAAAAATGTTCTTCCATGTTTCCTTGAAGAGAATATTTAAGGCCCATCAACTTTCTGTACCAAGTCAATTTTGAAAAAGAGGTAGATCTGACAAAAACCTTCTTTAAAGCATTTATCATTTCCTTGGAAGTTTGGCAATCCATGATTATTTCCAGATGTTTATCTGAAATGCCTTGGATAATGATGGACTTTGCCTTTGAGTCTTTAATAAGATATTCCCTTTTCTCAGCGCTAGAGGTAGGAGGGTCTGCTTCCAACACATCTTTTACCTGCTCTCTTTCCAAAATAGATGACATTCTGAAAAACCAGCTGTTAAAACTTGTTCCGACGAGTACTGAAACTCCTGAAGTAGTAACTGACGCCATAGTACCGGTAAACAAAATTCACTAATAAAAATAATATCACTTCGCGACTACGCGTTGACACTATACACAAATACTATGCTCTGCACAAAAATACTCTGGGCCCATAACCTATTAAAGTTATAGAGTATTAGGCAGTGGAATAAAAGAACCTTGTACTAGACAGCTTGTTTATTACTGCTATATATACAAACAACATGGCGCAGGGGACGCTACCAACTGGACTGTTTGTTGTTGGGCTGCTGTACACCTAGGTGGAAGTTCAGTGCCACAACTATCTTTACATATACAATCGATATTTAACAACCACTACATCACCCAAGTAAATTAATTAACAGAAAATAAATTTCATACAACATTTACCATACAAGAGCAATAAAAATGCAAACTTTACCATTATATTATTAAATCTCTTAAACTTTGAGCATTTATCATTAATGATATTAAAGCCTGTTTAATTTTTCATCGATATAGTGATTTTCATCCAAATCGTTAGAGCCATTTTTGAGAAAATCGTGAATAGGTGCAAAATGCATGGTATAAAGATGCTCTTCTGGTTAGCTGATTTTGATGAAAAAGTTGCTGTAACATCTCAGGCTTATAGTTGACATAAATATGAAATTTCAGTTTCATAAGACTTTTTGTTTGTGCACTGGACTTACCACACACAGACCTTTTTTTTCGGTACTTAGTCATTTGGACTCAGGGGACCCTAAAATGTGTATTTCCGTTGAAAACTGAAGCTTGAAAATTTTCACTATCGCAATACTTTCCCTTACTATATATTCCATATATAGATAAGTGAAAGTAAAAAAGAGAGAATAGAGGAGTCAAGGAAGGAATGATAGACTAGGATATAGTGTGATGGAGACTGGCGAGGTAATAGAATATGTCATAGGCTTGTTGGCTTATATGTGGTGATGATGTACTTAATGTACATGTAAAAGTTTTAAATAAATTTAAAAAGTATTTTTTAATTTAATTGTTTTTTATGATTTTATTAATTTATAACAATCAGCCCTAGGTGCCAATCACCTTACAGCTGTTAGCTTATTGAAATAATAATTTTGTTTTATTTACCTGAACTGTAGTTCTTGTAAGTAAAATTGCTGTAAACATCAAGAGGACTTTGAACAGAGTCGATTAAAACTTTGCCATCTCCATTAATCACACTAAAGTTGCTGGAATATTTGTTGACTTCCATATTATCTGCCAGGTATCTAAAATAAAATTTGAGTAATATAAATTTATTTCTTTCAATTTATTCCAATTAGATGCAACTAAACTTTTTTTTTTTTTTATCTTAGGTAGAAATAATCGGGAGTCAGTCTTTTTTAATATTTCAATTTTGCCGACGTTTCGGCTCAAACTTGTGAGCCATCATCAGGGCATTACTGAGCCATGCCAAGCATAAACTGGACATAGAAAAACTAGTAGTAGTGTCTACTTGACATGGCTCGGTAATACTCTGATGATGCCTTTGGAGACAAGACCCAGAAACGTAGACTAAAGATATTTTAAAAAAAAATGTTTTAACTAAATAAACATTAAAGGCTCTTAAGAACAACAAAGCATCAGGTTTGCAGAGATGTGGAAGTTGACTGGGGAGGACTTTAGGAAGAGAGAATCATGAATTGATGATGGGCATTTGGCTGGAGGAGAGAATTCCAGATGAGTGGAAGACTGTAATTATACACCCTTTGCACAAGAAAGGTCCAAAAACGAATGTCAACAACTACAGGGGGATATCCCTGTTGTCCGTAAGTTTTAAGATATTTTCTAGGGCTCTCTTGAATAGGTTAAAACCCCAGGTGGATCCCATAATTGGGGAATATCAGGGGGGTTTCCGGAAAGGAATGTCATGCCATGAACAAATTCCGAGACTGAAACTACTTCTAAATTACTACAACTCTAGGGCAAACAAGAATCTTTATATCTCTTTTTGTGGATTTTAAGAAGGCCTACGATTCTGTGGTTAGTGAAGCTTTACTGGGGGTTCTGGAAGAATATGGAGTGGATGGAAAGACCAGGAGGTTGATTGAGCAAACACTGACGAACACGACCTCGAAGGTGAAATTCCAAGGAGCCATCAGTGGGTCCTTTCTGGTCAGGACGGGACTCAGGCAAGGGGATTGTCTGTCCCCGGTGCTGTTTAATGAGAAGTGCTGGATAAGGTAATGAAGGAGTCATGGGTCAAAAATAGCGCGGGGGCAAAATTGGGGACCAAAAAGAATAACGTCAGAGTAAGTTGTCAGGCGTATGCTGATGATCTGGCCCTCTTGGTGGAATCTGCGGATGAAGCAGTAGAGCAGCTAAATACCCTAAAAGAAATTGCTGAAAGAGTCAGTTTGCAGATATCGTTCGAAAAGACAGAGTTGATGACTACTGATCGAAACTTTCAGGAAAAAAAAAATAAAACAAAGTATGGAGAAATCAGAGTCACCAATAGCTTCAGATATCTGGGGGAAATTATTTGTAATAATAGATCCGAGAGAAAGGGTATGGAGGAGAGGCTGGTCAAGATGGAAAGACTCAGCTTTGCACCAGTAGCCTATACTGTAAAAAGGATCTTTCAATAAAAGGGAAAATAAGGCACTATAACACCGTTGTCAAACCGGTTATTTTATGTATGGAATGGAGACCGCTTCTCTTCCTAGCTTAAGAAAACTTTTGGGAATTGAGAGGAAGATTTATGGGCCAGTAAACTTACCAGAGGGATATAGGCTGAGGCCTACCAGAGAACTTTACAAAGAAATGGATGACCTGGAAATGGACATTAGGTTAAGGAGGCTGCGTTTCTATGGGCATATGGCATAGGAGCCCGAGCAGAATAAATAAGGAAATCTTTGAAAAAATGTGGGGATATAAAGGGGCCGGAGGATACATTCAGCAGATGAGGAAAGAGACAGTGAGGTTGGGAATCTCAACACAGGATTGTGTCAATAGAGATGAGTATAGGGAGAAATTCGGGAAGATAAAGGTCCTTGTGGGTGCCAAAGAGGTGAGAAAGGGAAGGGTATGGATTGAGGAACAGAGAAGAGTCCTGTCTGAGAGAACGAAGAAGAGGTGGGAAGAGAGAAAAAGAGTGGAACGTGTGGGCAAAGTTGGGAGAAAATGATATTTGCGTGGTCTTAAGGCCGTTTCGCATAAAAAAATAAAAAAATAAATTAAATAGTAAATGGAAGATAAAAGTGCTCATTTATAAATAAATATTGAAACTTCCTAAAGTTAAGGAAATAGAAAAATAAATACTTTCAATTATAAAACTAACTCCTTTTCACTAAATTTCCTCCATTTTCTTACATATATTGAACACATCTTTTATCAAAACCTAACAATAGAATTGATTTTATTTTGCAATTGACATATTTGTTACATTATATAAATACAAATTTCATATTTTAGGGATTGTTTGCTTCATAAACATCAGGTCTATTATTGATGATTATTTGTATAATTTATGTCTCCAGCATAAAAGCAATTTACTTACACCAATATCTTTGATATATCCTTGTAGTCATATCTAGAATCAATCACAACATGCAAGTCTACGGCTGGTGAAGGTATATACGAAGTGTTTGTTGTTGTGGTGCAATGGTCTGTCATTGAAGCTGAAAATTAAAAAAAAAGGTTAAGAAAATGTTAGATGTAATATAAATATTATATTAATTTATATATTAATTAGTTAAGGGATATTTTGTAAATTTATGAGTAAATATAGATTAGTGACTGCTGAATAGGTTATAAGCAAATGTAACTACTAGTAAGTGTGTATATGTAAGGAGGGTGAACGTGCAGAAATTACAGTTACTAGACTAATAAGAGATTAGCTTTATATACAGCGACAAAAGATGATTGTCATAGAGTCAGTGCTGTTGTCTGTTAGGTCTCTATGAGATTGATTGTTATCAAAGTGAAAGAGAATAGTCACTTATAGGAAGAGGTTACTCATCAAGAGAGAAATCACTTTGCTTTGCTCACATTTTTAGAATTATAGGCTATTATTAAAAATATTTTAAGTATAGCAGTTCGTATTATGTAAATTTAATTAAAATTTATTACCTTGGTGAACTACCAATGTATCTTGAATAAAAATATCTACCATGTAATATAAATCATTTGGCATATGATTATGTTTAAAGATAATTTGTTTCTATTCTTAAAACGTTAGTATTAACTAGATTGAATAAATATATAGTATTCATTTTCTTACCGACATAGCTTTTAAGATTGTTTGCAGCATAAGTTATGAAACCTTCAATACCTGCTTCACTGATTACCACAGACTGGGTAGTCTGTCGTTTAAGACAACAGCGAAGGAAAAGGTCTAGAAAGATAAAGCTGATTAAAGCTGAATTAAATAATCTTTAAAGTATTTTCTGCACATATAGTAAATAAATAATGTAATGATGCAGTATATATAATGATAATAACAGTAACAATAGAATAATAGTAAGAAAAGATGGGCATAGCCAGGGAGGAGCAAAGGGGGCCTCATTAAATGAAATGATGAAAAAATAAAATATGATATTTGGATAAGAGGCATGATTATTATTTATAAGTATATAGGCAGTATTTGAAAAAATAAAACAAAAAAACTTGTTCCTCTACAACCCATAAAGGGTCTTGGGCTCAGTAAATAAAGAGATTCCTACTAGGTCAACGGCCTTGTAATGAGGTGATTAGGCCAAGACCACGCTCAGCCATCAGGTTTTTTCCCTGTTTTGGGTACCCTCTTAATAGAGGCTGGGTGTGCCCAACGAGGGTCTCAATACTTATTCTATCACAACTGAGATTCAAACCCAGGTTAGTTGAACAGTAGATTAGTGCTCTATCCACTAGATCACGCTGCTAGTATTTGAAAAACAAAACAAAAATTTTTAAACTCCCCCTTCCCTCATGATTTTCAAACTACTTGATCCTTCCCTAACGAAAATTCTGTGAACACACTTCTTGGCAACCCATGAAGAGTCTTGGATTCAATATTTAATAAGGAATTAATTATAATATTTAAGCCAATCAAGTATCAAAAAATATAATAAATGTTCTATATGATGGAGAAGTTTTTTGGGAGTGCGGTCACCAAGAAAACAGACCAATAAGACAAACTTGTTTTATTTGTATGCCGTTTCAGCCTATGTTGTGGGAGGGCTGAGAAAAACAAGATAAGAAGCAACACAATTAAAATAAAAAATCAGGTGCGGGCAACACAGGACTTTCACTTACCTCCGTTTTAAAAATCGATTAAAGAATTTTAAAATACAGTTAGAGATAAAAATTAGTGAAACTATTAAAGAATTAATTAAATTGAATTTCTATAGAAACATGTGTTTAATTCAAAAATCTATTATATTATTATTTAAAATCATCAGTTAGTTTTATCGGCTTTTCATCACTATTTATTAACTTTTACAAGCTTGTGTATAAGATAATACTTTTTCCTAAAATTTTTAGCTTTCCAACGGTATATTACTGTTCTTATGTTCAAAAAGAAAAAATTGCATTAAAAAAATATTATTTTTTTTTATTTTTATTTTTTTATTATTTTTTTTTTTTAATTATTTTTTTTAGTTTTTTCCTTTAGTGGGGTATCAAATTCATTCAATTTATATATTTACCTGTTTTTCATCAGTGGTAATAAGATAATATCGTTATTTTTATAGAATCTGCAAAATTAAAGGTACTTTAGAAGAAGAAAATTTAAAATATCGGCATTTAAGCCATGTCAGACAATAAGAATGAAACCTACTTGATATTAAATCCCATTAAATTTTACATAGATATAGCGTGTTTAATCAAAATCGTTGCAGCCGTTTTTAAGAAAATCATAAAAAGGTGCAATAGGCATGGTATAAAGTGGCTCTTCTGGTTAGCTGATTTTGATGAAAAAGTTTTTTTAACATCTCAGGCGTGTAGTTGTCCTAAATATGAAATTTCAGTTTCATAGGACTTTGTGTTTCCGCCCGGGAGTTACCACACACGGACACGGATGGACACACAGACACACATACAGACCTTTTTGTGTGACTTGGTCATTTGAACTCAGGGGACCCTAAAACTTGTATTTCTGTTGAAAACTGGAATTCTAAAATTTTCACGATCGCAATACTTTCCCTTACTATATATTTCATATATAGGTAAGTGAAAGTAAAAATAATAATAAGATAACAGTAATAAAATATGCAAACAAACATTAATGTAACATGATAATACTGGAATGAAAATATTGATAAGATAAAAAAAAAGAAAAATTTTGCAAACAATTTATATTTTAAAGAACAATAATTTTGAAGTAATATTTGACTTTTTTTAATTATTTTTTTAAAATATTCTATGGTATTTTTCTTTAAACTTTAATTATTTGCTTAGTTTCTCATTATAGTCTTCAAGTATTTCCATTCATCATTTTACATTAATGTTTGTTTTCATATTTTATTAATGTTATTTTATTATTGTATTTAACTTATAATTTTTTTATTTTGTTTTATTGGTTATCTTGTTTATTACAGCCCTGATGAAGGCCCACAATGTGAGCTGGAACATTAGCACACAAATAAAATAAGTTCATCTTATTTGTGAAGTTTCTTGATGACAGCACTCCCAAACAACTTACCCATCGTAATTAATACTCATTAGAAAAATTATATATTTTCTATTTTTAAATATGTACTTTATATGATATGTTTCAGTCATGGTTACTTAATGTTTTTCTGTAATGCTAGATATCTTAAGCGCGTTAATAAAAACCAGTAAAGAAATAGGACTCGAAATAAATACCGATGAGACAAAATATATGATTAGTAGTAAAAACGGTGACAATCTTGGTGATATTGATATATCAGGACATACATTTGAAAACTGAGAAATTTAAGTATTTAGGTTCAATGATAACAAGAAAAAATGAAATCCAGGAGGAAGTAAAGTCCCAGTTAAAGGCGGGAAATGCGTGTTATTATTCAGTTGCTAATTTACTTGGCTCTTGGCTTCTGACTCAAATGGGCGAGTAAAGTGTCGGGCTGGGTGAGGAACGGATTCCGAAAAAATTGGTATATGCTGAACCGACTGGTAGGCGTCCGAAAGGTAGACCGTAGTATCTATGGGAGGATCACGTTAAAAGGCTGATCTTGGGGGCATGGGCTTGAACAGTGATCATTGGACGAATCTGTGTAAGCGGAATTTGGCGGTATCGGCATCGAACCTTCGGGTTCGGTAAGCCTATTATTAGTATTATTATTAATGGTAAATATCTTACTTGATCTGCTAAATCATTGATTGGAGCTATCTCATCCAAATAGTCCCTTCTGTTACAAGCTTTAACTTTGCCGCCAAACAATCCTTTTTCGGAATAGTACATCCCTAAAACCTGTGATAGCTTCAGTCCACCAGCTGATGCATCATAGAAATTCTTTATGTCCTTTGCCAATAGCAGACCTATTTAATATATATTGTCTAAAGTTACAAAAATTTTGTTTTTTAAAGATTGGAATTGAAAAAAAAAATTGAAGTATACTCACCATCAACACTTCCCCTGATTTTCGGATCACTGAGTGCATATTTGATGTAATCACTGATGAAGTAATATTTTGGAATGGCGGTATCGTTCCAGCCTCCAGCCATGCCTACTTTAATCCCTTGTTGAGGACCAAGCAAGAGGGCTACCTCAGCAAGTTGTCCTGTTGAAGATACAAGAGATTATTAGGAATGAAAAAAGATACCTCACCGCTTCCTTCCTCTAGTATTATAATTGAATATTAGTATATCTTACTTATTGTGTTTATCTTCAACATTAGTATTTGAAATATCAGTTCATAAAAGTTTTATATTAATATTAATCAAGAAAATAAAAACTTAACAAGAGGAATAAAGATATTATTATAGTGTAAATGATGCTGCATGCATTCATAATTTTGCTGAACCCCATATTTAGACAACAGACCTTCAAATTTATTTGACTTTGCTATGCATTCTCTAAGCTAGGAATAAGTGGTCCACAGATAATGTTAGATCTGCAGATTGAAAAATTATTTTAAGTTACCTTAACAATGGCAAAGCTTTGGCTCGTAAATAGGATCGGACGTTGCACAGACACATTAGATGTGTGCGGGAACGATTGTAAATAATACATATATTTTAATCTTAAATTTTAGTAATTCAGTGATTGTTAGAACAGTATTTTGTGGACTGTTGTAGTTTCATAGAGCTTTGGTCTAGTAAATACTGACTTGGATTGTCTTCAGCAATTTATTTAAATCACAGTCACTAAATCGTTAGTTCATTATTTCAGTAACAAAAGATAGCTTAAGTCAGATGCACCTTAAAATTAAGACGATGATTTGCAATAGGTACTATATCCACTTTAGGAAATATTTAGTAATTTTTTAATGAACCAATTTACTTGATTATTTTTACATTTAAATCTAAAATTGTTACTGTGTTAATGATTTTTATTATTTTTTTTTTTTTTATGGAATTAAGGAAACTTTTAAGCACGACATTAAATATGAACAGTATCTTTTGGAAAAATGGCAATATCCAAACTTGCTTTAAAGAATGAAATGAAAAACTTCTTTATTATTCTGGGACTCAAGTCCCTTAAGAATAAAATAAAAATTTATGACCGGAAAAATGTGGTCATGGCTTTGAACAACAAATTGCTAGACTAAAAAAAACAAACAAAAAAAAAACAATTAGGTTGTAATATATGTACACGGAGGCTCAAATGGACAAGTTAAGTTGTTGGGTTCAGTGAGGAATGGATTCCGAGAAAGTTGGTATTCGCTGATCCGACTGGTAGGCGTCTGAAAGGTAGGCCGAAGGGTCGATGGGAGGATTGCGTTAAGGCTGATCTCAGGAGCTTGGACTTGAACGGCATCGAACATCCGGGTTCGGTAAGCCTATTATTGTTATTATAATATATGTACATATTTACAAATCAGACTCTTATAATGAAAATTTAAAAAAACAGAAATGGCTACTTCATCAGTGAAAGAATGTGCATGTTCTTTAGATAAAAACCGGATGACTGGTTTGATAAAACCCTATTATACATAAAAATTTAGGGGATCTGTGAAATTTTTTTTTTGAAAAAGAACCATTGCCCTAAGTAGTTTCATAGGGTGACTTAAAGTTTAGGGTATAATAAGATAAAGGTACAGTTTAGCTACAGATCTTGGCAGTCTGCTGATTTCTTTTGGAGAAGACCCATTGGATGGGTTGATACATAAATAAAAAAATTATATTTTTCTATTAATGCAGTAATTTTGACCCAATAAAGGGTGTTTCTTCAGAATAAAACCTTTTTTTTTTTTTGGGGTGTGTTTCTAAATGATATCTGAAAAGTACCCTACTCACTGTTGTATGCTCCCTCCTTTTTTAGATGGATTTAGCTGAGAGCTAGGGGAATCAATATTCAGATACATAGGCAAGTAGGGCATTGTTTGTATACATTTTTAATGGTGAATACATATTATACACTCTGTACCTGGTTATATTTTTCTATTAATGTCATTATGGTTTATTTTCATTTATACAGAGGAAAAAGATGTTCCTCCCTCTCAACTTCAACCCCAAAAAAAGAGTGAAGTACACTAAGAAGATACGGGTACTTTCAGATATCATTTATATTGACATAACAAAGTATCAAATGAAAAAAAAAAAACATGAGTTTTAATAATTCCAAGAAAAATGTTACAGTTAGTGGACTTTATGTTTTTTCCTCAGAACTATGAATTTAACTTACCAGCTAATGTAGATACATATCGGTTATCTACACTAGAAATGCCATAACCCCCACCTCCGGAACCACCATATCCACCATTTCCTCCATATCCTCCATATCCACCTGAACCACCATATCCTCCAGAATTACCATATCCTCTAGCACCTCCAGTACCACCATATCCTTTCCCATTGTAGGTTCTTCCTCCACCACTTCTTCCTCCATAGTCTCCCGCTCCACCATTATCATCATAGCCTCCTTGATTAAGAACATTTACTCGTGATCCAGCTTGCGCTCTGCCAAATGGATACTGTCTTTGTTGCTGCCGGAGACGTGGAGAGATATTATTAAATAAGTTTTTGACATTTATATTCTCTGGTTGTAGTCCAGTAGCTATCCCAGCTAATACTATTCCTGGAGATATTGCTCCATGTCTGAAAAAATAAAAATTAAGTGATACAGATGCTTGTTTAGAATAAATAATTGTTCTACCCAATATAATAATTCTATATAAAATATTTCCATTTAAAAAAATTAATTTTCAAGATTCAATACATTTGCTTGCATGAATATATAAACTAACTTAACAAATCAAAGAAGAAAAGCAAGAAGGTACTTCCAGAACAAGTGAAAAGGAAAAAGCTACTTTTAATGTAATGAGCAAAATTATAAATATCCCACTAATGGCATGCTGAAGTGGCTCCTTCCTCCAACCAGCAGACAATATTTTCTCAGATCATTCCATTACCAAACCATTAATTCTCAGCACCCTTCCTACATCCACAGTCACATATAATTTAAAAACTCAGTCCTATCCATCACTTGAAACATGATTGTACCATTCTAATCTTAAAGTTCCTATTCACAGAAAACTTTAGATAGTTCCTTTCTTGTCTGCTCTACTACCCTCTGTAATTCTCTACCTACTATCCATATCCTTCATGCTTCTCCTCTATACTCATTAAAATCTCACCTTTTCCAACAGCTTTCATCCTGAAGGGACTAAATTTCAATTAAATTTTAGGACTTTGAGTGTATGAAAATAGTTATTTACACAGTTCATATTCAAGCTTTGTGAATTAATTCATTCATTTTTGAAATTTTCTTCACCACAATTATCTTCTAGAAGATTTGTTTTGTTAGTATTTATTGCATATTTTTCTTTTCACACCTTTGAAATAATAACTGTTTTTGTTGCGCTCACAGCCAGATATTTTGTATTGTACATTTTAATTGCACATGTTTGTTATTCCTGATGGGCTTTGTTACAGATAAAGTTATTTATTTTCTATATATGTGTTAGTAGTGTATAATCTTTCTTTAAGATTACTAAATTTGTACAAAATAACTATTATCAAACTGGTAACAAGCTTCAATATGACTTACTTATCATAAATTACACCATTTTCCAAAGGGCAATTACTTTCCAAACCATTTGAATATGTCTGCATCATACGCCCATATGGTTCTTCATCATATTCAGGGCTGAAACGAATATACAATTTATTGAATTTAATTGAACTATATTTATTTGTACAAGATATACATCTTGTACAAATTAAAATAAATATTCACAATTTCACTTCACATGCATGATTAAAAATAATGATGTTTACAAAAAGCAAATTGAAAGTGTACAAAATACATTTATTTTTAAGACTGATAGCATATAAAATGGGTTGCAGCTTGGAAGAAATTGATTATTGTGATATCAGAGATAATGTAAGATTACAGTTAGAATTGAGTAGAATGCAATTGAATATTATGTTCATTGTCAAACTTCTAAACAATAACACTAATTGTTCGGATTTACTTGGAATGATACCTATCAACGTTCTTCATCATAATATTAGATCACCTCTTACTTTTAGAGTGCAATATCAGTCTAGAAATTATTTATTGCATCAGGGATTGTCTGAGCTGCTTCTTATGTGTAATAACTATTGTGATAAAATTGATATTTTTATTTGTAAGATTTGTGATGTAAAGAAATTATTTTCTGGATAATTAACTAACCATTAGTTTATATAAATAAATATTTAATTAATCTAATATAAGAGCCCACTTTTTATCATTGTAAATTTTGGCATCTATTTATATCAGTTTTTTTTTCTATATATCAAGTCTAAAAGAATCTCTGTAAATAATTATCATTTATCTTTTATATGATTTGTTAATTTTATATAATTTTTATTTTAGTTGCCACCATATTTTTCTGTATTGAAAACTTATAAAAACTTGTTATTACATTTTATTATGTATGCTTACCTGTTTGAATATTTTATAAATGGATATTTATATCCATCTATTTTGTAAAATAAAATAAAAAATGATTCTAGAATTGTTATCGTGTTTGTGGGGTAAGAATAAATCAAAAACCATTATTGATAACTAAAACAATAATAAAAAGTAAATCATCATAAAAAAACAAAAATAATGAACTGAATAAACTATATTATAACTACTGTAACACTTAATTGGTGTCTGCACCATCACTATTTAAGGAATCTAGAGTTCTACTCACCGACATTAAAAACAAGTAAATTCTATTTAGTTTCTGTGGGCTTATATACTTTTTCTTATATACGTTTTTGTGGCCTTATATATATATACTTGTGGGCTTATGTACTTATAACATAGGTTGAAGAAGGTTATACTCAAGCAAATTATGTTAAAAGAACAAATTATACACATGGGTTTTGAAGAGTTGTCAGATAAAAATAATTAATTATTTCATTAATTTAATTCCGGTGAAAATTAAATTTTATATTATTTGATTGTTACTAGAAATAAAAAAACATATTATCGTTGATCAGTTCCCTGCTCAGATGGCAATATGATTTCTGGAAATGAAAGTCTTCACATTTTGGAGCGTCTATTTGTTTATATTTAGAAGATGGGCCGTTTATTTATAAAAGGTAGAGTTGTTTAATTATAAACAGAAAGAGCACTTATGACATTTTGTCAACTTCTAAACATAAACAAATAATACTCCAGAATGAGAAAAAACCCATTTCCAGAATAAGTGCATTATACCATTTTTCAATCTGAGCACAGAGTTTATAAAACAAGTTTCTATTCTTTAGTAATAGATAAATGACAGATTAATAAATATTTATAATTGTTAGGTTGTTTGTAATTTACTTACCCTGCTAGTGGATCAAATGTCTCAATTTCTTCCCTATTTGATAGGTCTCTTGGAAATCGAACCCCTCCCCATTGCCAACTTGAAGAGCTTGAGTATTTTGAAATTTTACTGCATGCGTCATTGTTATCTCCTCTGTCCCATGGATCAACAGACAAACTTAGCATTGAATGCAAAGTGCACTATAGACAAGATTTTATTTTAGTTAAGTAAGATTTTAAATAATTAAAATAAGTAAATATATTGAAATTATATTAATAAAAAGAAAACCACACATACTAAAATATTTGTCTCAAATATATTTCTAATCATGAGATTTGAATGAATGAATAAAAAGATTAGTTTTTTAAAATGACCATACTTACTCGCTCAATCTTTGAAAGTGTGTTGTTGGGAATCGGTTGTGTACTGTGTATGATATTTTCAAACAGGAGTTTAAATAAATAAAATTCTGATCCTGTTATACTATAAGGAATGATATTCTCAGACCATGGCACATCAGGGTTTCTTTGGATCCCATCGAAACGGTACCTAATAAATAATTTATTTTCATCAGTTATTTAAATGTACACTATATATAATGATGGAAGCATTGTTGACCATAGATAGAATATTAGGAGAAGTTGGTTGGAGCGTGTGGTCATTGAAACATTCCTAATATTTTCTCTAAACTTGTTTTTATTTTGAATAATCATTAATTTAGTAACTTAATCTCTTTAACACTAAAATTCAGGAAAACAGTATTAAACAGTGTTTTCCCAGTGAGGTAGACATTTTTTTTTTTTTTTTTTTACCAAATTCTCTAATAGTTATAAACTATATATTTAAACCTTTATTGCTAATAGTGATAATGTGAGGTAATTACAAATTACAAATGAACAAAATTAAAGGTACTTCAGGAGTAAAAATTTTGCAAAGTTGGTATACATAGAGAGTCAGATTATTTCAATGAGGATAAAACCTCGTATATATTAAAGAAAATTTAATTACACATTGATTTATTATTTTTTATTTATTGAGTTATTTTTGTTTTTAATTGTATACAATTATCTCTTGTTAATTTATTTAAATGTTTAATAGAATTTACAAAGAATTTTCCACTAAGTAATTTCATCATCCCTACACACTTTAATGAAGTATGGTAAAAAAAAAAAAAATCTCAAATCACACTTATTGATGGGCATCGGTTTCCTCCATTGCTGACATTTTAAAATTTGTATAAATCCATCTCTATAAATAATATCTAATCTATAAATAATAACATAATGCGTAGAAAATTATGTTATTATATTTATTACTGAAAATAAAAGTTCAAGAATCAATAATTATAAATATTATGGTTTTTTTTAACTACTGATGACATTTTTATCAGAATGTAAAATGTTAATTTTTAATTTTAAATTCTATATACTATTTAATCATGATATGATAGAAAACCAATGTATAAAATGCTTGATAAAAAAGTATCAAGTGTATCTCTATTACTTCAAACCAAAAATTATACACAATGATAGAAATAAAGAATGAGATAATTCAGGTGGTATATTCATACCTCATGAATTATCATGAGATAATTCATAGACCTGCCACCCATACTATCTCATTCTTCGTTATATAAAATCAATATTAAATATATGAAAAAAATATATTTACGTCTGTGAAATAGCTGATGACAGAACTCTAATATCAGGGTTAACAGTATCTTCTAATTTTCGAACTAACGATATTAATGTATTTACTGTAAATGGAAGCAAATTATCTTTGGTTGTTATAACAGTGTCCTGATAGCACTCTTGTAAATTACTCGGAAGGTTTTCTTTTATATCCAACCCTTTAGTTCCTGTAATTTAAAAATAATATTATCGAAATAATAAAAATGATATTAATATCTGTGATGATCAGTATTAATGTTTATTTGTCTCTATTTATAGTTTAGTCTCTTACATACCTGCCACTAAAAAACAGCTTATGATCAAAAGCCACATGATTGTATTACTCTGTAACAAGCCAAATGTGAATTGAGAAAAAAAAATAAAAAGTTATAATGAAATAATAGTTAGTCATAAATTAGTCACCCTTGTTCACATATGAACTCCCATATTGATGGATTCGCTATCTGGAGAGGTGGGAAAAGTAAATAAAGGAGCAACCCTTATCTGATATGATTTCACCAGTTAATATTTTAAAACCTTTTGTTTGAAAAATAAAATATCTAATTTACAATGGGAAAATGATTGAAAAAAAATGTGAATAGGTGATCTATTTAAGATTGTCAGTTGGCATAGGACTTATAAATGTGAAACTATGCCACAGAAATGTTATTTAACTTTCATATAATAAACTTAGAGGTAAAACAAATAAAAAAAATAATAATATAATAATAATCCTCTCGTCCAATGATGTACAAATTATGAAAAATTTAAGCAAAAGAAGCATCGATATGTACTTGTACATATCTGATCTAGGGAAAATGAAAACATTAACTCAGCACCAATTGATGATTAAAATCAGAGTTGGAAATCGATAATTATTTTTTTCCAAAAAATCATATAGTAAGCATTATATTTGATTTTAAAATTAAAAATCAATCTTGATTTATATATAAAATTTTAAATTGATATTTGATGTTTATTGCTTAGTATAAAAATAATGATATCTCACTGAGTGATATAGAATTTCATAAATAATAATGATTAAACTGTGCTAAAAAAAAAATATTGATCAGAATTAATAGAAATATTTCTGTAATAAAAAATTAATAATGTATTTTGGAAATATAGAGATTCTTTTGCTAATGGCCTATATATATTCCACCTACTTGCTTTTGCTGGCTCAAAATAAATTGAAGAGATAGTTATTAAAAAAAAATTATATTTCTGATTTAAAGAAGAATTATTCTAAAATAATCATCATAGTTTGTCGTAAAATTAATAAAAAAAAAATAATGATTGGGATATGATTTTTTTTAACTTCTGAACAAAAATTAAAATCAGTCTCACACATGTATATCACAAATTTTGTAATGTATATATACATTTGTAATCAAAAATGTATTGTAGAAATAAAGATGTTCAGTTGCTTATAATTAATATGTTCTACATTTACTTACTGTAAATGTAGCTGACTCAGAATATATTAAAGAGATATAAATTTATATTTCTGATATAAAAAAGTATTAGTCAAAAATGATTACTGTTAGGTATAATAATTTAATTTTTAAAAAATGATAGAGGTATGATTTTTCTTTTTTCACTTATGATCAAAACTAAAAATCATTCTCACACATATATATGTATATATATTACACATCCCAGATACAAATGTCGTTCCGATTTTAATTTAACTTTTATGTTTTTCATGATTTGAAACCGTGATTAAGAGTAAGTATTCTAGTATAGTTATCAAATTAGTGAATATTTATTACAATAACAGTGGATATCTTCCTTACATTCTACAGTAATATTTTACTTATTTTTATTATTTTCAAACCATTTAAATATTTTGTTGCAAATTTATTTCATTTATTTAATTTTTTTAAATACTAATTTAATTTGATCTAAAGCAGCTATACTTATTAATTGTTTATTTTTTCCACTTGTTTTATTCCAAATCTTTGTTTTATAAACATATAATATTTCATGGGAATACACCTTCATTGTAAAACAAAATGCAATTTAGGATTAAAGTAATATGCTTTTATTAAAAATAATGGATAATTTGTTTGATGTTAAAAATATAAAGGAACATTATTCTTAATAAAAATCCAGTGTGGTTTAGCTTAACATCTTTACTATGACATACTCTTATGTCTTAGGTCATTTTAAATAAGTAAATATATGTATATGATAAATATCCCCCTGGTAAATAATTACATATGTAATAAATATATAAATATATATATATATATATATATATATATATATATATATATATATATATATATATATATATGATCATTTTAAAATACATGTGATGTATAGGTACGAGGCCATCATTTCTTTCAGATTGCATTAAACACACAAAGTATATTGAACATACATTTTGGTTATAAATGGTGGAAGATAAATTCTTATTTATATTCAAATTTTGTATATTCATAGATTAAATTTATATGGTATTATGTTTATTTATCAATTTTTTGTTGGTTAATTTTATCTTTAGACCACAAATTTATATTATATTATCAGTTTGGCTGTCTTAATTATATTTTTGATTCTGCCACATTATTATTGATGATGGTTATTTATTTTTCTTAACGATTTTACTTTGACAAATAATATTATTGGTTTATTTATTTAGTTTGAATAGATTTTTAAATTAGGAAAATCAAAGGATCTTGTTAACAATTCTTAAAATTCAAGAAAACTAGGCTAGACTTTTTTACATAAATTTATATATTTAAAAAAATTATTTTACACACTGAAAGCGTCTCAGAAGCCAGTCGTGTCCTAGAAACTTTCCATTTCTCTTTCAATTTATTTTATTTTAACTTTGAAAGATACACACTTCTAAAGTTTATATTAATATTTATTTAGGTCAGCAAATCCAATATAAACATAATCCAAAATGGAGCATCGCTATGCTTGAGGATGGTATGATATTCCAGAAAATAGTTTTTATTTTAATATATATATTTTAATATATAATATATATATATATATATATATATATATATATATATATATATATATATATATATTATTTTAAAGATATAAGAATTTAATTATAAAGGGTAATTGCTTTAATAATTAAAACAGAATATTTTTTTTTATTATCTGATGAAATATAGTGCTGACAAATTGGAACCTTTTCCGTATTAACTGATAAAATTTAATTATTTTTCATTATTATAAAATTAATTTTTATGACTTCAGAAATTATTTAGAGTGAAAAAATTATTCATGGCGTGTTTTAGTTTTCTTTTACCTCCATTTCTTCGTTCCTTCTAGCACATTTCCAAACCGATATTCTTTTGATGATAAACACTAAAAAATGAAAGAAATATTCTTGCCGGACACACCCTAGGACTAGTCACAGGTTTGTAAGTTTTTGAGAGTTTATGCCTGATAAGGAAGATAAGATAAAAATAGCTATAAGCTTACCTTAATTGAATCATTTTAGATTAATTATAAAAGGTGATTCAATTAATTAATTAAATGTGTCTCTAATTGATATGCAATAGACATTTTTCTTGACGGGTTTCATAATGTCGTTTAATTAGAAAAATAAACAATAAGTAATTTAGAAAAAAAATTACCGACGAGGATGGGATTCGAACCCACGCGTGCAGAGCACATTGGATTAGCAGTCCAACGCCTTAACCACTCGGCCACCTCGTCATGCCTACACCTTGCCTTGAGATTATATCACAAGCAGCACTACTGTATTTAAATCAAATTTATGTTATTTAACTATTAAAAATTTTATTCATAAGTAAAATTGGGATACTGATCAATAAATTTTGAAATGGAAACAATTAAATCTGGATTTTTTTATATGATTACATAAAATGACGGAATATTCACCGATCAGACATTTGTATGAATATAAACATAAAATGAATAATGGGAATTTCAGATATGTTATACCGATAATTTATTTATTTAAGTATTACATTCTCATGCATTTTAAACAATAATATGTATGTTCAAATTTGTTAAGGAAATTAAAGTTGATATTCCAATACATGAAAACAGTACTTTCGTCCAAGATTTTTAGAAGCTTTTTCAGATTTTGGACTTTAATTTTCTTTTCTTTTTCCACCTCCTTAGTCAGCATTCTGTACATTACAAAGCAGAGTATATTTTGAATCATTTAAGTTTAGAAATTAAAATAAATTCTTGTGAGATGTTCGAGCGCTATCGAAAATAAGTATCTTTTCATGAACATGACTGAAGATTTCGAAATAGATATTTTACTGTAGAAAAATCTTACTAATTACTCCCAAAATATCGACAGGTGTAGAGAGCAGTACTTAATAAATAATAATAAAACAATTTGCTCTAATTTAACGGCTGAACGAAAAATGGCCTCGGATCTTCTAGTACAATATATGATACAAGTGTTTTTAATAGAAATAAGTTTTTAAAAAACGAAAGAAGTATTTCTCGCGCCGTGATTGGTAAAATAAAAAGACATCTCCATTAGATGGTTTGTTGTTTTCTTTGAACGTGGCTTAAGTCAATTCCATATTACAATGGGATATTTAAGGATTTATATTTAAATGGCGTGAAAATTATCTGTATATATTCGCTATTTTTTGTGTCATTTCATGTTATTTGTTCTTTATCTTTTTCAAGTATGAAGGGTGATCAAAGTCTATAAATTGATCTTTTAAAAGTATAATTTAAAAGAAATTTATTCTTTTGATAACCTCAGATGACCTCTCTTAGTCAACAAAACGTTAAAAATAGTAAATTTTTGAAGTAGAAAATATGGGATTTTAATTTATTGAACCAAATATTGTCAACCACAATGCTATACACATAAAAACGAGGGACAGTATCAAAATTCGGGTGAACTTCACCTTTCAAACGGTATATCATACATCAATATTACTGTTCTTATGTCCAAAAAAAAAACAAAACAATAAATACATAAAATATATTTTTATTCTTTTCGATGTTACCAAGATGACATGGTTAATTTTATTGAATCTAGAAAATTAAAGAAATTTAGAGGAAGAAAATTTAAAATATTGGCATTTAAGCCCTGTAAGACCATTCAATCAGAAAGAAACCTACATCGTATTAAAGCCCATTACAATTTACATCAATGCAGTAATTTTAATTCAAATACAGTCGTACAAACAAAAACCTTTTGCCCCTGCGCAAGCGACAGTTGTGAATGAAATTTAACATAATTAATAAGAAGAGATTTAGTTAATAGTTAACACAATCTCTTACTTTACTTCCCTTTATTGTTTAATTCACGACTGTCAGTAAAATAGGCAATCAGCGAATGGTACATAGAAACCACATTCCATAAAATATACTGACATGAGACCAAATTTGTTTCCTGATATCTAAAACGGAAACCGCGATAAGAAAATTTTCGATTCTGATGACATTATTTATTGCTCATTTCTGCACATCATTATTATCCTCGGTAGTGCGAAAGCAGAAGGGATTTTTATTAATTAAACGTAAACTTATATAAAAAAAACAAAAAAAAAACAGAGTTATTTCTAAATAATCTTACAGTTACTTTAATACTCAGATAGATAGATATTCTCGAAGAGTTTCAGATTTACCCGGTATGAATTTCAGGAAAACACTTCGTGCATAAAACCATCTAACTTTTCTTCTTAAATATTTGTTTGTTGTTGAAAACTTCATTCCAAATACAAAAATCCATTGGTCATCCTTCTGGCTACACCAATATTCGACGAACAAATTTTTGAAGACTTTCTATTCAGAAATGCGATTTTGGTACTTTCCATAATTTAACAAGCACTCAAGGCATTAAACACCATCCTGAACAAGCATCCTACAAATGATCAACCAACAAACTGGTCGTCAGCTAAACAACGTGCATCCACCCACAACTCCAATACATGACATCATCTAATTATGCGACGAACTCCCGGTTTCCTTTAATCCGTTGTTCCGGAGTGTCATCCTATCCCCACCGCCAAGAGACAAATTCTAATCAACCTTAACAATCTCCTATTATTATTAAATATTATCGGATTGTTTATATTAATTATATTTTTACTTTCACTTACCTATGTAGAAAGCTATATAGGTATAATATAAGCTATAGCTATATA
Source organism: Piezodorus guildinii (assembly GCA_023052935.1). Lineage (NCBI taxonomy): Eukaryota > Metazoa > Arthropoda > Insecta > Hemiptera > Pentatomidae > Piezodorus > Piezodorus guildinii. The sequence continues at coordinate 45,650,221 of CM041298.1, forward strand.
GGTATAACCTATACAGTATAAGCACGTATTGCGAACATGGAAATTTGAAAATTAGTTTTCTAAGGAAATACACGTTTTAGGGTCTCCTGAGTCCAAATAACCAAGTCTCGCTAAAAAGTCTGTGTGTCCGTGTGTGTGTGTGTGTGTGTGTGTGGTAACTCTAGTGCAAAAACGAAAAGTCATACGGAACTGAAATTTAAGACTATTATACTCCCGAGATGTTACAGCGACCTTTTCACTAAAATCGGCTGACCGGCAATACTAAATTATATCATGCATTTAGCACCATTTTACGATTTTCTCAAAAACGGCTCTAACGATTTTGATTAAATTCGCTATATCGATGTATAATTTAATGGCCTTTAATATCACGTAGGTTTCATTCTGATTGAAATAGTCTGATGGGCCTTAAATGCAGATATTTCAAATGTTCGTCCTCTAAAGCACCTTTAATTTTGTATATTAAATAAAAATAACCATATCATCTTATTACAATTGATAAAAAACAGGTAAATATATATATTGAACTTATTCAACATCCAAATAAAGGAGAAAACTAAAAAAAATATGTTTTAATGCAATTGTTTCACCGCTTGGCCACTGGATGGCGCTGCCATCGCCGGATGCTCCAAGTAGTTTTAACACGGAGTGATAAAAAGCCGAAAAAAACTTACTGAATTTCGTAGATAATATTAAAAAATTTATTTTTTGACGCGGTTGGCCTTAAAGACCACTTAAATATCATTTTCTCCCAACTTTTCCCACACATTTCACTCTTTTTCTCTCTTCTCCATTCTCTCAGACTGGACTCTTCTCTGTGCCTCGCTCCATACCCTTCCCTTTCTCACCTCTTTGGCACCCACAAGAACCTTTATCTTCCCTAATTTCTCCCTGTACTCATCTCTATTGACACAATATTATAACATTTTATTTAATAAAACACATCTTTCTATACAAATCAAATGTAAATAATTCTTTAACAATTTATTTTCGATTTTCTAAATTTGTTTAAAATATCTTAAATTGATATTAATAACAGAGGTAAGTGAAAGTCGTGTGTTGTTCTGACCAGATTCTACAAACCGGCGAACCAGAAAAACCACGTTATATCATACAATATGCAACTTTTTAATTTTTTTCTCAAAAACGGCTCTAACGATTTTGTTTTAACTCGCTATATTGATATACAATTGAATAGGCTTTAATATGATGTAGGTTTTATTCTGATTAAAATAGCCTGACAGGGCTTAAATGCCGATAGTTTAAATTTTCTTCTTATAGACTATCTTCAATTTTGTAGATTCGAAAACATTTTCCATATTATCTGTTTAAAATTGATACAATAATTTGAACGAAATCGATATCAACTAAAGGAGAAATTAGCATTAAGGTATTTTTTTTTTTTTTAAGATATTAGAAAAAGAAATTAGCATTAAGGTATATATTTTTTTTTATATTATACCATTTTATGACGAATTAAAAACTATTTGAATGGGTGAACAGACAGTACTTTTCAACTCATTCATTAGTCGTGAAAAATTTATTTCACACTATTCATTCTGAACAAACGTTTTCTTGTTGTAATTTTTATTGTTCAATAGCCCAGTATTTCAAGCTTTTAATAATATATAAAAGAAATGGCGATAGAGAATTCATATATTAGCTATAAATCTATCCTATATTGAAACAATTGAACATTTCATCTTTATAAGGAAATAATATCCATTATTATTAAAATTAATACACACGAAGAATATACATTTATATTAGAACTATTTTCTTATAAAACATTATATTTATTATCACATTATTTATATACCTAGTCCCGCTATAAATATTGTTAGAAGGAAATATTTACAGATTTCAACAGAAAAATTATTTATTTTTTTTCAAAATCTTTATCAGGAAATGAAATATATATCTATAGGGAATAAAACAAAAAATAAATTACTCAAAATGTCTCCCTTTAGCCTTGACACAAGCATTTAATCTCCGTGGCCAGTCTTCAATAGCAGCACGCAGCACTTCTTGAGGAAAGCGCTCAACTGCTCGGACCAGGATTCTTTGAGGCTTTTCCAGCTAGGGTGTGGATATGCCTCTGTGATATGCCATCCTCGTGAGTTCGGACCAAATCCAGTAATCTAGTGTGTTGAGAGCAGGGTTTCCTGAGGGACAATCCAAGGCAGAGTTGAACGCTTGAATGTTCTTTTGCAGCCACTACTACTGTGTTGAGCTGGAGCGGAATTCCGCTGGAAAAACCTATTGCCTTCAGGATACAGTACTATTTAGAGGCTTGACGACAGGTTCCAAAATATGGTCCTGCTAGTTTTGAGCGTTTTTCACAAGAATGCAGCTTTGTGGTGCTATCAAAGCAAACTCCTCACCAAACTGTCATTGAGAAAGGGTGATGATATTTTCCCACTCTTCTAAGGACTTGCTGGGCTTCTTTTACTTACAAAATAACATTTTCGAATTCGAGTTTTCACCGGAAATATACTTTATAAGATTCTCTGAGTCCAAATGACCAAGTCCCGTAAAACGTCAACGTGTGAGTGTATGTGGTAAGTCTCGTTCAAAAACTCTAAATTGCATATAAATGAAATATCATATTTTAAACATCTTTTTCAACTAAACTAGAAGAGCTGATTAATATTGAACAATGAAATCTGCACCTTTTTGCGATTTTCTCAAAAACGGGTCTATCGATGTTGATTAATCTCCTATATCGATGTAAAATTTAATGTCGTAGGTTTCATTCTGATTAAAACAGTCTGATAGGGCTTAAATTCCGAAATTTAAAATTTCCTTCTCCTAAATGTATATTATATCCTTAATTTCGTATATTAGAAAAAATGACCAAACCGTTTTGTTAGCATTGATATTGTTTGTTTGTTTTGGTTTTATACATTTTATTGATATTTACAACTGTACATATAATATATAAAACAAGTAAATGGGCTAATGTTATGGTTTTAAGGCGTAAATACCTAAATTCATCAACGCCTAGCTTTCTGTCGGTTGGCGCGACAGGCCTTAAAGGCCCTTAGCCGCGGATATGGTTTATATTCAACACCGCGATACTCGATGACATTTTATAGGGTTGGTTCATCACTCCCTACGCCTATTTTTGTGGGTAGCTATCAATTAGCTGACGGGTCCCACATACCCAGGGGAGATTGTGAGTGAATCCCCATTTATTAGTATGCTTGAAAAAAGCCCTCCTGGGACTGGGATTCGAACTCACAACTTCAGCGTGGCAGGCTAGTGCGCTAACCACTCTGCCACGGGCTCCCCTCAACGCCTAGCTACTATATGTATATTTAACTTTTATAAGAAAGAACAATCAGGCACTAAATAATTAAAAAAAAGATTATAATGTGAACAATAATTAAAAACAAAATTAAATTAATTAATTAAAAACTGACAAGGAATGTATAACTTTATATTTAATTAATATTATAGTCATTATAATTTAGATAACAATGGTTGCTCTCTATTACCGAATACTGTTGAAATATTTGGGTTAGTCCAATTTTATTCAGGTGGGATGAATAATATGGTTAGTCTTAAAAAATATGCCGAATGGTGAAGGTTCCATCACAATGCTGGTTGCACCGGGGCTGCCTTGTAAAAAGCAAAGAGAAAAGGGCAAAAATATTTTAGGTGTTTTTTTCCGACCACTAGAATACTAATATAGATGTAATAATAATAATATAGCGTTGGGAAGTGAAAGATTTTGGAAAAAATGTAATCTTATATACAAATCATCAAAACGTTATGATGCAGTAAGACGAGAAGGGTATACACCTGAGTAATTATTGTAGATACAAATTTTCATTGTTAGATTATTTAATCTGAAACACATGTTTCCATCGAAACTCAATTTAGTACTATAACATTTTTTCAAGTTCAAAGTTATTGAAATGATTTTAAAAATGATGTAAGTGAAAGTCGTGCGTCCCAAATTTTTTAACATAAGGCTAACAATGCGGATGTATAATAGACCAATAAAAAGCAAGTTTTAGAAAAAAAATTCATTATATTTGAGAAAACAAAATTTGCCCAAGTATATTACAAAATGCAACAATTGTTTATACAAATGATACATCTTCAATTCTTATGACTCATATACTCTCAACATGGATTTATGCGAAAAGGCGATGAGTCGTATATTTATTGTTACAAAATGAAAAAACACTGTTGTATTTTTAAAATGTTTAATGACTATGTTCTTTTTATATATTACCTATACTCTTAACTATGTTTTTAATATATTACCGTCATATATCACTTCAAAATTGTTCATATTTAAAATTTTAATTGTTCACATATTTTTCCTTTGTCATTTTTTCATTTGATTAGTCTCTCTTTATGTATTCTTATTACAATATTATCATCTCAATTATGTTTACTTCCATACTTTATAACTATCATCTTAATTTTGTTTATTTCCATACTTTATAACTGTCATCTTATTATCATTTACATTTAATTTTATTTATCTTCCTATATTATATTACTGTCATATTATTATTATATACCTAACGCATCATTAAGTCTATAATTATATTGGTAGTTATCTTGTTTCTTTTAGCCCTGATGAAGGCCCAACATTGTAGGCCGAAACGTCGGCACATAATTAAAATAGCACTTATTTTAAATGTGTGTTTCTAATTTATGACCGCACCCCCAACCATCTTCCTCGTCTAATTTCTCAACGGTCAACAAAACTCCATCATTATTTCATGTGTAGATAAGTGAAAGTAAAAACACTTAACGTTTGGCTGATCGGGTTCAAAAAACATTTTCATGAAATGATGAAAACGAAAAGGAAAAATATTATCGATAATACATAACTTACCATCGTCTAATCAAATTAAATGAGCAACCTCTTAACGCAGATAATCCTCCCTTGTCAGATAAAGTGATGTTTCATCATATTAATAATAACAATTCATAATTTATAAGTCTTGATTCACTGCTATTGGACTGAGAGGGAAGAAAGAAACGATGCTATCTGAAACTCAGATTCTTGGGCAAACACAGCTACCCTACATTACATACAGAACACCTGCTACTGGAAATGGTATCACAGTTCAAACAGATGCATTAAAACTTTTTTTTTCCCTTTTCGTTCGTTTATTATGGAAATATAATGCCTTCCAGTATTAAGCAAGAAGATATCGCAGAATGATAAAAAAAAAAAAAAAAAATTTTGTGCTTAAGACCGCACGGCAGAAGTGAAAACTTCATTGACAATGTATATATATATATATATATATATATATATATATATAATATTATAAAATATATCAAATGACTGTTAGTGGTATTTTGTGAACTAATGTGAGTAGGGCGTTCAAACCTACGTCATACCCGCCACCATGGGATGCTCCCCATACGCGGTATTGAGGTCCGCGCGAGGTTTTGAACACGTAAAGAAATTCAAGTATTTAGGTTCAATGATAACAAGAAAAAATGAAATCCAGGAAGAAATTCCCGATCAAAGGTGGGAAATCCGTGTTATTATTCAGTTGCTAAATTACTTAGCTCGCAATTTTTTTATTTTCTGTCTAAAAACTTAAAGGTTAGAATTTATAAAACTATTATTCTTCCGACGGTTCTTTACGGATGTGAAACGTTGCCGCTAACTTTGAAGGATGAACAACGACTTAAGGTTTTCGAAAATAACGTACTGTGTAACATATTTAGTCCGAAGAGAGATTAGGCCACTGGGAGTTTAGAAGGTTGCACAATGCGGAATTGCGGAACTTGTATCCTGTGAATATAATTGAGTTGATAGCATCGCGGGGACTCAAATGGGCGAGTAAAGTTGTTGGGCTCGGTGAGAACGGATTCCGAGAAAGTTGGTATTCGCTGATCCAACTGGTAGGCGTCCGAAATGTAGGCCGAAGCGTCGATGGGAGAATTGCGTTAAAGCTGATCTCGGGGGCTTGGGCGTAAACGGTGAACTTTGGACGAGTCTGTGCAGGCAGAGTTTGGTGGTATCGGCATCGAACCTTCGAGTTCGGTAAGCCTATTATTATTATTATTATACATAGAAAATAATATTATGTATTATGGAGCCGATTAGTAGAATGAATGAGAAACAAATCAGAAATTAATGTTATTATTTTTTTAAATTCTCTACAAATCAAATTATTTATATTTGTTTTCTTATTCTACAAAGGATATAATGGGTTTGTGATAACTAAAATAAGGAATAAATATTTTGATTGAATTAAACTTATATATCTAGAAAAAAAGCCATAAATTGTAATTCCGTATTTTATCGTACTTTCATTTCTATTATTTTACATATTTAAATTCAATGTGGCCTTTAAAAAATTAAAGGCTTTGGTGATTTTAGTGAAAAGTCGATATTGAAGTCTCCACTGAAGATCACATTAAATTTAGATCTAATCTGTCTGGAAAAATGTTTAATATTTTTCCACAATGTAATACAGAACTAACTACATACATTCACTATCCTCACAATATGAACCAAAAATTTAGATTGTTTGTTGAAATTGTACTTATTATGCCGTACCAATAATAACTATTAAAAGCTATTGAAAACACTATTGAATAATTGATAATAATTAATAATAGCAAATATTACATATAAATTGAATGCAGTAAACCCAGCGACACAGCAGTGAAGAGCAGCTGATAATATCTTTCTCGCTCGGGCACACTCGGCGATCCCGAGTTCACCCGATCGAGCTTTTCACCTCAGAGCGTGACGGATCAGCTTCACTAACAGCCTACAAAAAATCAGTGTGCAGTGCGCCAAAAAAAGTTTTCCCTTTTTAAAACGCCTTTTAAAAAATACATTCAAAAGTAGCTCATAATAAATGATATCTTGCATCGGGTTGTACGAAACATAATGTAGGATTTTGAGTTTTATTTAAAATATCCCTCTATATAACAAACTGTTAACGTTTACTGGGTTTATGTAGCACTAATTGATCCTCTTCCAAATAATTATGCTATATTTTTTTTACGGCGGACAGGTTGTTGTTACAAAAAAAAAAAAAATGCCAAATTTGATTCTCTTTCTTGAACGTTAGACCTCTAATTTTGAAGGGGAGTTATTTATTTATTTTTTATTTGTTGATTATAAGATTAAAAAGCTTAAATAAAATAAAATTGTTTTTAAATTCTGAAGGTTTTATTGAAGTAACTATTTTATTTTATTTTTTATATTTTAATTATTAGAAATAAAAATTTCTATTTTGTTTAAAATATTTTAAATACATAAAAAATAAGTTTAAAACCCTAAATAAGTTAATCTGGCACCTAAAATACGAATGATAAGTTATTTGTAGCTTGTTTGTTGTTCAATAAAGAAGATAAGAAAGAAAAAAAATATTCGGAAATAATAAACCATCGGGTAATAATAAAATATTTTCTAAATATTTTCAACATAATATAGTTTCGTCAGTATGTATAATTTGTTATTATATAATACTCGGGGATGTGTCCTTCCTCCTTAAATTAGTTGAAATGAAAATTTCTATTTTGTTTAAAATATTTTAAACACATAAAAAAAGAAGTTAAAAACCCTGAATAAGTTAATCTGTCACCTAAAATAGGAATGATAAATTAAGTAAAACGCTGCAAATTATTACACAATTGTTTATTATTTCCAACATATTAGGGATATATACAATATATATTTAATTGTTTCATCCGATTCATCTTTGGGATCTCCAGAGACACCTCTGTCACTCGATTCTACGAAGAGTTAAAGTGGCTTTATCCTTCCTATCGTCGTAAGTACTTCTTGGCATCCTTCCTCTATCAAGTAATCCGATCCCGCCGTCCATCATACATCTCTGACCTCCTACTATTCAAATCCTCGATTCATTCCCGCAACACTCGAGCACGGCCTTCTGATTTGTATATGCCGCCCCATCGAACCGCAGCTTTCGACAGATCTTTCATTGTCCGATCATCTTCCGTATGGAACTCTATCCCTTCTCTTATCCGTAACTCGAATACCCTTCCAACCTTTAAATCCCGTCTATTCAATTACTTCCTATCCATTCAATTTCCAAGGAATCTCGACAATAACCAATTTTAAATGAGAATGTTCAAATAAAAAAAAAAAAAAAAAAAAAAATAGAAAAAGAATAAAATAAAATAATAATGATAAATAAATAAATTTATAAAATCACAGAAGCGTTAATATAGAAGTTATTATTTTTTTTTTCTCCTGTTTTTATTTTTGTTTTTTTAATTAGATAGAAATTGTATATAATTATTTTTTGATCAAAGCTCTGCACAGGAACAGAAGGATAATTTTGTATTTTATTTTTTTTTTAACTAACATCTAAATTAGTTTTATGTACATATATATTATTTTTTTTTTGTTTCTCTCACTCGAACTAGAATGAGAAGTCGATTTATTATATTCAACAGTTTGGTTTTATATGTTATCTTTGTCTTGTGTATTTATTTTTTACTTTATCACTGTATTTTTTTTTCTTCCATTATTACTCTAAGGCATCTAAGACTTTATTTACTTTCATATGTATTATTCTGAAGGGACTTGTCCCAGAATAAATAAAGAAATTATTATTATTATTATTATTATTAGGGTATAACTGTTTATAAAGCTGTTGATAGGCAATGAAGTGATATGAAAAGCATTAAATAATTCAATGGCATATCACCACTGCTAATTTCAAAACGCTATATCTTTATTAATTCTAAACCAATTTCAATGATTCTTTTTTCATTTTGTAGAAAATTTAATTCTCTACAAAATAACAGTAAAATTAAGTTAGTATTTATCAATTTGGAGAACAGATTTGTTTTATTTGGTTTCTATACATCTTGAAACGTAAGCCCTTAAATTTTGAAGGGGGCATTATTTTTTTTTTTTGGTCGATTACAACAGTTCACTATTGAAAATAATAAACCAAAACAATTTAAAAATAAGTATCACTAAAAAATGTAAATCGATAGAGCTCTTAATAAATTTTTGTTACAATTGAAGCGAAAACGGTGTGGGCGATAATTATTGTGTTTAATAGTATGTTTATTAATTATTTGAATCTTAGTTCCTTTGCAAATATATCACATAAATATTTAATATATTAAACTAAATTGTAAGCGTACCAGCTAATTACATAATAACGAAAACTTCTTTTTATAACCGAAAATCTCAAAGTGAACGCCTCAATTTCAAGGGAGTAGTATCACGTGTTGGAACCATTTAAATGGGTTTTTAGAAATAAATTAACGTACCTCTTATTTAAGACCATTAAATGGTCAGAATACCCATTTCCTCTTTGAGGCCGGGAAACCATCGTCTACACTACTAAGGACAGAACTGAGAAAGCCGAATCGGTTTTATAATATTTAGATTTATTGATTGGACGAGGTGATTGAACTGACATTTTTTTTTTTTTTTATATCTAATACGATGTTTATCATTCAATAGATGATATAGAAAAAAGAACTTGAAAACTAGATGCCAATTACTTTGTAATTCAGTTTTTAGTTTTATGGAAAGTATAGTGATGATAAAAGTATTTCTTCCGCATTGCTGCTAATAGACTTCGGCTTCCTATAGTCCGAGCTGGGGGTCGAAAAATGCGTATTTTAAGAAGAAAATTTTCAATATGATTTTCACATTTTAGCCAACTTGTACATCATTTTTTTTTTTTTTTTTTTTTTTTGTCTGCCACCTGAAACTGGTCGGAATCAAAAATGGCGGCCATCCAAAGCAGTCCAAGTCCAGGAATGGAGCTTATTTTACCATTAGAAAGGTAAATATTACAGAAACCAAGCATTGTACTAAAATACTCATTATAAAATAAATTAATGGAAGTTAAATAAGCTTAGTTAAATAAATAATTAAGCTTCGATTCGAGATCTGATAGACGTCTGTAGGTCTTATAGGTATCGGGATATCTTTATTCATATAATTAAATTGTGTTCTAACTACGAAAATCGAACTAATTTTAACGTTATGAAGATAAATATTACAGAAACCAATCATTATACGAAAATACTCATTATAATATACATTAATGGACAATGGATAAGCTTAAATTTCAAAGGCGATGTCTGTGGGTACCAAGATATCTCTGTCCATGAACACATAGTGTCTTAAACAGAGGAATTGATCTACTTTTAACAGTGTTCAGCCCGATATAATATAAACAGCCCATTTTACCAAAATACTCATAATAATAAAAATTAACAAGCATCTAATAAGCTTTAATATAAGAGGCGATAGACGTCTGTAGGTCTAATAGGTATCGATATTATTTGTCCTTATAATATATTGTGTCCTTAATACGAGAATTTATCTCATTTTAACGTTATGAAGTCGAATATTACAGAAACCTCCCATGATACAATAATACTCATTATAATATACTTTAATGGACATTGAATATGTATTTTCGTATAATGCGTGGTTTCTGTAACATTTACCTTCATAATGTTAAAATTAAGTCAATTCCTATATTTATGATCAAATTATTACATGGACAAAGATATCTCGGTACCTATTAGTCCTACAGCCGTCTGTCACCTCTTATATTAAAGCTTATTAGACGCTTGTTAATTGTCATTATTTTGAGTATTTTAGTAAAATGGGCGGTTTCGATGATATAGGGCTGAACACTGTTAAAAGTTGATCAATTCCACTGTTTAAGACACAAAGTATTATATGGAAAAAGATATCTCGGTATCTATAAGACCTACAGGCATCTTTCAGCTCTCGAATCGAAGGTTATTCAATGTCCATTAATTTATTTAATAATGAATATTTTCGTATAATGTTTGGTTTCTGTAATATTTATCTTTATAGTGTTAACATGATGTCAATTCCTGGATTTGGACCGCTTTGGATGCCCGCCATTTTTGATTCGGACCAGTTTGAGGTGGCAGACAAAAAAATTTTGTGGTACAAGTTGGCTAAAATGTGAAAATCACATTGAAAATTTTCCTCTTATAATACGCATTTTAAGGTCCCAGCTCTTGGACTACTAGAGACGCACCACTGTTAAAATGAGAATAATAGACAGATTTCTAATATTTGAATTTATTTTGAGCATTACTTTTATTATAAAAATTTTAGTTTAATTTTTGAATGATATCACTTTTGGTCTTTTTTTTTCTTTTCTATCACTACCTTTTCTTTCTGAAGTGCGGCGTTTTCAGGCTGGACTCCGTCATGCCATTGGGAGTAGGCTCAAAATCTGAAACTTGCTCGATACGGTCTATTATCCGGGAGAAGTGAAGTAGGAGCAAGACGTAACTAGAGAGATTAAAGAAAGAGGAACTAGGAAATGATTTTTGAAAAGTTTACTTAATTTTGCAGAAGTCATCCACCGTCCATACTTCGACCGTGTCCTCCTGTAGTATTGTCTTTAGGCGCTTTGGTGTTTCCGGAATCCTCTTATTCGCTGATTTTTTAGAAGTCCTGCCGAACAAGACGGTATCAAGATTTGTTGAGGCAGATAGGGATACCATGAAGGTAAAGCATACCTCATTCTATTCAGCACCATTCCTTTGTATATAGTTAAAGATAATACTGAGTATCTTCAGGAAAAAAAAAAATTGTTGGGTAAACTGTCCTACCACCAGGGGCTATTTTGTATACCATTGTGTTTCATGGTTTGTGGTTAAAATAAAACAATTAGTAAATAAGAATGAATAATTAGGACTATTTAACAGATTAATGATTTTTTTTATTTTCAGCAATCGATTATTTTTTTTTGAGGGGCGGGAAGTAATTAATCTAAAGTAGCCCGAAAACAATAATCAATTATTTCATTTTAATAACTGACAATTTTATACTTTGTAAAGAAGGATTAATAATATATGTGAAATTGAAAGATATGTGCAATTTTATAGTCTTATCCATTGTTTTATAATGAATAACATAAGGTTTAATTATTGTTAGTTGTAAGATTTCTTAGGTTAGAAAGTTTTAATTGTTTAAGTTTCGATTTATATTAGCGGTGAGTTTATAATTTAATGTAATTAGTACTATAGCAGTGTTAGTGTTGTTTAGAGCTCATATTTGTGTGATAATAATTGTGTGTATTTTAATTTAATTATCAAATTATTAATATAATACAATGGAACTACTAAACAATTAAGAAACTATTTTCTCTAATCAGAAAGTTTGTATTTTTCTTTTAATTTTGAACCAGTTGAGTTCTAACACGATAATTGTGCATTCACTTATTTTTGAATTTCATGATTGATTGCGCCAAATAATCAGGTCATGTTTGTCATAAATTTGTAAAGCTCATTTATTTTGCTAAATAGAAATATGATGAAGAATCGGCAGTTGTACTTTATAAAACCAAATTAGGAAAATATTTTGATAAATAAATCGAAGAAATTCAATATCATTTTATTTAATGTCCCTGCCTTGGATAGAGAATGACGTCATTCTTCTTAAAATGGGTCTTGATGAGGCTACGTATTTGGGTGGTTGTTAGGTAAGATTTCTCGTTTTAGTTAAATTATTTATTAAAATGAGATATTTTATGTTCTGTTTGAACATTTTTTGTAGGTCGTTCGAATATTTTCGCAAACTATTTATGCTAAAATCAGTTTTATTCCTCTAATGTTCATGGAACATGACATTGAGAAACTGTCATTACATCTTTTTATTTGACATTAGTAGCGTGAAATATTCTTTTGTTTAAAATCTCTTTTGAAATTAGATAAGATTTGGTGTAAGCTGTTCTGCCATTGGTGTTTACTGGATAGTATATTCAGGTTACGTTCCTAACCTTTATTGTGGAAATAACATCTTTATTTTGGTAGTTTTTAAATTCATATGGTTTGACGGTGGGTTAATAATTAAATGGTAATATCATGTGTTCATTGCAGTTTTTTAAGAATTTTTTTTGGTTACTTATGAACAAATTTTAGGTAAATAATGTAATCCTTTAGTGGTTATTTGACTTAGATTGATAACTACCCTGTCCACTCTACTATTTTAATTCCTCTGGTTTTTGTTTATGAGTACTAGTAAAACCTGTCAGCTGTTTACATACAATGCTTATTATGTTTCATGTAAATTTATTTGGTTAATTTTTAGTTGTACAATGGAAATTGGAATTTTTTTCTTATCATTTTAAAGTAGCATTTAGCAAAGTAGCAATACAAAGCAATAATTATGAAGCGTTATAAATCCATTTCAATTTTGCGATTATTGTGTAAGACAAGTTTATTGATTTTTATAATATTTAACATATACATGTTACATTAGTGTACGTATCTGATCTTTAGATTATCAAATTTTCCTTTAATTTCTAGATCTCATGTGAGGTATAATGCCTTGCTCTGCCGTGACAGTGGATTACCGCCGGGACAGTGCAGCGATGCCCGTACCCATAAAGAGCATTCTGGAACCTGAATATTCTCGTCTCAAATTCAATAGCCTGAGTTCTTCATGTTCCCGTAGAACTTCTGGCTCCTCACCACTTGTAGCTGAGCTTGTTCAAAAATATTCAACATCAAGGTAAACAGATTTGTAAAGTTGTAAATTTAGAAGTGTCGTTTCCCATAACTTTTACTGTATTCAAGATGTAGAATTGTAATGTTTGTAGGGTTGGCCTTGGATCGAGATCAAGCTCCCTTACGGATGATATAAGGGACAGAAGTCAAACTAGAGACACTAGCACTTTAAGATCTCGCACTACTAGTTACAGCTCCGAAAGTTCAACTCAAAGTCATAGAAAGCCGACTACAAACTATACTACATTTGATTTGAACGAATTCAGAACAACGTACGCTCCAAGTAGCTACATTCCTGGCTCCACCCGTTCTGAGCTCAGTCGCCCACCCAGGTCAACTGAAAGCCTAAGAACCAGAGCGTCAACATCAGTGCTGAGAGAAAAGAAAAGTGAAGTTGCAGAAGGCACCAATCTGGAGGTAATTTCTCCTGCTGACAAAACCAAAGAAACATCTGAACTTGTCAATGGAGATGTGGCCAAAGATGAAAAAACCGATGATAGTAGTGAATTGTCTTTGTTGGAGGTAAATTCATCAGCTTTAAAACATGATGGTGCTTCTGAGACGAATGATTCAGCAGATGTGGTAAGTTAAATTATTTAATTATTATCAGGCAGCTTAAGTGAACAAGATGAAAGCTTTAAATGAGTCAAATTGGTTTATCCTATTGGTATAGATTTGATTATTTTATTTATAAAGCTATAGTTTTTACTTAACTTAAGCTGTTTGATATAGTGCGCTTGTAATCTTTATTTAAAAATGTTTTCTTTACTTTTAATTTCTTATATTCTTATGTTATTCTTCATTATTACCTTAATTTTTTTTTTTATTTCTTTTAATACTTTTGTTTTCTCAGCTTTATTGACTAATGTAACTGAAATGCTCATATTTTAATATGCTTTAATGACTTTAATCATGACCTCAAAATTTATTGCCAACAAACTGATCCGACTCTGTTTCTTTCCATCAAACATGGAATTATTCCAAGTATTGTGTAATTAGAAAATGGAGTAGTCTATTTTTAAACTTTTTTTTTTAATATGAAACATTTCAATAAAAGTATTGGTTCTATGTTCATATAGAATGTTGAATTAGAAATTTAGTCTGATGGGTGCAGGTTAATTGAGGACGGGATTCTATTTTTGTCTATCTATTTTCTTTCTGCTAGTTTTTTTCCCTTTTTTGAAAGGTTATTCCCTGAATACTTGTGTCCTCATTTAGTGTCACTCACCATAGTATGCCAAATAACACGGCCTGAAATGTTCATTTATTTCATTATTTTTTCAGTGCTTTATTCACTGTCAGTTTTTTATTTTGCCATAGTTTTAAAATATGTTACTGGAAGAGTTGAGGTTAACAGGAGAAGAATAGCACAAACGCCTGAAGCAACATTCATAGTACTTCTTGAACTGTCACATTTGATGTGTGGGATAATGTAGTATATAATCAAAATAATGTAATGATATCAATTTATGATCTCAATTCGGTAGTTGGCATGCTCTTCATTTTAAATTGTTGCTTTAACCTCAAAAATACGAATTTTGAAAAAAATAAATATTTTTTATTTTGTAACTTCGTTTATTGGCTTTATTTTTATTACTAATACATTGAATGTAAAATAAATAGTTTGTTAATTATTTAATTTGTATGCTGAGAAAGATTTGTTTTCAAAAGTTTGTTGAGAAAACATTAGTTGAAAGCAGGTGTTGAGTTTAACTGCTGTATCTATTTGAAAACACTATTATTCTGCACATATTTCTTTCGATAATCCTGAACCAGTAATAAACGTTTATTGTCTTCTATCTAAAGGATTATCTTTGTTGCACATCTGTCCTTAGTTCACCCACACCATTTCTTTTCACTCTTGTTTTCTACTTGATCAACTTGAATTATTTTAAAACAAAACATGTTGCCTATGATTTTAAATTACCATGAATATATAGTTTATTGAAAAGAAAATCATGAATTTAACAGTTTTCAGCTTATATGGCTTATAGTGCAAATGTCAGTAATGCTTAGTTATTTTACGCAGATTATTCTTATTAAAGCTGATTTATTGCAATAACTAAAAAATATTTCTCCAAGCGGTTAAATATAATTCAGCTGAAACAGTTAGATTAACTGCGTAGCTAAATTATATAAATTCATTACATCTTTCTTTCTAATTTGCTTACGCTTCACATTCTAGTGCACTTTTTAATAAGTAGGTAATTTTGGGTCATAATAGTCAACAAGGTGAAACATTTGCTGGAGCCCGTGAGTATGACATTTCATTAATTTCAGTTAGTAAATCCTGGAACCTGGAACTTGAAAATACATTTTTTTAATTTACGATGTATTGACGATGTGTATTATATATTTTTCCATTGATTATGTCCAATATGAACTTAAAGTATACTGCTCAACATCACATTTTTCTGCAATTTGATTTAATTTTTTCCGTATCATTAGTTTTGATATTTATACTAGTTTAGTTTAATCATAGTGTATTTTATAATGTTTATGCATATGAATATTTTTTGGGGTCATTTTTTCTGCTCATGTATTTCTCTAAATTGGTTCAGGTTCTCTGTTAGTTACTAGAGAAGACATTGGTCATTGGTAATTAATTTTTTTCCTATTAGGAAATTAAAGTTCGTACTTGGCTTAATTTTTTTTTTTTAGTTATTTTTAATTAATCTGGTTTGATTTCTGTGGGTATGGATCAATAATTACTTCATGAATACTTGATCTATTTAATTTTCCCTATAAGAAGATAGTGTCAGTAATCTTAATGATGTAAACAATATCATTAAAGAATCTTTATCGGCTGATCATACATTATGCTTATAACAAATACTAACTGTCCTTTTAGGACTTTTAAAGTTTTAATTTAATGAGGATACTGATTGAAATGCGCAAAAGATAATAATTATATTTTATTTTTCCAGATAACTATTCTTTATCATTTGGCTTTATTTGATACATGATTGTTTAATCAAATAGTAAATTAAATAAATTTAAAATAACTATAATATACTAATATTAACAGATAACAATATCGAATAAGTTATGTTATGTATTATCTCAGTCAAGATTTATCACATATTTGCGGAAGAATGATTTTGAAGAGGTGGATGAATAAATGGTGTTTGAAAGTGGTTAGAGATGACACTTTACGGAGGTAGATATGTAAAGAGTTCCAAAGTATGGTAGCACGGATGATAAAGGACTTTTCAAAGGAGGTAGCTATATGGAAAGATTGGTATGGATCGGTAGGTTGAGATCTTGTATTAGGGTGTGGTCAGAATAACACGGAGAAAGGTGGTCAAAGATATAGGTAGGTTTTCTGTTGGATCCCAAGGATTGGGATAGGAAGATGCCAACTAGATATTTTCTTTGGGATTCGGGATAGAGCCACTTTTGACCAGAATACCCCTGAGAGACGTGTGACTGTCTGGAGAGGCCGCACATTTTTTTTTTTAAGTGGTGTGACAGTCCGTGTAGGCCCTTGGTCATGCGGTGTAATCTGCTGGGAGAATACGTTAGAGTTTTAGATGATATTTTATAGGGTAGGTCATCCATCACTCCCTACACCTATTTTTATGTGGCCACCAGTTGACGGGTCTCATATATTCGGGGGAGAGGCTATGAGTGAGTGCATCTCCATTTAAATATATCCTTGAAAAAGTTCCTCGTGGACTGGGATTTAAACTTACCACCTTTGGTGCAGCAGACTAGTGCGATAGCCACTCTGCCACAGGCTTCCCTAACAAGAGAGGCCTGACATAAATTTTATAAACCTATTCACTAACCTTTTTATTCTCAACTCGTTTTGCTAGTCACTACACCACAGGTGAACCCATAAATAAATTAATTTTTGACCAGTACTCATAAAATCATTTTGTTTTTAGATTGATTTAAACAAAGTAATTATATTTTATAAAATTAAGTTCTCTGTTGTGTCCTGCTGTCATCATTTTTCTTGTTGCTTATCGTCTCTGTCTTCTTTTACGATGCATACTGTTGGAGCATTGATTTTTTATTTTATAAGATTTACTTTTTTACCACTAACATTTTGTTTTTTTCCATAGGTTTCATTAGTTTGTGGAGTTGTGACATTTAGTTACAGAGTGTTGGTGAGTCCAAGTTGTATGCATTTCTTGTGTTATATGTGAGAGTTGTTATTTATGTTCTAATTGTAAGTATGGTTTATTTTATTTTTGCAAATCTGGAAAGCAAACAATTTTTATATTGATTGGAAAAACAGTCAGGAATCGGTCTTGAAAGTTTTCAATTATGTATGACAACTTTTCGGCTCAGGCCTGTGAGATATCATCTGGACAGTTTTGATGGACACATATTTGTGCCAAAATGTTGGCATATATAATTATAAATTTTTAAGACTAAGTCTAGACAATTTTTCCTATGATTAATTCTACAGTCAAATGTACACTTTCATAATTGAAACTACTTTTTTTTTTTTATACATAATGATTTGACTTACATCATTCTTTTTCATTCCAAAAAAAACACCAATATATATATATATTTGTATATGTACTAGGAGTTAGAATTTAATCTTTCATAAGTTGATTATTGTGGAAGTCGACAACCGTTTCATTAATACAAAAAAAAAAAACTTTAAGATTTGTTGATGATTTACTAACATATTTATTTCAAAAGATAAAACTATAACTATAAAAAACAGTTTTATTTAAAAATGAAGAAATTATATTAAAATTAATATTTTTCAAACTTCTGTTCAGCAAGGAATATATACCTAGCAATGATAAAACAAGTAAATTAAAAAAAAAATTTAAATTAAATTAAACATTGTTTTAAGGAGATTAGATTTATAGGAGTTTTATTTTAGTAAATTCGGAAAGCATTATTATGATTTATAAAAGACCAACAAAATATAAACTTGACTCGGCTTATATTATAAGGTTGTGATATACCATTTTTCTAAATAACAAATATAGCTTTTGTTTTATTCTGTCCTGCTGATATTATCCTGATAAACGTGGATATCACAATTTAACGATTGTGCCACATATTCAGAATATATATTCGCAGATATTGCTAATTGTGAATCCTTTGCTCTACGGATACTGTACTGTTAGTGATCATGAATTCTCACCAGATTATTTTTTCAAAAGCTTTATACATCTGAGTATATAATAAATTATAATAGATTATTATAAGCTATCAAATATGAGTATGATTTTGTGTAAATAACATTAAACAACAATTAAAAGATAATTATTCTTTGAATATGTGCTACTCATGTTTTAAGGAAATTTGGAGTTCAACTGCTTTAAAGTCCCGATTAATATTTCCATGAATATATTATTTAAAACAAAATATTTTTATTATTAAAATATGCCGTAGAGTTCCTCTTCATTATGGTTCATTGGTGATCTAAAGAAACTATTATCCCATAGTGAACATATTTATAATACATTCACACTTTTTGAAACCAAACAAAAATTTATCAAATCGTTAGTATTGTCCATTTAAGTTTCATAGCACTTGACTTATTTTCTGTTAAATATGGTGTAGGATTGTGCTTTCATGATCTGTTATACCTAAACATTTTTAAATAACATCTGAAATCATGTCAACGTTTTTAATGTTGTTTCTGTCTCATAAGTAAATGAAATTATTTCATTATTGTTGTATTTTAACTTGTTATTGATTAAATCAGTAATTAAATCAATTTAATTTTGCTCTG
Source organism: Piezodorus guildinii (assembly GCA_023052935.1). Taxonomy (NCBI): domain Eukaryota; kingdom Metazoa; phylum Arthropoda; class Insecta; order Hemiptera; family Pentatomidae; genus Piezodorus; species Piezodorus guildinii. The sequence continues at coordinate 45,669,440 of CM041298.1, forward strand.
TTACTCACTGAATAATTAAGTTGGGATTCATAGAAATTATAGACTTTTTAAAAACAACTTATAAATGTCCTCTGTCTCCTACATACACAAAAGTTAAGTCTAAACATCGTTCTAATGGATTCTAAAGCATTAAAGTTGTTTGTTTTGTGTATACAAGGTGATGGTGCAAATGTTCTTTGTCTTATTAGCTTATTGTTTAAATGTATGTATGTTATTCACTCAATGTTCTTTAGTAAAACAATTTATTTTTACTTGATTAAGCCAACAAGGCAGTTATATCAAACTTTAGATAATAAGTAGCCAATATGTAAATTTGAACTAATTATGTTGAGGAAGGGGTTTAAACAGTGCTTCAGGGTGTTTTGTTTTATTTATATATATATATATATATATATTATATATATATATATATATATATATATATATATATAAATAATCAAATTTGGACCCATTTATCATGAAGAAAAGAAAAATTATATATTAGTTTTTTTTTTTTTTGTTTTTTTTAGAGGATTCAGTTCTGATGATGAGTCATTCTAATGTTAAATTTATAAATTCTGTGACATATTTCACTATGTTTTAAATTGGTATAAGACTTCTGTCTTTTACAAAACTAGTCCTTATTAAAACCTTTGAATTCCTCAATAATTTTCAATATAATACTGAAAGCTCGGTTTAGGGTATATTGATATCATTATAATATTTTATAACTATCCCTGTAACAGTATCATTCTATTTTAATTTTTATATTGGGCATGTGGGTAGTAAGTAATATGTATTAGTCCTGGAATATGTAGGTATTAAATAAGTTGTCCTAAAATCTTTGTCTGGTTCTGGTTTAAAATTTAGTAGGTTGGGCTTAATAACTGCGCGGTTTTTTAATCCAGGAAGTAAAAAAAATAACAATAATTTAAAAATAAAAATTAAAATTATCAATTTTGAATACTCTTAAAGGCTTCTATGGACTAAATAATTTTTATCTTCATAGTTGTTTTCTGGTTTCAACCTTTTTTTTTTCCATTTTTTTCATCAGACATGCTTCTGGTGTTTGGAGGGCTCCAATTAAGAATGATTGTGCTGGCTTTTTGAGGGATCTAATTAAGAATGATTTGAAGTAAGCATATCTGGTGAAATCTTAGTGAAAAAAAATTGAAAACCATGAGGATAAAATTGGATCAATGTCATTTTTAAGTTAATAAAATAACAAAAGTAAAAGTGTAAATGATTTTTCTTTTGTATTTTTATACCTTACTGACTATTTTATTTTACATCATCATCTTATTTTATTTTGCAAACATCCACCAACAGGCTAGGCCCAATTACAGGTGGTGAATGCAATTAATTTCTATGATGGAATAAACGAATCCTCAAGGGTAAAATATATTCCATCTCAGTTTGAGTTGACCCGGTAATAAGGGAGTTAAATTACAAATTATTTCCCATTAGTTTCCGAAGTAAAAGGAAGTTTAAGGTCTCACCTAGAAAAAACAGAAACTGGCCCAATTTATTCAGAAAGTCTAAACTGAACGCAAGTAATATAAAAATATATAAAGGAGAGGTGTGGTCTGGTGGATAGAGCTCTTGCCTATTGTTCTCCAGGTCCTGGTTTCGTATCTCGGTTGTGGCAGAATATTATTCATTCTATTAATTTGGACGGGCGGGCGATCCTTATGGAGTCATTGGGCAGAAGCTCATTATACCTTGGACGGTGGTTCAGTATATTGTTGGTATAACGCCAACCTTCATGGGATTATAGTGGTACAGGTTTATAATTCAAATCTTATCTAATTTTTTTGAGATTGGAATTTTTTCTCTATTTTTATATTTATTGGATAAAGATGGGGAAAAAAACTAGATATTCAAATGATTTGAAGTTGTAATTAATTTATATTGGCCCGAATGCCAAAATCGAACAGCTGTCTGATTGAATTGTATGGGAATTCCTCACTTGCTGCTGGTCAGACATTCCTGGCCTAACCTGGACCACTGTTCGAGTTCAGACCTTTCAATCCTCTGGTTCTTTCTCCTGAATGTAGTCATTATTTCTTTAGCTCTTTCCTGTTTTTTAGGTGTGATACACTTGTTTAAAGGGCCTTAAAGATAGTAATTCAAGAATTAATTTTAGGTTGTTTTTATTATAAGATACTATTTTATGCTTTTTGAACACATAAAGTAAATATTTATTTTCTTTTTTACTATAAATTGTAAATAAAAACATGAATAATCTATATATTTTGATACATTTTCTCTCTTTGTTCGGGCAAAATAACCTATTGCTCTGTTTAAGGAGTAGGAGGTTAATTTCTGTACAAGATAAAAAAATAATTTTAATTATTTGAAATTTTTATTATTAAGAATGTTGGTATTATTTCCTGTGAGGGTTTTCATCTTAGTATTAGACTGGTCGTTGAAAACTTATTAATTCCCCCTCTCCCCTGTTCTTTTTTTTTTTGTGAATCTTGTTTTATTATTATTTTTAAAGGATAATAGTAATACAGTTGGCGAAATAACTCAGTATTTTCGTTTTCAAATACCAATTGTTAATAATAACAATAGCACTCTTTGTTCATTTCTTGATTAAGGGGTCCATTTATAATGTTCAGTGTTAAAAGAGTAAATAATATTGAAAAATTGTGATGTTGAAGCAATTAGTGACTTATTAAAAATAATGATCATGCATTACTTGCAATTGAAAGTATCTAAAAAGAAATAGAATGGTATTTTAAAATTATTTTTGAGTAAAATAAATAAATAATTTTAATACCTGTTAATAGATGAAAGTTTTACTAATAAAAAAAATATATATGTATATTTAGCTCTTTTTTTTAATTTTTAATATAATTAATTCTGTAAATGCCTCTGTTTCTAACATTTTAAACTACAATTTTCCAGGGAAATATATCGCCAAGACACTTCCGGTCAGCTGCTAATTCTTCACGTAAAGAGGTTACGGCTAGCAGTTCAGTAAGCACGACATCTAATGGCCTAAGTGGATTGAGAAACATCGGAAATACTGTAAGTTTTTTATTTTAGTTGGCTAATCGACTTATTTGTATAGATAAGTATAATACACGTTAGATAAGCCAAATTAATTTATTATTAGCTGCTATTTTGTTTTATTATTTTCAATAATCAAAACCAGAGAAAAATATGAAAAGTTTTACAGGTTCAAAATACCGCAATTAACATTAAAAAAAAAAAATTATAATCTTATATGGTCGTCACAACTTATAAGAGATGTTATTCCCCCTTATTAGATCCTATTTTCAAAGATAGATAAAATAATGAAAAGTGTTCTGAAATCAGAATTTTTCTTCAAAGGTAATTAAAAGAAAAGGAAACTGTAAAGAAGTAGATTATCGATGCTATTGAGTTATTATTTTCAATAATGGACCTTTGTTATCAACCAAGAAAAAAATTACCCTCTCTCAAAATTTGAGGTCTTACATTTTATGACAACATAGGACTCGATAAACAAACAAAACAAAATCCATGCGCCAGATGAATCAATGGGTATACTACAAAACCAAATTTTTTTTTTTTTTATTGAGATATATTACAATTTGTATAAAACCAAATTAGAATAACTGAAATTGGTGTAAAAACAGCAGAGATATAGATACCTATAAAGACCATTAAATTATACATTTAGTATAGTGAGTTTAATCGAAATTGTTTGTGCCATTTTCAAGACAGTGGGTAAAAACTTGTAAAATTTATGATATAATGGACACATTTGTTGGCCAAATTAAGTGGAAAAGATCTATAAAATTCTAAGCATCTACCTATTTTAGTATAAATTTTTGTTTTTGAGTTACATGGACTATTTTTCATGAACCCATTATTATACCTTTCTACATATTTGAAAATGTGAAAATATCAAAAATGTACATATATATCAGTTGTTAATGTATTTTTATAAATTTATCTCCGTCGATCGTATATATACTCCTAATGTATTTTTATAATCATATTTTATTTTCCAGTGCTTTCTGAATTCTGTCGTACAGTGTTTGAGCAATACTAAAGTTTTGAAAGAATTCCTGATAAATAAAGAATTCATATCAGAAATAAGGAATTCTGAGTCAAGAGGTGCTTTAATTAAATGTAAGTAATATTATTATTATGTTTGTTTTTTTAAACTTTAATTAAACCACCTAATGATTTAAATATTTTTAGGAATTTTTACTTCTGCTTTATTATAATAAAATCTATTTTAGACAAAGTTAATTAATCATTAAATCGGCTTAATCGATTACCAATTAATCAATGAACTTAGTTTATTATGAAATCGACTTAATTAATTCAATACTTGTGAAATAAATTCAGCTGCACTCCCTAATTAGATCCCCTACAAAACAATAGTCCTAAAGTATTAAATATGAAAGTGTAAATTGAAAGTTCATTGTTGGTACAAGTATTGGAAATATTTACAAAGATATTTAGTAGACATTTGTTGAAAAACTAGTTACTATTTATTTATTTTTTAAATATTTTAATTCTTTATAACTTAAACTCTTATCCTGACTTATTTTATTTTTCTTGAATATTTGTGTGTTATTAAAAAAATCTCTTTTTGTACATACATCTTATCTAAATACTAATGTTGCAATAAATCAACTTAGTCAATTATGAAATCCACTTAATTAATTAAATTCAGCTGCTCTTTCTAATTAAATCCTACATAGCAGTTAAGTAGGAAATACGATAACATAAACAGAAACTTTATTATTAGTAGTTTATAACATACCATGTATGAAGTTTGAGGCATGTGGCCACTTGTAAATATTGAAAAATAAAAATCTTAATCTTATTATTAGTATAAGTATTAAAAATATTAAGGCTTTTGTACAAAACAAGAAGCTACTATTTGTTTCCATTTTTAATCTTTCTTGTCCTTTTAGATTTTTTTTTCCCTCAAATATATTGTTTGCTTTGTTTTTTTTAGTAACTTCTTTATTTAAATCAAAATACAGACATTTTACAGTGCAAGTAGAAGTCACTATCCCACTAAGGCGAGCCCGTGTGTGGGAAAGGAGTTCACGTTCAGCAATTCAATGAAAGTACAATAACAAACAGTAACACAGTACACAGTAAGAAACAATACTTAAATAATATTAAAAAATATAACATAATAAAATAGAATTGTCATTTGAACAATTCTTATTTTCCATAAACATGTCATTCAAACACTGAAGTCGCTGGTTCTTTTATTTATTTTTCCGCTTTTCAAAATATTATTTCGAAAGTTCAATATTTTATTTAAACAGTACAAGTCTATCCTGCAAAGTGCATTGTTTATATTATTAATTTCATCTTTCTTTTTTAATTTTTAACGTTTTTTTTTTATTTTTAGCATTCTCAGAAGTAATACTAGAATTATGGAGCGGTGAAGGCAAAGTGGTGAACACTACTGCATTCAAAGCTCAAATTCAGCGTTATGCTCCAAGATTCATGGGTTATAACCAACAAGATGCCCAGGAATTCCTCAGGTACCTGTTGGAAGGTTTACACGATGATATCAACAGGGTTGCTGTAAAACCTAGGAATTTACCTGAGATTGATGATAACCTTAGGTAATTCAGTTTTTCTAATACAAATTAGTTTTAATTTTATGGTAAAATTTCTGTTATATAAGTCTATGTATGTAAAATGGTTTGTGGGAATGTCTAGTGTGTGATTTTTTATAGTAAGGAAAAATGGATATCAATTAGCACATAGCGAGGATAATTTGATTATTGACTCGAAAGTGTGTAATTTACATTAAAAGTCAAACATACATAGTGGCGTGGTTTTTAGAAACAAAGAGGTAAACTTTTTGAGTTTTATCACAGCTCGAGGTGTAACATCTCGGGCATATACGATTCTAAAATATGAAATTTCAGTTTTATATAACCCATCGCTTTCTAGCTAGACCACATTCACATTTGGTCAGTTGGACTCAAGGACTAAAATGTGTGTTTCCATTGAAAACTGGAATTCGTAATTTTCACAATTGCAATACTTTTCCTTACTTATATTTCATATATAGGTAGATGAAAGTAATAAAACAAGCTATTTCAATTAAAACTCATGTATAAGTTTTATCCTTAACCAGGGTGTCAAGCAACAGGGAAAACCGGGAGAAGTCAGGGATTTTAAAAACATATGAAAAAGTCAGGAAATTTGTACTTTAGTCTGGGAAAATGGTCCCTAGATAACGTCGTTTCTTCTTCACTCAAAAAAAAGTTCCAATATGCCTACTTGTTGATTCAAACATTAAAGAAAAGCTCTTAAAGTTTATATAGATATATTGATTGTAAATAAATTTGTAGTCAGATTTGTAAATGTTGATGTAAGTCAACTTAAACAACCACAATTTCAGCTTGTGTCGGGTAGATATTGTTGAGTCTTATCGTAAAGTAATTAGTCATTATATATATTTCTAATCTAGTATACCATATTAATTATAATTATTCTTTGTTTTGTCGATTTTCGCTGAGATTTGGCCAGGTTAAAGACTTCTTACAACATTTAAAAGTCAGGGAATCTCTTTGAGGTGATTTGCTTGACACCCTGTTAACATATTGATTTCACATTCTGATAAGTGCAATTTATAGAAAAGTTAATGCTTGATTTGGTCTGTAAAGTATGGAAGGAAAATAGGCCGTCTTAAAAAATTTATAAATAATTTAATTTTTTCATTTTAGTGACAGTTTAAAAGCGAGTGAGAGTTGGAAGCAGTACCTAAGATGTGACAATAGCAGGATTGTTGACTTATTCGTTGGACAGCTGAAATCAACCCTTCAATGCACTTCTTGCGGCCATAGCTCTACAACGTTTGAGGTATTTTGGGACCTTTCTCTTCCTTTACCATCAAGGTCTGGCTCCCTTCGGTTGTCCCAGTGTCTCGATCATTTCACCAAAGAGGAAGTCCTCGATGGAGATGAAATGCCTGTAAGTATCTTTTTGAACTATTAATTTCAACTTTATTTGGCATAGTGATTGGTTTGATGAAAGATGGGTTGATACCTCTTAGATATTTAGCTTAATGTATTGGTTCATAATTGAAAAATAAATTAAAAGGGAGTGGTATAAAAACAAATGTACCACCTGAATAAACTTAAGCTAAATTGTATAAAAACTCAAGCCATTGTCATAGCTTCCTGTCTCTCATCAGATCTGATACCACCTTTCCTAATCTAAGCTTAGATGATTACCCAATCACCTTCAGTTCTTCAGTCAAAAACCTAGATATTACCATCGACCAAACAAACCCTTTCCCAAAAACCTTATATTGCCCAAATCTCTTTAAGAACAATAAGTACCCTTAAATTTTTCATTTCTCCCATCTTATCCCACTATCCACACGTAAGATCCTTGTATTTTTATATGTCCTTGTATCCTCTTATTTTTCCTCACTTTGACTATTGCTGTGTGGTATATGATGGCCTCTCAGCTGTGCTTGAGGACAGGCTAAAGCGAATTATGAACATTTCTATGAGATTCGTCTTAAGTACTTCAAGGAGGTCGTCTCATGTTATTAACTTTGTTATTTTATTTTATTTTTTTGAGAGAGAGATCCTCGAGAATAGGCCGATGTTTTTGTCACTTAGAGGTTAGTCTCTAAATAAACATTAAGGGGAAGAGAGGGTGGATCGATACCCGGGTATGTAAGTCTCCATGTGCTGATCACATCTCCAGTCCTTGACCGGCTCACCTTCCCACACCAGAACTTAAATTTGAATTTGGGCACTAGTACATGTACAGCATCGAGTCTGTACCAACAAAGGTTTGGGTCAGGCACTGCTGTCAGGTTATCAGTTTATACTCGTTGTTTGTAAGGTAAAACATAGCTTCTTTGTTCATTTTAAATAATAAAATCGGCTGAATTTGGGGATAAGTCTGATTCCTCCCACGTGTTAAAAGATTATATACAGGAAAGGAAAAGTAATAAAAATGATCTACCACAACCCCTGATGGGTCATAATGTTGGCACAGATCTTATGCTAATTAAATATTTAAAAAGGTCATATTATGCTCATGCCCAAGAAGATAACTACCACCGGTAATAAATTATAGTATTAAATATCTCGAAAACTATGATGCCGGTGGCCAAGACTGGTGTAAGGCTAATCTTAGAAATTTATCGATATAAAGTACTTTACAGGAAGTGAAAAATGTTTGATGTTTATGTCTATAGTTTATCTGTAAACATTTAGTTTATGAAAAGAACTGTTTTAATAAATATTAAAATTTTTAAACACTTAAGATTTTTTTTGGAAGGTACTTTGAATTTGCACAGAAGCAATATTTGCCAAAACAATGGTAATTTTTAAGATATTCATTAAGGTAAAAAAAAAAACAAGTTACCCACTTATAAAGTGATTTAAAGTGGCTCCTTTCCTCCTTGCAATATTTTCTAGGATCCTTTACCAAACCATTAACTCCCTCCCTTCGCTGACAGTTTCCTGAAATTTTGAATTGAATGATTGAATTGAAATCCTAAGTCTACTCTCTTAAAACAAGATCGCTCTACACTGACCTTTACATTCCTACCCATAGAACTAAAACATTTGACCGTTTTTTATTGTACACTCCTCTACCCTCTGGAATTCTCTACCAACCCATATCCACCTTGCTGCTTCTCTATCCTCATTCAAATACCAACTTTTCTAATACCTTATCTCATCCCAAAAAGACACTTAAGAATTAATATGTTGAGTTCCAAAAGATACTATATCCATTATAGAAAATTTACAGGAAGTGCACAAATCTCTCATTGCTTTATTATTAAATCAACTTATTTGATTCTTTTCTCATTAAAATCTAGAATTGTTTTTTTTTTACTATATATATATATATATATATATATATATATATATATATATATATATATATATATATAAAACCATATATATATATAGTGATTAATTATGTTCCTTTTGTCTGTTGGCGTGACATGTTGTATATTTCAACTGTTGTACCTGACCAGTTATTCTTAAGGGACCCTGTTCCATAATAAAAATTAATTCTTGTTTCTACTAAATATAAACATTTATAAATTTAAAACTTGTAACTCATTTTCGATCAACCTTCAAGTTTCTTCCAATTTAAACCATAACTCAATTTATTTTAGATTTTGTTTCATCATTCAATGATCATATGATAATTAATGAGTATGATTTATTTTGTTTCAGACATGCAGCAAGTGCAAAACCAGGAGAAAATGCACTAAGAGATTTTCTATCCAAAAATTTCCAAAGATTTTAGTTCTTCGTATCCTTTTTAAAATTATTTCTAAATGGTTCTACTCTTAGGATGATTACCACTTAAGGTTTTTTTGTTTTATAAGCTGCTGGTGTTTAAGAATATTCTTTTTTTTTCCTCCCAACTTTAAAACATGATGTGGATCCAAATTTTATGTATGATATAAAATCATGTAGTTATATTTTTATTTGTTTGTAATGAAGTATGGGAGTGGCGTGGTCTAATGAATAGAGCACTAGTCTACTGTTCTTTGGGTCCTGGGTTTGAATCCTGGCGGTGGCAGAATATTATATGTTCTATTATTTCAGCCGGGAGCGACCCTAGGGTATGGAGACCCGCCTGGAACAGACCCAGTCTCTATTAAGTGGGTACCCATAAAATTGGGGAATAAACTTGACGGCTGAGCATGATCAAGGCCTAATCACCTTATTGCACGACCGTCAGCCTAGAAACAGTACCAATCTCTATATGTACTGAGCCCAAGACCTTTATGGGTTGTAGTGGTCCAGGATTTTTTTTTTTTTTTGAGTGAAATAAATTTCTTCATTCTAGAAACAAGTCCGCTTAAGACAAAACCAATGAAACAAATAGTTAGTTATGGTCTGGCTACTATTTTATGTAAACAGTGTTAAGTTAATTGTTATAAAGAAAATATACAATTATGTACTATTTCAATTTCTGACACTTATAATAATAAGTGTTAAGAATTGAAATAATATATATACCAGTATATTTTCTTTATAACAATGAACTTAACACTATGTACTTATAATAATATCTTTGGTAAATAATTGCATTTCTTGAACTCCTTCTTTTATGGGCTTAGGTGTTTTTTGGATGAAATCAGATCTCCATTTTTGACAGAACTAACCAATGGAAACATGTTAAAAAAATCATTGTTGTCAGAAAATATCTTTTAGAACCTTTTGAAAATCAGTATTCCCATTATTGCATATGTTTTGTTGTTATTTCCTCAAAAATCTTTGTTGATGCAGATCTTTCTTGGTCTAAAAGAAATTGAGTAACCTTTATTATCTCAAATGATTCAACATAGATCTTTTATAGTATATGATGTATTTATAAATCTAATATTGTTGGATAGGTTAGCTTAGTGCAACTCTCAAGTGTGCCCAGAGTTATTAAATAAATTACACTTAATTATATATTTAGCATAAGTTATTAGATGACAGAATTCCTAACCAACTTCTACAGTAATAACTTCTATAGTCAACTATTATAAATCTTAAAATATGAGATTTTTAAATGGGAGAAGGTTGTTGAGGGTGCAGTCAAATGAACACCCAATTAAGTAGAAGCTTAATTTATGAATCTATTAGTAAATTAAGTTTCTACTTAATTGTGTGTTCATTAAACTGCACCCTCAACTAACTTCTCCCATATTTCCCTTATTTGGAAACGCAGTAAACCATTCTCATATCAAGATAAGATTTTTAAAGTTGTCTTCAATGTTAATGTAGATAAGGTACATTATATTGGTTGTTTAGTCCTAGATTTTAATTTATTTTGTTACAATTCTTCCTTAATGTATTGTATAGATCTAAAAAGGTTTTCTCCTAGCGAGCGATATAGAAAATTGTCAGCGACTGTGGAGTTCCCTCTTACCAACCTCGACATGTCTGGCTATTCTACAACTCCGCAAGTTGCCACTTATAATTTGTACGCTGTTTCCAATCATTCTGGAACTGCCTATTCCGGCCACTATACAGCTTATTGCCTCCATGCTGGTTCAGGTCATTGGTATGAATTCAATGATTCGAGGTAAGTAAGATATCAATAACTGAAATTCAAGCTCAGAATATAATATATCAATGTGTACTTTAATGGCCTCTTGATTGCTGTCTATTATAAGCTACATTGAATGGCATTATCTCTATATATAGAAAATTAGTGGAACCACCCCTGCTTTGCACGAAATCAGTTTGAATGTGCCATTTATGTTTAAAATGAACCAGTAGTTTAGAAAGAGTAAGTGGAAATCAAGAATACAGCACAATCGTAACAAAAATATTCTTTTATTGTCTTCTTTGACGTGCCAGATCTGCGACTTGCCTAAGAGTCTGAAAATCAAGCTGGGCTATAATCAGCTTAAATTTACTTTTACTATTACTTATCTTACATGAGCTGAATAGCAACGCCTCAGCCTAAATAAACCACAGATCTGGCTCTTCTCAATAAAAAGTTTGTAATCTCGCCAGCGCATTGGGGGCCGATGCTGACTCCACCTCCACTTTATTTTCCTCCTTGTCCAGCGTCAATAAATCATGGACAAATGGCATGCTGGTAATAGTTGATTACAACAATAAAAAAAGAGAAAAATATTTTTTTAAAAACTCACCATTGGGGTCACCACTTTTAAGGAGGTGAGGGCGAAATAAATAACAGCCTGGTACTGCACAATTGTAACAAAAATATTCTTTTATTGTCTTGTAGGTAAAATTGTCAAATAAAATGAAGAGAGACAAAATGAGGAGCGCACAATAACAACCGAGATAAAGGACAACAGCTGGTAAGAGGTTACAATGGATATGTCACTGTAAAATAAAATAATCTTTCTACAATAATTTAATACAGAAATAAAAATTAGTTTCAATTAAATCTAAAGAGAACAAAAATATAAACATGTTGATGCAGTGACAAATCCATTTCACATAATCCCTTTGCTCCCACCAGCTGTATATTTGTAACCTTACTCCATCACACACATCAGGCCCATCACATCACTTCTTAGTTATTCCATTCTTCAGAGGAAACATAAAAAGGTGGTCCTGTCAACCAGGCTCGGAACCACCTTTTTATGTCCCCTCCGAAGGATGGCATCACTAAGGATTTTTATTCCAATTAAAAAAATCCTAGGACCACCTGGGGGTTTGAATCCTTGACCTGATGATTAGATATAATAATAAATAGACGTTATAAGAAAAAAACATATTTTCCAGCTTAGTTCACTTTTCTTCGTTACGATGTACTAAAAATTCCAAAGCAATAAACTCTAAATCGTCCAAAATGAGCTTTTTTAAACATAAATTACATCCCACTAAAATTGCACCCGTGCGAAGCAGGGGAGTCCACTAGCACTTCAATAATAATTTTTATATTGTATATATGAAATATATTGCAAATTATATATAATAAAAATTATAATAATTTTTTATATTGTTTTTTTACAGAGTTTCAAGTATATCTCCAAGGAGCGTAGTTTCAAGTGAAGCCTATATTCTTTTTTATGAGCAGAACACAACAGTAACCACATCTCGACTTTAACCTGCCCTTCACACAAGAAATCTTTAGTGTCACCATTAATATGTATTTACTTTCTAGTCTATTCTTAGCCTTAATAGACTTTTGGCAGGCTGCAAAGAAAGAAGAAAAATAAAAAAAGGGTAATTAAATTAAAGTACAGCAAAATGAATCTGCACTCTTAAAAAAAAAATTTTGCTAATTAGCAAATTGCAGACTTTTATTTGTTATTTATATTGTTTTTGTTATAAAATTCTATTACCTCTGTCCATATATTTTACCATGGTAGTGTGTAGAATAAATATTAATATTTATATGTGTAACTTTTAAAAAAAATTGATCATCTGTTTTTTGATGATTATTAATTTCTAGAAGACATCTAAATTGTTGATAATCTTTGGTTGAAAAGACAAAATGAAAAAAAAAATGAACTTAAGGGAACCTACTTGAAAAAAAAAAATTTAAATATTTATAAAATCTAGTCATTGTTATGTTTTAATTTATTTAAAAGATTAAATAAATAAAAGTTTATATTAAGGGTTCTAATATATTAAGCATTATCTATTACAATTTATGATATAAAGATCTTTTCTATTCCTGTTCTTACCAAACCCCCCTAACATCATTGAGTCTTAAAATTAATATTTGGTTGAAATATTAGATTTAACAGGTCTTATTTATATTTATAAGTGGTTTGAAATACCATTAAAATTAGTGCATAATTTTTATTGGATGAATTTGGTACCATTATTTTTTTCTTTAAAAAGGATATAATAGAGTTTCTAATACTACCTCCCTTTTCTCTTTCCCTTCTTTAATTAAATTACTGTTGTGTTTGTAAAATGTTTATTTCACTATTCTGAACTCATAAGTATAATTAATATTTTTCACAGAATATACGCTGTTTCATTATATCTTCTGAATGTTATTTGTTTGTTGTCATTAATGGTTAAATTATTTGTAAATATGTCTGTAATTTGTAGGAACAAATACACTTTTTAAATGTTAATAAAAAAGCAAAATACAAAAAAAAAACATCAAAAACTTACCTTAAAATATGAAAGCCTATTTATTATTTGTATATCACAATTAATTAGTATTAATGTAGGTTATGAAGTCACTTTTAATACTCTATTTATGAGATATATGTTCTTCGAAACAGTAATACTAGTGACAAAATATCAAATTATTATTAAATATTGTGTAAAGAACAAAAAATTGATGTTTACATGTATTCCATTGGAGTTGAAAAAATAAATAAATTCATTGGCGTTGGAAAAACAAACCCAAGGAGGAAACTATTTTTAACTTATTGTATTAAAACCTATTTAAAATATTTGTTGTTTTTACCTTTTATAATCGATTTAGTTTTTGTTTTTGTTTTTCTTATTTTTGCAGATTAATTGTAACAAAACACGAATAAAAAATATGAGAGAAATTTTCAAGCTTGAATGAATACCAGACTAAATTGTATTTTATATTTTACCTATGTAATTTAAAAAAAAAAAAAAAAAAAAACATGTAATGATTTTGAATAAAGTGTAATTTGACTCATGCAATAAATGCACGCCTCATAAATAGTGACGAAATGCACTAGTCTATTTAAATAAATATGGTGAATTGACTCTTCCATACTAATGCTGCCAAATTATTGGTATAAATTCATTTACACTTTCACTTACCTTTATATATTAGAAGGGAAAGTATTGCTATCTTGAAAATTTTCAAGTTGAGTTTTCACCAGAAATACATATTTTAGGCTTTCCTGAATACAAATGACCAAGTCCCGCCAAAAAGGTCTGTGTGTCGTATGCCTAAGGTGAAAATGTTAGCCTGATTTGTTACAGCAACTTTTTCAAAAAATTCGATATTCTCGAAGAGCAACTTTATAGCATGCATTTTGCACCTTTTTTTTTTTTTTTTTTTTTACCATTTTCTCAAAAATGGTTTTAATTAAAGTAGCTTTATCAATGTAAAATTTAATGGACTGTAATATGATTTAGGTTTCACTCTATGTTGAAATAGTCCAACAGGGGTAAAATGCCGATATTTTTAATTTTCTTTCTCTGAAGTACCTTTTTTTACTTTGTTGGATTAAAAATATTATCCATATCATGAATGAATTTCATTACCAACTTGAGGAGAAAAGAGCAAATATATATATATATATATATATATTTTCCTATTAGACCATTTGGAGATCCCGACTAGATTATTTTGAAGCAAATTTCAATTTCTTATTTATTCTTTCCACAGAAAACCGCTGATTCGTCCTTCTGTCCACTTCTTTCCCATTCTTCGACTTGAAAACACCCCTTCATCATTTTTTCTCTAAGTATTTCTCTGTTCGGTACTTCATCAATTTTGATTCCAGAATGTCCAAGATATTCTTTTACTTTCTTAATCCAGGTTATAGCCGTATTAATTTCAAACAGTTTATGTACTAATTTCTTACCATCCTGTTTCCTTTGATCATTCAAACGAGCCCTAACTATTTTATCCTTCTCTTTCCTGATGGTTTGATCTATTGGCTCATTGTTTCAGTACACTTCTTTGTTACTCCTTAATCTCCAAAATATTTGAATTCTTTAACTTTTTTGGTTTTGACATATTTCTTATCCATTATCTTCTTTTCTAAGGTATCACTTGTCAGTCCAATTTTTTCAATTGTGATTTGTAATCCGATTCTTTCTGCGATTTCTTTCCAAAGTTACAGGTGTTTTATTATTATTATTTTTTTTAAATATAAGAATAGTAATATAGATGTATGAGGGGGAGCCCGTGGTTGAGTGGCTAGCACACTAGTCTTCCACGCTAAAGGTTGTGAGTTCGAATCCCAGTCCCGAAGGGACTTTTTCAAACATTTAATAAACTGGTGTCCACTCACAAAATTAGGTGTTGGGAGTGATGACCCTATCCTATAAAAAAAATCGAGAAACATGAGTGTAATCCTTCCAGATTACACTGTGAGGCCAAGGCCCTTCACGGCCTGTCAGGCCACTGGAAGAAGAAGAATATAGATGTATAATATAATGTTAGGAAGCTAAAGATTTTAGAAAAAAATCTTAAACTCAAAGTTGTAAAAGATGATGGAGAGTTATAAACAGATAAAAACTTAGTGATTGTTAAGGATTACAATACAATAAATTATTTAATGAAACACATGTTTCTATTGAAAATCAATAAAATTCTTTAACCATTTTCATTTCCGTGTTTAAAATTTGTTAAATTGATTTTAACAACGTAGGTAAATGAAAGTCGTGTGTTGCAGATTGAAACCTTGATGCGAGCAAGAAATCAAAAATTGCTGCAAAATCCTATCAAAATTAAATTAGTCAATATTTTTTTTTATATGAAACATTAATAAAATAAATAAATTGTAATTAATCATCAAGTGTAATTAAAAACTATATATAAAATTATTTATAATTGCAAAACAAGGATATCTATAAACATTTTCAACAAAACATTTATGAAATATTGAACAGAATTGATATGAGTATAAATAGTATTAAATCTATCCCAGAACTGAAAATGCCTTACTGGCTAAAAATGAGACCATATATAGATAAATCAATGGCAAAAATAAGGAAAGCACTCCCAATAGAAATTAGAAACTCTTTTCTCAGGCTGACAGAAAAATATCAAGACTTCGATATGTTGTTTACTGACGCATCCAAAATGGAAGACAGAGTTGGTTGTGCTGTCTACAGCAGAGAGCAACAGCTCATGTTCAGTCTGCCAGGCGAGAGCTCCATCTTCTCCGGAGAAGCCACAGCCATACTGAGAGCTCTTAAATGGATTAGAAGCTCAGAAAAAATGTCATGGACTATCGTTACAGACTCGTGGAGTGTTCTTGCAGCCATTGACAGCCAAACATCTAACGCCATAATTAGAGACATAATAAATGAATGGTGGGAAACAAACATAATGTCTAAAGTCGTGATTATGATTTGGGTACCATCTCACTGTGGAATTATTGGAAACGAAAGAGCCAATCAAGCAGCTGATTCAGCCAGAAAAGGTGAAGCCGAGGAGATTACTCAAATAAAAGAAACCACAATGGAGGATTGGGTGAGTAGCTACAAGAAAGTTCTTCTGAAAGAGTGGGAGGATGGTTGGAGAGAAAAGATATCAAACAATTGAGAACAATTAAATCCGACTGTCAGTGCACTAGTGCAAGATCTTCAAGGAGAGAGGAAATTGTTGTATGCAGGCTAAGAATTGGGCACTGCCAATTTACGCATGGTTACCTCTTGAGCCGCCTGGAAGCGCCAACCTGCGAAAAATGCAACAATACTCCTCTAACTGTAGAACACTTGCTAATTGAGTGCCCGCTTTATGAGCAGTCAAGAAAAAAATTGAATCTAAAGAAAGACATGAGAGAAATACTTGAAGATGAGGAAGAAAGTATAAAGAAATTAATAGAATTCACGAAAATGATAGGATTCTACCATAGAATATAATTATTTCCACCATGCCAATGACCCTCAAGGGTAGAGGCGGATAAGCCAATAAAAAAAAAAAAAAAATTGCAAAACTACAAATTACTATTTATTTTATTTTAATAATTTTATTTGTCAGCTGTAATTAAATTTAATTGTTATTTAAATACTTTTATTTATGATTGGCTCATTTCTGATTAAAAACTGTTATGAGTGGACTCAAAATATTTCATTTTAAACATGAATGAACTAATAAATAATTAAAAAGAGATCATAATAATAATAATAGCTTTATTGACATTAATGTATTGACAAAAGCTGCTCCCATAGAAAGAATAGTATTAATAGAATTTATTAGTTGTTGATAAAAGAAAAAAAAAAATTAAAATATTGAAGTACAAATAATTTTTTTTCCATGATAATAATTTGTGGTAGAAGAAAGAAAAATATGCATAAAACAGGGTCCTTATAAGTATATACAGAAAAAAAAATTAATATTCTTTCTTAACTTTATTTTACCTGGATTTGTTTCTCAAAATCGGCCACCAGTTCTCGCTAAGAGTACTAAAAGTAGTCCAATAAAACTTAACAACCATCAATATACAAGTAAATGAATGGTCAAATTTAATTTATTCAATGAAGCAGTTTTAATCCATTTCAAGACCATCCTACTATTTAGACCTGTATATGAATATATTACCAATGATTTATACTTTCACTTATATATGAAATATATGTTACAAGACTAAATTTAAATTTTTTTAATAAAAATATTCTATGGTAAGGGTAAGTACTGTGGTCCTAAACAATGAGTCAAAAGTTTATTAATTGAATACACGATAACTGTGTCCAATAACCAATTCCTCCTTACTGTGCTTATTTGTTAAGTCATTCTAGGTCAAAAATAAGAGATCACATACTTCACATAAGTTTATGCCTGGGATGCCATTGCAATGTTTTTGTCAAAATCACATTGTCAGAAGTGCCAGTTTTATCATAAATTTTACTTTCACTTTCTATATATATATATATATATATATATATATATATATATATATATATATATATATATATATATATATATAGTAAAGGAAAATATTGCGATTGTGAAAATTTTTTAAGTAGGTCCTAACTAAACCTGGATAGTCAAAATTTAGGACTCCCACTGTAGCATCTTACAATTAGCCACAGTATCATAAAGTGAACTTGACATCCTCATCGCTCCTACTTAATCACAAATAAACTCACCCATAAAGACCTAAATGTTCCATTTGTTGCTGATCTGGCCCGAACCAGTTATCACTCCTTCCATGAAAAACTCCACTCTCACTCTAACCCACTAGTTTCAATCCTTGCTTCCTCTTCGATTCCTGACAATCCTCCAAGGCGTCTGAAAAGAAGATGCCTCGAGACCTAGTTTAGAATAGTTACAGGAGTGCTACCATTGGGTAGTTCTTCTACAAGTCTTTTTCATGTCATTTTTCTTTTATCATATTTACTTGTTGTATTATTTAGTACAGTTGTAAATTTCAATAAATTATGTTAAAAAATAAAATAAATGAACAACTAAACCAAGTCCCGAAAAAAAGGTATGTGATGTCTAGCTCAAAAACAGTAAGTTGTATAAAATTGAAATTTCATATTTTAGAAGTGTATATGCCTAAGATGCTACAGCAACTTTTTCAACAAAATTACCAAACCAGAAGAGCCACTTCATACTAACCAGTTGTCATCTTTTTACGATTTTCTTGAAAACAGCTCTAACAATTTTGATTCATATCGCTATAACAGCATACAATTTAATGTTTGAAGTAGACTGAACATAAATTTCGATTTTTTTATTTCATTCTTCTTTTCTTTTTTTTATTTCATCTAAAATACTTTAATTTTGTAGATTAGAAAAAAATTAACCATTCTTCTTGTCAGTATTGGTAAAAACAGGGTGTTTTTTATTTAAAAAACAGGGATTTTGATAAAAAAAAAAACAAGTTGAACGAATTTGTTAACCAATTGAAGGAGAAAAGAGCAAAAGTATTTTTAAATATAATTTTGTGTTTTTAAAAAGAATAGTAACATATATGTATAATATATCAGAGAGATTTTAGAAAAAATGTTATCTTATATACAAAGTTGTATAAGGTGTTAGTTAGAGAGCGATGAAAACTGAATAAAACTAACTGACGAGTGTTTAAGATAATCATTTCTATTGTTAGATTATTTAATGTGAAACACATGTTTCCGTTGTAACTCAATGTAATTCTTTAACCTTTTTTTTTCAAACTTTATTTAAAAGTTCTTAAATTAATTTTAACAACAGAGGTAAGTGATAGTTATGCATTACATGCACCAGATTTATACAATTTTCTCAGTTTTAATCAAACTTATGGATGTGGAATTAAATATTTTTTAATATCAGCTAGCTCTTATCCTTATATTTCCTATAACAATAAATTTCATATAGAATTTATACACCGAAAATGACTGTGATAATATTTAAAGTTTTAGTCATGTTCTTAAATCATAATGAAAATTTAAGATTATACCTCATAAATACTCTTATTTAACATATTTATCTCATTATCCTCGTAAAAAGAGATAGAAAAGACATTTTTGTGCTTTTAAAAATATGCCTGAAAGGCATGAGAGCATGACATGAGTTATAAACTCATTAAATATAAGTTTTGCTAATTAATATAAATATTTTGAACCACCTAATTTATAGGTCTGTACTGTTAGACAAATTTATTTATTTGTAATACTTTTAAGAGGCTGTATTTTAACTAATGCAAAGATATATTTTATTAACGACAATCTAGTCACGTTTACAGGTCACTGAATAATCCAGTGGTGTCATATTAACAATAGTATATCTAGTTTTAAAAAACTACTAGATGTTCCGTGTATTTTAAATTTACCGCCTACTAAAAAGTGGGGAACTTAAGAACTAAAAACTGAAGGGTGGGGCATTTTAGTCTATGCCATAAGAATAGCGGTGGGACATCAAATCGGTTATATCATAACAATCACAATCCTTTATTATTAGTAAAATTAAATTAAAGCAGTGAAAACTGTAAATAGATAAATTTTAAGTTCAGTTATCGGGGCAGATAATTATCATAGTCTGGAAAGTCCTGCCATGTCTCTGAGCTCGTATTGAGTTCATTGTGTAAGGTTAGGGTTGTTGATTGTTATTGTTTATAATTTATAAGTATACAAAATGACAAGTGCCGTCAAAGCGAAGGACGGTGCCGAATTTAAAGTACCTCCGAAATTTAAGTTCCAAGAAGGTAATCAGCTCCTGTCATTGTTTTAATTTGTTCACAATTTTAATTATGAGAAATAAAATGTGTTGTGATGGATTTGTTTCTATATTTTTGTTAGAAATAAAGAAGTAAGTTAATAAAAATATACATATCTTTAAACTGTATGTGGTTTATGTGATTGAGTTTCAGTAGTGTACTTTCCTAGTGATGATTTAATTTAGGATATATTATAAAATAAATATTAGTTAAAGAAACTTTAGATTCATGTATTTATCAATATTAAATTTAGATAGGGCATAGAATTCATCATTAGTGTTCCTTAAGAAATTTTATGAGGGAAGGAATCAACTGTGTAGATTGAGAATTGGTCATTGCCAATTTACTCATGGATACCTCCTAGAAGGGCTGGAAGCACCCACTTGCACCAAATGTGATAACGTCCTACAAACAGTGAAGTATTTGTTGATGGAAGGCTACCAATAAGAGCATTTGAGGAAAAAGATTAAATTGCCACACACACACACACACACACTGAATAAAATAATCTCTGCAATACAGTGAAACAGATATCCTTACTGTTGGACTACTTAAAGATTTTAGGGTACTACAATAGGATATAATTTATCAATGATGACACCAATGACCCGATAGGGTAGAGATGGATCACAAATAAAAAAAATTGGTGCGGGCAACACATGACTTTCGCTTACCTCCATTTTTATAATAAATTAAAGAATTTTCAAATACAGTTAGAGATTAAGATGAATGAAACCATTAAATGATTACTTAAATTGAATTTCTACAGAAGCATGTGTTTTATAACAAAATGTATTATATTATTATCTAAAATAATCAGTTAGTTTTATCAGGTTCTCGTCATTCTTTATTAACTTTTACAAGCTTGAGTATATGATAATATTTTTTCTAAAATCTTTGCCTTTCCAACGGTATATAAAACATTTATATGATTTTTCTTATGTTCAAAAACAAAAAATTGCATTAAAAAAATATTTTTTCAGTTTTCTCCTTTAGTTGTTTATCAAATTTCCTCAACTTGCATATTTATCTATTAATTACCAATGCTAACAAGATAATATAGTTATTTTTATAGCACCTACAAAATGAAAGGTACTTTAGAGGAAGAAAATTTAAAAATATCGGGATTTAAGCCCTGTCGTACAATTTCAATCACAATGAAACCTACATGATATTAAAGCCCATTAAATTTTACATCGATATAGGGAGTTTAACCAAATTCGTTAGAGCCGTTTTTGAGAAAATTGTTTAAAGGTGCATAATGCACGGTATTAAGTACATCTTCCGGTCAGCTGATTTTGATAAAAAAGATTTTGTAACATCTCGGGCTTATAGTTGTCTTAAATATGGAATTTCAGTTTCATAGGGCTTGTCGTTTTCGCCCAGGAGTCGCCACACACACACACACACACTGGAATTAGAAAATTTTTACGATCGCAATACTTTCCCTTACTATAGTAATATAGTAAGTGAAAGTAAAAAAACTACTTCTTAGAGCTTATACATGTATTGTTTATTGTTCTTTAATATTAGTAACTGTGTTGCTATGCATCTAGGAAATTTGATCGGTTTATTCATGTCTGTAATATTGGTTTTATTCAGGATCCTGAATATTAATTGGCTTTTTAATTTACATTGAGGAAGACCTAACTGGTTAGAAGAATGAGATTGAACCAGTGGATTGGGTGGTTTTTAGTTGAAGAATGAAATGCTAGTTTTATTGGAATGTTTATTGTGTATATTATTTGATTTGATTTTTTATTATGTTGTTCGTGTGTGTACATGTTTTCTAAGACTCCGTAGGTCCAAATAGATAATCAAATAGTCAAATGGTTTAGATTATTTCATAAGTTAAGTTAGGATCTGTATTACTGAGTAATAATTTTAAGGATACTGAATTCGGACATAACACTTTCCAAAGGGAGATGCTCAAGCTGCCCGGTTTGAATGGGTTGATTTTAATTCTCCGTCCGTAACACCACTTTTTTGTAGGTCAAATAGGCTGTTTTTTTAAGGGAAATATATTTGCTAAAGTTGGATCTGTATGGAGGAAGAATTACTTGGAAGAACTAGTGGGTGGGTGAAGGATTGATCTGGGATATCAGAAGTGTAAAGAGAATTGAGAATATGGTTTGTTAACCTTGCTTGTTATATACTTAAGCATTGGAAAAGAAAGAGGGAGGAAATTTAAGAACCAACAGAAACACAGAAGAATTTTTTGAGAAAGGAAGATCAGTAGAAGGTAGGGGTGGTTTTATTTTCCAAAAAAAAAAAAAAAAAAAAAAAAAAAAAAAAAAAAAAAAAAAAAAAAAAAAACCTGTACCACTACAACATATATAGAGATTCGTACTGTTTCTAGGCCAACGGCAGTGCAATGAGGTGATTAGCCCTTAATCACGCTCAGCCGCCAGGTTTTTCCCCAATTAATTTGGATACCCACTTTATAGAGGCTGGGTCGGCCCCAGGAGGGTCTCCATACCCTAGGGTCGCCCCCCGACTGAATTAACAGAATAAATAATATTCAGCCACAGCCGGGATTCGAACCCAGGACCCGGAGCACAGCAGACTAGTGCTCTATCCACTAGACCACGCCGCTCCCTCTTTTTTGCCAAAGGCTATCGAAAAACTGTTTTAGTAAAAACAATTACTGTTCAGTATTCTCTAAAGCATCAAAGACAGTGTTTATTGTATGACAGTGTAGCTCAGTAATATGAAGAAAAGTTGAATTGGTGGTTTGGTCCCACAACCATCCCTCATGATTTTTCAGAATAGACTTAATCTGATCCAGAATATGTTTTTCAAACGTTTTGGCCATGATTGATAGGAGTGCGATAGTTTGGCTTAGTAGTAGGTTTTGAAGTTTTAGAAATCATTTTAATAATGGAAAGTTTCCATGTAAATACATCAATAGATCAAGATTGAGTGTTGAGTCAGAAAATAATAGAGGACAGAATATTGTAGTTTACTTTTTATTTTTTGTTTTGTTTGTAAGCTATTGACGTTAGTTTTTAAATCATTATTTAGCTAAAAATGATATGCTTTTGTTAATTATGATTACATTTTAGAGAGTATTATATTCAGTTCAGTCTTATAAAACACCAAAAATACCAACGCTTCAATGTAACATCTAACTCAAAGCTCAGAAAGAATTTTATTTTCACATTCATGTTTTACTATTCTTGTAAAATTCATTTTATTTTTTTATGTTTAGTATTCTAATTTGAAAATATTAAATTTTAGGGCAATGGACCATTATTTTTAGAAATTAAAGTTAATAATCAATAAATTCAATATAAGTTAAAATGTATTTTATAGATAGTATCATTCTAAAGAATGTTTTTGTATAACCTATATTGGTGTGTAAAAAATATATATTTGTGGTGAAACCACCAAAGATTGACATGGGTACTTGAAATAATGTGGTTGTATTGTAGTTGCTTTTATTTTAATAATATATTTATGTGTTGTAAAAAAATTATAAAATTGAACCATATATTTCATAATTTTAATATTTGATTTAGGTGTCCCAATCTTATCTTTTTCTTCTTGTTACAAGGATTCTAAAATGCTTGTAGAGTAAAGTATATTTTCATATTTCAGGAGAGAAAGTTCTTTGTTTCCATGGGCCGTTGATCTACGAAGCAAAATGCTTACAGTCTCGTATAGAAGATAAAGAAAAGATTGTCCAGTATCATATCCATTATTCTGGTTGGAATAAGAGGTAACACTTTAAACTACATTTTTTAATAATCTGTAACTATTTATCTTAATAATGGTTCTAGAAATATGTTTTCAAAGTTATAAATTAAATGATTTAGTGATTGAATTGTTAAATGTGAAACATAAAAAGTTAACAGAAATTATTATTGTAAGAACTGACACCTTATTAACCTCTGTAACCTTATCCTTCCACGCTTTTAACCTGACATTCTCAGCTGTACCCTGCCCTCCTGGTAATACCTTTTCCAATAATCATTTTGAGGCCTTATTAAAATTTGTTTTCTGTGCTTTATTGCTGGAGGAGATTAAAACATCAAAAACCTATGGTGAGGATGATGAACGTCCAACATTTGTGGCTCTCCCAAGTTTGGGCCAAATCAAATCTTCCAATTTTGATATCCAGGAGTATTAAGTTAGTGCTTGTGTAAGCTGAAAGTTGTGAAGGGGATCGGCTGAAATATACATTGGCTTATTTTTCTGCTCTCCCAAATTAAGGTTAAATTGGACCTGCGGTTTTCAAAATATAGCTGTATTAAGAATCACATTGTATTCCATGGTCAAATGAAAGTAATAAATAGAATTAGACAAAATTTATATGGGATCACATAGGTAATAGTTATCACAGTCCATGAAATGTTCTTTGAGATCAAATGATCAGGTGTAGGTGTTATGACTGTCACATTGATTTGACTACAGACCGACAGATATTTGTCCAAATTCGTACTCCAAAAATTTGTCCAAAACATTAAACTTGAATGAAAGTTTTTGATTCTGAGGAAATAATTTTTTCCGATTAATGCACAGTTACAAAACCTCCCTCGATAATAAGGAAGCAGGCCTATATACAAATATGTATGTATATAAATTTATTTAGCTGTACTTTTTTGTCTGCCCCAAAAGGGTTTGTCAACTGCACCAAAATGATCATTCGCCTCATTTTCGCCTGTAATTATAGACTCATAAATAATTTGAACATAGGCATTTTAGTGTCATTTGATAATCTCTTCTAAAATAAATTTTTGTTTTAGTTAATATTTTTAAAATGTAGTGTCGGTTCTTTCTTATGATAAAATCTGTTATATTTTACTGAAGTATTTGATTTCATGTTAATATAAGTTTTCATTTATTTTGTTCCAATTTTAAATAATATTTTTGTTTAGTTGGGATGAGTGGGTCCCTGAGAGTCGTGTTTTAAAATACAATGAAGCAAACTTACAAAGGCAGAAAGAACTTCACAAGGCCCAGAAAACTGAACCGTGAGTTATTAGTTTATGTTATGTTTACCCAAAATATTTTTAAGTTTATGGTTATCCAATTTAAAAATCAAACATTTTTCTTTTAATTGTTTTTTTTATGTTCAATATTGAATTCTAAACATTAGTTTTTTTCTAACAGGAAGGGAAAAAGAGGTAAAAAAAGAAGCACATCTGGAAAAGAATTAGATACTTCCCGTGACAAGGATGGAGACAGCAGAAGTTCTACTCCGATTGAGAGATACTCTGGAAGACAAAGTACTTCTGCTGCTTCTTCATCGCAAGAATCTTCAAGTGATGTCCCTAAGCGTAAAAGATCAAAGACAGATCCAACAGTGGAAAGTGTAAGTGCTATACTTGTCTACAATCAGTATTTTTATTTTTAAACACATTATGTTCTCTTACTTATATATAATAAGGGAAAGTATTGCGATTGTGAAAATTTTGAATTACAGTTTTCAATGGAATTGCATATTTTAGGGTCCTCTGAGTCCAAATAACCAAGTCGAGTGAAAAGGTCTAGCACAAAAACGAATAGGTGTACAAAATTGAAATTCATATTTTATACAGCTATAAGCCCAAGATGTTACTGCAAATTGGCTGATCAAAAGTGCTATTTTCTACCATAAATTTTGGATCTTTTTACGATTTTCTCAAAAATGGCTTTAACGATTTTGATTAAACTCGCTAAATCAATGTAAACTTTAATGGACTTTAATATAATTTAGGTTTCATACTGAATAAAAATTTTATTTAAATTAACTTTAAAATGTTTAAAGTTTATTTAATAGTTCTTAAATTGATTTTAACAGCCGAGGCAAGTGAAAGTCTTGTGTTGGCCGCACCAGATTTTTTTTATTATTAATTTGTTTTCAAACTTAGTTAATTGCATCCCTTTTTGGTCTATACAGCAGTAGGCATCAGTGCTTTATATAACTGATACCTGAGGCTGACCTCTCCTCTGGTCTTCTTTGTACTGACCTTCTTCTTCCTCTTCAAACAGTGAGATTGAAGTGGGCTGGACCCAAAACTGTCTTCGAGCAATAGATAAACTCTTTGAACAACGAGAAGTTAGTTTTGCTCACTAATTGAGGACACTCTTCCTCTGTGATAAGGAACATTCTCGTGGCTCTCATTAAAATTAACTTATAAAAAATAAATTATGAATATCCCTTTTTATTTGTGTGCAGTTTAGTTAAAAATTATGAAGTATCTTTGTAGTCTGGGAATACACGGTAAGTTTTTTATTTATGATTTTAAATACTTGCTTGATATAACTCAATGCTTATAAAATCATTTTTATATTTTTTACTGTTGCCGTAGTTAATAAATTATTGTTTGTATTAAAAAAAATGTATTACTATATTTTTATTTTCACTTACTTATAGATATATCAAATATAAATTGGGATCATGAAAATTTTGTGTAAAAATCATGTGTGTGTCTACCATGAAAACGAAATGTTGTGCAAAACTGAAATTTAGTACTTGAGACAA
Organism: Piezodorus guildinii; assembly: GCA_023052935.1. Taxonomy (NCBI): domain Eukaryota; kingdom Metazoa; phylum Arthropoda; class Insecta; order Hemiptera; family Pentatomidae; genus Piezodorus; species Piezodorus guildinii. The sequence goes on from CM041298.1 coordinate 45,696,160, forward strand.
CTATATGTCTGAGATGTCACCAACTTTTTCACCAAAATCGGTTGACTGGAAATGATATGTTATACCATGCATTTTGAACCTCTCAAAAATGGCCATAATGATTTTGATTAAACTCGCTATATCAATGTAAAATTTAATGGACATTAATATCATGCAGGTTTCATTGAAGGATTGAAACAGTCCTATTGGGCTTAAGTGCCGATATTATAAATTACCTTCCTCTGAAGTCCCTTCAATTTTGTATTATTAAAAATATTATCCTTATCATCTTCTTAACATTGATAAAAAACGGGTTAATATATAAGTTGAACGAATTCGGTATCCAACTAAAGGAGATGAGAGAAAAAAAAAATTAATGCAATTTTTATGCTTTTGAACATAGGAACATTAATAAAGATATTTAATATACCGTTAGTAAGTCAAAGATTTTAGAATATTAACATATATACAAAATTGTGAAAGTTAATGGGGAGTGATGTAAAACCAATAAAACGAACTGATTGTTGTAGATAATAATGTAATAGATTATTTATTAAAACATATGTTTCTATTGAAACACAATTTAATTAATTCTTTAACCTTTTTATTTTCACTTACAAGAGGAAAAAAAAAGGTTTCATCTCTATCTGTATTTGAAAATTCTTAAATTGATTTTAACAACAGAGGTAAGTGAAAGTAGTGTGTTGTGCGTACCAGATTTTTTTGCTTGGTTATCACTTGTCAGAGATGAATCTTTTAGTTAAAGATGTGGCAGAATCTTTTATACCAGAATATATTATACAACAGGGAATTTTTTTGGTACCTATTACTTATCTCTTTTTCATTTTTTTATAACACCAAAAAATTATAATTAGGTTTTTTGTGTTTTTTTTTTGGTGTTTAGTGCTATTATGGATGGTGTGGCAGCTAATCTACACATAATCCCATTTATAAAGTGAAATGACTCTTCTAGAACCTATGGATATGATGTGCATGCTATGAATAAATTAATTATTCTAAATTAATAAATGTGATAGTAGTAAATAGTAATAGTAAATATGCCAATAAAAATATCAATATTTTTAATAGGAGGAGCAGTTTTTGGCTAAATTGGAAATCAAAATAAAGCTCCCCGATGAATTGAAGCCCATACTTGTTGATGATTGGGAATACATTTCTAAGCAAAGGCGGGTGAGTGAAATGCTGTAGTAAACATAATTATTTTACATAATTGATTTTATTTTTTAATGAATACATTGATTTGTCAGTGGCCAAAAATTTATTTTCAAAATAGTATAATTTATTTAGATTTAAACCTTCATTTGTACTGTCATGGTAATCATTCCGAACTTGTGAACAGAAATCCTTTGAAGGGAAAGCTCTTAATTTTGCAATAAATAGTTTATGCTATTTAGAAAAATCATTTATTGGTTGCCACTTGAACTATTTTATCATTTATTAAATATACCTATTGTCAACTATTCAGAATTAGTTATTATTTTTCGTGAATAGTTTTTGTTTATAGATTGTTTTTATATTATCTTAATATTTAAATAAATAGTTTTCTGCTTGTTATTTGATATATTTTTGAAATTATTACATTCTAAATAAAGATAAATAAAAATATTGTTTTTAATATTAAATCTTGTTAAAAGTGAAGGGATACATTGCTTTAATCCTGTAGATGATAGCAAGCTGACAAGGCTAGTTCATTCTGTAATAGGTTTTTTAAAATGTGACAAAATGTATTTTTTATATATGTGCAATATGAAAGAATATTAAAGGTATGTAAAATGTCATATAACAATGTAAAAACTAATGTTGTTTATCTTTAAATCTATACTAATATTATAAAGCTTAAGAGTTTGTTTGTTTGTTTATTTGAACGCGCTAATCTCAGAAACTACTGGTTCTAATTGAAAAATTCTTTTTGTGTTGGATTGTCCATTTATCGAGGAAGGTTATAGGCTATATAACATCACGCTGCGACCAATAGGACCGAAGAATCAGTCGAAAATCTGGGAAAAAACGGAGAAAATTTGGGAGGAAAAAAAACCTCGCTTACCAATGATTCCAAATGATTTACCTTTAATTTTTAAATAATTCAATTTCGCGTTAATTTAAATTTTTCCATTTAAACACGTAGGAATAGATTTACGTCGAGATCGGTTGCGGAAATGGGTTGCGGAGAAAATCAGTATGTTCTGCCACAAGAAAATAAAACTAAAAATGCCATTTACGCGGAAGTACTTTAAAATATATTCTTTTAAAAACTTATTAATAGCAATCATAATAACAGAAATTGATGCAGACGAAGTCGCTTTAGAATATATCAAAGAAAAAGTGACATGTACTAAGAAGGTTTAAATTTGGGTGATAAAATTCCGGATCTGGGATACGCCGATGATTTGGTACTGCTAAAGGAAGATACAGAAACTAAACTACCTTAACTAAATACAAGTCCGTTAATAAAAACCGGTAAAGAAATAGGACTCGAAATAAATACCAAAAAGACAAAATATATGATTTGTAGCAGACAGTGGCGATCATAGTGATATTGATATATCAGGGTATACTTTTGAACACGTAGAGAAATTTAAGTATTTAGGTTCAATGATTACGAAAAAAAAATCCAGGAGGAAATAAAGTCCTGGTTAAATGCGGGAAATGCGTGTTATAATTCAGTTGCGAAATTACTTAGCTTCTGTCTAAAAACTTAACGGTTAGAATTTATAAAACTGTTATTCTTCCGACGGTGAAACGTGGCCGCTTACTTTGAAGGACGGACAATGGCTAAAGGTTTTAGAAAATAAGGTACTAAAATATTTGGTGCGAAGAGAAATGAGGCTACTGGGGAATATAGAAGGTTACACAATTCGGGAATATTTATATCAATCTATATTATTATCTATATTGTTAAGTCATGTTTTATTTCAAGAGTCATTTTCAACTTTAATCGTTATTACCTTGAAGCATATACATTTATAAATTTAAATAAATTAAAAAAATTACTATTTCTTTGATTTATTCGAGTATAATAATCAAAACTATTATTCTAGGCATATTTAGGACTTTTATTAGCTGTATGTCTATATTTATAAAAAAAAGTACCACTCAATTTTCTGGTATCTAAAAAATTACTATGGTTGTGAGGCTAAAATTTTTCCTGGAGGTTCGTCTTACCGCCTAGATGTGCAATAAGGCAGGATTTGAAAATCTTCGCCCAAAAAGTGGTTGAACAACCTAAACGTAAAATTGTCTTAATCTGATATGTATCAGCAAAGGTACAAAGATTTTATAGCAAATATATTTAAGCATATTACTGTTGTTATCTGTTCGTTTAACGTCACTTTTATACTACTATGGTTAATCGTATGATGACTAATTTTTTTCCTCTCCAAGTTTAGTTAGGGTAGAGATCTTTAACGAGTTCATGGAATCGCAAAGGCTTGGGACCACCATTTTACGTCCCCTTCGAAGGAGGGCATAACTAAGGTTGTTTTTTACTCTCATTAAAAAATCTTAAGGGCACCTGGCTGGTCACTACATACAGGTGACCGAACTTTTTAAGCATATTGCGTTTCATATCTGTTTCGAGTCTAAGTTCCTATGAAAATATATTCAAGTGTTATTTATTTTTAAAAAATGGTTTGTGACGATTATTTTTACATATTAAGTGATTATGGGTATAACCACTTCTACTGGTTTGCTATTGTCAATTTGACGGGAAGAAGTCAAGATCGGGTCAAGATAGTTGATATTTATTATAGCCAATCTCACCATAAACGCACATAAATTAATACAAAATGCAATATTCGCGAGCAAAGCTGCGTGACACAGCTAGTTTTAAAATAAATGATGTTGATAGATCCCTCAAAAATGGCAAAGGCCAAAACGTAGGGAGGAAGGAAAAAATAAATGAAGAAGTGTTGAGTGAAAATGGATCAATTTATTTAAAAAATAACCTAGCAATATATTTATTCACTCAAGAAAGTTTCAATTATAATAAAAATTAATTAGTCATTTCATTACAAAGATCTATTTTAGACAAACATTATTTATAATAAATAATCTATTTGTCAGTTCTAATGCGTAATATTTTTATTATTTTGCACCTTGTTAATTGAGCACTACATTTAATCATTACATTTTATAAATTGTTTATTTTCTGTTTTATCATTTCTAGTTGGTCAAAATTCCTTCTAAGCATACCGTTGACAGCATTCTTGATGACTACTCTAGACAAAGGGTACCTTTAAAACAACCGATTGTGAATAAGTAAGTAATTTATTTTGACTTTTTTTATTTATGGTGAATAGCATTATCTTTTGGGCTTATCATCAGAAATAAACCTTGTTTCAAGTAATGTCTCTCTATATTCGGATAAAGTGGACTCTCAGAAATATTTTCTCTAACTCACATTACAAAGTTTAAAAACTATCATCATAGTTTTATTTATTTTTTTCTTTTAACTTAAACTGTAGAGACGAGGCGAGGCTTGAAGTGACTGATGGTATCAGAGAATACTTCAATGTCATGCTTGGAACCCAGCTGCTTTACAAAACCGAAAGAAAACAATTCAATGAGGTAATAACTGTCATAATAAAAAAAAAAAAATAGTATTAACAACATTATATTTATTTTTAATCTAAATTTTCTGATTTATTATATAATTTGCATGTTTTATTTTGGTTGCAGGTTACCAAGGAACATCCCGATACTCGAGTGAGTAAACTATATGGTCCCATTCATTTATTGCGCCTTTTCGGTGAGTTGAAGTTAGATTATTATGTATACATTAATTATCTATTACCTAATTATTGCTTGAAATGAATATATATATATATATATATATATATTATTACAAAAAAGAAGTATGTTTAAAAAATATTTTTTGTTAATACTAAAGGATATACACTGCCGGTTGTTGTTGTTTGTTTACATCAATAAATCAGGAATAATCTCAATAAAATAATATAGGTATCTTATTATTATTTTTATTTATTTTACAAATTTCCTAATTAGGTGTAGGAAAGGTTTTTGACGATCGTAAACTAATAATAAAAATCTAATTATTACGGAGACTTCTAATGTGATAAAATAAATATTAATAAACAATATGATTTTTGTGTCTGAAGCTTTATTTTTAGTCTTGTAATCCTCCAAGGGGAATTGAAGAAATAAATTTTATTCTTAGTTTGATTTATTGATTTCTCAACTCAAAGTTGTAAGAAGTTCACTGCACAGGTAATTTTTTTTTTTTCTGTGTACTCTGAGTTATCCATGAAAGATCTGTACTTCCAAGTGATAACTCAAATTCAGGATGGTTCGGTTAAAAAAAATTAGTGGACTGTATAGATTTAAAAAAAATAAAATAATGAAAGTAAACGTCGAATCACAATACATTTGTTAAACTAAAATACATATAAGCAACATGAGAAACAAAATTAATCTAATAAAACTAACACAAGAAAAGATAAGAAACAAAATTAACCTAATTGAATACTTAAACGGATCTAAAAAAATGTAGGAAACAAAATTAATCTTATTTAACATATAAGAAAATATTAAATGCAAAATTAAAGAAATTTAATGTTCCAATAAAATTAGAAATAAATTAAATTAACAAAATAGGTTAAACATAGGCTATAGTCACGTAAGCGAAGCCTAGTTGAGTTGAGAATTGAAGAAATTGACTGAGTGGCGCTTCCAAGTTCCAAGGGGAACGATGAGAATATGAAGAACGCATCTAGTGAACAAATACGTTTGCAAAAGTCCAGAATTTCTCGAGAGGAGATTTGAGTCTATATAAGGCACAGCCTCACCGCTCAGACACTATCTCAACACTTGCTTCGCATCGAGTCATTCATAAAACAATTGAAGTCCAACTTTATTCTATTGTCTCTCTCTTCTATTTGTTTTCATGTTGTGGCAATAACTTTTAATTATATTTAAAACAAGTATATCTTAAAACAAATATAACATAAAGATAAATACAAAAGTGATCTTATGATAAATATCATAAAAATATGGAGTTTTTTATGGAGCCATAACGTATGGCGTGTACATTTTTACTAAAGAATGGTTGAAAAGAATGAATTTTTCCATTGAATTGCATAGTGCCACCCATATAATATACCAAGAAAAAAAGTCCGAGCGCCAATGTACTGCATAAAAAAAAAAATTCAAAGGGATTAATTGATGTAAACCATAGGTAGTACGTTTCTACCACAAGTATAACCGGCAGTGTATATGTATTGCTGCTGATTTAAAAAATGTCAAAGCTCAAATTTGCTGATTCATGGAAAATCCAGACCATTAATTCAGATATTTTTGAATTTTTACAACTTTTATATTTGTTTGATACTATTATTTATTATTATTTTTGGTCAACAGTGAAAATTGGGTGCGCTCTAGCATATACAAGGTTAGATGAGAGGTCAGTCCAGTTGTTGGTTTTACATCTTCATGATTTCTTGAAGTAAGTTATCATTTATGTATTTGTTAGTTTATTAATCTCATTTTTTTTAAACAATTATTATTTTGTAATTTTATTGTTTTATTATTTTCTATTTATTGAGATATATTACAATTTGTTTCGATATGAACAATAGTAATAATGGTATGAGATCATATTCATACTATATGAAAAAGAAAGACAAAGTCAAATTACATAAAAATATATAGCAAAAAAAAATTGGGCATTGATGACCATAGCTTTTTTACCCCCTCATCACTTTAAAAAAATGAAATAAACTAACAAAAAAAAAAAAAAGAAATAACCTATAAATAAAATAAACACAAAGTTAACCAATAAATGAGCATCTTAAACACACTCATACCTATTTACAATCTGCTGAAGAAACTCCAGACTGGGCTCTTCCCCCTACTTGTGGAGGGAAAAGCAGATTCTGAGTGAAGGTGTCATAGGCACAAATATACAGAGAGGAGAATCTGGCCAGTTTCAGAACTACAGTATAAATATTTTTCTTGTTATTGAATGAGATATCTATTATTCATGGTTTATGTTGGAATAGGATCATTTCATTCATTCCTAGTTAGTGCTTATTAGGGGGACCGGAAAGTAATGTCGTTTCTGTGCATGTCAATACTTGGTTGTCATTTGTAAGCTCATCGTTTGGTTCAGAGGCATGCCAAAGATATTGTGAAGTTATAGTGACTTCTTTACTTATAGACAATTGAATTACAATGTTGTTTTTTTCCATAATTTTGGGTTAAATGGCCAGCCTAATACCAGAAGTACATATCTGACATTGCATGATCTTTGAATTTTGCAAAGCTGGTTTTTCTAGTTTGAATCAGGTAATAAAAAGAGTTCAGACATGTCCGATTCATATCGATCAGGAACACCACCAACGTTGGACAACCACGTGTTGAAGGAGGATGTGTCAAGCAGACTTAACGAATCTTGGTCGACCATCCAAGAACATTTGAAATCCTAGACATACTGTTAATGCAGACCTCTACAGCAAACAATTGCAGCCAGTCAATCAATCCTTATTTTATGCTACTGTAGCTAATTGGATAATGCTAAATTTTCCTATCCAGGGTTAATTAACATAGGGATCTTCAGTCCTAATATGACATTGCATTTTTGACATTAACCTGACAGTTTTTTTTTCCGTCTGAAGGAGGGCATAAGAAAGTATTTTTTATTTCCATTAAAGAAGACCTAGGGCCACATGCCGGGTTTGAACCCACAACCTTAGACATTCTGTTATGCTAATCAGCACACAGGTGCCTCTGGTATAATTTTTTCATTCTTTTATTGAATATCATTGTTTTTTTTTCAGCAATTAAAACTTTATCATTACTACTAATGAAATTCAATTTCTACCTATATAGCTGCATGCTGTATGGTGCCCTCTTGATAGTTTTTGAGGACAGACTGTAGTGTATTATTGCACTTCAAAGTTGTCTCATGTTACCCACTTATATGGTGAGCTAAAGTGGCTCCCTCTCTCTATTTGCAGAAAATATTTTCTAGGATCTTACCTTTACCAAACCATTAACACCCAACAGTCACCGTACATCCACAGTATCCTAAAATTTAAATCCTTAATTCACTCACTTGAAACAAGATCGCACCATTCTGACCTTTACATGCCTACCCACAGGACTAAAACTTTTGATCGTTCCTTCATTGTCCACTCAACTATCCTCTGGAATTCTCAAGCAATCCGTATCAGCCATGCTGCTTCTCTATCCTCATTCAAATTCTAACTTATCCAATAACTTCTTTTATTCCAAACCGACTTGCAGAGTTTTTGCATTTTTTTAATTTATTGATAGTTTTTGTAGTTTAGTATTCTGGGTTTGTATATTATTATTAGAGAAGAGAGAAGTCTCTCCATTGTAAATAATTATTAATTATGTTTCTTTTGTCTTTTGGCCAGATATATTATATAAACTCCCCGTCAAAAGTATTGTAACACTTAAAAATATTTTAATTTTACAAAAATGTTTTTTTTTTATAATAAAGAAAGGTTCTAAAGTCAATAATAAACATTTTTAAACTGGAAATAAACAAGTTTTATTAAAATAAATTACAATATTTCTTCCAATAAACAAAACATTTTGAAAACTTACTTTTTAAAATTTTCCTTTTTTACAGTTTTAATTTTAAAATTACAATTTAAATTTTAAATTTACATTTAATAAGACGTATTGCCCCCTCTGGCTTGAATGACTGCTTCCATCTTGGCATACTTGTAAAAAGATTTTAAAGAAAATCTTGGGTTATATTGTCCCACTCCTCCAATACAGTTGTCTTTAGCATTTCAAGGGTTGTAGGAGATGAATCTCGTGACTGAACTTTTCTTTGGAGATAATCCCAAACGTACTCGATTGGGTTAAGGTCAGGATTTCTTGCTGGCCAATCAATGTTGTGAATATTTGTTATGTTTAGGTATTCAGAAACACATCTTGCCTTGCGAGGACAAGCATTATGCATGAGCAATGATTCAGAGCCTATGAATGGCATAAGAGGCACTACTTGATCTTGAAGAATCATTTCTACATACCTGAAAGCATTCAAAGCCTCTCCTTGGATTGGCACTAACTTGGTGTGCGCCTCCCAAGATATGCCATCCCAGAACATGATAGAATGGCTTTCAAATGGCTCAGTTTCTAACGTGCAGCACTGACTATACTGTTTCCAGGCCTTCTCCAAACTCTTTGACAACCATCTGGCCTTTTAAGGGCTACTCTTGTCTTATCAGTGAATAAAACTTTTTTCAATTCCTCTACAGTCCAAGATTGTGTTCCCTTGCAAATCTTAATCTTTTTTACACAGTGTTCTACTGTGAGAAGAGGACCTTTCACTGGCCTTCTTGACCTGAGGTTTAACTCTCTCAGTCTTCTAATGACCCGTTGACTCTGAGATTGGTAACCCTCGAACACCAACGATCAAGTTTTTAATGAAAGACGCAGTAGAATTATGCTTCCAAAGTGTTTGTATTTTAATGAAGCAGTCATCTATGGGGTTAGTAATCCTGGGACGCCCTGAAGTTGGTGGCCTCGAATGACTACCAGTCTCCCTCTACCTTTTTATGGTCCTTAAAACATTAGAATAGTGAATCCCAAGGCGATTTGCAATATAACCCAATGATTTGTCTTCATAGAGAGTGATGATTCTGACCGAATCATTGTGACTTAAACGATTCATTGTGAATAAAATTAATTGTTTTAACTAGATTTAAGAGAAAAGAGAGAACAGACTTGAGGCAAAAGAAAGATATACATGGACTGAAAGGAAATTTGAAATGGATGAAACAAAATTCCATCATTTGTTGGTAAACAGTGAATAAAAATGATATTTCCTTATCCCTAATATCTCTCATTTAATAAATAATATTACTATAAATATAAACAAAGTCTGAATTAAGGTCAAAACCAAGAAAATTTTGAGAATTATAGGTGTTGCAATACTTTTGACATGGAGTGTATATCAATTGTAGGTAACTGTTATTCTTAAGAGACCCAGTCCCAGAATAAAATTATTTTCTGTTTAAATATGGTAAAGAAAATTCTGATTTTATCCTCTATATTTTCTAGGTTCTTTCACAAAAATATTGGAACCTACTTCAGCCCGCAAGATTATACTGCACCGGTTCCATAAATATTTGATAAATCTCTGTAGTTTAATAGTGATTCGATGTCATCCAAACAGAATTTCTCAATGTTGTATGTAGAGACCAATATGATAATGTATTATATATAATTGTATTTATAGATTAGTTTTTATTTTTTACATTTTAATGTTGCATTGTTTTTTAAATTGGTCAGTGTATAATTATAATAGACTTTGTCTTTGATTAACTTACTTCATTTCATGTTCAGAATGTATTTGTATGTATTGGTAAAGTACAATTTAAATGGAAATTGTTGTGTAAATAGTCATTTTTAACTACAAAGCAGGTTTTAGTGACTAGAAAACTTCTAAGTAAAACTCAAATTGAATTCACTATGAGTATAGTGATTATGGGCTGCTATTTCAGTTCTTTTATATTTTGCTATTTTGGACATGAAATACTATGTTTAAAATATAAAAGGAAAATGTCTGCCCTTATTGTGTTTTGTTTCTGCTGGCAAGAACCCTATCCAAGGTTTTTTGTACCCTTTGAGTGTTGCTGGCTGTGATTTACGTCAAACACTAACAAATTTTTTATAACAGCTATTAATTTTAACTTAATCATGGCTAGGGTCCTTGTAAGCAGAGTTCTGATGAATTATGATTTAAATTTTTTTTTTTTATTATTAATTAAAAGGGTGGACAGATGTTAATGAGTAAAAAAACAGTTTTATTCTGATAAAGAGTTAATATAATTTATATTTAATAATTATATTGCACATATTCCTAAATAAAATTATTTTTCTGAGCCTGCTGGTTAAGAATACGTTTTAGACAGTCAAGTATCTGAAGATCTACTCTCCTCTATTTTTATCCCTGTATTTGTTATTATATTGTACTTATTAAAAACTAAATGTCTCGCTTTTGATTATTCTAGCTTTTTTTTTTAATATAACTAGACTAGTTATCTCATGTCTATCGGGTTTTTAGTTGTATTCTTGAAACAATTTTGTACCAAAACATTCTGTAATATTGTTTTGTTTTTTGAAAATTTTTTTTAGTTTACATGATTAGCATTATAGATATTTCTGACATTAATTTGTATAGCGTCTTTAATTTACTTATGAAGTTTATTGTATCTTTAATTCTTGTAAAATTTTATCATTGGTGTATTTAAATGCTTAGATAACATATAAAAGTGATAAAATGTTGTATAATTTTTGTTTTATTTCATAAAAAAGTAAATTTTTTTAGTTTTGAAGAGAAATAAATAAAAAATTGGAAATAAATTATTGTCTTTTTTCTCTTTTTTTAAAAATTAACCTTCTAATGGGTAGTTGTTGATTAGGAAGAAAATGGACTATTAATCTCCTTCAAATCCAGCTATGGCAGGGGAGGAATAAAATTGCTGGATGAGAGATCTCCCTTTTTAAACAATAAGTCAAAAGTGTATCAGGCTGCATATAAGATATTAACAGGTGTTTTGTAAGACTTATTTTCAAATTAGATTAATTTAAATATATAACATTCACCCTATAATGAGGTTTGAGATACGGTTAATATAAAATTATTTAAGTAATGGGATGAATCAAAACATTTGAAATTTAGTTGAATAGACGACATTTTCTCTTTAGAGAGCATTTATCGGAAGATTTATAAACCATTATGGTTCACATCAACAGGCACTGAAATGAAATTAATCATGTAAAAATCTGGTGCGGGCAACACACGACATTCACTTACCTCCATTTTTAAAATCAATGAAAGAATTTTCAAATACAGTTAGAGATAAAAAGACGTGAAACTCTTAAACAATTAATTAAATTAAATTTCTATAGAAACATCATGTGTTTTATTAAACAATATATTATTATCTAAAACAATCACTTAGTTTTATCAGTTTTTTATCACTCTCTATTAACTTTTAAAAGATTGTGTATGAGATAATATTTTTACTAAAATCTTCAGCTTTCCAACGGTATATCATACATGTATATTACTGTTCTTATGTTCAAAAACGAAAAATTGCATTAAAAAAATATGTTCTGTTTTCCCCTTTAGTTGGGTATCGAATTCATTAAATTTATATATTTACCTGTTTTTCATCAGTGGTAACAAGATAATATAGTTATTTTTATAGAATCAACAAAATTAAAGGTACTTTAGGGGAAGAAAATTTAAAATATCGGCATTTAAGCCCTGTCAGACCATTTTAATAAGAATGAAATCTACATGATATGAAAGCCCATTAAATTTTACATCAATATAGCGAGTTTAATCAAAATCGTTGGGACCGTTTTCGAGAAAATCGAAAAAAGATGCAAAATGCAAGTATAAAGTGTCTCTTCTGGTAAGCTCATTTTGATGAAAAAGGTTTTGTAACGTCTCGGGCGTATATTTGTCTTGGAGCATGGATTTTACTGCACGGGAGCCTTTCTCGACGTAGAACAGGCCTTCGATCGAGTCTGGCACCCAGGGCTGCTGTATAAACTCCGTAAATTCCTTCCTCCAACTTACTTTCTAATCATCCAGTCCTACCTCTCCGACAGATCTTTCAAAATTAAACCACAATTGCTTCTATTCATCTCTTTTTACCCAGTCTGCTGGTGTTCCTCAGGGCAGCATTCTGGGACCAATCCTTTACATAGTTTATACAGCATATATATAAACCCATCCTAACACATTCCTTTCTACCTATGCTGATGACACTTGCGTGCTATCAGTTCATAATGATCCCAGTATTGCCTCTCAAACTCTCCAATCCCATATCAGAGACCTTGAGGTATGGTGTCAGAATTGGAGAATTAAAATCAATTCCAATAAATCCCATCAAATTACCTTTACCCTTCGTCGAAAACCTATGACATCCTGCCCTACAGTTTCCTTTAATGATATTCCGCTTGTCCCGGTTGAACAGATCCGCTATTTAGGACTCCCGCTTGACAAACGCCTTACATGGAATCCGCATGAAGAGACAAGAAACTGCTCGATATTTTCGGCTACTCCAACACTTACTACACAGACGCTCTAACCTTTCACTTAACTACAAAAGACTCATTTACATGACAATCATAAGGCCTATCTGGACCTTCGGAGTTGAGCTATGGGGCTCTACTAAACCATCCAATTCTTTCCGTATCCAATCCTTACAATCCAAAATCCTTCGTAAAATCCTCAATGCTCCTTACTTTGTCATGAACAAAATCATTCATAAAGACCTCCATGTTCCGTATGTAGCTGATTCGGACCGTACCAGGTATCATTCCTTCCATGACAAACTCCATTCCCACTGTAATCCACAAGTTTCAATCCTTGCTTCGTCTACAATTACTGATAATCCTACGAGGTGTCTGAAGAGAAGATGGCCTCGGGACCTTCTTGTTTAGATTGATTACTAGAGTGCTGCCAATGGGCAGTTTCTCTTCACGTTTTTCATGTACATATCTTTTATCAGCATATTTACTTGATGTATTGTAGTATACAGTTGTAAATTTCAATAAAATTACACCAGTCTTAGAGTATCTCTGGTGGAATAAGGTGCTTAGTTGTGTCTCCTGTTATTTTGTTTATTTCAACAGAAAATTTTGGACGTTTTCAGTGAAATTTCTTCTTAACTATCGACTTACTGAACCAGGTAACATTATAATTAACTATAGTTGCTATTACATATAAATATAGCAATAAAAAATCGTAAAGTGTTCACGAAGTCAGAGTTATTGTGTAGTGGTAGTGGGGATAGTTCTGTTTACTTGCGCTAATACTAGCAGGCTTTACGTAAATACACTCAGTTTATTATTATTATTACGTTTAATATTTTATTATTCTTTTACGTAAAACTTATAGAAAAATTCAAAATGGTCAATTGTAAAATTTGCAACAAATCAGCCGGCCGAGACGACAAATTACGTTTGGCGTGTACGATTTGTCTAAACGTATTTCACACCAAATGTATTAAAATAGAATCCGCGGACCAAGAAGGTCATAAAAAATGGGTGTGCACCGACTGTGAGTCGTCATCGCAGGCATCACCAGATACTGAGCCCAGTTCCGTGATGGACCTGCTGAGGGCGCTGACGGAAGAGATTAAAGGAATGAAGGCTAAACTTCAAGCAATAGATGAATTAAAAGATATCAAGGAAACGCTTGAAAAACATTCAGAATTATCTTTCGAAAATATGGAAAGATTGCAAAAAATTGAAGGTCTTCTAGAACATCAAAAAAATCAGGTTGAAAAACTGACACTGGAAAACCAAACATTGAAAAAAAAAATAGTCGATCTTGAAGGACGTGTAAATAGTGCTGAACAAAATCAGTTAAGCAAAACAATAGAAATCAGAGGAATCCCTGAAAGACCGGGTGAGACCGTCGTGGGAACTGTACTAAGCGTCGGCGTGGGCCTGGGCGTCCAGCTCAGCCCTGGAGACCTGGACCACGCGGTACGCCTCAGGCCTAAGGAACCTGGGACCCCGGGGACCATCATTGCTCGCTTCATCAGACGGACGGTGAAAGAGGACTTGGTGAGACAGAGAAAAGTGAAAAGGGATTTTTCTACGCGCCACCTCGGATGGAATGAAAACGACAGTCATCGCGTCTACGTGAGCGAGGCAATGACAGCCACCAACAGGCACTTATACTGGCTGGCCAGGCAGAAAAAGGTTTCCGCCAATATTAAGTATGTGTGGTTTAGTGGGGGCCGGGTCAGGTGTCGGAAGTCAGATGGTTGCCCAGCGGTGATTATAAACAAACCCTCAGACTTGGATGAGTTTATCTGAAAATTCTTTTCAAGTTTCCAATATTTTGAAAGACTTTTATTTTATTCACTTAAGAAAGAATTATTATTTGTGTTTATTTTTTTTCGTTATTTAAAAGGCATATATTTTAGTTTGTTAATTTGGCCATTTTATATCTTTAATCTTCCTATCTTTGTAATATATATACTCCATTTTTTTCTTCTAATCGAATTACATACGTGTTATAAGTCTGCATTTTATTTTTTTTTAAATAACGTTTATTCTAAATTCAGATTTTCTCATCTAAATTATCATTTTTTTATTACTATGCATATGTGTGCTTGCGTATATGTGTGTATGTGTAAGCATATATGTGTATATATTTTTATAATTGTAAATATTTTACTTTTTTATTTTGAATTCTTAGTATTTGTTTATTTTCTAATCAGTATAATTAATAACAATGTAGGTATCTATTTTTTTTTAAATAGAAGAATGTCATTTTATTTTTTAATATTATTTTTCATTATTTAAGAAATTCTATTTAAAAATGGAAAATATTTTATTCTTTTCGATGGAAGATATTTTATTTATTTACTTTATATTGAAGATATATCTGTATATCTGGACCAATTCTCCTTTTCATCTATTATTATATTTTATCAGTGGTTATTATCATTTAAAAGAAACTATGATATTTTTGTTAATATCCAATATTTTTCTCTTCTTACTGTTTCTTTTAATTGTTTTTATTTTATGTTTTCTTTTTTTATTATTATTTTTTGATTATTTGAGAAACTTCACTTTTAAATTAGAAAATACTATATTATTATTATTTTTTTTGGATGGAAGATATTTTATTTATTTACTTTATTTTGAAGATATATCTGTATATCTGGACCAAATTTCATTTCTATCTATTATTATGCTTCATCAGTGGTTATTCTCATTTAATAGAAACTGAGATATGTTTGTTAAATATCCAGTATTTTTTTTCTTCTCACTGTTTCTTTTAATGGTTTTTATTTATTTATTTTTTCCTTTATTATATTATTTTTTATTGTTTGAGAAATTTTATTTTAAAATGGAAAATACTTTATTTTTTTGGATAGAAGATCTTTTATTTATTTACTTTATTTTGAAGATATATCTGTATATCTGGACCAAATTTCATTTTTATCTATTATCATGCTTCATCAGTGGTTATTCTCATTTTATAGAAACTGGGATATGTTTGTTAAATATCCAGTATTTTTTTTCTTCTCACTGTTTCTTTTAATGGTTTTCATTTATTTATTTTTTCCTTTATTATATTATTTTTTATTGTTTGAGAAATTTTATTTTAAAGTGGAATATACTTTATTTTTTTGGATAGAAGATCTTTTATTTATTTACTTTATTTTGAAGATATATCTGTATATCTGGATCAAATTTCATTTTTATCTATTATTATGCTTCATCAGTGGTTATTCTCATTTAATAGAAACTGGGATATGTTTGTTAAATATCCAGTATTTTTTTTCTCTCCTCACTGTTTCTTTTAATGGTTTTTATTTATTTATTTTTTCCTTTATTATATTATTTTTTATTGTTTGAGAAATTTTATTTTAAAATGGAAAATACTTTATTTTTTTTGGATAGAAGATATTGTATTTATTTACTTTATTTTGAAGATATATCTGTATATCTGGACCAAATTTCATTTCTATCTATTATTATGCTTCATCAGTGGTTATTCACATTTAATAGAAACTGGGATATGTTTGTTAAATATCCAGTATTATTTTCTTCTTAGTATTTCTTTTAATTGTTTTTATTTTATTTATATATATATGTATGTGTATGTGTGTATGTATGTGTGTGTATATGTATGTGTGTGTGTGTGTGTATATATATATATATATACTTTGTATTGGCTTAAAAAACATATCTGTAATTTACAGTTCCACTTTTTCTCAATGTAAAATAGAGTGCTGGATGAAAAACTATTATATCCCTACCTTCAACCCTAATCCTCTTTTCAGTCTTTCCCCCTCAACCCTTACATTATGACTAATATCCTAACTTCCTGTCACATCAACGCACAATCTCTCCTAGCCCACTATGATGAATTCCAACTATATTTCCTTGACAATTTTTATCACATAGTAGCCGTATCCGAAACATGGTTAAAACCATTTATCCCCTCCTCTCAGGTTTCCCTTCCAAATTACTCCTTTCTCAGACATGACCGATCTGATCGCAGGGGAGGTGGAGTCGGGCTGTATATTCATGATAGCCTGAAAGCCAAAATCCTATTAATATCTCCTCATAATCCCTTACCTCACATAGAATATATGTTTGTTGAAATTTCAACCATCTCCTCACCCTTGCTATACGCCGTTATCTACCGACCTCCCCGTGTTCCATTTGATGACCTCTTCCAATCCTCCCTTGTCCAACTGGTCTCAGCATATAACAATATAATTATTTCTGGTGACTTCAATACTAATATGTTATCTGAGTCCAGTGACAAATCCTTCCTTACAGATCTAATATACTCCCTCAATCTTTATCTTGTTCCTTACTATCCTACCCACCACACACAATACTCAGATACCTGGTTAGACCTCCATATTTCTGATTCTCCTACAAAAATTATTTCCTCCTCACAGCACCCCGTTCCGTTTCTTTCATCACACGACCTTATCCATATCGCATATAACCTACCTGTCAAATCCTTTACACCAAAAATTATATCATATCGTAATTTGGACCTTCTTTCCCATGAATCCCTTCAACCTGATCTTGACTCCATCCACTGGGACTATCTATACTCCTACAACTCCATTGATCTTAAGGTCTCCTTTCTCACCTCAAACCTACGATCCATATTAGACACCCATGCTCCGTTAAAAACCAGAACCTTACGCCGTCCTACTGCGCCTTGGCTGACCCCAGAAATAAAGACAATGATGAAAAGAAGAGAAGCGGCAAGACGCAAATTTCGACGTACTCGTCAGCAAGATGATTATGCGTCTTTCAAGAGACTTCGAAACGAAACCCAATCCGCAGTACGACGTGCTAAATCTCTCCATATCCATTCTGTCCTTTCCGAAGCTCCCGATTCTAGATCTAAATGGAAAATTCTTCGTAAATTGTCCTTCCCTGAATCCAATAACCTTAGTTCTTTCCAAATCACGCCTGACGAACTCAATAATCATTACATCTCCTCAGCTTCTAATTCCTCAATAGCTCCTGACATTACTTACCGAAGGTTTAATCCTGACAGTTTCTTTTTTTCTCATGTTTCATACGACGAGCTGCTTGCTACAATCTCAAAATCCCATACCAATGACTATGGACCTGACAATATCCCTGTAAAATTAATAAATTCCAGCCTCCCATCCCTCATACCCATACTCTATCATATATATAATTTCTCTCTACAAAATTCAATTTTTCCTTCTTCCTGGAAAACTGCCCTCGTCCGACCACTAAATAAAGTTCCAAATCCTACCTCACCGCTAGATTTCCGTCCTATTTCTCTTCTCTCCAATCTTTCAAAACCGCTCGAACGCCTTGTTCAAACCCAACTCTCAAATTTCCTAGAAGAAAACTCCCTTCTTAGTCCTCTCCAATCCGGTTTTCGATCTGGTTATTCTACCCAATCCGCTCTCCTTAAAATAACGCAAGACCTCCAAACTGCCATTGATCGCCAACAAATAACAATTCTTATCCTTCTCGATTTCTCAAAGGCGTTTGACACCGTTGACCATAGCATCCTTCTTACCAAACTCCAAAATCTTCCAGTATCCAACAGTGCTTTGCGCTGGTTTCAATCCTTTCTCTCCGATCGTTCTCAGTACGTAGTAGTGCCAGACCAGCCCCCATCCTCAACCTTGCCCCTTTCCTGCGGTGTCCCACAGGGGTCGTCTCTATCTCCTACCCTATTTGCTATTTATATTAATGACCTGCCTCTCCATATTAATCACGCTAAATACCACCTCTATGCAGACGATTTTCAAATTTACCTTTCCTTCCCACCTCCCGACCTATTACCAGCAACAAAAAGACTACAAGAGGACTTAGATCGAATAAGTCACTGGGCTGTAGTCAACAAACTAAAACTAAATATTGAAAAAACAAAGGCCATTGTAATAGGATCCCATCACTTCTTGAAAACTGTTCCACATATCCCAACCCTCTTCCTAAATGGTAACCCTATAAAGTTTTATCCGACCGTCAGGAATCTGGGAGTAACCTTTGATCAAACCCTCTCTTTCAAGAACCATATTTCCGAAATTTCCCGCCGCACCTTTTACACCTTAAAGCGACTGAATTCCCTTCGTCACCTATTCCCGTATGAAACCCGGAAGCTCCTCGTTACCTCTCTAATATTCCCCCACTTCGACTACTGCTGTACCGTATACGGTTGTGTTTCTGGGGATCTCGAAGTAAAAATAAAACGCCTAATTAATTGCTTTGTTCGATTTATCTTCGGGGTCCCGAGATACACCTCCGTCTCCGAATTTTATAGCGAGTTGAAGTGGCTTTATCCTTCCAATCGTCGGAAGTATTTCCTTGCATCATTCCTATACCAAGTTATTCAATCCCGGCGTCCATCATACATTTTCAACCTTTTACAATTCAAATCCTCTGTCCATTCCCGCTGTACACGCTCTAGGCCTTCAGATTTATACACAACGGCCCACCAATCTGCACATTTTGACAGATCGTTCCTTATCCGATCCTCAATCCTGTGGAATTCTATTCCTCTTTCTATCCGTCACTCCAACTCTCTTCCTGTATTCAAATCCCGCTTATTCATTCATCTCATGACCATCCAGTCAGAACAAAATTGTAATTGACTCTATTTTATTCTATTTTCAACATATTTGCATATGTCTGTTTTCTGTTAGTTCTAGTCAAATTGTTTATAAATAATTAATTTCTCTAAGACTCTTAAGTCCAATTTACATGTTATGTAGATGTTATTCTAAAGGGACTTGTCCCAGAATAATAAAGAATTTATTTATTTATTTATTTAAAATATAATTTAAAAAAAAATTAAAAAAAAGCTCCTGTTTGTTTACAAACATAGCATCCATTTTGGATGCTAAGAAAAAAGGTCCCTGGCAGGTAGCTACCAGGTAAAAGTCAAGTAGTTTCAGTTTTGAGAGGGGACTTGTGAGAGCGAGGAGCTGCTGTATGAATATGAAGAATCATTGTCAGCCTGGTTACATATTGTTCGCATTATGTTTGTAAGTTATTATTATAATTAAAAAGTTAAATAATAAAACTGTGCCTGATTGTCAAGAACCCATACCATACTCCCCTATCCTGAGAGTAAATTGAATAATAATGAATTGATTTATTCTTAAAATAATATTTTTAAAAATAAGCATATTATACTATATTTGACATATATAGTAAGAGAAAGTATTGCGATTGAGATTATCGTGATTAAGTATTGAAAATTTTCGAATTATAGTTTTAACCGGAAATACACGTTTTAGGGTCCATGAGTCCAGATGACCAAGTCCTATAAAAAGGTCTGTGTGATAAGTCCAGTACGAAAACGAAAAAGTCTTGCTATACTAAAATTTCATATTTAAGACAACTATATACCGCAGATGTTACAGCAACTTTTTTTAATAAAAATCAGCTAACCAGAAGAGCCACTTAATACCAGGCATACAGCACCTTTTTCAATAACTAAAGGTTTTGTTCAAGGTGCAAAATGCATGGTAAGAAGCGGCACTTCTGGTCAACTGATTTTGATGAAAATGTTGCTGTAACATCTCAGGCATAGAGACGCTCTTAAAATATTAAGTTTCAGTTTTACACAACTTGTCGTTTTCACGCTAGACTTACCACATGCATACACACACACACAGACCTTTTTTCAGTACTTGGTTATTTAGACTCAGGTGCCCCTAAAACGTGTATTTCCGTTGAAAACTGGAATTCGAAAATTTTCACGATCGCAATACTTTTCCTTACTCTATATTTCATATATAGGTAAAAGTGAAAGTAATAATAAACCAAAATCGTTTTATTATTATTTACATACTGGAAAAATAAAAAAAAATGGGTTTTAGGATAAAGAAAAAAAAAAAGTAATTGGCTTTTGTTTAACCTGATACGCAGAGTCTTAGACTAGTGATCGAAGATATCTTGTTGAAGAAGGGTCTCAGGTAAGGTTTCTATCGATCGTTAGTTTCATTCTATGGTTGCCTTGTGGAAAAAGGTATTTAAAGGTTGATGATGCATTTGAGTTGGCGACTCCCAAGATTACTCCATTAATGGTGACGTCTGCTTAACAGCAATGGAATCGTGTTAATGAAATTTAAATGACGAGTCAAGCTAGTGTAGATATATCTTTTTAGTTATTCATATTTTTGAGATCTTTCGTCGCTCCTCCAATTTGAAATTTTGAATTTCGTTCGTCCAATTTTTCCTTTTGGAACCTAGGCTTCTGATTCCCCTCCTTCCTAATATTCCCCCACTTTGACTGTTGTTGTACAATGTTTGGAGGTATTTCTGAAAATCTTGAGGCAAAACTAAAATGGCACTCCAAGAACATCTCTGTTTTACGTAGAATTTAAGTCTCTTTATCTTTCCTACTGTTGTATTTCTTGGCATCTTTTTTTTTTTAAATGAAGTAATCCGATCGCCTGTCTATCATATCTATTAGATCTTCTTTTATTGATATACTTCATACATTCCTGGTACACCTGTTCCCTTTCTTCTGATTTGTATATGACGCAGCTTTCGACTGATCTTTCCTAATCCGATCCTCCTGTATATGGACTGTATTCTTTCTTATGCCAGTGATTCTAATACCCTTCCGATCTAAAAGCCGATAAAACTGATTTTCATAGATAATAATATAATAGATTATTTAATAAAACACATGTTTCTATTGAAATTTAATGTAATTAATTCTTTAAAGAGGTTACCTGTAGCAGGGTGGTTAGCTTAACAGCCTCCTATGCCAAAGGTCCCGGGTTCAAACACGCAGGTAGCCCTAGGATTTTTTAATGGGAGTAAAAAATCCTTAGTTATGCCGTCCTTCGGAGGGGACGTTAAAAGGTGGTCCCGAGCCTGTGCGATGTCAGGTACTCGTTAAAGATCCCTATCCTAATTAAACCTGGATAGGCAAAATTTAGGACTCCCACTGTAGCATCGTCCGATTAGCCACAGCAGCATAAAGGGACGTTAAATAAACAAACAAAACAATTCTTTAATAATTTATTTTTATCTCTAGGTGTATTTAAAAATTCTTAAAAACTATTTAAATTTATTTTAACTACAGAGGTAAGTGAAAGTCGTGTGTTGCGCGAACTAGATTTGTTCTTTAAACCTAATTCGACAAAACTTTGTGATAACCTTTCTAAGAACGAAGAATTGGAGTGCCATTATCTTTCATACTGTTGTATTTCTTGGCATCTTTTTTTTTAAAATGAAGTAATCCGATCGCCTGTCTATCATATCTTATCTTATTGATATACTTCATACATTCCTGGTACACCTGTTCCCTTTCTTCTGATTTGTATATGACGCAGCTTTCGACTGATCTTTTCTAATCCGATCCTTCTCTATATGGACTGTATTCTTTCTTATGCCAGTGATTCAAATACCCTTCCGACTTAAGAATCTCATTTAATTTTAATGACTTCCAGTTTATTCATTTTATAATGATTTTTAACGAGAAAAAACAACTAAAAACAGATAGAAGCATGCATTTTTTTTCTATATTCTTAAATTAAATAAGCATTGTATTGGGTTGTACAGAAAAAATGCAGGGTTTTGTTTAAAAATAAAAACGTAAGATTTACAACTGATTTATTTAACACTAATAGTCTCCAATAATATGAATACATTGCTACCACCGTGCTGGCAACCTATCACCACAGTAGGAAAGTGACGTTAAATGAACAAACGGTATGGTTTTATTTTATTAATTTGAAATAGGCCGAAACGGGGCTCAAACGGTCAGGAGCAATTTTGAAGTTTGAGGTAATGGTAGTATAGAGAGTGCAACAAAAATTTTTAAACAAGAAGGTCTCGAGGCCATCTTCTTTTCAGACGCCTCGGAGGATAATCAGGAATTGAAGAGGAAGTAAGGGTTGAAACTAGTGGGTTGGAGTGGGAATGGAGTTTGTCAAAGAAGGATTGATATCTAGTTTGGGCCAAATCAGCAACATATGGAACATTTAGGTCTTTATGGATGATTTTATTTGTGACAAAGTAAGGAGCGTTGAGGATTTTACGAAGGATTTTGGATTGTAAGGATTGGATACGGGAAGAATTCGATGGTTTAGTAGAGCCCCAAAGCTCAACTCTGTAAGTCCATATAGGCCATATGTAGATGAGTCTTTTGTAGTTAAGTGGAAGGTTTGAGCGTCTGTCTAGTAAGTGTTGAAGTAATCGAAAGCGGCGAGCAGTTTCTTGTCGTTTCAGTCTTGTGTGTGGATTCCATGTGAGACGTTTGTCAAGGAGCAGTCCTAGGTAGCGGATCTGTTCAACAGGGACAAGTGGAATATTATTAAAGGATACTGTGGGACAGGATGTCATTGGTTGACGATGAAGGGTAAATGTTATTTGATGGGACTTGTTGGAATTTATTTTAATTCTCCAATTCTGACACCATATCTCAAGGTCTCTGATGTGGGATTGAAGGGTTTGAGAGGCAACAGTTGGATCGTTATTGACTGATAACAGCAACAAAAATTAAAAAAAAAAAAAAAATGTGAGGGATATTTCAGCTTAGAATACAAGGTCGTTGAAGGATTTGTTCTGTGACCCATGGTGAAAGAAAATCTCAGAATTGTTCAAGAACTTGCGGGGAAACTCAATGTAAGCACCTCAAACGAGCCTTCTTGAAAGCAGGATGATGAATAATTTAACTAAAATGGTTATTCATTATAAACTTGTACGACCAGTTTTAACATATGTGTCGAGGTATGGTTAGTATAATGGACAAGATAGGGCCACAGAAGGCCTTGACAATTGCGTGTTCATGCAATGAAGAGCCGTGGTAGAAGCACGTACCGCAGCATCAGATCTGAGGTTACTCTGCCAGGTAGGGGGCAAATCTGCACATACCAATTAGCAGAGAGGACTAGTAAGGGAGGGAATGCCCCGTGTGATGGAAGCACAACAGCAGCGGATAGGGCTCCTCATATGTGCACATGTAGAAACCATGTACCCCCATCCTACGAGGGGTATAGGAAGGAGGAAGGAGAGAAGATAGGTAAAGGATGTTAAATAAAGACAGACCACATTATTTTACTAAGGCAGAGATGCTCTGACCTAGGGAGATATCACCTGGTAGAAGCAGGTTGGTGATCTGAAGAGCTGTGCTACTTTTTGTTATACCCATAAAACATACGTCAAGTTATCTCGCAAGGTTTATTCATTATCTTGTAACAGTTACATGAACAATGATATTTACAATAGTATCAGCGAATTAAAATATACAATTTTAAGCCGCTAGCGCTACCTTTGAGCGAGCACGTGTAGCATCTGCTACCGGGATAAGAATACAATGGATGTTCCTCATCTTCCTCATAAGAACAAGATGCCTAGATCTCTTGGCAATCTAGATCTCTTCGGAATTGGTTGGTTGATGCACAGGATCGGGAGAACTGGCGGAGTCTGAACCAGTAGGCTCTGATCTATCTATGGTTCGTGCGCAGACGAAGAAGAAGAAAAGTGGATCTTCAACGACAACAGTAGATCTCGCAGAAAAAGGAAAAGCAACACTAAAATGTATAGATCAAAGAGACTTACAAAAGGGGTTTCGTTGATTATTGAATTCTAAGCATTCCACATTCTATTCGGAGTGTATGGAGGAGCTGCCTCCATGTTGGCAGAAATTATTATTGAAAACAAAGGAGACTATTTTTATTAATAAAAAGTGGTATGAATCTTTTTATTTTATTTTTCCCTTTTAAAAGTGTAATCTTTCATTATTTTACCGGATAAAACAATTAATAATTAATTTAGATAATCGTCAGTTCTCAGCGCAAAGACATGTGGCGGTGCATGGCGGAGAGTTGACGAAGGAAATATCGATTGGTCCTGCCGCTGCCAGCTGATCTGTAGCCTCGGAACATGCTTCGTCTCCTCATCTTAGCAGCGGTTTCTAGCCTCGCTGCAGGTAATACAGCTATTAATTAGTTAATGAAGTAATTAATTAACTATAAATAAAATGATTTATGGTTCAGTTCGGAAATATATTTTGATCCAGCATCCAAAGTGCCCCCAACTTCCTCTTATGAGACACGGGGGGTAGTTCTGTGACATGCCGAATTGTGTTGTTTAATCATTCATGTTGTATATTTATATGTAATACTATTTTTAGAAAAAAATCATAATAGCTTACTGTTAATTCATTTTTTCCTGACACGTTTTACGTATATTTTTAATCCGTCAAACATCTAAAAATTAACGCAAATATGATCATTCTGTAACACTGTTGCTTTTAGCCAGGCTAACATGATGAATCACAAACATTATGGAAACATGTTCTATGTCAATCATGAAGATTATTCACCACTTTCTGTACTCCAAATATAATCAAAAACCTCCATAATTCCGTGCCATAAAAAGTACATAAATCCTTATCAAACATTCAGATTTCTTTCTAATTTTCTTGGTAGAAAATAATAAATAAATACGATTTGAGAGGAGAATATTTCGACTAACCCATTTATTCTCTGTCACAAAGATTAGTTCCTAAAATTTAATATGTAATCGTTTGTACTTGGTCTTTTACTGTTTTTAGGAAAAGATTTACATTTGTAAGAAATTATTGAAAGTTGACTTTTAAACTGAATCAAAAGTGCAAATAAACTCAAAAATGACGCCTTAATAAATGCAGATCCTTCCGTACATAAGATGATTTATATTATAAGCAAAAATAAAAAGTTGAATCGTGATTATTCAAGTGGTTATTTAACCGATGAAGACAGAATAGATGAGTGGAATTTCAAAAACCAAGAACTTTTGTTCAGTATCATCAACTTTAAAATCGAACTTCATTAACAAAAATGATGAAATCCAAGTACTACATTTATTGGGCGTATTTAGTGTGTTAAGTAGAAACTGTATTCGCTAAATAATTTACTAAATAAAATTATAAATATATAAAAAATATGTATTTAAATTTCTCAGCAGTTTTTTTTTTTTTTTTTTTTACATTTATAAGACTGCTTTATAAGTTGGATTGTTGAAATTTGGTTTTAAAAGAAATCTTAAACTTTGTTGAGTCGGTCTGAATAATCGTTTCTCGTTATTATAACTGAAAAAAAGGATAAATATGGAATATGAAAGAATTTTATTTCTAACTGAACAGAAACAGTATTTCAGCTAAATTTGTTTTTTCGCAAAAAAAAAAAAAAAAGAAGAGTTTTAAGTGGAGCTACCGCTAGAGATTTTAGAAAAATGTTATCTAACATAAAAATTGTAGAAGGTAATGGAGTGTGACAAAAAATTGCATAAACTTAATTTAAAATGAATTTTTCCTTAGAAACTGAATGCGATTCTTTCTTGTATTTTTCAAACTTAACTTTAATTAAAAGTTTTTTTTTTTACGTTTTTTTTTTTAAGATTTTTCATTTTTAGTTTGGACATGTACGTTTATGCTTACTTGACGGTGTTATCGATAATGAGTAATATTTTGATTTTGGTAGTAGCCGGAATTATTAGCATTATTGGAATTATTAGCTGCCTCTCATGTTTCAACCCACAATTTTGAATTACTCCTAAAACACAAAATAATTCTAATTAAACTAATTACCATAGAATGTTGTTACAGACTAATCTTAAACCCATAGTATTCTAGAGGGACCAGAGGATAATAAAGAAGATAATAAAGAATTTATTTATAATTATTATTTAAAATACACGTTATAATTATATACAAGTCTTATAACGCTTTATAGACAGGTCTTACGGAATGGTTGTATATATCTATATGGCAAGTACATTAAAGATACGAAGAGTCAATGAAACTAGAAAATAATAATAAGTAGTAAAAACTTTATATTTTTACAACCTATGAATTCCTCTTATGAATATTTTTACAATGAATGAATTCCCTCCCTTATTATCTCTTACAGTACCTAACGGACTACCTATCCATTTCCATAATACGTTAGAAATCTTGGTGTCGTCTTCGACCAAAACCTTTCATGGACTAACCATGTTTCCTATATCATTCGCAATTCAATCCTTCTCTTAAACTCTTCTCAAGATTGCGTGATGCACTACCGTTTAAAGTTCGTCGGCTCCTTGTTTCTTCTCTCGTCTTCCCCCACTTTGACTAGTTTTTGGTGGATTGTCTGGTGGACTTGAGATGAGATTGGAAAGGCTAATGAAATGTTTTATTAGATTCATCTTCGGAGTCCCCAGACGCTCCAGCGTCGTCGACAGGTATGCCGAGTTGAAGTGGCTCAATTCAGTTTCTCGCCGCAGTATTTCCTGGGAGTATTCCTATCGCACTTTTAAAACCAAGTCCACCTACGTTCTTACTACTATCCCTTGTTTATCAGTACATTCGTTTAACACAAGATCCCAACCCACTAACCTCTATTTGCCCTCTCATCGAACATCATTCTTTAAAAAATCTTTTAGTTTGCGTGCCACCTCTCTTTGGAATTCCATACCTACCTCTATACGCAAAGTTTCTTCCTTAACCTCATTTAAAAACAAATTATTCCATCATCTCCTCAGTAATCAGTCTTCCGAATCATTGTATAAAAAATTAAGAATAATAGTCATATTTCAAGTTAACAAAAACTTTTTTTTCTACGATTTTACGATATTAGTGTGAGGTTCAATCATAGTATCTCTGTATGCACATGTTTTCAGTATTATATATTCATACATGAATGTTCTATTGTCGTATTTACTACACTATAAATAATGCAAGTAGTAGTCATATGTCGTTCAAGCAACAGTATTTACTATGTTTATATATGATATAAGTATAACCTTAAGTTTGTTTTTGTAATGTTTTTATTTTTAAGCCAGACTTAATACTCACTCTTGTACATTTTTTGTTATTCTTAGGGGACAGAAGACCCAGAATAAAATTTATTTTTCTTCTCCTTCTTCTTCTTCTATGAAGTGTATTGTGTTCAGTAACAGTCGGGATCAGCAATGTTTTTACCCCAACATACGCGCGAGAAAGGGCTATCATACTCAGCCGTACATTTATTGGTTACCCACTTTATAGAGGTCATCTCACAGCTGAAATTTATTTATTTATTCCTGGCTACAGTCATGCAAGAACCTGGGCCTCTCTTACAACTCTTCTCCATTCCCTCAAATCCCGGACAAGCATACGGCATCATCTTCTTTTGGACGTTCTTACCTTCGTCCTGCAACCTATGACGTGGTCTTCCTCGAGAAGGCTTTTGCGAATACATTCTCTGGGCATACGTGCTACATGTGAATAAGGGCATACCTTAAAGTTCTTAATGTGAATTGAATTTGATTAGTTTTTGTTCTACTCTTTATTCTGAAATTTTAAAATCGTCAATTGATCTTTTGTTGTAAGTTTGTTTATTGGTTCCATAATTTTCTTTAGCAATATGGCTCTGTCTAGTTTTGTAAGGGGGTATAAAACTCTATGTACGTTTTAATTTATTTTATTTTATTTTGTTTCTAAAAATAATTTTAGTAAGATGATAAGGTGTTTAAAAATTGTATTTTGGTTTATTATTTGACTAAAACTTGTAAATTTTCTGTTTATCTTTAAAATTAAATTTTATTTCAGGTTGGTTTTTGTGTAATTTTAAGTTGTTTACAAGTATTTATGTACTTTTCTTTATAAAGAAAGAGTGCTGCCAATGGGCAGTTTCTCTTCATGTTCATTTCATGTTTTATAATATTACAGTATATTTACTTGATGTATTTTTTGTACAGTTGTAAATTTCAATAAAAAAATATATTAAAAAAAAATTCTTTATAAAGAGAAATTTTAATTTTGTTCTGTAAGATTAAATATTTTAAATCATTTGTGATATCGATGGTTTGGTGATTAAAATTTTATTTTATGTTTGGTTATTTTTCTACTTCTTTTTAATTATTACTTTTATTGATTCTTAGGTTGATTATTACATTTTTATTAGTAAATTTTCTATATGGTTTAGTGAAATTCGAGTTATTCACAAGTGTTATTTTATAATACTCTTTATAATTTTATATTCACAAGTATTTGTTTAATTCACCTATAATACGCTTAATAGTTGAACATCTTTAGTATCATTTTCGTGAAATTTTGAGTTTTCAAGTATTTTTATTTGTGAAGAAAATTTTTATTTGATTTTGTATAAAGAAATACTTGAATAATTTTAGATTCAACAGCTAGTCATTTTATGTTCATTATTTTTCTAACTTTGTTTCTTTTTATAATTATTGTTTGTATTGATTCTTATGTAGATTATTAATTTTTGAGCTTAAATTTTCTATCAGGTTTGTAAAATTTAAGTTATTCACAAGTATTTACTTTATTTTATTTATAGATATTCTTGACAATTTTCTTTATAGGTAAATATTTTTAGTTTCATTTTTCTGAAACTTTGAGTTTTTCAGAATAATTTAAATATTTTTATTTGTAAAGAAAAGTTTTATTTGATTTTTGTTTATAATGAAATATTGAAAATAATTTAAAATTCAACAGTTATTCATTTTATGTTTATTACATTTTTGTATTCATTTACTTATAATTATTGTTTTGTAAAAATTGTCGGCTGATATAATTTATTTGAATTCTCAGGAGACTCCATTGTCTCAGAGCATCAAAATGTAAAATTGTAAATATGTTAAAAAGGTATATAAAATCTCTCTCTCTCTCTATCTTCGTCTCTCTCTCTTCTCTCTCTCTCTCTCTCTCTCCGTCTCTCTCTCTCTCTCTCTCTCTCTCGACATACGTGCTACATGCCCCAGCCATCGGATCTGGTTTCCTCTCACGATGGAGACTAAATCTGGTTTTCTATACATTCGGCCCAGCTCTTCGTTGGTAGGAGAAGGAACTCTTCTTTCCCATGCCTATAGTTTCCGCTCTTAAGTCTTAGAAATCAACCAGGTCTCTGAACCATACATAACAACTGTATATTTTCGTACAGCATGATTTCTTATTCTGTGAGACAGCGTTCTATAATTTAAAATCGAGCGCATTGCGAAACAGCACTTATTCTAGGCGGTCATCCTTGCTTTTAATTCATCCGCCATTTCATTATCACTGTTGAAATAACAGAATAAATAATTATTATGCCACTGCTGTGTTTGAATCCAAGATCTATAAAACAGCGATTCAGTGCTCTATCGAGTGGACCACAACGCTGTCTAAACTATAAATATCGATTTTATAATTAAAGAGTTTGTTTATTTATTTAACTTCCCTTTATGCTCCTGTGGCTAATCGGAAGATGCTGCAGTGGGAGTCCTAAATTTTGCCTATCCAGGTTTTATTAGGATAGGGATCATTAACGAGTACCTGACATCGCACAGGCTCGGGACCACCTTTTAACGTCCCCTTCGAAGGACGGCGTAACTAAGGATTTTTTACTCCCATTAAAAAATCCTAGGGCTACCTGCGGGTTTGAATCCTGGACCTTTAGCATAGGAGGCTGTTATGCTAGCCACCCTGCTACAGGTAACCCTACAAAAAAAAAAAAATTATCCTTGCCAGGGAAAAACAATGGACTACTTGTCCTAATGAGGGAGAAATTGAGTATTCGGACGAACAGAAGATTGATGAAGTATAGATTAAGGAAGGTGCGCGCACTCGATATTATTAATAATATGGTATCTGACGTTAATGAGTAGCTTATTAATGTTTTTCTTTTGAATTTCTTATTATTTTTGTTGATAGGGATGAAGCAGATCGAAGCTAACCCCGAGGCGAAGCGGCTCTACGACGACCTCCTCTCCAACTACAACAGGCTCATCAGGCCGGTCCCCAACAACACGGACACCCTAACTGTCTACCTCAGGCTCAAGATGTCTCAGCTACTAGAGATGGTGAGCAAATGATCTTATGAACTGTCGAAAGTACTAATTAAGTTATAATATAACAATATATAATAAATAATTAAAGGTATTAAAACAGAGATCGGTATGATGATGGAAGAGTGATTGGAAGGCGGAAGAAGAAGAAGCAATAAGACAGTGATTAACAATGATGGCATGCAATAAAAAATAAAACTAATAATTATAAACAAAATGACAGCAATAAAAAAAAATGGTCGAAACTATCAAAGAAATAATGAAATTGAATTTCTATAGAAACATGTTTTTTATTAAAAAATCTATTAAATTATTATCTACAATAATCATTTAATTATATAGGCTTTTCATCATTCTTTATTATTTTTTACTAGGTTCTGTATAAGATAATATTGTTTATAAAATCTTTAGCTTTCTAATGGTAAGTCATACATGTATATTACTGCTCCTATGTTCTAAAACAAAAAATTGCATTAAAAAAATATTTTCTCCTTTAGTTGGATAAGAATTCGTTCAACTTATATATTTAGCTGTTTTTTAGTAATGCTTATCAGATGATATGATCAATTTAACAAAAACTACAAAATTAAAGGTACTTTAGAAGAACAAAATTTATAATGTCGGCATTTAAGCCCTGTCATACTATTTCAATAAGAATGAAATCTACATGATATTAAAGCCCATTAAATTTGACATCTACATAGCGATTTTAATCAAAATAGTTGCAGCCGGTTTTGAGAAAATCGTAAAAAAATGCTAAATGCATGGTATAAAGTAGATCTTCTGGTCAGCTGATTTAGATGAAAAAGTTGCGGTAACATCTCGTGCAAATATGAAAATTCAGTATTGTAAGACTTTTCGTTTTTATGCTGGACTTAAAATATCGGCATTTAAGCCCTGTCCGACGATTTTAATCAGAATGAAACCTACATGATATGAAAGCCCATTACATTTTACATCAATATAGCGATTTTAATCAAATTCGTCGGAACCGTTTTCGAGGAAATCGAAAAAAGGTGCAAAATGCATGGTATAAAGTGTCTCTTCTGGTAAGCTCATTTTGATGGAAAAGGTTTTGTAACGTCTCGGGCGTATATTTGTCTTAAATATGAAATTTCAGTTTCATATGATTTATCATTCTCGCCCGGGAGTTGCCACACAAACACACACAGACCTTTTTGCAGGACTTGGTCATTTGGACTCAGGGGACCCTAAAAGTTGTATTTCCGGTTAAAACTGGAATTCCAAAATTTTCACGTTCGCAATACTTTCCCTTAATATATATTTTATATATAGGTAAGTGAAAGTAAAAATAATTATGTATATGAATAAATTACGTAAATCTTGCACAATTTGTACATTAATTGAAAATTAACTTTCATTTCTGATTCATAGAATTTAAAAAATAATGTACAGACTTTTTTTTTTATGAAATGGCTGTTACGTACTACCGTGCGGCATTGGAAACATATAATGTTCTTTATGATGAATACAATGGCCTGAACATCTTGCCCGAATTCAGTATTCAGAGACAGAAATCTTTTGTCCATGATCAGAATGGAAAAAATAACGATGCTTGGGAAATGTCTTGAGGGCTCACCAAATGAAAAGAGAAGTTGATAAACTTAAAAGATATGGTTCTCCGAGACATATGTCAGAAATATTACAATAAAAAAATCTTTAATTGAACGAAAGATCCTTATTATTTGGACTAAATTATAAAAGTGAATTTACGGAAAATATATATTTTTTTACTTTAACTTACTATATATAGTAAGGGGAAGTATTGAATTCGTGATAATTTTCGAATTAAAGTTTTCAACGGAAATACACGTTTTAGGGTCCCCTGAGTCCAAATAACCAAGTCCCGCAAAAAGGTATATGTATGTATGTGTGTGTGTGGTAACTCCCGGGCGGAAACGGTAAGTCCTATGAAACTGAAATTTCATATTTAAGACTAATATACGCCTGAGACGTTACAAAACCTTTTTCATCAAAATGATCTTACCAGAAGAGGCACTTTATACCATGCATTTTGCACCTTTTTTCGATTTTCTCAAAAACGGTTCCGACGATTTTGATTAAACTCTCTATATCGACGAAACTTTAATAGGCTTTCATATCATGTAGGTTTCATTCTGATTAAAATGGTCTGAAAGGGCTTAAATGCCGATATTTTAAATTTTCTTCCTCTAAAGTACCTTTGATTTTGTAGATTCAATAAAAATATCTATATTATCTTGTTAACGCTGATGAAAAACAGGTAAATATATAAATTGAATAAATTCGATACCCAACTAAAGGAGAAAACAGAAAAAATATTTTTTTAATGCAATTTTTCGTTTTTAAACATAAGAGCAGTAATATACATGTATGATATACCGTTTGAAAGCTAAATATTTTAGAAAAAATATTATCTCACACACAAGCTTTTAAAAGTTAATAGAGAGTGATGAAATGAACATAAAACTAACTGATTATTTTATATAATAATATAATAGATTTTTTAATGAAACACATGTTTTTTCTATATAAATTCAATTGAATTAATTCCTTAATAGTTTCACGTATTTTTATCTCTAACTGTTTTTGAAAATTCTTTCATTTATTTTAAAAATGGAGGTGAGTGAAAGACGTGTGTTGCTCGCACTAGATTTTTTACTGATAGTTTGGCTTACGTAATTACAACCTGTACGTTTAAATAGTAAAAAAATATATTTCAGTATTTTATATAATAGTAACAAATTCTGAAAACGCTGGGAATTATTGCACTATAATTTATTATTTTCATAAAATATATATATATTTAAAAAATATTGGAATTTAATGTAATATATTTTTATTTAGTTCTTGATATATTTTTAAAACATATATATGTAATGTGTGGCAATGTTGAGTATCTATAATATCGTCAATATCTGAGGAACATAGTTGAAATCCGTGTCAAATGAAAGGAAAAAAAAAATTTGAGTCTCATTGGATCATAACTGAAAATATTAAACAATAACAACGCATCCTATTACAACACGAATAACCTTTTTTTTGTTTTGATATTATAATATTACTTTAATAATACTTGTAATAGCTATTATTTGTACACGTACAGATGTATCATTTAATTATTTTTTGATCAGTTTTTTTCAAATAATACATCCTTCTATGAAATAATAACAAAACAGTATCATTGAATATAGTAATATTATTTTCTGCTTTATTTTCTAGAACTTGAAGAATCAAGTGATGACAACAAACCTTTGGGTTGAACAGGTAAGTGTTAAAATTTGAGGTTTTAATATAAATATTGAAATTCGCGCTGTTTGGTTTGCAATTTGTTTGATGGCAATTCCTTAAAATGAATCTCTCCCTACCTTCTCACTCTTGCAACAATTTATTAGTAACCTAATGGACAACCCATTCAATAGTAACCTATTCAATAAACTCATTCAACAATTTCAATCATTGGAATAGTTTGAACTTTTAATGACTTAATTTTGTCTGTTAATTCAGAAATGGGTCGACTACAAATTGCGTTGGGATCCTGAAGAATATGGCGGAGTCGAGATGCTTTACGTACCTTCAGAGCACATCTGGTTACCTGATATCGTCTTATATAATAAGTAAGTTATTATATATTAATCAACAAGGTTAATGGGTAAATATTGGGTTGTAAAATTAAATAGTAGCGTTTTTTAATATTTCAATTTAGTCTTCTCTGTGTTTATAAAATCATTTTAACTTGCTCAATAATGTTTAAATATTCTAAAAAAAGATTAGTTAAGGTGCTTTTATGCTTAAGCTTCAACCGAAAATCCTCATCTTTGAGTGGTGTTTTGCTTGCTCGAACCTTAATGAAAAAAAAAATTTCGTCTTTTAATGATTTTTTATTTCCTAAAAAGAAAATCCGCTGGACAGACGGTGAAAAAAATTTGCAGGGTGTATGGTGATGATGTCTTAGAAGAAAGAACTGTCCGTAAGTGGTTTGCTCGGTTCAGAACCGGAAAGTTTGATTTGGAATACGCAAAGCAATCGTGTCGTTCTTCAACTGTTGATCATGCCCAAATTCTAAAAATTACCTGAAAGTTGACATGTAATAGATCAAAATGGGTCATATATAAATTGATTAAAAACATTTACAAGAATCTGAGTGTTTATTGAAATCACCAGTAAAAAACGCTAAAAAGTTGTTTTACAACCAAAAAATAACAGTTTATGAAAATGAATTTATATTATTTTATATAAAATAATTAAAGTATCCGAAATAAGATAACTGATCAACAGAACTGTTTTGATATAATAGAATATGTATTTAAATACTCTTTGTAATAAACATAAGAAAATGAAAACTTGTACATTTTACACTAAAACATAGTTTAGAAAGTTAATATAATAGGTTCATACCTTGTTTATAGAGGTTAACACTTTCTTTTTAAAAAGAGGCAATGTTCAATTTTTTTTAATCCTTAATTATAAGAGCTTTGATTACTTTATCAGCTAACAATTGAATGCGAGTGAAAATCGTGTGTTGTGCTCACCGAATTTTTACAAGTTTCTTCGTAGAGATGCTGTTAATGTTTTTATGTTAATTTTTTCATCATTATCTGGCGCAACAACTCGTCATCGAGTGTGGACCTCCTTCAGAATCCTCAGCCAGTTGACTCTATCTTGTATGTATTTCTCCAAGGAGATGATCCCAAATGTGTCTCATATATTTGTTTAAAGGTAAAAATAGACATTAAGCGAGTAGACTAGGAGTCTCGTAGAAAAATCAGAAATCTTTCGCTCGAAAACACATTTTATTCAATATCTCGGGTCCTAAGGAAGGTAAAAAAATAAGCTTGGTGTCAAAATTATTCTATTACAAAGCGGAATAATTACAAATAATAATCTATTAAAATATTAAAGTTTTATGCTTGGTAATAACCCTAAAAATATAAATAATCTCGTCAAAACAGTACTTTTTAATAAGGTTTCTTAAAAACAGTGATCAGATTAAGATTCCTTCTAGGAGTGAGGAAAACAGTTTTTAAGAAAACTTATTAAAATTATGTTTTAATGAGATTATTTATATTTTTAGGGTTACTACCAAGCATAATTCTTTTTTTTTTTTTTTTTTTTTTCGTTTAGGCCATCTAAGGTGCTTGTGTTTACATCTGTTGTCTTTGACCATCAGTTGGATGGTTGCTTTACTGTCAGTACCTTTAGCTTTTCTGTTGGCCCAATTTTCTTTCATTTTTCTACTGAACTCAACCTTAAGTTCCTCGGACCATTTCTTGGATGCATTGTGCCTAAACTCTGTGAAAGACTTGAGGAAAGGTCTTGTTTGAACGGCCAGGCGGTAGCGACTTCTGTCATTGATGGTATTTTCCTCGATTCCTCTCAACATGTTCATTGAGACTTCCCCTTGTTGGCTACTCTAAAGATCTTATGGGACAGCCTGTGATGGTCCATTCTGTTCGAATGGCCGTAGAAAGCCATACGTAAAACGTAAATATTTTAATGACCTATTTTTTTAATTATTTCGCTTTGGAAAACGGTGATTATGACACCAAAATAATTTTTTTACGTTTACTAGAACAAGATATATTAAATAAAAATTTTTTTTTCGCACTCAAATATACCGATTTTTTTACGCGACTCTGGGCAGCTTTGGCCCCTGATATTTTGCAAAATCTAATGGTTTAATGTCTATATTAAAATCAGCAAGACACATGCGGGAACCTTTCCTTGTGAGCAAGGTCCTAGCATGTTCTGCGACAGCCTCCATCCACCTCAGGTTAGGCCTCCTCACACTTCTTCTGTCATGGCTCTTCTTCAGCCTCGACATATCCTCCATTCTTGCTACCTAGTCTGCCTATCTGATCCTCCCAAGCTTGGTGACCTTGACTGGGCTATTGAGGTGGTTATAAAGTTCTCGGTCACTACGTCTTCTCCATACTTCATCTACTTTTATGGACCCATAGATTTTTCGAAGGATCGTCCTCTCAAATATCCGAAGCCTTTTCTCATCAATTTTTGCCATGCCTCTGAGCCAACACTAGTCGAACTAATGATAATTTTGTATGGTTCAATATTTTTTTCTAGCGCTGACGGAAATTACGAAGTGACCCTGATGACGAAGGCAACGCTGAAGTACACCGGCGAGGTGATCTGGAGACCGCCGGCCATCTACAAGTCCTCCTGCGAGATCAACGTCCTCTACTTCCCCTTCGACGAGCAGAGCTGCACCATGAAGTTCGGGAGCTGGACCTACAATGGCTTCCAGGTAACGCAATATCATAAACTTTTCTGTTAATGTATTAAACTAAGTGTGGGGACATCTGTAGTGTAGTGGCTAGATCGCTGGTTCAAACTCGGCAGATGGCCCTTGGATTATTTAACGGGAGGAAAATCCTTGGTTATGCCGTACATAAAATTATGATCCCTAGCTTGTGCGATGACATATTTTAGTTTTTTTAAAGAACCAATTCTAATTAAATCTGTGCTATGGTTTACTTATCTTTTTTTTCGCCTTAAATCGAGGATTAAATATTATAGTTTATTGTACAAGTCTGTAGGTCGTAGGAAGTGAAAAAGTTTTGCAGTTGTCTGTATGTTGTCTTGTAAATAGGTTGGTAGGTCAGTGTCAATTGCAATATGAGCTCTTTGAGTATCATAAGCCCTACACTCTGTCAAAACGTGTTTAACAGTAACCGGGCAACCGCATGTTGGACAGTCAGTAGGAGGTTCCCGTGCCATGAGATGTCCGTGGGTTAGTCGGGTGTATCCAATGCGCAGGCGCACCAGGATAACCTCTTCCCTTCGCTTTTGTCGTAGGGCCGAATGCCAATGGGAGATGTCCCTTCTTATTTCCATTAATTTGTTTTCTGTAGTGTCGTGCCAAATTTGTCCCCACTTCGACCGAATCCAATGCTTGATGACAGTAAGATAGTCGCCAACACGGTTTACTTATCTATAAGTAAGGTTTGAAAACAAGGGATGCTACGGGTAATTATTTAAGATAAAAGTTTACTAAGGGATCTGTTGTTGTTTGTTTATATGCTACTGTGGCCAATTGGACGATGCTATAGCAGGAGTACTATTTTTTTCCTATTCGGGTTTTATTAGGATAGAGATCTTTAAGGAGTATCTGACATTGCACAGGCTCGGGGCGACCATTTTACGTTCTCTTCCAAGGACGGCCTAACCAAGGAATTCACTCGCTTTGAAAAAATCTTACGGCCATCTGCCGGATTCGTACGCGCTATCTGGGGAATAAAAGACTGTTAAGCTAGCCACTACACCACAGGTGACCCCACTTCAGAATTGAATTGGAATATTTTCCGAAGGGGTCTAGTGTTTTGCAATTTACTGATACAACATCTTGAATCATCATTTTCATCATGGAACATCTTGAAGTTAAGATTTTGAACAAAAACAAATTATAAAACTATATACAATCGTGGTCATATAAATTGTATCACTCAATAGAAAAAATGTTTCCAAAATTAAATATAACTGCATGTTTAAAAAAAAATACTGATTACAGAAAAAATAATACTGTATATTAAAAATGAAAGAAAAGCACATAATGAAAACAATTTTGAAGTTTAAGTTCTCTCGTTAAACCACTGTTGATTTTTGTCACCGCTGTAATCATGTAATCTCACAATGTCCGAGACCATTTTGCTGGAATCGGTAATTTGGGTGGAGGGGGACTTTAAAACGTTTCTTTCCTTTTCCTTTGAAAACTCAAATTCGATAGCATTACTTTCCCTTATTATATATTTCATATGCAGATAAGTGAAAGTAGATAGCGTAAGCTTTGTGGTGTTTTAAAGTGAGCAATAGGCCGAGAAGCGATAGAGAAGGGATCACTTGTAGCTGGGTGGCTAGCGTAACAGCCTCCCATGCCAAAGGTCACGGGTTCAAATTCGCAGGTGGTCCTAGGATTTTTTAATAGGAGTAAAAAAATCCTTAGTTACGCCATCCTTCGGAGGGGACGTTAAAAGGTGGTCCCGAGCCTGTGCGATGTCAGGTACTCGTTAAAGATACCTATCCTAATAAAACCTGGATAGGCAAAATTTAGGACTCCCACTGTAGCATCGTCCGATTAGCCATAGTAGCATAAAGTGACGTTAAATAAATAAAAATAAAGTGAACAAACATTGGTATTAAGAACTTAGTATTTTTTCATTCCATCCGACTATTGAGCAATGTCATGACGTAGTGTATTTTATGTTTCCCACAATGGAGCGCGGAATCTCATGCACGGGAGTCTTTACATAACAGGCTTTTGATCGAATAAAGTATGTTAAATGCTCTACGAATCCCATCTCACTTCTAAAAAGTATCTTTTTTTTATTTATTTATTTTGTGACATTCTGCATCTATACCATAGTTATATATATACCATTTATAGTTATAACATTACAAATATGGAAAAAATAAATTTTAAGTATATTTATAATGGCGATTTCCTACAGCATTGTCATGATGCTTTTGAGTTATAATAATTGTCATAGTGGTTACCTGTAGCAGGGTGGCTAGCATATCAGCCTCCTATGCCCAAAGTTCCGGATTCAAACCCGCAGGTGGCCCAAGGATTTTTTAATGGGATTAAAAAATTCTTAGTTATGCCGTCCGTTAGAGGGGACGTTAAAAGGTGATCCCGAGCTTGTGAGATACTCGTTAAAGTTCCCTTTCCTAATTAAACCTGAATAGGCAAACTTTAGGTCCCCCACTGTAACATCGTCCGATTAGCCACTGCAGCATAAAGTTAAATAAATAAAAAAATCTGGTGCCACCTGCATTTTTAAAATCAATTGAGGAATATTCAAATATAGTGATAAAAATACGTGAGGGATCACTTGTAGCTGGGTGGCTAGCGTAACAGCCTCCCTTGCCAAAGGTCACGGGTTCGAACCCACAGGTAGCCCTAGGATTTTTTAATGGGATTAAAAAATTCTTAGTTATGCCGTCCTTCGGAGGGGACGTTAAAAGGTGATCCCGAGCTTGTGAGATACTCGTTAAAGTTCCCTATCCTAATTAAACTTGAATAGGCAAAATTTAGGTCCCCCACTGTAATAGTTACACTTAGCCATAGTTGCATAAAAGTGACGTTAAACGAATAAACAAACAAACAAACAAAAATACGTGAAACTATTGAAGAATTAATTGAATTAAATTTTTATAGAAACATGTGTTTTATTAAAAAAAGAATTTTTTTTTTTAGTTTTTTTGCGCGAATTGGCCAACCTAGGACCACGTGGATATCATTCTGTCTTCTTCATCTTCCTTTTTCTCCAATATTCTTTCATCTTCCTGAACTGTTCCTTTGTCCATTTTCTCCCCTGTTTCTTTGTTTTTCCTCTAAGAACCCCAACTTCTTTTATTTTCTTCCCGAAAAGCTCTCTATCTAAGCAGTCTATTTTCTTGATTTTTAATCTATCGAGCTCCTCTTTTATTTGCTTTGCATAACCACCCATATTCTTATAGCCTAGGACTTTGTCAAAAATCTGTTTGTTCAGCCTCTGATTGTTCCATTCTTACCATATGGCCATAAAACCTCAATCTCCTAGAAAAAATCTATTATATTATTATCTAAAACAATAACTTAGTTGTATCGGCTTTTTATCACTCTCTATTAACTTTTACAAGATCTTGTGCATTAGTTAATTTTTTTTTCTAAAATATTTAGCTTTCCAACGGTTTATTACACATGTATATTACTCATCCTATGTTAAACAACGAAAAATTGGATAAAAAAATATTTTTTCAGTTTTATCCATTAGTTGCTTTTCAAATTTGCTCAATTTGCATATTTAGCTGTTATTTATCAATGCTAACTAGATAATATGGTTATTTTTGTATAAAATATACAAAATTAAAGGTACTTTAGAAGAAGAAAATTTAAAATATCAGCATTTAAACCCTGTCACACTATTTCATTCAGAATAAAACCTACATGATATTAAAGCCCATTAAATTTTACATCGATATAGCGAGTTTAATCAAAATCATCGGAACCGTTTTTGAGAAAAGCGAAAAAAGATGCAAAATGCATGATATAAAGTGGCTCTTCTGGTAAGCTCATTTTGATGAAATAGGTTTTGAAACGTCTCGGGCGTATATTTGTCTTAAATATGAAATTTCAGTTTCATGGGACCTACCGTTTCCGCCCGGCAGTTACGACATACACAGACCTTTTTGCGGGACTTGGTTATTTGGACTCAGGGGACCCTAAAACGTGTATTTCCGTTGAAAACTTTAATTCGAAAATGTTCACGATCGCAATACTTTCCCTTACTATATATAGTAAGTGAAAGTAAAAACAATAATCATCACAGAAATAGTTAAATCAAATAGAGAATTTTTATAGCATACGTGAATTTGATTACATTTTGGTTTCTTTATGCTTCAGAGGTGTGTTACATGTTTCTTAGAATCGTGGTTCCAGCCAGGCCTCTCTAAGGTTGCGTGACCGATTATTAATCTTGTTAACGTTACCTCTTGAGGGGGGACTTAGAGAATTTTCCAAGTGAAACCTAACTTTGCTTGCTTTTATGTGTTTGTTGGGGTCCTTTGAGTACTATTCTCTCTTCAATTTAAACTTTATTTACTGAAAACATAAATGCTACTTATTTTCCAACTTCATACAAAAACTATCTCTTCATTGGAAGTTTGGAGCATGGTATCTATTAACTATCAATCCTTCGAATCTCAAATATTTCGTAGAATCTTTAATTCTCCTTACTATCTTAACAATAGATATAATATATATATATATATATATATATATATATATATACGAGTATGAATCCCTTTTGCCCTTAGTCATGGCATGACGCTTGAACGGCTTGACCGATTTCGCTAATTCTTTTTTTGTTGTTTTTATAACAGTCTGGGGGAGATTCTTATGGAATAAAAAAAAATCATATGTTAACGTGTTCGTTAGGTTTTATTTAATTTTGTAAGGCAATAATAATCTCTCTATCCAAATACATAAAAATGAATGCCTATTTCCCTTGGTCATAGCTATTAAGACAGGACATCGTGTATATGTATATATGTATGTGTATGTGTATATATTTATATGTACGTGTGTATATATGTATGTATATATATGTATGTATGTGTGTGTATTTATGTATATGTCTGTATGTGTATATATGTATGTACATGTAATATGTGTGTATTTATTGAAAATACTTAAAATAGGAAACAAAAAATAGAAAACAGGGCACTGATGACCTTAGGGTTTTGTGCCTTTAAGCCCTAATCAACAACAACATCAACAGGACATCGTATGTCTGGTCAGATAGTCTTCAATATATAATACCCCAATGTATCTACGATCGTACTACCCCTCAACTTTTCATCAAAATCTATTCTCAAAAAACCCGTGTCAACCGAAGATGATGTTCAAAGGAACACTTGAATATTGGGTTGTGTCACATGAAATGTCCGTTTTCAAGGTAAAGGATTTCTATTAAAAATAAGATATGAAAACAACGTAATTTTATTCGAAGTATCTACCTTCTTTTTCTACACGTTTTTCTCAACGTGACACCAAATTTTTTATCCCCGAACTGAAAAACTCTGAGCTTTGAAGTGAAACAAAATCTGAAAACGCACTTTTCACTTGATCATAATTTTCAAAACGTTTTTCTATGACGAAGTTGTCTAAATTTCTGAACAGGTGGTAATCTGTTTGGAGACAAGTCGGGAGAATATGGTGGTTGCGGAAGAACTTCGTAGCCCAGTTTTTTCAATTTGTGCACGGTATGTTTTGAAACATGGGGTCTTGCTGCCGCTCAGTGAGATCATGAGGTACCCATGTATCGAGCTTTTTTACTTTCCCAATACACTTTAAATGTCTGGAAACGGTAGATGCACTTGCATTTAGTTGTGCTGAGAGTCCTTTAGCTGTTTGGTAGGGTTTTCCTTCTACTGTATGTTTGAAGACATCGTTGTCTATTACGGACGGAGGTCTTCCTCGGGGCGAGTTTTTCCATGTCGATATCCCTAGCTGAAAACTTAGCAAACCAACGGCGAATGGTCCGTTCATTAACACTCCCTTTCCCGAACGCCTTGCAAATATTTCTAGCGGCCTCAGCTGCTGAATGGCCGGATTTAAACTCGTAAAAAAATATTACTAGAAAATCGCGTGTTTCCATGTTCATATTTGGAGGTATACTAAAAAGTGGGTAATTGATTGGGAAGCTAATGTTTATAATACAAAGGTAGATGATTAGTAACTGTTTACTTTAAATATGTAAACATTAGGAAGAAAACAACAGAGACCTGCAAAATCCTTTATCTATTTCAGAAACTATAAAAACGGACATTTCATGTAACACAACCCAATAGAATAATTATTGAATTCCTTATACAGGTAAACTATTAACAGTTGTCAATTTCAATAAAAATAAAAATAAATTATTTCTCCTACCATCATTTTTGATTTCCGAGTTTTTAGTACATCATGTGAGCAATAGTTAAGAGATGATGTCATTAAATAGGCATATTATTAGTAATTTTATCTTCTCCGCATCATTAGCGGAACTTCTCGACGTTAATTTTCTTTCCGACGTTTTTGGCTGCTTGAACACTTACTGTACTAAGTATTTAACAAAAATTAAATAAAAAAGACATCTTTCCATGTCTATAATCAGAGCTATTCTTACTTTAGGATTTGAGCTTTGAGGTTACACCAAACCATTATATTCTTCTCATATCCTATGTTCCAAAATCCTTCGTAAAATCCTCAATGCCTTACCTTGTTACCAATAAAATCATTCATAATGTTTCACAAGTTGTCGATTTGCCACGTACTAAAACCAGTTACCTTTGATTTCACGACTAACTCCATTCACTCTAACCCAAAAGTTTCAATCTTTGCTTTATCTTCGATTCCTGATAAACTTCCAAAAAGTCATAGAAGAAGATGGCCGTGATACTTTAAAAGTTTATTCCAATGGGCTGTGTCTCAATTTGTCTATCATGACATTATATTTATTTCCTGTTTACTAGATAGAATGGAATTGAACAAGAAACTTTATTCTGGGACAATGTCTCTTAAGAATAATATTAATGAACAAAATAAAAAAAAATATTCCTGCCCAGAACAATATATAACTACAATTAAATAACACAAGAAATAAAAAAAAATAAGGTCATAATGACGTCTCTATGTACATATTCTATAAATAAATAAATACGAATTAACATAAAATATAACTTCTACGTCTCATTAAAGTAGATACTCTATTCACCTCACATAAATTAGGCATAATAAAAATTAGCTTACATCTGACTGGAGAGAATGGAAGTACTGAAAGAGGATTGATTTAAAAGATGGTAGGGAAGGAGCATGACAGATGTTTGGCGGGAGAGTTTTTGGGCATAAGGCAATGGAACGGGCTAAAAAGGAGCAATCATATTTTTTTGGTTCTGGAGTAAGGGATATAGAGGTCGGACAGACGGGATCTCGTTTCCTGGTAAAGAGTTGAGGATTTAAATACCAGGAGGCTGTAGA
Organism: Piezodorus guildinii; assembly: GCA_023052935.1. Lineage (NCBI taxonomy): Eukaryota > Metazoa > Arthropoda > Insecta > Hemiptera > Pentatomidae > Piezodorus > Piezodorus guildinii. The sequence goes on from CM041298.1 coordinate 45,740,486, forward strand.
CGTAAAATGAGTGGTGGGATTTAATGATTTAATAAAGAAATGATCCCAGAAAATATTGTCTTCGACAGATGGGGAACAACCACTTTAACTCGTCATAGAGGTGGGATACATGCGACCGTCTCGATATACCCGACCCAAATACATTTTATTTTTTATTACAGTTGTAAATTTTAATAAATTTATTTAATATAAAAAAAGACAAATCTTTCCAACTCCTACCTTTATCTTTTTTACGATACCCTTTATCGTTTAATGAAGTTTTAAAGTTCGAGAAGTTCCGTTTCTTCACTTACAAAGTTTATTTTGAAGGCGCGTTCTCTCGCAATTTCCCATGTTGAACACTGAAAGACAATTTTTCAGTTATGTACTTTGGTGGAAAATGAAATGAAAGAAATGTCTTGATTCTGGTCCCTTTAGAACAGCAACAAATAATAAATTATGGTCTCGTTACATTTTTAGGTTATATAAAAACAATTTTTTATACATCTTTATGTGGCATATTTAACAATGGTACGGAAAATCAAAATTCAAAAAGGTAATGAAAGAGTTGTTGCTTAAATAAGACAAAGAGGCGGTTTTACGGATAAAGATAGGTAGCGAATTACAAAATAATGATGAAGGAACGAGAAAGGATTTGTGAAAGGATGCAGTTCTATGTGATGGGTATAAATATTAATTGATTGGGCTCAAGTGTTCAACGAATGGATATCCGAACGGAGGGAAGGAGTTCAGTTATATTGAAAAGTTTTTTTATTGTTTAAGGTTAGAAAACGTTAAATTTTATTCAAATACATCAGATAGTCTCCTAAAACCCCAGGAAACCGTAGCCAAAGTGGAGGAAAATAAATGGGGAAAAAAGTACCTGAAGCATTTTATGGGCATAGATTTATAGAATCTGCTTTAGAGGAATAAAATTTAAAATATCGGCATTTAAGCCCTGTTAGACTATTTCAATCAGAATGAAACCTGCATCATACTAAATCCCTCTAAATTTTACATCCATGTAGCGAGTTTAATCAAAATCGTTGGAACCGTATTGAGGAAATCGTAAAAAGGTGCTAAATGCATGGTATAAAGTGGCTATTATGGTTAGCTGATTTTGATGTAAGAGTTGCTGTGACATCTAGGGCGTATAGTTGTCTTAAATATGAAATTTCAGTTACGTTTTCGTTTACGCGCGGGAGTTACCACACACACACAGACTCAGGAGACCGTAAAACAAGTATTACTTTATACCAGGCATTTCGCACTGTTTTACGATTTTCTCAAAAAGGATCTTAGAATTTTGATAAAACCCGCTATATTGATGTATAATTTAATGGACTTTAATGTCATGTTTCATTCTGATTGAAATCCTCCAACAGGGCTTAAATGCCGATATTTATAATTTTCTTCTTCTTACGTGCCTTAATTTTGTAGATTCGAAAAAATATAACATATCATCTCATTAGCATTGAAAAAAACTCGGCTAAATATACAGATTGAACGAATTTGTTAATCGACTAAAGGAGAAAAGAGCAAAATTATTTTTTTGATTTAATTTTTGGTTTTTAGAACATAAGAAGAAAAACATATATTATATACCGACGGAAAGCTCAAGATTTTAGAAAAAAATATTATCTAATATACTTAGTAGTAAAATGTGATGTAAGGTGACAAATGGGACGTAAAATTATTACTAATAATCATATGCATTTGACATTGCTATATTATTTAATCTAAATCATATGTTTCTAACGAAACTGAATAACTTTTTTTTAGAAATTAACACGAAAATTTTCTAAAATTTAAGTTCATTTAATAGTTCCTAAATTGATTTTAACCGCCGATGTAAGTGAACGTCGTGTGTTGTCCGCACCAGATTTTTACTTTCACATACTATATATAGTAAGGGGAAGTATTGCGATCGTGAAAATTTAGAATTCCAGTTTTCAACGGAAATACACGTTTTAGGGTCCCCTCAGTCCAAATAACCAAGTCCCGCAAAAAGGTCTGTGTGTGTGTGGGTGTGTGGTAACTCCCGGGTGGAAACGGTAAGTCCTATGAAACTGAAATTTCATATTTAAGGCAACGATACGCCCGAGACGTGACAAAACTTTTTTCATCAAAATGAGCTTACCAGAAGAGGCATTTTATACCATGCATTTTGCACCTTTATTCGATTTTCTCATAAACGGTTCCGACGATTTTGATTAAACTCGCTGTATCGATGTAAAATTTAATAGGCTTTAATATCATGTAGGTTTTATTTGTATAAAAATGGTCTGACAGGGCTTAAATGCCGATATTTTAAATTTTCTTCCTCTAAAGTACCTTTAATTTTGTAGATTCAATAATAATAACTAGATTATCTTGTTAACGCTGATGAAAAACTGGTAAATATATAAATTGAATAAATTCGATACCCAACTAAAGGAGAAAACAGAAAAAACATTTTTTTAATGCAATGTTTCGTTTTTTAACATAACAGCATTAATATACATGTATGATATACCGTTGGAAAGCTAAAGATTTTAGAAAAAATATCATCTCATACACAAGCTTTTAAAAGTTAATGGAGAGTGATGAAAAGAAGATAAAACTTACTGATTATTTAAGATAATAATATAATTGATTTTTTAATAAAACACGTGTTTCTATATAAATTCAATTTGATTAATTCCTTAATGTTTTCACGTATTTTTATCTCTAACTGTTTTTGAAAATTCTTTCATTGATTTTAAAAATGGAGGTAAGTGAAAGTCGTGTGTTGCCCCCACCAAATTTTTTCTTATTCGAGAGTGATTTAATTTTTCAAACTGTATTTATAAAATGGATATCGAATATAATATATATAACAATGCATATTGTGATATTGCAAATGGAGTTTGATATTGATTGGGTAGGCGGGGCAGTCTCCATTTAAGCTCATGCATCACCTAGGTAACCCAACCGTTAGCAAAAGTCTTTTAATGATTTATCATTTCCTTCGGCGTATGCGTTTTGGTCCCAGTCGGTCCCCGGGTGCATCATTCCTGGGCTGGACTCTTGCTAGGTAGTCAGGAGGCAGGAGGTATGCGGCTGCAATGGTTTTGGACCAAGAGAGGTGATTATAATGCCATAATTGTTTGTGTATGTAAATTAAAAGCTGTATACCTTGCATGGAAAGTATAAAATAGAATTATTTTATACTTTTATTGATTGATTTATGCCAATTTATCTAATTGATGCACATAATGCATTATACCTGCAGTTATAATAAATAGCATATATAATATATATTATAATATTATATTTTATAAAAACAATATAATACAATCATACATGTTATTAAATTAGTCTAGCACTAGTTTAGTGTCTCTTGCCTACGTTTTTAACCTGGTGACGATTTTAATTAGTTTGAAAAAAAAATTAAAATTACGAAGTTAGTGAATAACAGACAGGCAAAAAAGGAATTTTTTCAAAATAGGATACTTATAAATTTTTATATTTTATACATTTATTAAGTTGTGTTGTTGATTTGTGGGGTACTTTTTTAATACTTTTTTAATTATTAACATGATAACTAAAAATTCACCCGAAACGTCGAGTAATGGTTTTTTTTGTTAAAAGATATTTTGAAAGAAATATAAAAATAAGCGCCTTTATTTTCTATCTTTTAAATTAAAAGCTGTATATCTTGCATGGAGAGTATAAAATTCAATTTTTTATAGGATAGACAAATATAATTTTAAATGTTATTGATTTATTTATGCAAGTGTATTCGATTATAGCATAGAGTACAGTATACCTATTATTATAATAATAGCATACATAATATATATATATATATATATATATATATATATATATATATATATATATATATATGTATATCATTATATTATCTAATATATAAAAATCTCGTGTCATGGTGTTTGTGGCCGTACTCCTCCGAAACGACTCGATTATTATGAAAAATTTTTATGTTTATTTTCTAGGTATGAGAATCGGTCCTGAAGTATATTTCAAATGATCCGGTGATGCGGTTGTAATAATATATTAGATTGATGCTTATAATACTATATTTAATATTATAATATATTTAAAAAATATTGGATATGTTAAAATATTCTTATAATTTATATAAGATAATTATATTTTATTATAAAGTGAAGGTATACTTACTTATATATATATATATATATATATATATATATATATATATATATATATATATATTTATTTATTTTTTTATTTCGATATAGGCCAACTCTGGAACACGAAAAGATCACTTAATCTTTTCGTTTCTTTTCTTCCCCACATCCTTCATCCACACCAGGGCGCTGAGCCTTCCTCTCTTCCGACCACTTCTTTCCCATACACCTCTCTTCTTCTGCAAGAACTCTCATTCGATCGACAAGTTTCCGGAATTCGACTCTATCCATGCATACCTTGATTGATATTTTCAGTTTGGCTGTTTTGTTTTTTATCTGTTCGGGATTTCTCTTTATACCCTTGATTCTTAGAACCTTATCAAAGATTTATTTAATCTCTTATTTAATCAATTTGTGTCCATCCTGACCATATGACCATAAAACCTCATTCTTCCTTTTCTCGTTGTTTTCCTTATATCTTTTATCTTCCTGTACAATTCTTAATTATTCCTCATTCTGTATTCTCCCTCTACTTTTTTAGGACCGTATCTATTGCATACAATTTTTCTCACTTTTTTTTTGGCTACTCCTCCATACTTGAGATGCCCATTGTTTCAGAACTGTACAATATCACCGGTCTCATGACAGTTTCATAGTGCCCCATGACAAATTCTTTTTGTTGTAGACGTTTTTTGTTGCGAATCTTGACCTATCCAATTTCTTTTCCTTAAGCCTCACCAATCCTTTATCCCCTCCAATATATATATATATATATATATATATATATATATATATATATATATATATATATATATATATATATATATATATATATATATTTAAACTTATTATTATATTCAATTAGAACCATCTCTTCTCATAAATATATTTATTATTACATAAATTATACATAACGTTTCGAGGTCTTATCGAATCATCTTTAGAACAACGAATTAAAATTAAAATTGTTCAAAGTTCTAATTCTAAAGTTCTTCTAGTACTTCTTATGATTCCAACTCCATATTTTAGATTAATTTAAGAAAATTTAATATAATTTTTTTAATTTTATTTTCCCTCCTTTATCTTATGTATTTTATTCATATTTTAAAATGAATCTCACTCTATTTAAGTTATTATTGCAACAATTAATGAATAGATTATGAGCGCAGTTATGATTCGAGTTTTTTAAAATTAAATCTCTTCTGAAATCTATGATGCAGGTTTCAAAAGTGAGCAAATGCAATTTTATTATGAACGTTAGTTTTTAAAGGATATGATTTTTTTATGCATATTTTTTAAAAATTTTAACATAATAATAATCGACAAATATAAAATTAATGATAATTATCTCAAAATTTTATATTGTATTTTTTGGAACTGATTTCATTAATAGTAAGAAATCAAATCAATTGCAGAAGGAGTTCGATGTATTCTTCTTAAGACTTACTTTTAATTCTCGACATTTTTTACTTTTTTATAGGACAGTTTACAACTATTGTTTATAAACCTTTGTAAAAAAGTATTTATTTAAAGTGTTGGTTTAAATAAACTTGATGATTTAGAAGTTTTGATAAAACACACTGGGAAAAGAAAAAAAAAAATTGCCAGAACAATTGAGACGTTGATTTCCAAAAGGTACTATAGGAATTCTAGGAAATTTCACAGGAAGTGCGAAAATCTCTCATTACTTTATTATTAAACTAGCTAATTTGGGTTTTTTTAGAATTTAGAATTATTTTTTGAACTATAATAATAACATCATATTAAAGCTATGAAATGGATTTTTTTAGAATGATTTGGGACGAAAATAAATGCGTAATTAGTTATTTTAGAAAATGACCGCATTTCTAAATCACGTTTTTTAAGGACTTGAGAAATCATTAGATAACATCAAATAGAATATTTAGATAAAACTAAATGTTGAGAATACAAATATTTAAAAAAATCAATTTCGTAAAAAATGTCCTTTAGTACCTTTTGGAAATCAACGTCTCAATTGTTCACCGATCCCACTGATATTTAATTTCACTTAGTTAAATATATATAATATATTTTAAAATTTACTTGTTTATTATTATTTTATAAGTAGGAGTGTTGAGAAAGGAGTTTACAAATCTATGTATTTAAACTGATTGCTTAATATCCTACGGAGGTTATATGCGAATTTACTCGGGGAACTTTGTAGTAATGTTCGTATACTTATTTAAGTTTACTATTTTAATAAAAAATATTAATTTTAAATGAATCTAATTTTTGGGATTGTTTTTTACTTTCACTTACTATATATAGTAAGGGGAAGTATTGCGATCGTGAAAATTTTCGAATTCCAGTTTTCAACGGAAATACACGTTTTAGGGTCCCCTGAGTCCAAATAACCAAGTCCCGCAAAAAGGTCTGTGTGTGTGTGTGTGTGTGTGTGTGTGGTAACTACCGGGCGGAAACGGTAAGTCCTGTGAAACTGAAATTTCATATTTAAGACGATACGCCCGAAACGTGACAAAACTTTTTTCATCAAAATGAGCTTACCAGAAGAGGCACTTTATACCATGCATTTTTTACCTTTTTTCGATTTTCTCAAAAACGGTTCCGACGATTTTGATTAAACTCGCTATATCAATGTAAAATTTAATAGGCTTTAATATCATGTAGGTTTTATTAAGATAAAAATGGTCTGACAGGGCTTAAATGCCGATATTTTAAATTTTCTTCCCCTAAAGTACCTTTAATTTTGTAGATTGAATAATAATTTCTAGATTATCTTGTTAACGCTGATGAAAAACTGGTAAATATATAAATTGAATAAATTCGGTACCCAACTAAAGGAGAAAACAGAAAAAATATTTTTTTAATGCAATTTTTCATTTTTGAACATAAGAGCAGAAGAGGCACTTTATATCATGCATTTTTCACCTTTTTTCGATTTTCTCAAAAACGGTTCCGACGATTATATGATATACCATTGGAAAGCTAAAGATTTTAGAAAAATTATCATCTCATACACAATCAATTGATACAAGTGATTATTTTAGATAATAAGGTAATCAATTTTTTAATAAAACTTATGTTTTTATAGAAATTCCATTTAATTAATTGTTTAATGATTTCACTCATTTTTATATCTAACTGTATTTGAAAATTCTTTAATTTATTCTAAAAATGGAGGTAAGTGAAAGTCGTGTGTTGCTCGCACCAGATTTTTTTTAATAATACGGCATTTTTATCGCGTTTTTGGGGGTTTTATTTCTTATTTTTACTTAACACGTCAAATTCATCTGCCTTTTCCTGGGATTGCGCACATGAGATAAAGTTTATTTATGGATATAAATCAATATACCTACTTCTTTTTTTTCCCCGCATTATACGCTTGCGCGGAGCATCTTCATCTAAAATAAAATACAGACATTTCGGAGTTAGCAACAGATGACATTGTACTTATCTCATGGCTTCGTGGGTTTTGCAGGTCGAATTTAAGAGTACAGATTGATTTTTTTATTTGATTTTTTCTTGAAACTGTTATTAGTTTTTGACTCTTTTGTTGTTGTTACAGGTTGACTTGAAACACATGGACCAGGTTTCAGGCAACAATCTTGTGGAAGTTGGCATCGACCTCACCGAGTTCTACCTTTCGGTGGAGTGGGATATCCTTGCAGTTCCAGCGACAAGGAATGAAGAATACTATCCTTGCTGCAAGGAACCGTATTCAGGTATCTGGACTTTATTTTATTTGACTACAGATATGTAATTATTATTATTTTTTTTTTTAAACATAATTTATTGAAATTTACAACTGTACTAAAAAAAATACATCAAGTAAATATGATATGAGAAAAATTACATGGAAGAGACTTGTAGAAGAACTACCCAATGGTAGCACTCCTGTAACTATTTTAAACTAGAAGGTCTCGGGGCCATCTCCTTTTCAGACGCCTCGGAGGATTGTCGGGAATTGAAGAGGAAGAAAGGATTGTAACTAGAGGATTAGGGTGGGAATGGAGTTTGTCATGAAAGGAATGGTATCTAGATCGAGCCAAATCAGTAACATACGGAATATTAAGGTCTTTGTGGATCAGTTTATTAGTTACAAAATAAGGAGCATTGAGGATTTTACGCAGGATTTTGGATTGTAGGGATTGGATACGGGAAGAATTCGATGGTTTAGTAGAGCCCCAAAGCTCTACTCCGTAAGTCCATATAGGCCGTATGATAGTCATGTAGATGAGCCTTTTGTAGTTAAGTGGAAGATTGGAACGTTTGTCTAGTAAGTGTTGAAGTAGTCGAAAACGTCGTGCAGTTTCTTGTCGTTTCAGTCTTGTATGAGGGTTCCATGTAAGGCGTTTGTCAAGGTGTAGTCCTAGATATCGGATCTGTTCAACCGGGACAAGAGGAGTATTATTGAAGGAGACAGTAGGGCAGGATGTCATTGGTTTACGACGAAGGGTAAAGGTAATTTGTTGGCATTTATTTTAATTCTCCAGTTCTGACACCATACTTCAAGGTCTCTGATGTGGGATTGGAGAGTTTGAGAGGCAATAGTTGGATCAGCATTGACTGATAACACACATGTGTCATCAGCATAGGTAGAAAGGAAAGTGTTAGGATGGGATGGGATATCAGCTGTATAAACTGTGTAAAGGATGGGTCCTAGGATACTGCCTTGAGGAACACCAGCAAACTGACTAAAAATGGATGAATAGGAATTATTATGATTTACTTTGAAGGATCTGCCAGTGAGGTAGGACTGGATGAATTATTATTATTTAAAAAAAAAAATCTATGATTTTATAATTTTAGTATTCAGGTATCTAGACTTTATTTTGTTTGACTACTGATATGTAATTATGAAATTTAAAAACATTTATAATATAAAAATCTACAATTTTAGTAAGCAGTATATATAATAATAGTATCTCTATGTACACACTTGTTTATAATTATTTTTATTAATGTGTCGAATTTACTACTTTTATAAATAATTTAAGTCATATAAGAAAAATCTTTTCTTTTTTTTTTTTAAATTTATGTATTGTAATTTACAACTGTATTAAAAAACAATGAGTTAATATGCAGTATGAAGATAAGTCATGAAAATGTCTTGAAAAAGAACTACCCAGTGGTAGCACATGGTCCCGAGGCCACCTTCTTTTCAATCGCCTCGGAGGGTTATCAGGGATATATAAGGAAGATAAATTACGGACAAGTGGGTTTGTATGGGCAGGAAGCTTAGAATGAAAAGAGGTGTATCTATCACGGGCTATGTCTGCAACAAATGGGATGTTTAATTGATTATGGAGGAGTTGATATGTGACAAAATAAGGCGCATTCGGGATTTTGCAAAGGATTTCGGATTGTAAGGACTGGATGTGGGAGGAATTAGATGGTTTTATAGAAAACCTTATTTTTTAAAATTATTATATATATATATATATATATATATATATATATATATATATTGTATTTAATTGTATATGTATTGAATTTTCAATTAAGAATTGAGGCTTCTGGGTTTAAGTACCCCTCACCTTAAGATAAAAATTGTTCTTGCTCCAGAAGATGACATTATAGCCGAAACGTAGTGCATCTTAATTAAATAAAATAGTGGTGAAGTTAATTATCAGCCTCCTATTATATATTATCTCTTATTGTCTTTTTGGTGTTTTATCGTTTAATATAATTTTTTTGTTAAACAAATATAGTACTGTTGGCAAACTTAAAACTAAAGAAGCTTTAATATTTTAATTAATATATAAGTACTAAAATATAAATGTCAATCATCTATAAAATATTGATTAATGTGTGTGTACATAATATATTATGTATAATATACCCAGACATATGATATTTAATATATTAATTACAATATTAAGTGATTATAAAATATACTCTATTTATATACTCCAGAATTCTAAATATATTTTTTTTTTTACATAATATATAAAAAATTAAAATATCAACAATAATACTAAATGTCAAACATCTAAAAAAGATTATGTATAAAATTGTATATAAAATATTATTAATATAAAAAAATATCAGAAAGTAATTATAGAAATATATATTTGTATATATTATAATATTGTAGTTGGTATTTTAATGTGTCTATGTGGTATTTTAATCTTAATGTAATGTGAATAAATCCGAGAGAAATAATGATAAAACAAAAACAGAATAAAATGATAATTGAAAAAATTAAATAAGTAGTGCTTTAAAATTCTTAATGTTAAAAATATTTCTGTGAGGACAAGTTAGAATGCAGTGTTAAACCACCCAATTAAGTTCGTTAGCAACAGTTTTTCAAAAATCTCTCTTGCTTGTATAAAACACTTTATATGTTTTGTAATATTGTAGATTATGTTTATTTCATATATTTTTAAATATATTAAAAATAAAGAGAGCAATACTCAATAGACTTTATTTACTCAATCTTGTAAGTTAAGTTTAGTGTAACTGTAATCCAATTGCTTTGAGGTTCTATACAGGGTGTCAAATACTAATCGGATCAAATAATTTTTAGACCCAAACTGATAATCTAAACATAAAGTTGTATTATGTAATGGGGTGTGACTAATAGGGGATACAACTAACTGATTGTTTTAGATAATAATATAATAGATTATTTATTAAAATACATGTTTCTAAGGCACTGTAACACCGTTGTATGGAATGGAGACTGCTTCTCTACCTAGCTTAAGGGAGCTTTTGGGTATTGAGAGGAAGATATTGAGAAAGATTTATGGGCCAGTATAGTTACCAGAGGGATATAGGCTGAGGCCTACCAGAGAACTGTACAAAGAAATTGATGACCTGGAACGGATATTAGGTTAAGGCGGCTGCATTTCTTCGGGTATATGGTAAGGATGAGCCCGAGCAGAATAAATAAGGAAATCTTTGAAAAAATGTGGGGATCTAAAGGGGGCAGAGGGTACATTCAGCAAATAAGGAAAGAGACAGTGAGGTTTGGAATCTCAACACAGGATTGTGCCTATAGAGATGAGTATAGGGAGAAATTAGGAAGATAAAGGTTCTTGTGGGTGCCGGAGAGGTGAGAAAGGGGAGAGTATGGAGCGAGGAACAGAGAAGAGTCCAGTCTGAGAGAATGGAGAAGAGGTGGGGAGAGAAAACAACACATTTCTATCAAAAATGAATTTAATTAATTCTTTAAACTTATTTCATCTGTCAATGTATTTAATTTTTTAAAAATTGATTATAACAACGATGGTAAATGAAAGTCCAGTGTTGCGCGGACCATAATTTCTTTTATTTATTTCTATTATGTTTTGTTCATTTTAGTTTTAATCTAAGACGCTAAAATTCTTTTATATATTTTGTAATAAGATTCTAAAGGGACTTTTCCCAGGATAAATAAATAAGTTATTTATTAATATTATCCAAGTTATTTACTGAAGATAAACGATTCTTTGCAGACATCACGTTCAACCTGACCATGCGCCGGAAGACCCTCTTCTACACGGTGAACCTCATCATCCCCTGCGTCGGCATCACCTTCTTGACAGTTCTCGTCTTCTACCTTCCTTCCGACTCCGGCGAGAAGATCACCCTCTGCTCGTCCATCCTCGTTTCGCTCACTGTGTTCTTCCTCCTGCTCGCCGAGATCATACCACCGACTTCTTTGGCCGTACCTCTTTTAGGAAAATACCTGCTGTTCACTATGGCTATCGTGTCTTTCTCTATATGCGTGACGGTCTGCGTGCTCAATATACACTTCAGGTAAATATTGATGAAGTCTAAAACAGATTGATATTCTGTCATATCTCTCATCTCCTATTCTCCCCAATCTGCCTGTCTGATCTCTCAAGGTCAAAACCTCCAACTACCTCTAGCCTCCTTGGCCTTCCATTCAAAGTTTTTGTTGATAAAAAACGTTTGCTCTTTCAGAACCATAGAGAGGGTTTCTTCTTAAATATTGGCATCAATATTTAATTCCACCAACTAACAAAGAGAATATCCCAAATGTGTTTAATCGATTTTTATGATTTTTTTAAAGTAAAGTAAAACAAAAATTCAAACCATTAGGCTATGAAAAATGTTAGGGAACAGCGCTCCCCAGGTGTCGCGTAAGAAAATCGGGAAGTTTGCGCGTGGAAAAAACATTTTATTTATATGTCTGGTTCTAGTGAGGTGGAAAAATAAATTTGGTGTCAAAGTTATAATATTTTAAAGCGTAATAATTATAAAAATAAGCCATTAAAATATTTGTTAATAACAAAATACTTAGTACAAAATATATTTTACGAAATATAAAAATTTTTACACAAGTATAAAATACTTGGTAATAACTCTAAAAATATAAATAGTCTAGTAAAACACTACTAAAAACTCCTCATCCCTAAAAAGTAATCTTAATCTAAGCACACTTTTTAAGAAACCGTACTAAAAGTAATGATGGATTATAGTTGACCGATGAGTAAGATGGTTGGGAGGGGGGAGGGAAAGGTGCGGTCATCAAAGAAAAAACACACATTAACAAGTAGTACTTATTTTTAATTATGTGCTGACGTTTCGGCCTACATTGTGGGCATTCATCAGGGCTAAGATAAAAGAGATAACAACCAAATGTAATTAGTTAGATAAAATAATATGATGACAGTAATACAATATGGAAACAAATATATAATTAAATGTAAAATGATAATAAGATGACAGTAATAAAGTATAGATGCAAACATGATGATAATATTCAAATAAAAATATTTGAAGACTATAAAGGGAAAAAAAGGAAGTAAATAAATGTTAAAAGAAGATGTATGGTGTCAGAACTGGAGAATAAAAATAAATTACAATAAATCCCACCAAATCACCTTTACCCTTCGTCGTAAATCTATGACATCCTGCCCTACAGTGTCCTTCAATAACACTCCTCTTGTTCCGGTTGAACAGATCCGATACCTAGGACTGTACCTGGACAAACGTCTTACTTGGAACCCTCATACAAGACTGAAAAGACAAGAAACTGCCCGACGTTTTCGACTACTTCAACACTTACTAGACAAACGCCTCTAACCTTCCACTTAAGTACACAAGGTTCATCTATATGACTATCATCACACCGATATGGACTTACGGAGTAGAGATTTGGGGCTCTACTAAACCATCAAATTCTTCCCGTCTCCAATCCTTGCAATCAAAAATCCTTCGAAAAATCCTCAACGCTCCTTATTTTGTCACAAATAAACTCATCCATAAACACCTTAACGTTCCCTATGTTGCTGACTTGGCGCGAACCAGGTACTACTCCTTTCATGACAAACTCCATTCCCACTCTATTCCAATTGTTTCAATCCTTGTTTCCTCTACAATCCTTGATAATCCTCCGAGGCGTCTGAAAAGAAGATGGCCACGAGACCTTCTAGTTTAACATAGTCTTTGGAGAGCTGCCAATGGGTAGTATCCCCACATGTGAATCCATGACATTTGTATCTTGTATCTCATTTACTAGATGTATATCATTATAGAGTTGTAAATAGCAATAAATCTATTAAAATATAAAAAAAAGAAGATGTGAACGATTAAACTTTTAGATATGAACAATTTTGAAGTGATATTCGACGGTAGTATATAAAAAAAGACATAGTGAGTAAAGAACATAGGTAGTATTTGAAGAGAACATAGGTAGTTATATTGAAAAGAACATAGATAGCATTTGAAAATAACATAGGTAGTATTTGAAAAGAACATAGGTAGTATTTGAAAAGAACATAGGTAGTATATACAAAAATAATAATTAGAAACGAGAAACCATCAGAATAAACATTTTTAAGTAATGTAAAACTGGTTATTTTAGATAATAATATAATAGATTTTTTAATGAAACACATGTTTCTATAGATATTTAATTTAATTAATTCCTTAACAATTTCACGTATTTTTATCTCTAACTTTTTTGAAAATTCTTTCATTGAATTCATTGATTTTAAAAATTGAGGTAAGTGAAAGTCGTGTGTTGCCCGCACCAGATTTTTTAAAAATGATGATGAGTTAGGGATGCTTTATTAAATTTAATATCTGGGAATAAGCTAGTGATAAGTTATGTTTGTCAGGCTTTTAGTTGATAGCAAGGGGTTCTAATTGTATATATATATATATATATATATGCATTCCGTGATGAGTCGTTTCTCGTGATTGAGAACTGTGGTAAGAATGGAGGTTTCATCGAAATATAATCGAAATAGATTTCGATAAAACATAGAAGATAACATCACCGACACAGCAATGACCCTTAGACGTAGTGGCGGATAAACAAATTAATATACAAAATATGAATTGATGTATTGTTTTATAAAATAAGAAAAACAAAATTTTAGTCCATAAAAAACACTTAATTTGAGAAAGAATGAATAATTGAAGATGTAGAGTTTGTGGGTGTGATTTTTCACTAATTTTACCATTAAATTTGTATTAAAATTTACAAAATCATCAATATTAGTGTAATGGATCCGTTAAAATATATTCTTTTTTTTTTTCATAGTTTGAAAAATCCATTATTATCCGTGCTACTAAATTGTGAAATTCCTTACCTACCTTCGTTCATGAACATTTTTACGACATTCAAACACCATTTCTTTGTCCGTATTCTCAGTATATATATAACCAATCATAACTCTGAGAAAATACTTATGTATGTCTATTTGTAATACATATATTTTTGTAGATGCTTTTCTCTATTTGTAAAATTATTTATTAGTTTATTTTTCATATCCTTTTATTAAAGAGGAATCAGATAAAAGCTGTTTGATTTGTATATTCTTTGTTATTATTATTATCGGACTATTAACTAAATAGTCCGTAATAACCATTATATTGATGTTATACATTCAAGATTGACAAGAACACATATGATATTGAACTCTACTAAAATACACAAACTTCTATAATAAATAAAATACAAAATACGAACCCCCCCATAGGACTAAAATCGTAGCAAACATTTTTTATGAATATCTATTTTATACTTAATTATACAGCTAAGAAGAATGAAGCAGTACCTCACTCGCCTTAAGGAATTCCATTATATCACCGTGGTCATTGGGGTCCAACTTGTTAATAAATTCTATGAAAACAATTAATTTCGTATAATGTTTCTAAAAAATACATGAATGATCATTGAATAATATATTTTTTTTTTTACTTAATTTATTGATTCGCGCATTATTGAATCGGGTATCTGTAACTGGCTATACCCTTCGAAATAGTAAAATTAGTCCTTTTCGTGTGTAACCCACTCTCCCTCCCGTATATAGATAGTTAGATTTATGCTATTTTGGATCGATGGTTGCATCGAGGAGAGAAGAGAATTTTCTATAATATAATAAAAAGTTTTATTTTTAGCGTCGTAATCCTTGTTATTAGTGAAATATTTCGATTTGTATCCTTTTAAAAGGAAAATCCAGTCTATAATCGTGGTTCTCTTCCTATCCTAGTTACAATATATGCCAATTGTTTAGAATCTTTTCAAGAAGAATGGCGACTTGAACTTTAAAAAAATATAGATATGTATGAAAAGTCCTTTAAAATGACACATATCCTACGATTTAATAATATTAGACCTTGTCGTGCATTTTTTAAGCGTTTAGCTTGTTTTTATAACTAAATATGTTAACTGAATAATAAAAAGTAAAGTTTTGCTTTACTGATGATATAGGTAAAGCAAAATAAATATTTTTATGATGTTAGGATACAGTTTTATTACAATTATAGGTGGAATAATCAGGATTCAGTCTTTTTTTAAATATTTTAATTTTGCCGACGTTTCGGCTCAAGCTTGTGAGCCATCATCAGGGCATTACTGAGCCATGTCCAAGTATAAACTGAGTTTAAAGTTTTATTACAAGTTTATGGAAGTCTAATGTATTTTTTAAAACTATGATCACCACTTTTAGTAATAGATAATGGTCAATAACATTTTAATTGTATATTACATCTATGAACTCCATAAATTAAATTTAAATAAATATTGTAAATTCTCTTTTTACTTCTCAGATAATGAAAGACCTTCAATGAACATAATACGGCTCTTTGGATATACAGTCACGCACGACTGCAATGTCATGCGTTTTAATATATCCATAGCGCCTGAGGAATCATAAGCTTTTCCAAAATTAAAAATCTGGTGCGGGCAACACACGACTTTTACTTACCTTAATTTTTAAAATCAATAAATGAATTTGCAAATACAGTTAGAGATAAAAATACGTGAAACTATTAAAGAATTAATTAAATTTAATTTATATAGAAACATGTATTTTATAAAAAAATCTATCATATTATTATCTAAAATAATCAGTTAGTTTAATCCTGAGTATAATATAATATTTTTTCTAAAATCTTTAGCTTTCCAACGGTATACCATACATGTATATTACTGCTCTTATGTTCAAAAACGAAAAATTGCATTACATTTTTTTTTTCAGTTTTCTCCTTTAGTTGTTTTTTAAATTCGCCCAGCTTACATATTTATCTGTTTTTCATCAGTGGTAAAAAGATAATATAGTTATTTTTATAGAATCAACAAAAATTAAATGTACTTTAGAGAAAGAAATTTTACATCGATATAGCGAGTTTAATCAAAATCGTAGGAACCGTTTTCGAGAAAATCGAAAAAAGGTGCAAAATGCATAGTATAAAGTGGCTCTTCTGGTGAGCTCATTTTGATGAAAAAGGTTTTATAACGTTTCGGGCGTATATTTGTCTTAAATATGAAATTTCAGTTTCATCGGACTTACCGTTTCCGCCCGGGAGTTACCACACACAGACCTTTTTGCGGGACTTGGTTATTTGGACTCAGGGGACCCTAAAACGTGTATTTCCGTTGAAAACTGGAATTCGAAAATTTTCACGATCGCAATACTTTCCTTTACTATATAATATATATATATATAATATATATATATATATATATATATAATATATATATATATATATATATAATTAAAAGTAAAAATCTGGTGCTCGCTATATTCACTTACCTCCATTGTTTGAATTAAACTATGTTAAAGTTTAAAGAAATAGATTGATTTTTAATGGAAATATAAATTTTAGATTAGATAATGTAACTATAATAATAATTATTTTTAACAATCACCCTATTAATTAATGATAAAGGTTTTTCAACAAATTTTAGCTTTCCAACCGAATCTTATAAACATATTTTTCAATTGTTATGTATTTAAAAAAATGTTTGCTTGTTAACCTTTAGTTGGTTATCAAATTCGTTTTGAAATGAAAAATAATTTTTATTCTGTGACATTTTGTCCCCTAAGAATAATATACAGTGAACAGAGGAAGTCCAATTTGTCTGGCTTCGTTAGATACATAATTATTTAGTCAAGTAAATTATATGAAGTCAATAAATAAATGTATACAAATAACAACATCAAATGATTTTAGTTATGTATTATCAAAGTCTAGATTTATCATATATGGGCGGAAGATTGATTTTTGAGGAGGTGGATAAATAATTGGTGTTTGAAAGTGGTTAGGGATACCCTATTTTCAGGGAGATGGGTAAAGAGTTCTGAAGTATGGTAGCTCGGATCGTAAAGGACTTTTCAAAGAAAGTAGTTCAATGAGGGTGTAGGTTCAGATGGTAGATTGGTAGATGTTGTATTTAGGGTGTGCACGGAAGAGCTAAGAAGGTCTAAGATATAGGAATGATTTCTGGTCGAAAAGATTGGAATAAGAAGATGTTAATCAGATATTTTTTTCGGGATTGGGGATAGAGCCACCACTGAGCAGATACCAGCGAGAGACGTGTGACGTCGGGCAGTTTCTTGTCTTTTCAGTCTTGTATGAGGGTTCCAAGTAAGACGTTTGTCCAGGTGCAGTCCTAGGTATCGGATCTGTTCAACCGGGACAAGAAGAGTGCTATTGAAGGACACTGTAGGGCAGGATGTCATAGGTTTACGACGAAGGGTAATGGTGATTTTGTGAGATTTATTGGAATTTATTTTTATTCTCCAGTTCTGACACCATACATCTTCTTTTAACATTTATTTACTTGCTTTTTTTCCCTTTATAGTCTTCAAATATTTAGGAATATATATAGGAAGAGCTAAGAAGGTCTAAGATATAGGAAGGATTTCTGGTTCGAAAAGATTGGAATAAGAAGATGTTAATTAGATATTTTTTTCGGGATTGGGGGTAGAGCCAGCTTTGACCAGAGTACCAGCGAGAGACGTGTGACTGGAGAGGCCGTACATGAATCTTATAAATCTATTCATTAATCTGTTTAGTCTCATCTCGTTTTCTCCATAGAGAACCCATATACTAGGCATACGTTTTTTATTATTATCAATCAATGTTAACATAATGATATGGTTAATTTTTTCTAATCTACAAAATAAAAGAAACATTAGAGGTAACAATTAAAAAAAAAATACTATTCAAGCCAAGTTACAGTATTAAAATCAGAAGAAAACTTACATGAAATAAAAGCTTATTTAATTTTGCTTCAATATGCTGAGTTTATTCAAAATCATTAGAGCTGTTTTTGATAAATTAGTAAATAGGTGTAAAGAGATGGTCTGAAGTGGTAACATGAATTATAACTCATAAATGTTCTATGCTCTTGATTAAAATTAAAGATTGTAGTCAAATGGTCCTACAATTACACTTTATATCATTTGAAAAACATAATTAAACTGACATTTACTAACACTTTCTGTATAAAATTGATGTATTAAATACATAACCACATAGTTTCTGTCAGTAACATTTTTTGAAATGGATATCATGCTTTAATATATTTTTGAAATGTGTTATCTTTTGACGTGGTATTTAAATAGGAAACGACCACTATTTTTTTATGACTTTTATTTTTGATCTATGAGTTAAACATTGCTAATTTTACTTTCACTAGTATAGTGACGGATAGTAATGCGTCCATAAAAATTATATCATTGATTTAACTTTTTTTTTTTTCAAAAACGGACCAAACGATTTTGATTAAATTTGATAAATCAATGTAAAATTCAACGGGTTTTAACATCATGTATATTTCATTCTGATTGAAATAGTCTTACATGGCTTAAATGCCGTTATTTTAAATTTATTTCTTTAAAGTACCTTTAATGTTATAGATTCGAAAAAATAACCATATCATCTAGTTATATTGATAAAAACGGTTAAATATATAAGTTGAACCAATTTGATATCTACTAAAGGAGAAAAGAACAGAAATAATTTTTCTTATGTATTTTTTTTGTTTTTGAACATAAGAACGTATAATGTATAAAAAAATTATAATTACTAAAAAAAACAAAATCTGATATAGAAAATTGTAAAAGTTAATGGAGAGTAAGGAAACCCGATAAAACTAACTGATTGTTGTAGATGATAATATAATAGAATAATTAATATAACAAATTTTTTATCGAAACTCAATGTAATTAATTCTTTAACATTCAATTAACTGTGCTAACCGATGTTTGTTTTTTTTTTCAAAAAATATTCCACTAATGTTTAATATTTCTTAGACTATTCATGTTAGCCTCTCATGAAATAACGGAAATATCAATTTATTATTTTTACCAATTAAATATAAATCTTAATACTAAATAAATATCGTTTTTAGGATCAGTTAGGACTGATGATGGAATACAAATTCTTGCTACCTATTTTTTTTTTTCTTTTTTAAACATCTTTATTGATATTTACAACAACTGTATTATATACATCAAGTAAATGTGATGGATATAGTAAACTGACATGAAATACATGTAGAGACTCTACCCATTGGTAGCACTCTAACAATATTCTAAACTGGAAGTTCTTGGGGCCATATCCTTTTTAGGCGCCTCGAAGGATTATCAGGAACGGAACAGGATGATAGGATAGAAACTTGTGTATTAGAGTGGAAATGGAATATTTCATGGAATGATCGATACCTGGTTCATTATAATTCAGTAACATATGGAACATTAGAGTCTTTATGGATGAGCTTATTCGCGACAAAGTAAGGAGCGTTAAGGATTTTGGATTGTAAGGATTGGATACGAGAAGAATTCGATGGTTTAGTAGGGCCCCATAGCTCTACTCCGTAAGTCCATGTCGATCTTATGATGATGAAACAAATAAGTCTTTTGTAATTAAGTGGAAGGTTGGAGCGTTTGTCCAGTAAGTGTTGAAATAGTCGAAAACGTTGAGCAATTTCTTGTCGTTTCAGTCTTGTATGGGGATTCCAAGTTATACGTTTGTAAAGGTGGAGTCATAGGTATCGAATCTGTTAAACAGGGGCTAATGGAGTGTATAAAAGGCTACTGTAAGGCAGGAAGTCATTGGTTTACGACGAAGGGTAAAGGTTATCTGGTGGGATTTTTTAAAATTAATTTTAATCCTCCAATTCTGGCACCATACTTCAAGGTATCGGATGTATTGAAGAGATTAAAATATTTAAGTTTTGAGCTTCGTAATAAACCTATAAATAAAAATATTTAATAATCTCATGAAAACAGTACTTTTAATATGCTTTCTTAAAAACTTTCTTCCTCACTCCTAAAAAAGAATCTTAATATGAGGATAGTTTTTAAGAAACCTTATTGAAAGGACAGTTTTAACGGCATTATTTATATTTTTAGGGTTATCACCAAGCATAAAACTTACGTATTTTAATGAATTATTTTTTTAATTATACCACTTCTAAGTAATGAACTAGTGGGTTAGAGTGGAAATGGAGTTTTTCATGGAATGATTGATACCTGGTTCGGGCTAATTCAGAAACATATGGGATATTAAGGTCTTTATGGATGAGCTTATTCGTGACAAAGTAAGGAGTGTTGAGGATTTCGCGAAGGTCTAATATCTAGCTAGGCTTATAATCTCTCTGTAATGCACTAGAAATATATTGTTTTATTTATAAAGGCATGACAGCTTTATATTAAAAGAGTTTTAAATTTCGTTAGTCCGTTGTTTTGCCCTTAGAGAGTTTTGAAGGGGCAGGTATTAAAATTTTAATTTCGAACTCCTGCAGAGCCCAATTAAAACTTAAAAGAAGACCACCGAGAGGGAGGGCGTAGGACCCTACATGAGACTTGCAAAGTTAGTAATTAAGTATGATAATAAGTGAAAACCACTTGCCTAACTGAGCTCCAAGTATTAATTGGATGTAGCGAGTTAGTGCAAGTTGCCACCACCTTCACTCCACCTGTTCCATCAACCTCTTTGTCCCGTCTTAGTTAACATTCCGCCTGGAAAATTATCTTTACTCCTTGTTCTGGATAAGCTCTACCTTCATCTGTAATTTCAAGCTTGGTAATCCTGAATAATGACATTGTTTTCGTTTTTTATGTTTCTAATTTAGGATTTAAGTTTCCAATGCCAGTAAATTTCCTCTTTTTTCGCATTGCGATCGTGAAAATTTTCGAATTCCAGTTTTCATTAGAAATACCCATTTTATCGTCCAAATAACCCAATCCCGCAAAAAATTATGAGTGTAAAACTAGGTAGAAAACGATAAGTTTTTCAAAACGGAAATTTCATACTGAGAAGCGTATACGTTTGAGATTTTGAGGCATTTATTTTTGTAGATTCCAAAAAATTAACCGTATGATCATTGATGAAAAACTGCTATATATAAAAGTTAAACGAAATTTATAACTAACTAAAAGAGGAAAAGTAAGAATTTCTGAAAGTAAGAATCGTAATATAGATTTATAATATTCTGTTGGAAAGCTAATGATTCGAGAAAAAAAAAATCTTAACTCTTAGACAATATTGTGGAAGATAATGTACAATGACGAATAGGGCATAAACATAAGTTATGATTCTGTATAGCAATTTTTATTTAATCTAAAACATATGTTTCCAACGGAATTAAATATAATCCTATTCATTTTTTTCAACTCTAACTTTATTTAATAGCTCCTTGTCCGCACCAGATTTTTTTTTTTTAAATTATTCCTGTTAAGCTTATAATGGTATTTCGGATGAGCATCTGGTATGTTCTGAAAGTTGTATTGTTTTTTAATTGATCATAAAAACAAAAACAGTGTTAAATCTTTTCCCTCTTCTCCCATACTTAAATTATGATTCACACGCAGACCAAGGGCAGAAAATAACTCAATCCCATATGTCCAAATAGGCCTAATGATGGTAATATAAATTAATTTTTTGTAGTATGTGGAAAGTTTTGATCGTTTGTTCAGTAAGTGTTGTAGTAAGCGGTATCTACGAGCTGTTTCTTGTCGTTTCAGTCTAGTGTGAGGATTCCAAGTAAGACGTTTGTCTAGATGGAGTCCTAGGTACCGGATCTGTTCAACTGAGGTGAGTGGAATATTGTTAAAGGAAATAGTGGGACAGGCGGACATAGGTTTTCGACGAAGGGAGAAGGTAATTTAATGGGATTTAGTAGGGTTGATTTTAATTCTCCACTTTTGACACCATTCTTCAATGGAAGAAATGTGAGACTGAAGGGTTTTGGAAGCAACAGATGGGTCATTATTTACGGATAACACACAAGTGTCATCTGCGTAGGTTGTAAGGACAGTACCAGGATGAATTGGAATATCAGCTGTTAGGTACACCGGCGGACTGAGGAAATATGGATGAGTAGGAAAGGTTAAGACTTACTTTAAAGGTTCTATCAGTGAGGTAGGATCGGATTAATAAGAAGTATGTAGGAGAGAGGAATTGGCGAATTTTGTAGAGTAGCCCTGGGGTGCCTAACTCGGTCAAAGGCCTTTGTACGTCAAGAAAGGCTCCAGGAAATAACATTTAACTTTTTATATTACATGTTTTAGATAGCAATAACTGCTATAAGTCAATTATACTTATTGGCTCAATTAATTATGTGTAAATAAAATTATGTTTTTTTTTTTATCGAGTTGTTACCTATTTTTTCTTATGGCTGAGTACTAATATAGATACATATATTTATCTATTTTTTATGGCTGAGTACTAATATAGATACATATATTATCTATTCTCTCTAAAGAATGCTCTATATGCATAACTTATTTTTATTTATTTGATGTTTTTATTGATTTCAGGTCACCATCGACTCATAAGATGTCTCCTTGGGTAAAAACTGTATTCCTGGTCTACATGCCTCGAATGCTGATGATGCGAAGACCTCCTTATTCTCCGGGGGAGACATTCGATGAGGGATATCCTGAAGGGGGTTACTTAAATGACAACGATTTTCGGTTAGTTTCTTATTCATCCGTATTTATTTATTTTTTTTTGGAATTTACTGGAAAAGCATATTAAGCAATTAAAAAAACTTACATTTATAAACATTTAAAAATTGATAATAATAATAAAAAGTAATAATAATAATATAAATCGTATTTATTTAACGGTTTTTATAATGTGTATTTAAAATTAACTAATAATCCTCTACCACTAACAATTACTTCATCAATATTAATATGTGGAATTCTTACTGCCACGATAACAAAAATAAAATGAATATAACCTTCTAAGTTATTTAAAAATCAATTGTGGAATTATGTTATAATTGTCAAAGGCAAAAAAATAGTAGATAAAAAAACCTTCATAGATTTCAAAGAAAATAAAAAAACATAATGCGCGACCTATCGTGGCCAAAACGGATTTGAATTTTTTTTTTATATTTTAATTATTTATTGAGATATATTACAATTTGTTTCATAATGAACAGTGCTATTAGTGATGCGATACACATTCATACAATATATACAGAAAAAAAATGATAAAGTCAAATTACATAAAATCGGAAATAAATAAATTAAAATATATACAAAAAAATAACAATTAATAAAAACAACAACGAACAAATCAAAACAACAACCTGTAGTAGGGATAAATACAAAGTTGGGAAATAAATAAACAACATACAAACAAACTTAATTATATACAATCTGCTAAGGGTACCCCAGACTGGGCCTCTCCCTCCACAAGTGGGAGGAGAAGCCGAATCCAAGGGATCCCAGCGCCTCTCTCTCAGCCACATCATTGGTGTAGGCCTGTGGAGGCTGAATCAGGGGGCAATAGCCACAAACATACAGTACATGAGTGGTGGATCTGGCCAGTCTCAGAACTCCAGTATAAATGATTTGAAATAACAGAAACAATGATATTGATATTAATTATTCGGAAGAAACATATATTAATGATAAATAATTGGTTCTTATTTATTCCCAAAAAGTGTATTATAAGCCAATAATTATTAGGAGTCTACGTTTCGGAGTTTTTCCCCATATTCAGGACTTGCTGCAATATATGAAAATAAATAACATAAATGTTTATAAACATTTATGAAATAGTTTATTAGGGCCAATGAATATGTTAATGTGATGTGTAGATTTTCTAATCACTTTTTTATTTTTTTTTATTATACACAAAATATGATATGTTGGATATCTACATGACTGATATTAGTAAAAAATTGTTGCTGTCATGTTAATGGACTCTTATGTAACATTGTTCATTGTTTTTATTTATTTTTTTCCAGAAACAATTTTTTTATAGAGTAATATTACAATCTGTCCTAATTTGGACAATTTCAATAGTGATCAAGTACAAAAGTACAAAATTCATACTTCTTTTACACAATATATACAAAACAATAAATTTATAAAGTAATAATGCAATATACATATATACAATAAAGAATCAATATTTGTTCATTGTTTTAGTATTCAATTTTTTAAATGTTATTTATTTTATTTTAATTATAAATGTTACAATCTAAAGTCCTCCGATCAATAGTTAATGCCCCTTATTATGTATCCAACCATACCTTACACCGCGACCTAAATATTCCATTTATTTTAGACCTTATACCATTAAAATTCTCTAAATTCCATCAGAACCTTATCCATCACCCTAATCCCCTCGCTCAATCCTTATCCGGCTCCATACATCCTTACCATCCTCCTAGAAGGTTGAAACGGCAGTGGCCTCGAGACCTCTTGTAACATGTATATTGGAGTTCTAGCATTGGCTAGATTCTCCACTCACGTGCTGTATGCTTGTGAATTGTATATAGGTATGAGTGACTTTTGTATATACTTTTATTGATTTTGTTTTGTATATATGTATATTGTATTATTATTATATAAATTTATTGTTTTGTATATATCGTGTGAATGTAGTATGAATGTTGTACTTTATCACTATTAAAAATGTCCTAAATTGGACAGATTGTAATATTACTCAATAAAGAATTGTTTCTATTAAAAAAAAAAAAAAAAAATGTTATTTATTTAAATATATTGTAGTGAGCTATTGTAAGATGGGGAAAACCTCCGAAACGTAGTCACCAATTATTTGTGTGTAATAAACTTCTTAAAAATAATTAGGAACCAATTATTTACAAGGAATATTGAGTTATATTAATAAGAACTCTGATTTCAAAATGCGTGTCACTTTCAGCTTTAAAGTCTTTAATTGGTATAAATTATGGCTTCTGATTTGTTTCTTTATTATATAATTTGCTAACTGGTACATTTGATAAAATATTTCCTAAATTGTTTTTTTTAATTAAATTATTGATTTAGTTATTACTACTAGTGTATTTAATAAATTTTCATTTATGTCTGTTTCATACTGAAAGATGTATAAATATTACACACTGGCTTCATAATAAATTAATGACCATAACAACCATAATTTAAGAATCCAATAATCGTAAATCGGTCTGGGGTCACAGTTTAATATTGTATAGATAAAAAATGGATTTTTTTTTTTCTCTCAGCCAATTTCAAAAGTTTGTTGAATATGGCAAACTAAAGTAATATTAAATGCTGGTGTATTCCGTATATTCAATTTTTTTTTTCAGTTGAAAATATTTTTTTGAAGTAATTAAAAAAAAAAACGAAACCCAGTACCTCGTGCGTAAACATTTACTGTTGATAACCGTTACTGATTAAAGGAACTCAGAAGAAAGGGTGTTTAGCATGAAGTTTCTTAAGGGTAGGACATTATGGAAATAAGGAAGGATGTTTAGGAACACCCGGAGTGGAAAACTTATTTTGTAACAACCGTGTTCTTATAAGACAAGCCGGAAATCGTGTCTTAGAAGATATTTAAAAAAATAATTTTAAGCATAAAAATGCTTGATCCTATCGTGTTGAGATTTAAGGAAATAAAAAAAGAAAAGAATTATGGCCTCATAATAAAAATACTTTGTTGGTGTATCCCTATAATTTAATTTTAAATTTCCATTTAATCGTAGATATTAATTCTAAAGAATAAGTAAAATTATAGTTTATTGAATATTACTTTTGGGTTATTCAACGTTGCAAAATAGTTTTATTTTAGAAAAATAGATAAATAGAAAACAATTTTATTCTGAGATTTTTAAAAAATATATATATTTATTGAAATTGTACTATGGATTACCTGAACAGTAAATATAAGTAAATATTAAACTAAGTCATGGTACACAACTAGGGAAAATATCCATTGGCAGCTCTCCCAAAACTATACGAAACCAGAATTTCCCGAGCCATCTTTCGGTCCGATTC
Source organism: Piezodorus guildinii (assembly GCA_023052935.1). Lineage (NCBI taxonomy): Eukaryota > Metazoa > Arthropoda > Insecta > Hemiptera > Pentatomidae > Piezodorus > Piezodorus guildinii. Next base: position 45,767,061 of record CM041298.1, read on the forward strand.
CGAATCCTCCGAGATTTTTTTTTCCAGACACCTCGGAGGATTATCAGGAAGCAATGATTGAAACTAGTGGGTTGGAGTTGGAATAGAGATTGTCAGAAAAGTAATAGTACCTGACATATTTCAAATCAGCAACGTATGAAACATTAGGGTCTTTATGGATGAGTTTTTTCGTGACAAGGATCATTGAGGATTTCGGAGTAGAATTTTATTTTATTGGATACGAAAAGAATTTGATGGTTTAGTAGAGCCTTATGATAGTCATGTAGAAGAGCCTATTGTAGTTAAGTAGAAGGTTTGACAGTTTCTCCAGTAAGTGTCAAAGTATTCGAAAACGTCGGATAGTTCTCAGTCATTTGTATGAGGATTCCAAGTATGACGTTTGTCAGGATAGAGTCCTTGATATCGGTTCTGTTCAACAGAGACAAGCGGAGTGTTATTGAAGTATACTGTAGGGTTGGATATCACAGGCTTACAACGAAGAGTAAAGTTTGTTTGGTGGGGTTTGATGGATATTTTAATGGGTATTTTAATTCTGCAATTCTGACACTATACTTCATGGTCTCTGATGTGGGATTTCAGAGTTTGAAAGGTAATTGTTGGTTCCTTATTGAACAACAACATACAAGTACCATCAGCATATTTAGAAAGGAAGATAGTTGGGATAAGCTGTATAGACTATGTAAAGAATGGGTCTAAGAAAAATTCCTTGACATTGTTGGACTTGGTCTCTCAAAAATAACAAATATGTTACAATAAGACAGTTAGGATATCAGACTATTATATATTACTTAATACTATTATTATTATTTATATCAGTTAATATTTTATTTTCTATCTCTTGCCTATATTTTTTTGGTATACAGGATGTCAGATAGGTCAGTAATCCTTCGAAAACAATTATAAAGTTACTTTTTTGATGATAGTGGATATAATTAGTTGAGCGTTAAGAATTACAAAAATAATTAATCCGGGTGGCGGTCAGTGAGTGAAACAATTGAGTAGTTTTAACCATTTACTTTCTGCCAACGTTTCGACCCCCTATGTTGGGTCATCATCAGGGCGTATTGTTGGCGATTGGAAACTAGGTACCCCATAATTCGTCCAAAATACGCCCTAATGATGATCCACAATGGGGGTCGAAACGTTGGCAGAAAATAAATGGTTGAAACTACACAATTGTTTCACTCACTGGCCGCCACCCGGATTAATTACTTTTAGTACTTTTTTGATGCTTTACAAAAATCAATAAAAACAAAAATTATGAATAAAGCAGAAAAACTTCAGGAAATAATCCTTAGTAAATGATTATAAAGAGAAAATATTCTTATTGAAATATTAGTTTGCTTCTAGTTTTTATTACTTTCATCTTATTATCATTTTACATTTAATTTTATGTTTGTTTTCATATTGTACAACTGTCATCACATTATTGTATCTAACTAATTACATTGGTTGTTTTATTTTTTCTCTTAGCTCTGATGAAGGCCCACAGTATAGACCAAAACATCAGCACACAATTAAAAATAAATACTACTTGTCGGTGTGTGGTTTTTTGATGACCGCACTCCCAACCATCTTCCTTATCTCATATTCTAAACGGTCAACTAAACTCCATAATTAATGTCTAGTAGATTATTGATTTAAGATAAAAATTAAAAATGATTATATAGTTATTGGATGGGGAATTCATCTTTTTGTATACACACTATTAAATTACCTCAACCCTATTCCAAAAAATAAAATAAAAAAAAAAAAGTGAGGCTTTTGGAGGAAAAAGTGGAAAATTGAATGGTTTCTTTGTCTGTCAAGCGAGAAAAAAAAAATCTGATCTTCCAAGCGAAAGAACCATACGCGGTCCACTGACCAATTTAGCTTTTTTTTATTAAAAAAAAAAATGAAGTGGCTTAACTTCAGTTTACAAAGCTTTAATTAAGACTTTTTCAAAGATAGAAGTTTTCATATCTTTTAATATCTATTTTTTTTTTAACTAAGACAAGAAAGAATTTAAATAAAAAGAGATGACTGAATAATTATAAGAACGAAAATAAAGATTGTACTTAATGCCTTGATATTCTATAAAATGGGTTAATTTACTTAAGAATAAATAAATTATGCAATAAATGTTATTTGACAATACGACTTATCATGTAACCAAAGTAGACGAGATATTTACTAATTTCCTTACAAGTATTTGTTTAATGCTCCTACTACTGTGTCACACAAAATATTCTGGGGGTATAAATGGACAGAGAAACAGTAAAACAAGATGAACAAAGCTCTATTCTCCTGTAAACTGTAACTTCAAGAATACGAGTCTTGTAAATAATATTTTATGTTATTTTTCATAAAAGGAAAACTTTTTAATGTAGGACTTTCACAGTAGCATCGTCAGATTAACCACAGCAGCATAAATGAACAAAAAAGCAAAATCAAGTTGGTATCAAGCGGAAGTTATAATTATACAACAATATTAATATATCTGGTTTTCAATGTGGCTAACATTTTTTACTTTCACTTACTATATATAGTAAAGGAAAGTATTGCGATCGTGAAAATTTTCGAATTCCAGTTTTCAACGGAAATACACATTTTAGGTTCATATTTAAGACTAATATACGCCCGAGACGTTACAAAACGTTTTTCATCAAAATGAGATAATCAGAAGAACCACTTTATACCATGCATTTTGCACCTTTTTTCAATTTTCTCAAAAACGGTTCCGACGATTTTGATTAAACTCGCTATATTGATGTAAAATTTAATGGGCTTTAATAGTATGTAGTTTTCATTCTGATTAAAATGGTTTGACAGGGCTTAAATGCCGATATTTTAAATTCTCTTTCTCTAAAGTACCTTTAATTTTGTCGATTCTATAAAAATAACTATATTATCTTGTTACCACTGATGAAAAACAGGTAAATATACAAATCGAACTAACTGATTATTTTAGATAATAATATAATAGATTTTTAAATAAAACTTAAATATAGAAATTCCATTTAATTTATTCTTTAATGGTTTCACTCATTTTTATCTCTTACTGCACTAGAAAATTCTTTAATCGATTTTAAAAACGAAGGTAAGTGAAAGTTGTGTGTTGTCCGCACCAGATTTTTTTATTTTTATTTTGCCCTAATTCACTCTTGGAAGGTATTGCCGGTGAAAGGCGTTAAAGAAGAAGGTCGGAATATATAGCTCCTGGTACCGGGACGAGGAGGGAACTGCTACTGTAAGATGCATAAGCGACATGGCTACATCTCCCAGCTGCGCTAGCCATATTTCATCGGATCCCCAGAGCCACGGGCTTAATCCTGCCCTCCCGAGGGTGCACCTCCAACAGCAAATAGATTTAGCATCCCCTAACATCGTCCTAGTTCCTAGCTACTCATATTCCGCAGGCCGAGTGTGAACTTCTTCAGAAACCTACTCTAACAAGGAAAGGATTCCAAAATGTGTCTTACCAATTTTGATTAGTTTTTTTTTTAGGGTTATCATGACATTTAACCATAATACTCTGCTAAATATTAGGGTCCAACGCTTTCCAGGAGTCGCGGAAAAAAATCGGAAAGGTTTGCGCGCGAAAAACACATTTTATTTAATATCTCTTGTTCTAGGGTAGGTAAGAAAATTAGTTTGGTGTCAAAATTACGCCCATTTCAAAGTGAAATAATTACTAAAATAAGCCATTAAATTATTTAAGTTTTATTATTGGCAATAAGCCTAAAAACATAAATAACAACTTCAAAACAGTACTTTCAATAAGATTTTTGGTTTTTTATTTTCAATAGTCAACTTGAGAGCTTACGTTTCAAGATGCGTAGAATCCGAATAATGTTTTTGGAATTCGCCACAAAAATACTAGTCCATTCAACGATGATCCTAGACGTTGATATCAGCTGGATAGTTCTGAAATGGCGGTCGATGAAACTCCGTTATTTTTGAAAGATAGAGAAAAATTATGTTTTTTTTTTTTTTAACCAAAAAAAACCGCGAATAATTATATAAAAGAGAAAAAAGAAAAGAATTTTTTTTAAATTTTACACATAAATACGCTCATAAATCAGTTATTTATGACGATAGAAAAAAGTATGCTTCATGTTTTAGAATCAGTAGAGCACGCTAAACCAAAAAAAAAAAAGGAAAAGAAAAATGAAAAAAAATTGAAATCACACTTATATATGCCCTTGTAACTACGTTATTTTTGAAGATAGAAAAAAAATCATTATTGTTTTTTAACCAAAAATACCGATTAATTATAAAAAAAGAGAAAAAAGAAATGAAAAAAATTGAAATTTTACAGATAAATACGCTCATAACTCAGTTATTTTTGAAGATGGAGCAAAATATGTATATAGTTTTAGAATCAGTAAAGAGCGATAAATATATTTTTAAAATTCTTATGGATATTCAAGTAACAAATTATTTTTGCTTTTAGTGCCGTTTGATAAAGAATTAAATTTTTGACAGAATGAGAAAAGAATCATTGAAATTGGTTGATAAATAGCTGAGATATTGCATTTTGAAATCAATATTATTGAATCAATCAAAATAATTTAAATCAATCCATTGAATTATTGCTTTTCACAATACTTAATCAATGCCTATATAAACAGTTATACCCTAATATTGTTATTTTGTAATAATAAAACCAGAGATACTAAATAAATGTGTTTTTCGCATGCAACCTTTTTTGCAACTCCAAATTTTTTCAAACGACTCGTGGAGAATGTCGACCCCTAACTTCTGTCGATTTTGCCGAACCTAATTTCTAGTTTTACTTTTAAACAAATTATGTATATGTACAAAAACTAGAAAATTCATATAAAGTTTTCTTTTGTGAACTTTTAACTCACTAAAAGTCTATTTTTTTCTTTGTATTTCGAGAATTATTTTTACCACTTTTTTTACTATTTAGGTAATGCATGACAAAAATGTAAAGTATAAATAAATAAAATCCGCCGTCCGGAGCATTTAGCCGAAACTACTGGACCAATTATTTTTTTATTCGCCACAAAAATACTAGGGCATGCAAAGATGATCCTTACAGCTAGATATTGATATCTCCAAATACATGTTTTTTTTTCTGCAAATAAGAAAAGTAATGTACCGTTGGAAATCTAAACATTTTATAACAAATGTTATCTTATGTACGAAGTAGTGGAAGGTAATGTAAAGTGAATAACTTCTTGAAATTTAGTGATTTTAATATTTTATATCAATAACATCATTGTAGAAATATACACATATCTTCAACAAATAAAAAATAATATATTGCGTTGTGTCACAAGAAATGTCCGTTTTCAAGGTAAAGGGTTTTTATTGAAAATACGATATGAAAAAAAGATAATTTTATTCGAAGTATTTACCTTCTTTTTCTACACATTTTTCCCAACGTGACACCAACTTTTTTATCTCCGAACTGAAAAACTCTGAGCTTTGATGTGAAACAAAATCTGAAGACGCACTTTTCACTTGATCATCATTTTCAAAAAGTTTTCCTTTGACGAAGTTCAGACGAAATTCTTATTATGTAAGAATTTTTATTTGATATCAGCATATTATTTTTTTTTTTTAAACTGAAACAGTAATAGAACTAGAGAAATGTTTTGCGTACTGTTTTAAATTTAGAAAAGGATAGAGAATAACTAGTAAAAAAAAAAAAAAAAAACATGTAAATCAAAACGTAGAGCGACAAAACTAATTTCTATTAATCAATAAATATTTGATATTCCAAAACTTCTCCCTTTTATCCACATCTAGCCACAGTAAATTACATTAATGACGAATATTCTCTGGAGGTAATTAGATGGCTAATTAAAATCAGAGGTGATGTTTTAAACCTAAATTATAAAAATTTCATGAAAACAAATAATATATGTAGTTTGTGCAATACAAATGAAACAGATGATCTCATTCACTTTTCGGCTGCGTGTCCGATACTTACTGAGTTTAGAAAACAATATTGTAATTCTAAAAAATTAACTTGGGATCAAATTAGAGAGTTAATAAATGGAAATGATTGGCTGGCGTTAGTTAATTTCTCCAGATCGGCTTTTATAGAATGTTCCTAACGAAAGAATTGTTAATTTGACTATTTTTGAATTAATTTTAGTACATAAATGACATTATTTTTTTATTAATTATTTATATTGATAGATTAAAGGTTAATTTTGTTAATAAACACAGACTCCACGGACGGTCAATTGTATTTTGTAATTTGTAAATTCTTTATTTGTTTATTTTCTATTTGATGAATTTGAAAATAAAAACAGACTTTTCTATCTATTTATCTATCTATTAGATATTAAATAAAGTGTGTTTTTCTTATACAAACTCCAATTTTTTTACACGACTCGTTGTTTGAAACCCGAGGGTCATCAACGCCTTTATTTCGATTGTTTATTTTATTTAATTTCAATCTAAATTTAAAAAAAAATAAATAAAAAAAATAGAAAAAAAATAATCGTTTGTCCCACACGATTATTTAACTATATTTGTGTACAGAATCCGTATATTTTATTTAGCAACTGCTGGGCATAAGAAAGTTTAGCGATAGTTTTCGTCATTGCTCAATAAGGTAGCTGTATCAGGTCATATTTCTAATTTGTTTAAATATGATTGGTAAAAAATACATTCCTACAATATGTGTCTGAAAGTAATTGGGTTGTTGCAGTCACACGACTCATGAAAAACGTTGGCCCTTAATATTTTTTGAAGTATAATGGTATAATGTCTAAAATTTTCATCAATATCGGTGAGACACATTTCGGATCCTCTCGTTGAGAGATATTTTCTCTTGTATGAAAATCGATAGTACGTTTGGATTGATACTTCATCAGGGGTAGGTGATTTCAGAGGGAGTCGAAATGTGAACTTGCCATATAACACTTGAGATCCGGTGAAGCGGACACGTTTCCAACGCACAAGTACTCCATCAGGTCGGTTAAAGTACCGTGGAGTACCAAAGGGTTTCAGGAACGTCATGAATAGGAATGTTGAGTACTTCGGCCATTTACTATGCGGCGATAACCACTGCCTCTTGTTGAAGCTCATTGGAGGTGGAAACTCTACGGGCTATTTGAAGATACTTTGCTCGAATCATTCTTGCACAGAAAAATTATTTTAATGAAACGAATTTTAGGTAACTTATTTACTTACCTCTTCGTTTTTAGAATCGATTAAAGTCTTTTCAATTACAGTAAGATATAACAATGATCGAAACCATTAAATAATTAATTAAATTGAATTTATATAGAAACATGTGTTTTATTAAAAAAATCTAAAATAATCACTTAGTTTTATCGGATTTTCACCACTCTCTATCAACTTTTAAAAGCTTGTGTATGAGATAATGTTTTTTTCTAAAATATTTAGCTTTCCAAAAGTATATTATACATGTATATTACTGTTCATAAGTTCAAAGACAAAAAATTGCATTAAAAAATATTTTTGCATTTTTAGTTGTTTTTTAAATTCGCTCAATATGCAAATTTAGCTGTTATTTGTCAATGATAACAAGATAATATGGTTATTTTTATAGGCTCTGCAAAATTGAAGGTACTTTAGAAGAAGGAAATTTAAAATATCGGCATTTAAGCCCTATCAAATTATTTTAATCAGAATGAAACCTACATGATATTAAAGCCTATTAAATTTTACATTGATATAGTGAGTTTAATCGTCTGAGCCGTTTTTCGGAAAATCATAATAAGGTGCAATATGCATGGTATAAAGTGGCTCTTCTGGTAAGCTCATTTTGATGAAAAAGGTTTTATAACGTTTCGGGCGTATATTTGTCTTAAATATGAAATTTCAGTTTCATAGGACTTTTCGTTTCCGCCCGGGGGTTACCACACACAGACCTTTTTGCGGGACTTGGTCATTTAGAATAATGGGACCCTATAACGTGTATTTCCGTTGAAAACTGGAATTAGAAAATTTTCACGATCGCAATACTTTCCCTTACTATATGAAGTGATAGTAATTGTTGTGATAGTTTGATAGTAAGTGAAAGTAAAAATTAAAATGTTTATATCGATCGGCTACTATTGTTAAATAAATAAATTAGCTTGATAATAAACCAAAAGATAGTTTGCTGGCTCTATATTAAGCTGGAAATAAAGGTATAGTTGAGTAACAACCATTTTGAGGAAGAAGTTGAGAACATGTTGCACCCTGTTGTACGGGGTCGGAAAGAAACCAGTCAATTTGTCCGAGCTGACTCTTGCGGGTTCAGTTGGAATGTGGTTATTGCTCAGGGGGAATGTACATTAATGCCTTGATGTATTTCTTCCTCGCAGGATAGCTCAAGTCCATTCATCCATCAGGTTGTAACGGATTAGCAAGTTTCTTTTCAGCGTGTATATTATATTTTTCGATATAAAAAAGCTATCAAAATTAAGAATAATGAAACTCAAAGACAAACACCAAACTACTCTTTTTAGTACTATCTATAATGGTGTTAAATCAGTGGCGGTCGTGAACAAGTAGTTAAGCCTGTTTTTTCTATTTAATTCTTAAAGTATGTAACTTATTAGTGAGTAATAAATTTTATTTATAAATAGACATCAATAACCATTGATATAGCCAAAAGAAAATTTAAATAATTAAGGTAGAAATGAATGAGGAAAATAAATTGTAAAAATGTAAGTCAAAAAAGTTTGGGCACATCCATTTATTAATAATAAAAATATCCTATTTAAGTAAATAAAATTCATTAATACTTTGTTATCATTCCTTTGGCATCAATTATAGCTTGTAATCTTCTTTACATCGTAGAAACGAGATTTTCCGTGATCTCAGGTCCAATTTCTTCAAATCCAAAGCATACGATAAATGTTCAATCGGATTTATATCCGGAGACTGAGGGAGTATTTTAAATTGTCTCCATACATTGTACAGTAACCATTCCTTCATTTTACTGGCTGTGTGTTTAGGTTCGTTGTCTTTCTGAAATATAAACGTATCCTCCAGTCCTTATTTTTAGCACGGGAAAGCAGATTATGTTCCAACATGTCTACATACCTTTCAGCATTCATTATACTTTCAACGAAGCTTAACTTTCCAACACCATTCGATGCCATGCAGCCCCAAAACATTACATTGCCGCCGCCGTGTTTTACCGTAGGTCTAACATTTCTTGTTTAAAACTCTGTATTTGGATTTCTCAACACAAAATATTATTCATCTGAACCAAAAATGTTGTATTTGCTCTCACTAGAAAATAAAACGTTATTTCCAAAAGTCCTTTGGTTTATTTGCATATAGTTTTGCAAATTCAAGCCTTTTACAGCCGGCAATGTAATGGTTTCGGGCTGCATGGCACCGAATGGTGTTGGATAGTTAAGCTTCGTTGAAAGTATAATGAATGCTGAAAGGTATGTAGACATGTTGGAACATAATCTGCTTTCCAGTGCTAAAAAATAGGATTGGAGTATACGTTTATATTTCAGGAAGACAACGATCCTAAACACACAGCCAGTAAAACGAAGGGATGGATTTGTACAATTTACGGAGACAATTTAAACCCCCTCCCCCCTTCAGTCTCCGGATTCAAATCCCATTGAACATTTATCGTATGTTTTGGATTTGAAGGTAAGAAAACATAATCAACAATTGTGTTAAAAGATGTGTTGATAGAGGAAAGAGAAAAAATTGGACCTGAGGTCACGGAAAATCTCGTTTCTACGATGTAAAGATGCAAGCTATAATTGATGCCAAAGGAATGATAACAAATTATTAATGAATTTTATTTACTTAAATAGGGTATTTTTATTATTGATAAATAGATGTGCGAATACATTTTTACAATTTATTTTCCTCATTCATTTCTACCTCATTCTTCTTCTTCTTCTTCTTCGTTCTTCCCTCAAATGGCGATGTCCGAGAGTAAAACTGTAAACTCAATGGTCCTCTTGAGGTCCTCCAGATCACCATAGAGCTTAGTCACCAACTCGGTAGGTTTTGGCCAGATCCGCTTCCTGATGTCTTCTACCTGAGGGCACGTCTGCAGGATGTGCTCTGCAGTCTGGTCACCAGTTCTACATCCGCAGAGGGAGCTTTCCCCGATGCCAAACTTTTTATAGAGGTGTGCCCTCATCCTGTTATGGCCAGTTCTGAGCCTGAAGAGCACAACTTGTTCCTTTCTACTCATTTTGTAGTAGGCGTCTTCTGGGTCGCGATTCGGGTGCAGGTCATTCCATTTAGCGTTCACTGCAGCCCTATTTATTGATATCGCCTCCAGGAGGGTCTGGGTGCAGTTTGGTTGTGGTAGTGCTGCACCTTCCTTTGCAAGATGGTCGGCTACTTCATTTCCGTACAGACCGCAGTGCCCTGTTATCCATTGCAGTACCACTTCACTATACTGCAATTGTAGATTTTCAATTTCTTCTACAAGAGTGTGAAGTCCTAGTTTTCTTTTTGACTTCAGGGCATGTAGTACAGATGCTGCGTCTGACAGAAAGACTATTTTTGAGTCTGCGTTTCTGTTGAGCCGTCTCAGTATTTTGCTGCCCTCCAAGATCGCCTGTTCTTCAGCTTTGAAATTTGTGCATCTTAAGCCTGTTAGGATGGCTTTGTCTAGGGTGTTTCGGCTCGGGAATTCTATATGGACCCCAGCTCCACCATTCGCAATAGCACCCGTAGCTGATCCATCAGTATACACTCGGGTCCATGAGGTAGAAGGGTATCTTTCGTTGAGCATTTTCACTGATAAGGATTTCATTAGCTGAAGCTCGAGAGCTCCTTTCGCTTGATTCCTGGAACTGTGAGGTGTATTTGGGGTTGAAGAAGAGAATTCCATGGAGGTGAGTTGCTAACTATTCTGGTTTGTTCATTTTGCAGAGAGGTTAAATTGTGTTCTGAAATTAGGCTATTTATTTTGTGAAGTGGGCTGGTACGTTTGAGTCTGTTTGCATTTCTTTCTGTAGTCCTTTTTTGTAACGGATGACTTGGAATGCTTCTAGCTTTTGTTTGCAGGTTTAAGAGCTTGACATCTCTTCTGTTTTCCATGGATAGCATTCCACTAGTTGTCTCCATTTTGTTAATTGGAGTGGATTTAATTGCTCCAGTTATCAACCTGAGTCCCTGGTTCTGTGCTATGTTAATTTTGTTAAAGTTGGATTGCGCTGCAGTTCCCCAGCTGCTGATTCCATACTCGATTACAGGCCGGACGTACCCAGTGTAGAGAGATTTGAGAGTCTGGTGATCCGCTCCCCAATTCGAGCCTGCTATCTTTTTCATAAGGGCTGTTCTCTTACTTGCCTTGACGATGCTTTTTTCTATGTGAGTCGCGGGTCTAAAACAATTCCTAGGTAGGTTGGACTATATTCTTTACTAATCTTGTTTACGTTTACTTTTAGGTTTAAGTCTGCTCGGATGTTCGGAGAGAGACTGAAGATAGTATATTTAGTTTTAGATATATTTATTTTCATAGCCCACTTCTCTGTCCATTCATGAATAGCATTCAGGGCTGTTTGGATCCTGTATTTCGCTACGAGTATAGATGTGGCATGGCTCCAGAAGGCTAAGTCATCTGCATATAGTGAAGCTTTCACATTTCTTGGAAGTTCTTCTATAATATCATTTATATAAATGAGAAATAATGTTGGTGAGAGAACTCCGCCTTGAGGTACTCCGTTTTCTATTGTTCTTTGTCTGCTTCTTTGTGTACCTAAGCAAATTCGGCCTTTTCTGTTCCTCAAGTAGTTATTTAGCCATGTGAGAGCTCTGCCTTCTATCCCCATCTTGGCAATCTTGACCATCAGCCCATCGTTCCATACCTTGTCAAAGGCTTTTTCAAAGTCAACCCAAACCGCAACCGTGTGCTCCTTTCTCTGATTTCTACCTCATTTATTTCAGTTATTGATGTCTATTCATAAAAAAAATTGATTACTCATTAATAAGTTACATACTTCAAGAACTAAATAGAAAAAACCGGGTGTGCCAATACTTTTTTGACCCACTGTATATGCCTGAGATGTTACAAACTTCTTCTATAAAATCGAACAACCAGAGAAGCTACATTACACCCTTCTTTTGCATTTTTTTTTTTGCGATTTTTTCAAAACTGGCTCAATAGATTTTGATTATAGTCGCAATATTAATGTATAATTTAATGAACTTTAATACCATGTAGGTTTCATTCTGATGGAACTAGTCTGAGAGTGCTCAAATGCCGAAACTTCAAACTTCATTCTTCTAAAATACCTTTAATTTTCTAGATTCGATAAAATATTCCCTGAAAATCTTAGGTTATTTATGGACACACAACTTCTTCGGTCTTTAGTGCCCTTTTCTGTCTCTCTTTCTCTCTCTCTCTCTCTCTCTCTCTCTCTCTTTCTTTATTATATTATATATATATATATATATATATATATATTATATATATATGGGTGTGTGTGTGTGTGTGTATTTTTTTTTTTTTAATTTCTTGTTTCACTTGCACCAGATATTTTTAAACAAAATAAATCTTTTCAAAAAATCAATAGTTTTTTCTAATAGTACCGGTATTATCGCCTTTCTTTGAGACTTCTTTCCGAAAATATAATATTTTAGATATAAAATTGTTTTAGGTTATGAAGAAAGATGGAAAGCAAATAAAACTAATTGATTGTTGTAAATAATAATTTCTATTGTGAAATTTTTCATGTTTCTCTCGAAACTCAATGTAATTCTTTTACTTTTTTTTCAACTTTAATAATAATAATGATAGGCTTAGCGAACCCGAAGGTTCGATGCCGATACCACCAAACTTCGCCTGCACAGACTCGTCCAATGTTCATCGGTCAAGCCCAAACCTCCGAGATCAGCCTTAATGCAATCCTCCCATCGACGCTTCGGCCTACCTTTCGGACGCCTACCAGTCGGATCAGCAAATACCAACTTTCTCGGAATCCGCTCGTCATCGAGCCCAACAACTTTACTCGCCCATTTGAGTCTCCGCGATGCAATCAGCTTAATTATATTCACATGATACAAGTTCCGCAAATCCGCGTTGTGCAACCTTCTAAACTCCCCAGTGGCCTCATCTCTCTTCGGACCAAATATTTTATGTAATACCTTATTTTCGAAAACCTTGAGTTGGAATGAATAATAGTTTTATAAATTCTAACCTTTAAGTTTTTAGATAGAAGCCGCGAACTAAGTAACTTAGCAACAGAATAATAACACGCATTTCCCACCTTTAACCGGGACTTTATTTCTTCCTGGATTTCATTTTTATTAGTTATAATTGAACCTAAATACTTGAATTTCTCTACGTGTTCAAAAGTATGCCCTGATACATCAATATAACCAAGATCGACAACGTTTCTGCTACTAATATATATTTCGTCTTATCGGTATTTAATTCGAGTCCTATTTCTTTACCGGTTTTTATTAACACACTTGTATTTAGTTGTATGGCTTCCGTGTCTTCACCTAGCAGTACCAGATCATCGGCATACCCCAAAACCGGAATCTTGTCACCCATATTTAGGCCTTTCTCGGTACACATCACCTTTTCTATGACATATTCTAAAGCTATATTAAATAACACAGGTGAAAGGGAGTCACCCTGTTTCAAACCCGATCGCACCTCAAATCTCTCGGAGTAATTATGACCGATTCTAACTTTATGGAATGTTTCCGACAAACACATCTCTACTAGGTTTACTAACTTTCTAGGTATTCCCTGTTCAATCATGATGTTATATAGCTTCTGACGGTCTATTGAATCATAAGCCTTTTTAAAATCGATATAAAGTTGATGGACTACACCGTTGTATTCCAACGTTTATTATTTCAACTTTAACTTTATTTAAAAGTACTTAAAATAATTTGAACTGAAATAAATTAATTGTAAGTGAAAGTCGTGTGAAAATCCGCTCACAAGATTTTTATGTTTTCAAATAATTAATTTTAATTTTATTATAATATGTTAATAAATTTTATTTTTATTTAAAGGGACAGCCTGAGTGATCCTTACCCGATGGATTCGAAGAACAGTCCTCACGATACCTACGAGACTGTTTCATCAGCTTTTCGAGAACATGTTGCTCAACCTTCAGGTGAGTATTTTATCTTATTAAATCATTATTATTATTTTAGAAAATTACGCTTATCTTCAACAACCGAAATAATAACCCAAACATTTACAGTTAATCAAAGCTAAGCAAGCCTAATTCAATACATGATTTTAGTATAAGAATTTGTGTAGCCATAATTAACATTAATTAGTCATAAAGTTAATAACATACAAAAAAAAAGTATTCTGCATAATAATATTTTTAAAAAAAGTTTGTTTGTTTGTTTATTCATTTAACGTTACTTTATGCTACTGTGGCTAATTGGATGGTGCTACAGTGGGAGTCCTTAATTTGACTAAAATCTATATATAGGTGTAAAATTTGATGGGCTTTAATATGACGTAGGTTTCATTCTGATTGAAATAGTCTGACAAAGCTCAAATGCCTATATTTTAAATTTTCTTCTTCTAAAGTACCTTTAATTTTGTATATTCTATTACAATAACAAAAAATCTGGTGCGGGCAACACACGACTTTCACTTACCTCCATTTTTAAAATCAATGAACGAATTTTCAAATACAGTTAGAGATAAAAATACGTGAAACCATTAAGGAATTAATCAAATTGAATTTATATAGAAACATGTATTTTATTAAAAAATCTATTATATTACTATCTAAAATAATCAGTTAGTTTTATGTTCATTTCATCATTCTCTATTAACTTTTAAAAGCTTGTGTATGAGATGATATTTTTTCTAAAATATTTATCTTTCCAACGGTATATCATACATGTATATTACTGCTCTTATATTCAAAAACGAAAAATTGCATTAAAAAAATATTTTTTCTGTTTTCTCCTTTAGTTGGGTATCGAATTTATTCAATTTATATATTTACCTGTTTTTCATCAGTGTTAATAAGATAATCTAGTTATTATTATTGAATCTACAAAATTAAAGGTACTTTAGAGGAAGAAAATTTAAAATGTCGGCATTTAAGCCCTGTCAGACCATTTTTATGCAAATAAAACCTACATGATATTAAAGCCCATTAAATTTTACATTGATATAGCGAGTTTAATCAAATCGTCGGAACCGTTTTCGAGAAAATCGAAAAAAGGTGCAAAATGCACGGTATAAAGTGCCTCTTCTGGTAAGCTCATTTTGATGAAAAAAGTTTTGTCACGTCTCGGGCGTATAGTTGTCTTAAATATGAAATTTCAGTTTCATAGGATTTACCGTTTCCGCCCGGGAGTTACCACACACACACACACACACACACACCACACACAGACCTTTTTGCGGGACTTGGTTATTTGGACTCAGGGGACCCTAAAACGTGTATTTCCGTTGAAAACTGGAATTCGAAAATTTTCACGATCGCAATACTTCCCCTTACTATATATAGTAAGTGAAAGTAAAAATAACATTATAATCTTTTCATCAACTATAAAAAAATCAAAAAAACAGTTAAATATATAAATTGAACGAAGTCGATTTCTAACTAAAGGAGAAAACTGCAAAAATATTTTTTAAATTCAATTTTTCGTTTTTGAACATAACGACAGTAATATACAATAGATTTGTAATATACCGTTGGAAAGCCAAAGATTTTAGAAAAAATATTATCTTGTGAAAGTACTAAAGATTGATGAAAAGCCGATAAAACTAACTGATTATTTTAGATAATAATATAATTGATTTTTTAATAAAATACGTTTCTATATAAATTTAATTTAATCAATTCTTTAATAGTTTCACTTACTTTTATCTCTAACTATATTTGAAAATTCTTTAATCGATTTTAACAACGGCGGTAAGTGAAAGTCGTGTGTTGCCCGCTACAGATTTTTTTAATCTCTAAGTGTATTTAAAAATTCTTGAAAACTATTTAAATTGATTTTAACAGCGAAGATATGTATAAGTCGTGTGTGTTGCACTCACTAGATTTTTCATTTCGCCGTTGACGTGTGTATAAAAAAGACACTTTTTGCCTTTATTATCTTTTTAATCAGTTTCAAAAAAATTAAAACTTCGGCTCGGAAGATATGTTGACAAGAAGCTATAGAACGTGTGCCTTAGGCTTGAAGTACTAAAAGCCGCTTATTGATTACTTTAAATCAAGTTATCAACTTGCTCAAGCTCCCCTTTCCAGCGATAATGGAGTTTGCACCAGTGTAGCTTCCAGTCTGACATCTGTAATACACAGCATGGAATTTCTCTGGTCTCGTGTGTATTCAAGTTGACAGCTTCAACTTGTAGTACTTAATTGCTGAATAATAATAAGCCCTTAATTTCAGAACTAAATTTTACACGACGAAA
Source organism: Piezodorus guildinii (assembly GCA_023052935.1). Taxonomy (NCBI): domain Eukaryota; kingdom Metazoa; phylum Arthropoda; class Insecta; order Hemiptera; family Pentatomidae; genus Piezodorus; species Piezodorus guildinii. The sequence goes on from CM041298.1 coordinate 45,783,391, forward strand.
ACAAAACAGTAATTAGTCGGAAATTGAGACTTTTTAGAATTTATCATCAGCATTCATGCAAAGTTTTTCTTCCTTTATTATTTATTGAATTTAACAACATTATTACATAACACAACCAATGTGATAATATACAAATGATATGAAGTATACTTACATTGGTACAATTGTACAAAGAACAATTGTAATCGACTTGGTCGATTTTTTTTTTCAGTTATTTTTGAAGAAAGTGAAAAATTTGTTTATTGTTTCCAAATAATTATAATAGGTTATAACTGTTTATAGACAATTAATTAATATCAAAAGCAATAAATAATTCAAAGGAAATTGATCTATCACCACTGTTATTTCAAAACTCTATATCTCTGTTATTTTTAAACCAAAATAATAACACTTAAACCAGTAGAGATACCTTTATGCAGTACTTGGTTATTGGATTAGGAAGATCATAGAACGTGTATTTTCGGTGAAAACTAGAATTGGAAAATTTTTATGATCGCAATACTTTTCCGTACTATATATTTCATATATAGGTTAGTGAAATTAAAAAAGGTAATCGTCAAACATACATTTAATTTCAGTCTAGTTAACATTAAATCCATGGTTTGGCTAGACGTTTTAAGCGCTCAATTTACCCCACACCACTTATGGGGCACGTTCAGCTTAAGCTTTTATATTCGACTTAGTTAGATATACATTACTGGGGATACTTTTGCAAAGTGATAAATTATTGATCCATTAGTATGCATAAGAAGCCATTAAGGCTTATCGTTAAGAAGCTATAACAGCCCAAGTGAAGAATTGCTCAACTAGCCCCGCTCTACCCAATGCAAAGTTTATTCCTTACCTGAAAGAGAAATTTCGAGAGGTACCGTAAAATGGGGTGATAGGAACACTGTATGGTATCTTGAGCAATGTAACAAATTTATTTTTTATCTCAATTAATTGAACAATACATCAAATCTTAGGTCCATATCCCCTCTATTACATATTTACTGGTTGTGTGTTTTTGAATAGTAGTTTTTGAAAAAAAAAAAAAAAAATATATAATATATATATATATATATATATATTATTTATTGTACATCTGTTTTAGTCAAGTTGACATACAGAGGGAGTTGGCCTACTAACACTTCAATTACTAAAAGTACAACATATATATACATATATATATACATATATATATAATATATATATATATATATATATATATATATATATATATATATACAAAAAAGAAAAGATCTGAATACTAATAATAATTACAAACAAAAAATTTATACAATTTACAATGAAAATAAAAACATCTTAGTAATGTCATATTAAATCAGCTTAACTGCTGGTTAATTATTGATTATGGTATACAACTGAAAGATATATACTAACACATTCATGTGATATAAGTTATTATTCAGTTTACAACTAATTACTGATATTCATTAGACCGGTAAAAAAAAAAAAAAAAAAAAAAAATCATTCAATTTATTCTTGTCATCCGGCTCTGAGAAACTTAATTAGGTCACTTTATTCACTTATATTCTATAAATTAAGTCTCTTATATTCTACAAAAGTTCTTAACCATCACGCTTCTGTAGAAGGAAGAAGAAATGTCAGTAAATGATGTTATGCACTTAGATAAATGAAACAGAACCCAAGAATCTGGCAGATTTAGAAGATCCGATTCCCTCTTCCAATTTCAATGTAACTTCACTAGAGCTAAAATAAGCGTCCTCTTGGGTTAGTACAAACCTATAACTTTGCTTGATTCTTTTTAAAGACATACTGATGTATCCTCAGTAACATAATCTGGTTCTAAAACCTTACAAACATAAAGTCCAACATTCTCAGGGTTTTTTTCAAATACTTTCATAAGTAAAAACTCGCCAACCGAATTTGTGGATAATAATCAAAATCCTGGTTCATCTTCAGATGTGCATGACAACACCAACTCAGCATCACTGTCTTGCAAAGAATATCCATCTGATGTTTCTTCTGACAGAAAACAGCGTGTTCCCATTCACCCCACACTCTAGAAAATGTGGATGTCATAACTTAAAAAATTGTTGCTAAGAAACTGTTGCAAATAATATATTGAGCAAGGACTTTTATGCAAGAAGACAACTTGAAGAACAGTAAACAGATACTAAATAAGCTATATAGACAACGTTTTCATACACTTATAGGTAAACTTTGTGGGAGAGGAAAATTTTTCACAGGTTGAACTGATAAGTCCAATGTACTACCAACAAAATAAAACCATATAAAGAAATTTTTCACAGAGTGGCCAATCAATAACAACAATATTAATTCCTCTATACGGTAAAGTAATTGACTTTCACGAAACTTTCAAATAATATTTAAGTCTTGTTCCCATTCACCCCACTGTTCTTGTTCACCCCATTATACGGTAGTAGGCCAAAAAAAATTGGGTGGTGAATTCCTACTGCTCTAGTTCATGTTTCATTGTCAAGATATAAGCTTGTATTCATGTAAACGGAAGTAAAGAAGGAAATCACTCTTTAAGAAAATTACTTTAAATTTTATCATGAACCAACGGGTTCGAACCCTCGGCCCTGATAAAAGAAGACTCGGAAAGCTATTTCCTTCCTTCCGATCGGCTAAATGGAGTTCCTTCCTCTTTCTCTCTCTCTCTCTCTCCCTCATCCTCTCTCCCTATTTATTTTCCTTTATTTTTTCTATTGTCTCTCCTTTTAGTTCAATTTGTACAGTAATCGCAGCTTCAAGCTTTTGTACTTTGTGTAGTTCTTTGATAAAGGAAAAATGAAAAAGCTTGAAAATGGGATTTTCGCAAAACTAATCGGAATGTAGATCGGAGATTAAGTTTTCGAACAAGGAAATAAAAAAATAAAATTTATCTTGAAGCTTCACTACACTACATGGTCGAGTAGTGAGGTCACATTTTATCTAGTTATTTATAATTTTCTTCAGATCCATCCCGGCTTCGTACGGTTACAATTGAATGTGGTGTCATTTATGTTACGCAAAAATCACTGTGTGATCAGTTTGGATAAACTCAAACCTACGGAAACACTTTTTTTTTTAACGAATGTTTTGCACAGAGTGATTAATTTCTCAGCCTTAATATTTTTCATGCTTGTTGACTACACACTGTAGTTACTTTCGACAAAGTATTAACGGTGGGATGCTTACCCTTAAAAAAATTCACAGATTTACAATTGTCTTCAAATGATCAAAAGAGAAAAAAAAGTAACAAAACAGTAGATACATAACAACAAAACAGTAGATACATAAATATAAGAAAAAAACATTAAATGAAAATCGACTTTACAATCATTGATGTTAAGAAGTGTAGGCATTTTTCACTTCCCTTTAATCGCTATACTCAAATAAGTTTTCATCTGGTTGGGAAGCAAGAAGGTGTTGAAAAAGAAGAGATTTGAATGAAGATTGGGAAAGAGCGTGACTGATGTTTGATGGGAGAGTATTCCAAAAAAACAGTGGACTAAGAAGAAACATTCATATTATTTATTGTTTATTTTATTTAACGTCACTTTATGCTACTATGGCTAATCGGACGATGCTACAGTGGGAGTCCTAAATTTTGCCTATCCAGGTTTAATTAGGATAGGGATCTTTAACGAGTAACTGACATCGCACAGGCTCGGGACCACCTTTTAACGTCCCCTCCGAAGGACGGCGTAACTAAGGATTTTTTACTCCCATTAAAAAATCCTAGGACCACCTGCGGATTTGAACCCGTGACCTTTAGCATGGGAGGCTCTTACGCTAGCCACCCAGCTACAAGTGATTCCCAGGAACATTCATATTTTTGGGTTCTATTGGAGTGCATATAGCGGTCCGAAAGACGGTATCTGGTTTCCTGGGTATGGGTTATGGATTTTAAGTTGAGGAGGCTGTAGACGTAAAATGGGCGGTGACAGAGAAAGGAACAAAGGAAGTATTGTTTTAGAATCCAGGGAAATAGCCAATTTAACTCATCATAGAGGTGGGGTACATGCGACTGTTTAAAACGTATTTAACATAAGGCGTGTTAATGTGTCTCCTCTCTCAAATGGGTTTTTACAAGCTTATTTGAACTACTATTGTTTTCTTTGGACTTAAATTACTTTATTATATATATTTATTTTATTTATTTATTTTATTTTATTTTAATTTTTTATTTAATTTAATTTTTTTTATTTATTTATTTATATATTTTTAAAAATTTTTATTATTATTATTTTTTTTTCTATTATATTTTATTTTACATATTTTTGTAATTACTTTTCTAATTATTATGTTTATTACTTTATTTTTCAATTAAATATTAATGTATTACTATTACTTATTTATTTTTAATATTATCTATTTTGTCTACTTGTTTTTTATCTTTATTTATTATTATTATTTTTTATTTTATTTATTTTAATTTATTTATTTATTCTTTTCTCTTGAATATTATCTATCATTCATTTATCTCAAGTAGAATTATACTTATATTATATCTTTTAATGAATATCTCTTTTAATATTTTAACTTATACTATTTATCTTAAATTAATCTTCTATAAAATGAATATATCTGGCACTGATGACCGCGATGTTTTGTGCCATTGAAATTTTAAAAACCAACCAACCAACATAAGGCGTAACTAAGATGAGGAGTATTAAGTACATATTTTGACATGCATTGAGTAACTTTTTCTTTGAGTTTGGTTAGATTTTTAGAAATTATAATTTCATAGCAAAACGCAATGTTGAGACGGATATTTTGCAATGTCTTCAAAGAGCTGAATGCCTCAAAGAGAACTGCCACCGTTGGACAAGCTCATGCATAAATTTAACACGCTTTATGAATATGAAATGTATTACTTTGCAAAAGCTCCAACCCAATCTGCTTTCATTTCCCGTACATATTTTGTATTCAACTTTAAATGAAAAATCTTAAATTAAGAATCGGGCTGTGGAATGAAACCGAATGATTTTGAAGTTAAATTATTTGGTTATAAATTTTGACAGATATGATTTTTAAGTAGTATAATAAAAAAAAATTGGTGCGTGCATAAACGACTTTCATTTACCTCGGTTGTTAAAAATCAATTTAAGAAGTAAGAAATAAAGTTAGATTTATTTTTGAGACGCATTGTAAGAAATACATAATTACAAAAAACAAAAACTGATTGGCTACAAACTACTCCCGAAAATCCGAGGGTTACTGAATAAATCTTTTGGAGACAGTACTTCATCAGGAAGGCTAGAGGGATGGGAACATGAACGGCAACTCCACGGTTAGGGCCAGTTGCACCAGCCTCCGTTCATCCTAAGGTAAGCTTACCCCAGGTAAAACTACGGTAAATAGTTTACCGCCGATTTCAGCAGGGAGCGTTCTTGGTACGGCGTTTACTTATACTACTATCTCACGGGAGATGAAAGGTAGATCCGCCATTTTACTTCCTTATTTCAATTTTTAACCTTATCAGCTTCGCTACTTTGGAACTTCTTTTTAAGAAATGCATTCTTCTATTTTAAAGTTTGTTATTGGTAGAACCTTTAAAGTTAATCATAACCTCTCCTACTCCTCAGTATTCAATCAGTCAGCCGGTGTACCTCAAGGTAGTATACTAGGCCCAATCCTCTACACGGTGTATACAGCTGATATCCCTATCCACCCAAGCACTTTCCTCTCTACTTACGCTGATGACACATGTGTGCTATCCGTAAATAATGATCCTATTGTTGCATCCCAAGTCCTACAGAACCATTTATCCGCCATTGCAGAATGGTGTCACAATTGGAGAATCAAAATAAATCCTACCAAATCACCTTCACTCTACGGCGTAAACCTATGACTTCCTGTCCAGTTGTTTCCTTTAATCATACCCCACTCATCACTGTAGAACAAATACGATACCTTGGACTTCATCTTGACAAACGTCTTACATGGATTCCTCATACAAGACTTAAACGACAAGAAACTGCTCGTAGATATCGACTATTAAAACACTTACTTGACAAACGATCAAAACTCCCTCTTTACTTCAAAAAACTCATTTACACAACCATTATTAGACCTATCTGGACTTATGGCATAGAGCTATGGGGCTCCACTAAACCATCGAATTCCTCTCGCATCCAATCGTTGTAATCCAAAATCCTTCGTCAAATCCTAGACGCTCCTTACTTTATTACCAACAAACTCATCCATAGAGACCCGAATATCCCACTAGTTACAGAAATCGCTCAAAAAAGATACACCTCCTTTCATTCCAAATTACCCGCCCATACAAACCCGCTTGTCCGCATCCTCTCATCGACATATATTCCCGATAATCCTCAGAGGCGTCTGAAAAACCGGTGGACTCGAGACCTGCTGAACAAATAATCATTGAAGTGCTACCGCTGGGTAGATTCTTCTCATGTCTTTTTCAAGCCAATTGTCTGTTTTTAGCACATTTACTTATTGTACTATGTAAATTGTACAGTTGTCAATATCAATAAAATAATTAAAAAAAAAAAAAAAAAGTTTGTTATTAAAAGAATATCCTTTCATTTATTATTATATTACTATTTATCGTGGTTGTTAAAAGAATATAGTAAATTTATTATTTGTTTCCTGAATGTGAATAAATCTGTTTGGATTGTTTGTGATTTTTTTACTTTTATTCCACAGCAATCAGTTAATAAGTCAACAAAATATCATCCATTTTGGTTTTTAGTCACTTGTAATTTCCTATGGAGTCCTAAGAATGAAATTAACAACATACCCCCTCTTGTTAATTGAAAATTATAACCCTAATTATATAAAACATACTGTAACATTTTGTACAAAATTAGGAGATATTTGTCTCTTGTCTACATTTAAATGCATTAATAATAAAATTAATTGGTTAATGAAAAATCAATCATTTGTTTTTCAAATTTTCAAAAACAGGAATGGAACCTACTAAAAATCATCCTCCACATACAGAATGTAGTCAACTTATTTTTAACAGGAATATAATAATAATAATAATAATAATAATAAATTCTTTATTTATTCTGGGACAAGTCCCTTCAGAATAATGTTACAGACAAATCAAATTGGAACTTCAGTATCTTAGAGTAATAAAAATAAAATAAAATAAACAAAAAACAACAGAAATAACAAAGAAAATGAATAATAGTAATAAATTAACTGGTAGCTTCTAATAATAATAATTTAAAAAAAATAAATAAATAAAACAAACTAGACAAAAAATAAAATATTTACATATTCATATATACAGGGCTAATTAAAATAAATTTACAATGCTTGTGAAAATTGTAACATAAAATACATAAATGTTTGAATACAATGCATAATAAGATATAGTAAATAACTGTTTTTCTCTGCTCTGTTTGCTGATTTTTATTGAACTTTGCTGATTAATTGGGATTATTTGAGAATTGGATCGACAAAAAGTGTTTGAACAAACGGGATTTGAAGGCCGGAAGAGTATTGGAGTGACGGATATGAGAAGGAATAGAATTCCATAAGGACGAGGATCGGATTTGGAAAGATCTGTCGAAAGCTGCGGTTCGATGAGGCGTTACATACAGGTCCGAAGGTCGCGAACGAGTGTTGCAGGTGTGGACGGAGGATTTAAATGAAAATATATCTGAGATGTAAGATGGACGTTGAGATCGGAGAACTTGGTAAAGGAAGGATGCCAGGAGGTATTTAGAACGGTAGGAAGGATAAAGCCACTTTAACTCATCGTAGAATCGGGTTACAGAGGTGTCCCTGGATATCCCAAAGATGAAACGTATAAGGCAGTTGAATAATCTTTTTAGTTTAGCTTCAAGATCTCCAGAGACACCCGCACACACCGCACAACAGTAGTCAAAGTGGGGGAATATTAATGAGCAAACCAAGAGCCTACGGGTTTCAAATGGAAGAAGGTGACGGTGGTAATTAAGGAGTTTCAGAATGGAAATTGTGCGTCGGGAAATTTCGGAAACATGGATTTTCCAGGAAAGAGATTGATCGACAGTTACTCCAAGGTTTTTGACGGTTTGGTGGAACTTTATTGGTTGATTATTTAAAAATAGAGTTAGGATTAGGGAAAGGGTTTTAAGCAGTGGATTGGAACCTATTACTATCGCTTTAGTTTTCTCAGCATTTAACTTTAGCTTGTTGTCAGCTGCCCAACAACTAATTCTGTTTAAATCTTCCTGAAGCTTTTCTGTGGGGATCCTGAATATAGTGGGATTTTTAACTGACAAAAAAGTTATAGGCCTAGGAATCACTAAAGAACTATTAATAATGATAAAAACTTAAATATCTTAAATTTACAAAACCAAACATAGTTAATTATTTAGAGAGGGTCTATTTAATGGATTAAATAATAAAACTGTAATTATAAAATGAAAATGTTTCTTAAAATTTTACGAAAGTAAAACAAAAATTAAAATACCTTTAGTAAATAATGACTACAAATTAATTAATTAATAAAAAATTAATAATATATTCTTCGTCATCTGTCAAGTGTTCAATGTTAATCAAATCCATTTCTTTGAAATAGTAGCAAATAAAACAATTACATAAAACAAAAGTGATACATAAAAGTGGAGGTTAAACGGTGAGCCTTGCCCAGTAAAGTTTACCGTGGATTCAGCATCCCTACCCTAGATGGTGCAACGAGCAATAGCTGACTTCAACGGAGGTTACCCTTACCGAACTTTGACCTGGGCTGGTGCAACTGGCCCTTAGCGGCACTAACTCCTGTGTCCATAGAGCCCTCTAGCTATTCTTTTCATCTCAGGGATGGTTAGTCCTCTTGCTGCACCCAACTTCCCAATGTAGCCTGAATACATACACCTGGGTCTGCCACGAGGACGTCTTCCTTTCGGTCCGGCTTCAAAAAACCACCTGACCTTTCGGGTATCATTCATTCATTATATATGCCCAAACCAATTCAAATGCCGCTTTTCCAGGATGCCACGCATCGATAGTACTTCCAAACCCTCGCGAATCCTATCGTTCCTTATACGGTCCCTTCTGGTCTCGCCAACTTTTCTTCGGAGAAATCTCATCTCAGCCGCCGTCATCCTCGTTGTTGTTAGTTAGGAATTTGAGGCGTAAAACATCAAAGCCGCCGTCATCCTGCTAGCATGTTCATCAAGGGTTGTCCAGCTTTCAGATCCATATAAGAGTACTGGAAGGAAAACCGATTTAAAAATCCTAATTTTAGCATCTCTGCTTACTTCATGTTTTATGGGCTTAAATACTTCCTCTAAACTACCTTTAATTTTATTGATTCAGAAGAATTACCTTGTATTATTAGAGCTAACAAAAAGCTACCAAAAGTAAACGTTGAACGAATTCGTTATCCTAATAAAGGAGAAAAGGGCAAACATATTTTTTAAACCAATTATTGTTTTTTTTGAAAATAAAAACAGTAATAAAGATGCATGATATACCGTTGGAAAGCTAAATATTTTGGGAAAAACATTATTTTAAACAAAAAATGCAAATGTTAATATAGAGTGATGAAAATCCGATAAAACTAATTGATTATTTTAGGTAATAATATAATAGATTTTTAATAAAACACATGTATCTATAGAAATTCCTTTTAACTAATTCTTGAATAGTATCACTCATTTTAACCTCTAACTGTATTTGAAAATTCTTTAATCGATTTTAAAATCGGAGGTGAGTGAAAGTTGCCCACATCAGATTTTTTTTCAATAATAAACCTTTATAATGGAAAAAAAAATTCCCCCCTAAAAATTTGAGGTCCTTACGTAACTAGGTATGTCGAGCCAGAATTTACGTATAAAAAAAAAGTCTGTCCGCCGTCCGTGTTTTTTCTCCGAAACTACCAAAAAGTAATTTGAATTTGAATTTTACAATACAAAAAGTAAACTGAAATCTGGAATTTTTATTTGAATTATTTCAATGAAAATTAAGAGAAAAGAAATGGAAATATTAAAGAAGACCTGTATAAATGCTTTTGGTTTATTTTGTATGCATTTCTTTATTTCCAGATCGGCTACGTGAGCCATACATGGGTTTACATAAAAAACAAAGTTATTACAATTACTAGCTTTAGACAAAGGAGGGGTATAGTCTCATGCAAAGACACCCCTAACTATTTTATGTTTATATTTGGTTTATTATTTTCATGAATGAACCTTCATAATAGAAAAAAACATAACAACAATTGAAGGCCTACGTTTCAGCATACGTAGAGTAAACTAAATAACGTATATAAAACCTGTCAGTCCGCCGTCCATAGCTTTTCTCCGAAACTACTGGACCAATTATAAAGTATAAAAGGAAAAAATGTTTTGGAATCAGGAATTTTTATTTGAATTAGTTCAATGAAAAGCCAGAGAAAAAAAAAAAAAAAATGGAAATATTAAAGATCGATTTTAAAAACGGAGGTTGGAATGGTGTCAAAACTGGAGGATTAAAATAAATCCTAACAAATCCCACCAAATTACCTTTACCCTTCGTCGCAAACCGATGACTTCCTGCCCCACTGTATCCTTTAATAATACCCCACTCATACCTGTTGAACAAATCCGTTACCTAGGACTCCATTTTGACAAACGTCTTACATGGAATCCCCATACGCGACTTAAACGACAAGAAACTGCCCGTAGATACCGATTACTACAACACTTACTAGACAAACGTTCAAAACTTCCAATTTATTACAAAAAGCTCATTTATGTTACCATCATCAGACCCATCTGGGCATATGGAATCGAGCTTTGGGGCTCTACTAAACCATCTAATTCCTCTCGTATTCAATCCTTACAATCCAAAATCCTTCGCAAAATCCTAAATGCTTCTTATTTCGTTACGAATAAAATCATCCATAGTAGATGTAAAATGCCGGTTCTGGCGCAGGGCTCCGGAGCAAGATGGCGGCGCCCATGGTTTCCCGCCAAAACTGGCCTTTATTGAACGATCGTTCGCGATCTACCTGTCGTTCGTGATCTAGTCAATCCAACTTAACTTCATATCGTCAGTTTTATTTATCGATTAAATATTCGATAGTAGATAAGAAACAGGCGAGCTGGGACACTTTTTTGCGCAGCCAATCAGATGCCAGCATTTGGTCACGTGACATATGGCGGGAGATTTGAATTTAAATTTCGACCGCGACCTAACCTTAACTACTATGGTTCGCGCCATCAACCTAACCTAAACCACTAAGCCACGCCCCTTTTCAGTCACGTGACCCTCTATCAACCTAACCTAAACCAGTAGGCCACGCCCTTTTTTGATCACGTGACCACTGTTTGAGGGTATTAAGTCTTTATAAAGCATGAGTCTACCCGGCGTCCATTTCCTTTTCCCTACGTTTTGGGATAATTAAGTCTTTATAAAGCATGAGTCTACCCAGCGTCCATTTTGTTTTTATGACGTCACAATTTACAAAGCCTGAGTCTACTCGGCGCGTCCATCTGCTTTTCCCTACGTTTTGAGCGTAATAAGTCATCATAAAGCCTGAGTCTACCCGGCGTCCATTTTCTTTTCCCTACGTTTTGGGCTAATTTAGTATTTATAAAGCATGAGTCTACCCGGACGCCATATTGGTATTATGACGTAACAATGTAAACAGCATGAGTCTACTCGGCCGCCATTTTGCTCCCCCCACTCCTTCATTAGTTAACCAATCAGAGTGCCTAACTTGAGAGTTCCTCCCGGCTAGGTCCGATGGTCAAATTGTAATGGGTGCTTTTACACATTCACGGAACCTTTCAAACTGTGACATAACCTTACTATTGTTTACATTTTTTTAAACCTCCCTTACTGTTACATAACCTTCTCATTGTTTACATTTGTTTGAAACCTCCCTTACTGTTACATAACCTTCCCAATGTTTACATTTTCCTCAACCTCCCCATTGTTTACATTTTATGAAACCTCCCTTACTGTTACATAACCTTCTCATTGTTTACATTTTCCTCAACCTTCCCATTGTTTACATTTTATGAAACCTCCCTTGCTGTTACATAACCTTCCTATTGCTTACATTTTCTGAAACCTACCTTACTGTTACATAACCTTCTCATTGTTTACATTTTCCTAAACCTCCCCATTGTTTACATTTTATGAAACCTCCCTTGCTGTTACATAACCTTCCCGTTGTTTACATTATCTGAAACCTCCCTTGCTGTGACATAACCTTCCCGTTGTTTACAATATCTGAAACCTCCCTTGCTGTTACATAACCTTCCCAATATTTACATTTTCCGCAACCTTCTCAATGATTACATTTATGAAACCTTCCAAACTGTTACATAACCTCCTCATTGTTTACATTTTCGGAAACTCCCCTTACTGTTACATAACCTTCCCAAGGTTTACATTTTCCTCAACCTTCCCATTGTTTACATTTTATGAAACCTCCCTTGCTGTTACATAACCTTCCCGTTGTTTACAAATTCAGAAGTATGTTCAATAGGTATTAACATTTCCACTGTTGGTTTACTTTTATTTTCTCTTCACATAGTCGCAGAACATACTCCATTTCTAAAGAATCCGCAAGAGCGCAGCACCAACTCTACTTCGTAATGTGTCCACCAGAGTGCATCTATCCGTAATTTTTTACGTTATCTATTCAATATTTTTTTTTTTTATGTAAGTTTTTCAGCAACCATTTTGTTTTGATGAAGCCAACATTGCAATAATTCAAATAGGTATGAACATGTACAAACAGGTTGGTATCATGTTTTAGCATGTTGATAAGTGAAACGTTAATATGGACTTTGAACCCTCTTAACGGCTTCAATATAAACATCGTAATACTGCTTCTTAATCCTATACATCTTCGAACTTTGACCCCTTTAATTCTACTATTTAAATAGCGAAATAGGGTTCCTCAAGCTTTTGAACTTTGGACGATTATCCTCTTAAGTATCAATGTAGATAATGTGCTTTTTTTAGAATTATGGTTAATCCCTAATAATTTAATCGTAAACAAGCTCAATTTAAGACGTAAACATCAATTGTGAGAATTTCTTAATGTACAAATAAACAATAATATAAAACTTTTACCTACTTCGGACGGAAATTTATTTTGTTTAAAAATAATAATTTTAACATTTTTAATTGTTTTCTCACCTTATCAGTCCATTTAATACCATTCCCAAGCATTATTTACTTGTAATTAATAATTCTGATCTGTGATTGCACTGGTGACAGCCTTTACGATGTCTTCGGGACCGTTCGGCTACTCCCGGCCATCTTCGGTCTTCTACCTAACTTCGCTATAATCCGGAGTTCTATCTAAAGAAATAAACAATGATAACGTTAATTCCATCGAAACAACTTCCTTATCTTCTCTGCATCTCTTGCTAAAGTATTAACAGTGTTATATTCTAGTAAAATAATATAGTACATCGTAAACATTTTATTCATTTTAGTTAACAGCATTATTAGTAGACAAAGTTTTGTACCTTTTTTAGTTCGGCATTAAGCCTTAAGCCTCTTCACCCCGTCAAGGTAAAGGTACATCGAAGAGGTTTTTATTTTATTTATTTATTTTACAACGTGATTTTTACAATAAAGATGTGTACAAATTAAACGAAAAAATAAAGTTTATTGAAAATCAGAATTCATAAAATATAATTTCTAACACAAACAAGAATTAAACTAAATTTATGCTTATAACAAATAAAATCATCTCTTTTTTTGGGGGGGGGGGTAATGTATAATCATATTGAAATTTATTTTTTCACTTGATGGCATAAACGAAATATTTGCTGTTGAGATGGTCGGCAAGGTGCGGTAATGACTATTTAATCTTCAATAAATTAACAACACCATATCCTTTATCATTTTTTCTTTATGTATTTCAAAGAGAAATATGAGCATCGAAATTATTCTGCCGGGTTATTCTATTCACCTCACATTCACTCACACATTCAGGTTTACAGGTGTTCAAACCATGACATTGACCTTCATTCAGGGTTTATAGGTGTTCAAACCGTGACAGTGACCCCTTTCATTCATGGTGAATAGATTTAAACAAATTTTTATTTACCCATACAGATAAAACCTTTGTTTGATACTCTGTACATTTCTCTTTCGAGACTTTATGATAAATGCAATGGCTGCCTTGCTGAGATGGCTTTATTAATTTAAAGACCGCTAAAATATTCCAAATTCATTAGTGAACAAACATATTGCCACACCATGAACCATCATTTTTATTATTTGTTACCTTAGTTTTTTTCAGGCCAAAGACAAAAATGGTTGTTAATTCGCGTTTTGTTTCTTATTATTACCAAAATAATCTTTATATTATTTCACTTCATTTAATTTATAATGACCAAAGGCCAAAGTATTGATTCCGTCTTTTAGGATGTGTCTTTTATTATCAAAAGGAGACAGAGAAACCTTATTTATTTCGGAACTAAAAATATTATGCAGCTTAGATTGTATCATTCTCATTGGCGTATGCATAATTTCCTTTTTAAATAATACATTTTTATAATCCTCAAAACTAATATATTGTTTTAATGAGGCTGTTTTTACGCCTTTAGCTCGCTTTTTTACATCGTTTTCTGTCATAATAGCGTACATTTTCGCTCTTAATCCCACATATTTTAAAATTATTTTGGAATTAAGCTCATCTTTAAACTTCCCTAACTTCTTTTTATTTTTATTCGAATAACACAAATGTGTTTCAGGATAGTCTAAGAAATCAAAATATTCATTCATTTTTTTCATATCTTCATAGACATCATCTGTTAAGACTCTATAGATAAATGAATCTGTATCGGTATACATCATCTTCAAGTTTTTTCCAGAATATGTTTTCATCATTATGTCATAATGAAATTGATACATTACAGTTTTTGATAAGTCTAAAATGCACATTCCAATGTATATAGGTTTATTAAACAATACTTTCGATTTTCCCATATGTACAGCTACTATATTCTCATTGTAGATTGTACGATCAATGAAATTTGGTTTAGCGACAAGTTTCATCAACTTTTTACTGTCAGTTACTAGTTGAATATTCTGGCGGTTCCTGATATTTTCCATCGTTTTACCGAAAACTGCATTGTTAAGCAGCTTATAAAAATCTTTTTCAAAGTCGTTGTTTGCTCCTTTCCTTAGCTCTGTATTGTATTCTATATACGATCGTAGCCATGATGCTTGTTTAAACTTTAGAACACGGTGAATTTTTTCCAAATTTAGCCCATGCTGTAGAGCTTGAATCAAATTCTTATAATGTAAGACGTAGCGATTTCTTTTTCCAAAATGTGTTATCAATTTTTTTGAATTAGAATTTGCTCCCGGTGGAATCATCGCTTCAGGTAAGAACGGTAAATCATCATGGTAATGATGAAGTTCTTGAGGATAACTGATGTCAATTTCAAAGATATATCCAATATCGTCATCATCCTTAAGCTCGAATATATTGATACGTTCAGGATTTTTGACCCACTCGAATCCTCCGTACGGTAAATACATACTCATCGCTTGTCCATAAAGATTATTAGCATCTAAATAAATTATATAACTGGATTCTTCGTTCGGATTAAAATTGATCATATACTTATTATTCGCTTCTGCATACCTGTGTGATACCTGGCACAAACCTCCTCGGATGCCGTGCTCTATCATTAAAATCATATCATAATCCTGTAAGAGCTCTATGTTCATTTTTGTATATTTTAACATGGCATCAAAGGTCAGACCGGGAACGGTAAAATAATGAGCTGGATCAAGTTTATGGGTCTTCATCATGACGTCTCGGAAAGATTCGAAGACGTCACAAAGTAATAGAACATCACTTTTAACGTAAATATCAGCATATTCACCCAAAGATTTACATTTAAAGTGTTCCCATATGTTTTGAGCATGTCTATAATCTTCTGCGCTGATATCACTCTCATTCAATTTATTGTGAAAAGCTTCGATTGGTGGTAGCTCTGTTTAGCTACCACTCTGTTTCATTGAACTTATCTTCACTGTCTACATAATCGTATGGAAAAACACCTTTTCTGGTAACCAATTTTAATTCCTCATCTCTATAATATTTTGATGTCTCCTTGAATTTGTCCCAAGAAAGAGATTTTACAAGATAATCTAAGCTTCGCGGCATGAATCTGTAAGAATCTATAAACCTCAATTTTAGTTTACCAACATGTTTTGTGAAAGATATGTATTTTTCTTCACTATTCGGTATTACCTCAACTTCCCCAGGTGTATTTCCCAATTCTGTAACTATAAAATGTGCGTCATAATTGCTCAAGTTGTGCATTATGACAGGTACAAACGAGGGATTAACGCATTTTAAATTACAATTATTACAAGACGCTCCTAAGTACGTTCCGGTTAGGTGGCAGTGGTCTCTTACTTTTATATTGTTTTTTCTAAATTCGTCTTGGCACATATAACCGGTTTTAGCTTCAAACCAATCTTTTTCTTCCTCTGATGAAATCCACATTGGCTTGTTCATCTTATAGATTTCTTGAATTCTTTTAGCTATATTGGTAATACATTTCATGAAATGAGAAGCGGCATTGGCACCCCTATAAACGTACGGTTTGTTTATTGGGAGGTCTACTCCCTCGATTCCTTTAACATATACACAAAATGATATCGGATCGTGCCTCTGATATTTAGTCGTGTTCTTTGACAATTCCCTTATAGGAAATAATATCGATTCAAAGTCAGCATAGATGACGAATGGTACTTTGCTTTGTCGTTCCACGTTTGAGAATCTGATAAAGGGATCTTTAATCGGTAACTCTATTCTTACTGGTTTATTTTCAGAGCAATATAGCTTATGTTCTTCAAGTTTTTTACTGACTTCTTTCTCAGAAACATGGTTGAAATGTGTAAAGCAGCGTTTACAAATTGTTAATTTATGCCCATGCTTGCTAATTTGATTCCCGACCAATCTTCCAAAATTCTTTATGTAAACATAATGGGACGTTTTATCATTTGACAGGAGTAAAAGATTCCGGTGGTCTTTCAGTTCTGTTTTACAGACTTTCAGGGGATATATATTTTCTTTTTCATCCAGCCCATACACATTGATGGAGATGTTATTTACCTTTTCAAATTTTCTTATCTCACTCAGTGAAGTTGGAAATGAAACGCAAGTAAAGTCATACACATGTTCTAAATTGTTATACTTAGTAACGCGTTGTGCATGCTTTTTCACAAATTTTGATAAAATTGAATACTTAAAACAGTACATATCATTATTCCGCACATTAATGCAAGCTTTCTTTGACTCTATCGTTGACGGAAGAGGAATATATGTACAACCCCTTAGTGGTAAATACTTGTTAATTCTTAATCTGATTCCATCAACCCCACTTAGCTTCCATCCGCTTTTTTTGAATTGGGATTCCTCAGCTTCAATTATAATTTTGTTAAAACTTTCATCAATAAATTTGTTTAGATCACTACCTTTAAACACACATTTATTTCTTGTTTTGAATGCTTTATCCGTCTGATCACCCACAGAATTTGTAAAAGTACATTCCAATAGGCAGTTCACTTTTAACGCACCATGTTCATGTAGTGAATCTCGAATTTTATACACTAAGAGGTTCTTAACACTTTCCAGAAACGAGTTAATATCCATAGAATCGGACGATCTGATGAAGAATGATGCCAATCGGTTCTGAAATGCTGTCTCATACTCGACAAGTCCCTGCTTGTCTGGTACGAGTGCTAAAATGGCATTCTTTTGTGGCTCAGATAATTTTAATTTTTTCATCAACGGTTCCTGGGTGCATACATTTTCATGTCTTTTACCGTTATAAATATTGGGAAAAATACCTCCACACCTCGTGCAAGTATAAGTCGATTTACCGTTACCGTTAGGTTCAGATGGAAAAAAAAAAATTAGTGCTAAATGGAATTTCTAGGAAAGCTTAAAGACCATATAATGGACAATGTATGGAGGTTCACTGATTTTTTTTTTCCATCTGAACCTGAACTTGAGTTGGATATCCTCGGATGCACAGCATGGGTCATGTGGCTATGGAGGGGGGGGGGGCGGAATATGAGGTTTTGGAGGAGGGGTGTAAACTGTGAGGTAGGGGGGAGGGGGTAAAAATATGAGGTGGTGGGGGTAAAATATGAGGTGGTGGGGGTAAAATATGTGGTGGTGGGGGTAAAATATGAGGTGGGGGGGGTAAAATGTGAGGTGGTGGGGGTAACCAACAGCTGATAGTTAAGGAGTTACTTGTCATTTGCTTTTACTGTCATTTTAGCTTCAGACTTCAAAGAGAACACATTGATTTGTTGCTGTTGCTGCTATCTAAGTTCAAAGAATATTTCTTAATTTTTTGGTGCCATTGATATTTTTGATTAAGTTTTATAGAATTTTTTTTCCTGTTTATTTTAAACAAGTGGATATTTCTTCACTCAAGTTTAGGTTCAGATGGAAAAAAAAAATCAGTGAACCTCCATACATTGTCCATTATATGGTCTTTAAGCTTTCCTAGAAATTCCATTTAGCACTAATTTTTTTTTTTCCATCTGAACCTAACGGTAACGGTAAATCGACTTATACTTGCACGAGGTGTGGAGGTATTTTTCCCAATATTTATAACGGTAAAAGACATGAAAATGTATGCACCCAGGAACCGTTGATGAAAAAATTAAAATTATCTGAGCCACAAAAGAATGCCATTTTAGCACTCGTACCAGACAAGCAGGGACTTGTCGAGTATGAGACAGCATTTCAGAACCGATTGGCATCATTCTTCATCAGATCGTCCCATTCTATGGATATTAACTCGTTTCTGGAAAGTGTTAAGAACCTCTTAGTGTATAAAATTCGAGATTCACTACATGAACATGGTGCGTTAAAAGTGAACTGCCTATTGGAATGTACTTTTTCAAATTCTGTGGGTGATCAGACGGATAAAGCATTCAAAACAAGAAATAAATGTGTGTTTAAAGGTAGTGATCTAAACAAATTTATTGATGAAAGTTTTAACAAAATTATAATTGAAGCTGAGGAATCCCAATTCAAAAAAAGCGGATGGAAGCTAAGTGGGGTTGATGGAATCAGATTAAGAATTAACAAGTATTTACCACTAAGGGGTTGTACATATATTCCTCTTCCGTCAACGATAGAGTCAAAGAAAGCTTGCATTAATGTGCGGAATAATGATATGTACTGTTTTAAGTATTCAATTTTATCAAAATTTGTGAAAAAGCATGCACAACGCGTTACTAAGTATAACAATTTAGAACATGTGTATGACTTTACTTGCGTTTCATTTCCAACTTCACTGAGTGAGATAAGAAAATTTGAAAAGGTAAATAACATCTCCATCAATGTGTATGGGCTCGATGAAAAAGAAAATATATATCCCCTGAAAGTCTGTAAAACAGAACTGAAAGACCACCGGGATCTTTTACTCCTGTCAAATGATAAAACGTCCCATTATGTTTACATAAAGAATTTTGGAAGATTGGTCGGGAATCAAATTAGCAAGCATGGGCATAAATTAACAATTTGTAAACGCTGCTTTACACATTTCAACCATGTTTCTGAGAAAGAACTCAGTAAAAAACTTGAAGAACATAAGATATATTGCTCTGAAAATAAACCAGTAAGAATAGAACTACCGATAAAAGATCCCTTCATCAGATTCTCAAACGTGGAACGACAAAGCAAAGTACCGTTTGTGATCTATGCCGACTTTGAATCGATATTAGTTTCTATAAGGGAATTGTCAAAGAACACGACTAAATATCAGAGGCACGATCCGATATCATTTTGTGTATATGTTAAAGGAATCGAGGGAGTAGACCTCCCAATAAACAAACCGTACGTTTATAGGGGTGCCAATGCCGCTTCTCATTTCATGAAATGTATTACCAATATAGCTAAAAGAATTCAAGAAATCTATAAGATGAACAAGCCAATGTGGATTTCATCAGAGGAAGAAAAAGATTGGTTTGAAGCTAAAACCGGTTATATGTGCCAAGACGAATTTAGAAAAAACAATATAAAAGTAAGAGACCACTGTCACCTAACCGGAACGTACTTAGGAGCGTCTTGTAATAATTGTAATTTAAGACGTGTTAATCCCTTGTTTATACCTGTTATAATGCATAACTTGAGCAATTATGATGCACATTTCATAGTTAAGGAGTTGGGAAATGTTCCTGGGGAAGTTGAAGTAATACCGAATAGCGAAGAAAAATATATATCCTTCACAAAACATATTGGTAAGCTGAAACTGAGGTTTATAGATTCTTACAGATTCATGCCTCGAAGCTTAGATTACCTCGTAAAATCTCTATCTCCTGGCAAATTCAAAGAAATATCAAAATATTATACAGATGAGGAATTAGCATTGGTTACTAGAAAAGGTGTGTTTCCCTACGATTATTTAGACAATGAAGAAAAGTTGAATGAAACAGAGCTACCACCAATCGAAGCTTTTTATAATAAATTGAATCAGAGCGATATCAGCGCAGAAGATTATAGACACGCTCAAAACATATGGACACTTTAAATGTAAATCTTTGGGTGAATATACCGATGTTTACGTTAAAAGTGATGTCCTTCTACTTTGTGACGTCTTCGAATCTTTCCGAGATGTTATGATGAAGACCCATAAACTTGATCCAGCTCATTATTTTACCGTTCCCGGTTTGACCTTCGACGCCATGTTAAAATATACAAAAATGAACATAGAGCTCTTACAGGATTATGATATGATTTTAATGATAGAACATGGTATTCGAGGAGGTTTGTGCCAGGCATCGCATAGGTATGCAGAAGCGAATAATAAGTACATGACTAGTTTTAATCCAAACGAAGAATCCAGTTATATAATTTATTTAGACGCTAATAATCTTTATGGACAAGCGATGAGCATGTATTTACCATACGGAGGATTCGAATGGGTTAAAAATCCCGAACGTATAAATATATCAGAGCTTAAGGATGATGACGATATTGGTTACATATTTGAAATTGACATCAGCTATCCTCAAGAACTTCACCATTTACATGATGATTTACCGTTCTTACCTGAAGCGATAATACCACCGGGCGCAAATTCTAATTCAAAAAAATTAATAACACATTTTGGAAAAAGATATCGCTACGTCTTACATTATAAAAATTTGATTCAAAGTCTACAGCATGG
Source organism: Piezodorus guildinii (assembly GCA_023052935.1). Classification (NCBI taxonomy): domain Eukaryota; kingdom Metazoa; phylum Arthropoda; class Insecta; order Hemiptera; family Pentatomidae; genus Piezodorus; species Piezodorus guildinii. The sequence continues at coordinate 45,804,507 of CM041298.1, forward strand.
GCTAAAATTGGAAAAAATTCACCGTGTTCTAAAGTTTAACCAAGCACCATGGCTACGATCGTATATAGAATACAACACAGAGCTAAGGAAAGGAGCATCCAACGATTTTGAAAAAGATTTTTATAAGTTGCTTAACAATGCAGTTTTCGGTAAAACGATGGAAAATATCAGGAACCGCCAGAATATTCAACTAGTAACTGACAGTAAAAAGTTGATGAAACTTGTCGCTAAACCGAATTTCATTGACCGTACAATCTACAATGAGAATATAGTGGCTGTACATATGGGGAAATCGAAAGTGTTGTTTAATAAACCTATATACATTGGAATGTGCATTTTAGACTTATCAAAAACTGTAATGTATCAATTTCATTATGACATAATGATGAAAACATATTCTGGAAAAAACTTGAAGATGATGTATACCGATACAGATTCATTTATCTATAGAGTCTTAACAGATGATGTCTATGAAGATATGAAAAAAATGAATAAATATTTTGATTTCTCAGACTATCCTGAAACACATTTGTGTTATTCGAATAAAAATAAAAAGAAGTTAGGGAAGTTTAAAGATGAGCTTAATTCCAAAATAATTTTAAAATATGTGGGATTAAGAGCGAAAATGTACGCTATTATGACAGAAAACGATGTAAAAAAGCGAGCTAAAGGCGTAAAAACAGCCTCATTAAAACAATATATTAGTTTTGAGGATTATGAAAATGTATTATTTAAAAAGGAAATTATGCATACGCCAATGAGGATGATACAATCTAAGCTGCATAATATTTTTAGTTCCGAAATAAATAAGGTTTCTCTGTCTCCTTTTGATAATAAAAGACACATCCTAAAAGATGGAATCAATACTTTGGCCTATGGTCATTATAAATTAAATGAAGTGAAATAATATAAAGATTATTTTGGTAATAATAAGAAACAAAACGCGAATTTACAACCATTTTTGTCTTTGGCCTGAAAAAAACTAAGGTAACAAATAATAAAAAATGATGGTTCATGGTGTGGCAATATGTTTGTTCACTAATGAATTTGGAATATTTTAGCGGTCTTTAAATTAATAAAGCCATCTCAGCAAGGCAGCCATTGCATTTATCATAATGTCTCGAAAGAGAAATGTACAGAGTATCAAACAAAGGTTTTATCTGTATGGGTAATAAAAATTTGTTTAAATCTATTCACCATGAATGAAAGGGGTCACTGTCATGGTTTGAACACCTATAAACCCTGAATGAAGGTCAATGGCACGGTTTGAACACCTGTAAACCTGATTGTGTGAGTGAATGTGAGGTGAATAGAATAACCCTGCAGAATAATTTCGATGCTCATATTTCTCTTTCAAATACATAAAGAAAAAAAATGATAAAGTATATGGTGTTGTTAATTTATTGAAGATTAAATAGTTATTGCCGACCATTTCAACAGCAAATATTTCGTTTATGCCATCAGGTGAAAAATTAAATTTCAATATGATTATACATTACCAAAAAAAGAGATGATTTTATTTTTTTGTTAGCATAAATTTAGTTTAATTCTTGATTGTGTTAGAAATTATATTTTATGAATTCTGTTTTTCGATAAACTTTATTTTTTCGTTTAATTTGCACATTTTTGTTGTAAAAATCACGTTGTAAAATAAAATAAAAACCTCTTCGATGTACCTTTACCTTGACGTGGTGAAGAGCCTTAAGGCTTAACGCCGAACTAAAAAAGGTACAAAACTTTGTTTACTAATAATGATGTTAACTAAAATGAATAAAATGTTTACGATGTACAATATTATTTTACTAGAATATAATATTGTTTATACTTTAGCAAGAAACGCAGAGAAGATAGGGAAGTAGTTTACCTTCGATGGAATTAACGTTATCATTGTTTATTTCTTTAGATAGAACTCCGGATTATAGCGAAGATGACCGGGAGTAGCCGAACAGCCTCGAATACATCGTAAAGGCTGTCACCAGTGCAATCGCAGAGCAGAATTATTAATTACAAGTAAATATTGCTTGAAAATAGTACAAAATGGTCAAAGTATATGATGAAAAAATTTAAAATGTTGAAAGTATTATGTTTAAACCAAATAAATTTCCGTCCGAAGTAGATAAAAGTTTTATATTATTGTTTATTTATATATTAAGAAATTATCTGTACAAAGTTAATATTTACGTCTTAAATTGATGTTACGATTAAATCATTAGGGATTTACTATACTAAGAGATAAAACGTACAAGGTCCGCATTATATTTATATATATACTTAAGAGGAGAAAAAGTCTTAGAGCTTAAGGAACCCAGTATCGCTACTTAAATTGTAGGAATTGTTTAAGGACCAAAGTTCAAAGCTGTATAGGATTAAGAAGCCCTATAACGATGTTTATATTAAAGCCTTTAAGAGGGTTCAAAGTCCATGTTTACGTTTCACTTATCAACATGCTTAAACATGATCCAAACCTGTTTGTACATGTTCATACCTGTTTAAATTATTGCAATGTTGGCGTCATCAAAACAAAATGGCGGCTGAAAAAACCTTACTTGGAAAAAAAAAAAACATTATTGGAAAGATTACATAAAAAAGTAGGGAGAGCTGCACTCTGGTGGGCACATTAAAAAGTAGAGCTGGTGCTGCGCTCTTGCGGATTCTTTAGAAATGGGGTATGTTCTGCGACTATGTGAAGAGAAAATAAAAGTAAACAAACAGTGGAAATGTTAATACCTATTGAACATGCTTCTGAATTTGTAAACAAAGAGGAAGTTTCAGAACATAAAGTAAGCACATACGAAGCTAAAATGTAAACATTGGAAAGGTTTTGTAACAGCAAGGGAGGTTTCCGAAAATGTAAACAATGGGGAGGTTATGTAACAGTTTGGAAGGTTTCATAAATGTAAGCATTGAGAAGGTTGCGGAAAATGTAAACATTGGGAAGGTTATGTAACAGCAAGGGAGGTTTCAGATATTGTAAACAACGGGAAGGTTATGTAACAGCAAGGGATGCTTCAGATAATGTAAACAACGGGAAGGTTATGTAACAGTAAGGGAGGTTTAAAAAAATGTAAACAATAGTAAGGTTATGTAACAGCAAGGGAGGTTCCGTAAAAGCACACATTACAATTCGACCATCGGACCTAGCCGGGAGGAACTCTCAAGTTAGGCACTCTGATTGGTTAACTAATGAAGGAGTGGGGGGGGAGCAAAATGGCGGCCGAGTAGACTCATGCTGTTTACATTGTTACGTCATAATACCAATATGGCGTCCGGGTAGACTCATGCTTTATAAATACTAAATTATCCCAAAAACGTAGGGAAAAGAAAATGGACGCCGGGTAGACTCATGCTTTATAAAGACTTAATACGCTCAAAACGTAGGGAAAAGAAAATGGACGCCGGGTAGACTCATGCTTTATAAAGACTTAATACCCTCAAACAGTGGTCACGTGACCAAAAAGGGGCGTGGCCTACTGGTTTAGGTTAGGTTGATATAGGGTCACGTGACTAAAAAGGGGCGTGGCCCGGTGGTTTAGGTTAGGTCGATGGCGCGAACCACGGTGGTTAAGGTTAGGTCGCGGTCGAAATTCAAATTCAAATCTCCCGCCATAGGTCACGTGACCAAATGCTGGCCTCTGATTGGCTGCGCAAAAAAGTGCACCAGCTCCCCCATTTCTTATCTACTAATAAACTTTTATATGTATAATTTTTTTTGGTATTGTATAGTGATGACAAGGTTCCTTTGTTTATATTTTAAAAGAAATCGAATATTAAATCGATAAATAAAACCAATAATATAAGGTTAGATTGGATTGGTTAGATCGCGAACGACAGGTAGATCGCGAACGATCGTTCACTAAAGGCCAGTTTTGGCGGGAAACCATGGGCGCCGCCATCTTGCTCCGGAGCCCTGCGCCAGAACCGGCATTTTACATCTACTATCCATAATGACCTAAATATCCCATTTGTCGCAGAACTAGCCCGAAACAGATACGCCTCTTTTCATTCCAAACTCCCAACCCACACGAATCCTCTTGTACGCAACTTATCATTCCCATCTATTCCTGACAACCCTCCCAGGCGATTGAAAAGACGATGGCCTCGAGACCTACTTTAATTAAATTGACTTTGAAGTGCTACCATTGGGTAGTTTCTTCACAAGACATTATCACGCCCATAAGTGTCAATTAGCCCATTTACTTGTTGTATATATTGTATGTACAGTTGTAAATATCAATAAAATATTTTTAAAAAAACATAATAAACGGGGGTTAGTGAAAGTCGTGTGTTGCCCGCAACAGATTTTTTTAGTCGTCAATATGTTTTTTGTGATTGACGGTTGATATATAATATATATATATATATATATATATATATATATATATATATATATATATATATAAATATATATATATATATATATATATATATATATATATATATATAAAATATATATATATATATATATTTTTTTTTTTTTTTTTTTTGTGAAAAGTACTGTCTTGGTTTTAAAATTAATCATCCAATTTGAAAAATAACTGAGGTTTTTAAGGAGTGTCTCTAACCTATTGGCTATTGTATCGATCCTATAAGAAGATGTATAAATAGCTGTGTCGTCAGCATATGGGGATTGTGGCTCATTTCAACTATAGGAGAATATAGGTAACATAGTACGACGTTCTTCGTATCCCACTCGAGGTTTCTAAATGTGCCCAACCGCCGAGTGTCAATATAAATCCCTGCCTACATTTAGGGGGCTGCCCATCTGATTAAGGTTGAGGTACCCACTTATCCCGGCGACCCCTCCAGTTCTATTTAGGTAGAAGGGGCACTTAAATTGTTTTCTTCGAGTGCTTCACTGAATAATCTGAACTTAAGAGCTCTTCTAATCCTCTTATTTCTGTTCAGGTCCGACCTTAATGGATATTTATAAGATGAGCAAGAGGGTATCTTTATCGATCTGATTAATGATTTTTGATAGTGATGGTGATGAGATGATGATCCGCCTCGTTTTAATGCCAAATATTTTTTTTTTTTTTTATTTATTTATAGTAATATGTAGAATGAAAATAAAAAGTCATGAAAATGTCTAGAGAAAAAACTACCCAGTGGTAGCACATCACTAACTATTTCAAAGCAGTAAGTTCCCAGGCCACCTTCTTTTCAAATCACCTCGGAGGTTTATGAGGAATATCTAAGGAAGATAAATTACGGACGAGTGGGTTGGTATGGACAGGGAGTTTATAATGAAAAGAGGAGTATCTATCACGGGCTATGTCTGCAAAAATGGGATGTTTAGGACATTATGGAGGAGTTGATTTGTGACAAAATAAGGGGCATTCAGGATTTTGCGAAGGATTGGATGCGAGAGGAATAAGATGGTTTCGTAGAGCCCCATAGCTCGATTCCATTTGTCCAAATAAGTGATGTGATAATAGTGATGTAAATGAATCTTTTGTAATATACTGGAAGTTTTGGACACTTGTCTAGTAAGTGTTGTAGTAATCAATATCTTCGAGCAGTTTCTTGTCGTTTAAGTCTTCTGTGAGGATTCCAAGTAAGGGGCTTGTCAATATGGAGACCTAGGTATCGGATTTGTCCAACAGGAGTGAGTGTAATGTTATTAAAGAATACTGTTGGGCAGGAAGTCAATGCCAAATGTAAATATCGATTTGATCATTCTAGTCTAACTATATGTAAATAAATGCATAAACAATACTCTTTTTAAAAAAATCTGCTGCGCGCAACACACGACGTTCACTTACATCCGTTCTTAAAACTAATATAAGAGTTTTTAATTACACTTAGAGATGAAAATACTTTATAATGACTTGAATATTACATATTAGTTTGGTACGATATTTTTCCAATTAGTAATTTTTGTTAAAATATTAATAATTTTTCTAGCTTAAACCATCGGTTTCGCCCTAGCCTTAGGAAATACCGTAATACGACGAAGGGACTGAAAAGGTTGTAAAGTGAGATAAATCGGGCGAGAAAGGAAACATACTTTATCCTAGAAGAACTCCTTAGACCGTCCTTATTGGAGGCCGACGAATCAGTAGACCATCCTTCTTCAATGTCTTCTCTTATAAGGGAAGACCATCTCCATGACGGAGAAGGATTTCTTCTGGCTGATCTAATATTCTCAGCGGAGCGCCAATCCTGCTTTTTTTTTTCCTCTTTTCATATCAACGTCACTGATTTCCTCTGTATATCTTTATATATTGCCTGGGGGCTGGTAATACCAAGACCACCATCATTCAACATAACCTAAATGTCAATAAAAGGAATATATTTTGGAGCAATAAGAATAATTTAATTTATTCACAGGGAATGCCGGTCGATTTGAAATGCGTTAATGGTTAATTATTTTAAAAATGGAGCTTTGTTATCAAACAAAAAAATTATTCCCCTACAAAATTTGAGGTCTTAGTTTTTAGATACGTAGAACCAGAATAACGTATAAAACAAATAAAACGTCTGTCTGCCGTCCCCGGGTTTTCTCAGAAACTACTGAACCAATTTTACACTAAAAAATGTTAAGTGTTCTGGGATCAGGAATTCTTATTTAATTATTTCAATAAAACTACTGGACTGGATTAGTCCGGATGGCGGTGAGTGAATAAAACAATTAAGTAGTTTCAACCCTTTATTTTCTGCCAACGTTTCGACCCCCATTGTGGGTCATCATCAGGGCTAAAAAGATACAAAAGAGATACATTTACAATAAGATTAAATACACTAATTAAAAACTATTGAGCTCAAGGATGTCATTAAAACATAAAAAGGAACTAGATGTGTAAAGAAATCGATTAATTAAATTACAATGACAAAGGTATAATAATGAGAGGAGTATACAGAGCAGATAATGGCTAAAGATAATAAAATTTAGATAGATAAAAATGTAAAATATTACAAACATTTAAAAAAGCATACACTGCCTTCCATTCCTCACCCAATCACTTTATTTCACAAGCCTTTTATCAGTTTTTCAAATCAGTCGACGTTTCGGGGCTGTTTCCCCATTTTCAAGACTTATTCCTTTTCCATTATATAATTACTATATCATATTTCACCCTTCATTCCATCTCATAGCACACTGCTACTTGTCCATATTGGTGTTCATTGGCTCACTGTGAGCCATGATGGAGCAGGGTGAAATATGATGTAGTAATATATAATGGAAAAGGAATAAGTCTTGAAAATGGGGAAACAGCCCCGAAACGTCGACTAATATGAAAAACTGATAAAAAGCTTATGAAATAAAGTGATTGTGTGAGGAATGGAAGGCAGTGTGTGCTTTTTTAAATGTTTATATTAAGAAAACTTCCAAAAAAAAAAATTAAAAAAGAAAAGAAAGTAAAATATTACATGAAATAAGAAAAATTGAAATATGAAGTAGAGTGGAGATACGTACCGTATTGTAAGCGAATAGTAACTGGGTATAATTTGGTGGAATGGTTATAATTTGGTATAATTTGTACTTAGTTTCCACTCGCCTACAAAACGGCACGTATCTCCACTCTACTCCATATTTCAATTTTTCTTATATCAATACTAATTAATTTCTTCCAGTAATTCTCAACGGTCAACTAATTATATCCTCTATTTCAATAAGAATTTTTTTTTTTTTTTTTTTTTTTTAACTTTAAATCTTTATTCACACCTGTAAATAATACAATGAACAATCAGTGAATGTGCGGTCAATTTTAAGAAACATGGCGTGATAGGCATGAGGGAGAGCAGCACCCAGCGGTACCTACTCCTGGTATGAAATTAGTGTATATTACTAAAGGAGAAGGTCTCTCATCCAACTCCTCTTCAGCCTTCTGTAGGCATTTCCTGGCATGAGTGTTGTGGCCATGTCATTGATTAGTGTGTTAGGGTGACCTTGTAGTTTGTCGTGGAAACGTTTGTAGTGTGTCCGTATGTGCTCATTGACGGTTGGCATCTTAAGGTCAGTATGTAAAGTTATGTTGCTAACGTACCACGGTGCTTTTGTAATTGTTCTAAACGTTTTAGCCTGAAAGATTTGAAGTTTGTTAATGTGAGTCTTTTTAGCTGTCCCATATAGCTGTGATGCGTAAGTCCAAATAGGTTTCAGTAGGTAAGTATAGGTGTTTAATTTCTGTCGAAGTTTTAGTTTCGAGTGTTTTGAAAAGAGTGAGTAAAGAAGTCTCAGTCTTTGGTTAAGGGTTTTCTTTTTTTGATTAATATGCGGGCCCCAAGTCATTCTTCTGTCAAACGTCAAACCAAGATAATGTACAGTGTCCGTCTGTGGAATTTGTGTGTTGTCTAAGAAAACGGGAGGGCTCGTGTCATGTCGAAGAGTAAAGGTGATATGGTGTGATTTGTCATTATTCAATCGGATTTTCCAGAGTTTGAACCAGTCATGTAATTGTATTAGATGTTGTTGTAGGATCTCTGAGGCGTGGGTTGCAATTTTATGTTTTGTTAAGATCGCTGTGTCGTCGGCATAAGTCGCTGTTAGAATATTGGGGCTGTAAGGTATATCATGAGTGTAAATAATGTAGAGTAACGGAGCGAGCACTGCACCTTGGGGTACTCCTGCTGCGATAGATCTCATGGCAGATAGCTCTGATCCCTGTCGAACGGAGAAAAATCTGTGAGAAAGGAAAGAATGAATAATGAGGTAGTAAGTAGGCGGAAGGATAGTCTTGAGTTTGAAGAGAAGTCCCTGGTGCCAAACTCTGTCGAAGGCTTGAGCAACGTCGAGAAATACGCCAGTAGAGTATAACTTCTGCTCTAGTGCGGTGGATATGTAGTCCGTCACTCTGTGTAGTTGGTGCAATGTCGAGTGATGTCTTCTAAATCCAAATTGATGATCTGGTACGATGTCGTTGTTAGTTAGTACATCAAGAAGTCTTTTATGTAGTAGATGTTCGAAAATTTTGGAGCATAGCGGAAGTAAGCTTATTGGTCGGTATGATGAGGGAGTATTTTTGTCCTTGTTGGTCTTGTGAATCATTGTAATATGTGAGTATTTCCATTGAAGCGGGAATTTGGTTGTCCTCAGTATCGCGTTATAGATTGAAGTCAGAAACACTAGACCTTTCCTGGGCATTTGCTGGAGTACCTCAGCGTTAATTAAGTCGTGTCCAGGGGCTTTCTTTTAGGCAACTTTCTGATTTGTTCAGCGACTTGAGCAGGTGTGAAGGAAGGAGGAGGTAATGTCAGTTGTAAAGGTTCATCCAGAGTTTTAAGTACAATTTTATCATGTTCGATGTTGTTGAATTCTGTGTGTGGTGTAAAGATAGAAGATAGATATTCGGCGAACAGTTCGGATTTTTCTCCGTCAGCCATGACCCAGGAACCATCTTCTTTTCGGAGGGGTGCAGGCACTTCCCGATGCTTAGTAAGGTTTTTAGTATGCCTCCACAAGCTGCCATCATCAGTCGAAAGGTTACTAATGTAGTTATCATAAGTTGTTCTTTTAAATTTTGCAATTTGTCGTTTGAGTTCGTTGTTGAGTCGGTTGTAAATTTGTTTGTCTGATGGAAGTCGGTCTGTCTGCCATATTTTCCGGGCTCTTCTTTTTGCTCTGATCAAATCCCTTATGTACTGTGGATAAATTGGTAGCTTTTCATGTTTTCTTCGTCTAGGAATTGATGAGGACCATGCAGCGTCTTGTAGCTTCTGTGTGAAGCATTCTACAGCATCCTCAAGCTCTTCTTCATTTTTAATAGCCAAAGGAATGGAGAGAGCAGTATTTAGACAGTTTCTGAACGCATCCCAATCCATTATGCCATTTGTGAGAGATGTGTGTTTCTTAGCTACAAGTGGTTCTTCAAATAGTTCTAAATGCAAAAGAGAATGATCAGAGCAAAGATCTGTGCTCGTACTTATTGTGTGAGGTGTAGTGCGGAGTCCTTTAGTTATGAAAAAATCAAGTAAATCTGGTGTCTTACGTCTAGATGTTGGCCAGTAAGTAGGTGAGTGTGGTGATATCGTGTCTAATGAAAGTTCGTGAAGGACATACCTGAGATTTCTTCCTCTTGGGGTTGATAATCTAGATCCCCAAGTCGGGTCTTTAGCATTATAATCGCCACCTGCGACAAAGCATCTGCCGAGACGTTTGAAGAAGTTACTAAACATCGTGGAAGTCAGGACATATCTCGGAGGGCAATAAACAGCAACAAGAGTAATGTTGTGATGTTCAGAGAATAGTGAAATGGCTGTAGCTTGTATGTCAGGTGATATGGGTAATTGCAAAGGATGGTGTTTTAGTGTTGATCTGATGAGAATAGCAGTGCCTCCGTGTGAAGTATTGTCTGGATGGTCAGTTCTATAGATTTTGTAATCATGAATGTAAAATTTGGATTTTGGTGTAAAATGTGTTTCAGTGATTAGTGCTATGTCAATTCGTTTCTCGTGTAAATATATGTCTAGTTCTGTCCTATGTTGATTAAGTCCGTTTGCGTTCCATAGTATGATAGACATGGAGCCTACAGTCATCTGATTAATGGGCATATAATTGTCTAAGGGCAAGGGTAGTTTGAGAGAGTTGTTGAAGAAGACCGAAGAGGGGCTGAATGAGATTGTTTAAGTTATTGATAATATTGTATAGCTGGCCAGAGGAGTTATCTACCGGCGGGACCGTAGTGCCCCCACTCATACCTGTATATCTGTGTCGTTGGTGTGGCGCTTGAGCTGGTAGCTGTTGGTGTGGGGCTTGCGATGGTTGTTGCGGCTGTCTCTGGTGCTGTTGGTACTGGGCTTGAGCTGGTTGTTGTGGCTGTCTCTGATCTTGATGGTCTGGTGCTAGAGCTGTTTGATTCAACTGCCTCTGATGCTCCCGGTCAGTTCTTGGATGAGGTGGCTGAGGTGGATTTAGTTGTGGAAGAGGTGGAAACTCATTGAGGGCAGGCGGTGCATGTCTTACTGTTGGAGGTCGCTGAGGAGCGTACTGCTTCGAGCGATGTTTTCGAAGTTCTTTCAAAGTTTGGCAGCCCCTATAGTTGGCGGGATGAGCGCCATTACAGTTGGCGCAGGTTGCAGCTGTTTCTCTTGGTTTTGTGCAAGCACTGCTTTCGTGGCCCAGTCCACATCTTACACATTTTGGTGGGTAGTTGCAGTACGTTTTTGTGTGTCCGTACTGCTGGCATCGAATACATTAGGAATCATTTTTCTTTTGCGCGGTTCCTCTATTTTTATATGGGTATAGTACAAAAATTCAATGTCAAAGATTTTGTCATTGAATGTTGCTTTTGAGACGTCCACGAAAAACATGGGAAGGGGTGTTTTAAATCGTGAAATGACGTTGACAATACTTGTTGCCTCATATCCATATTTGGCCAGTTCTTCTTTTAGGGTGGTTAGTGGTGTGCCGTAGTGTAGGTTTTTGATAACAACTCGTGGACTTTTTTCCTCTGGTAGTTGATATGTGTGGAAGTACGCACCTCCCTTTCTTAAACTAGTCACTAACTTTCGGTAAACATCTGAGTTTTCAGGGTATACGGTTACTCCCCTGACAGATGTCTTGAGCCTGAAACTGTTTGCCCCTCCCTCATTATGAAGGAATGTTATGAGTGCAGGGTAATCTTTAACGTCAGATAAATGTATGGGTGGCGGTTTGGTGTTGGTAGGTTGATTAGTTGATGGCTCAGGTTCATCTATTGAGGGTGATAACGGTTCGAACCTGTTCTGAGTATTTGTAGGTGGACTAACCTTCATAATTTTCCTGGGGTCTCTTTCTGCAGTTAATTGTCTTTTTCTTCCTGACACAAGCTCCCAGGAGATATTTTCGTGCTCGATAGCATTATTGGAAATGTCTAAGCCACTGGTTGGAGCACTTGAAGTTGAGGCTTCCGTCATTTTTTCAGTGGGAGAACCCACTTCACTAAATAAATTTTACTTCTCTTCTTGTTTGCTTGTTCAGCACACAGTTAGGAAGCAAGTTTGTTTGTAAACACTAAATTTTTTCACTTAAAACATAACAAAAATCGGAAAAAACTAGAGAGCAAACTTATCACAGTTATAACCTTCCGCGTCCAAAATGGCGACTCTCAATAAGAATTAAAAAGGAAATAAGGCAAAAAAAAATTATGAAGAAAAAAAAAAGGAAATAGTAAAGAAGTCTAGTATTAATGATTCTAGTTTATAATTTTCAAGAACGAATCATTGTTATCGACCAAAAACAATTTCATTTCCTCAAAATTTGAGGAATTAATAAATAACTTGGAGATCTATTCGATAGAGTATTAAATTCTTTACAAAACAAAAAAAGAATCATTGGAATCGGTTCGGGAATATCAGAGATATATAGTTTTGAATTATTCATTGCTTTTTCTATTGGTTAACTGCCTGTAAATAGTTATACCCTAATATGGTTATCTGGAAATAATATTTTTTTTTTCGCTGTTATTAGTTAGCGACAATTAACTTTTTAAAGTAAAAAGCTTTGTGAAAAACTTTCACCTGGGATCACTTGTAGCTGGGTGGCTAGCGTAACAGCCTCCCATGCCAAAGGTCACGTTCAAGGTTCAAATCCGCAGGTGGTCCCAGGATTTTTTGATGGGAGTAAAAAATCCTTAGTTACGCCGTCCTTCGGAGGGGACGTTAAAAGGTGGTCCCGAGCCTGTGCGATGTCAGGTACTCGTTAAAGATCCCTATCCTAATAAAACCTGGATAGGCAAAATTTAGGACTCCCACTGTAGCATCGTCTGATTAGCCATAGTAGCATAAAGTGACGTTAAATAAATAAATAAAATAAAATAAAACTTTCATCGGATGCTAGATAGAGTTCTACAAACAAAGAATAGCCCCCGTATAGTTCTATGAGTCCAAATGACCAAATCCCCATAAACGTCTGTGTGTTTGTATATGGAGATATCTTCCTGATGTAAAATGTATTTTTCTATTGTCAAATAAATAAAACTCCGATAAAACATGTTTATATTGATTTATGTTCCAGCTGCAGAAAGAGAGAACATGATTCCAAGGAACATGTCTGCTGGAGTTCTCCAGGCACTGGAAGGAGTAAGGTTCATCGCACAGCACATTAAGGATTCCGACAAAGATAATGAAGTAAGTTAATTAATCAACAACTTAATCATATCTTCATAAACTTACTTTTTTGAAGATATTATTTCGTTCATAGGAACTTCGTTCGAAAACGTCACTAGTATTTGGCGTTCCATAAAAAAATCCATGTTTTTAATTTGTTAAAACAAAATTGACTAAAATATCTTCATAGCTAAATTTTTCAATTAAATATAATGCTTTGAAAATACCGACAGTACCTAAAATGGCGCAGACATCTGACAAAAGCGTCCAGTAGAATGACAGTAGGAAAATATTATTAACTATAAATAATAAATAGGTATAAGGATTCTAATGATCCAATGCGGTTTAGAATTACGAACCAATAATAACAAAAAAAAAAGCAAGGGTGCAGAAGAATAGCATCTAGTTCTAGTAAAATCTTCCCTAACATCAGAAATGTTATACCGTTTCAAATGTTTTATGCTTTATTTAAATTTAATATTATATGGTATATTGATTATCTTTCTTTAAGGATTTAATCACCTTTCGAATAATCACGAAGAAGCCATTTAACCTAAAAAATATATGAGATTATTTTTGTAAATTGGAACGTAAATATCATGGGATCATTTAATGATATAATGTTATTGTTACAGAGACAGGAACTATTATTAAATAAATTTGAGAATACAGTGAATCCACAATGACTGAATATATAGTAGTTAATTAGGAATTGATTAGAATTATTTTTTTAACGTTATAAATACCTATAAAATAAATTATTACTTGCTTGTGTATGTATGTACATTTTTTTTAAAAATGTATTTATAAAGTTTTTTTTTGTTTATATTTTATTGAAATTTACAACTGTATATTATAATACCTCTAGTAAATATGCTGATAAAAGATAGTGTGCATAAAAAACACGAAGAGAAACTGCCCATTGGCAGCACTCTAGTAGTGTATCTAAACAAAAGGTCTCGAGGCCATCTTCTTTTCAGAAGCCTTGGATTATTATCAGGAATGGAAGAGGAAGGAAGGATTGAAAGTAGTGGATTAGAGTGGGAATGGAGTTTGTCATGGAAGGAATGATACCTGGTACGGGCCAAATCAGCAACATATGGAACATGGAGGTCTTTATGAATGATTTTTAAAGTATGGAGCTTTGAGGATTTTTCGAAGGATTTTGTATAATAAGAATTGGATAAGGGAAGAATTGGATGGTTTAGTAGAGCCCAAAACTCAAATTCCGTAGGTCAAGATACGTTTATAAAGTTAAAAAAAAAAAAAAATTCCAAATAAGATGTCTATTTAACTACTTTTTATCCATTTATTGTAAAATGTCGCTTCATTCTATATGTTTTCATTCAAAAATATTTTCTGTCTCTGTTATAGTAACATCATATCATCTAATGATACCGTGATATTAACGTTCTAAATTACGGAAATAACCTTACATATATTTTAGATGAGGAAGATGGTTGGGGGTGCGGTCATAAATTAGAAACTCACATTTAAAATAAGTGCTATTTTAATTATGTGCCGACGTTTCGGCCTACAATGTGGGCCTTCATCAGGGCTAAAAGAAAGAAGATAACAACCAATGTAATTATAGACTTAATAATGCGTTAGGTATATAATAATAATATGACAGTAATAAAATATGGGAACATAAATAAAATTAAATGTAAAATGATAATAAGATGACAGTTATAAAGTATGGAAATAAGGTGACAGTTATAAAGTATGGAAATAAGGTGACAGTTATAAAGTATGGAAATAAACAAAATTAAGATGATAGTTATAAAGTATGGAAGTAAACATAATTGAGATGATAATATTGTAATGAGAATATATAAAGAGAGACTAAGCAAATGAAAAAATGACAAAGGAAAAATATATATAAATTTATATTATGATTATATCAGTTGGAACAATGTCTTCTTGTTTTTGTTTATATGCATTTATTCAAGTACACAAGATAAATTAATATGTGATGGTGAAAAGTTAAAATTTGATGTGAATGAATTGTAGTGTTAAATGACCTATATTGAGTAACGATATGGAAATAAATATAATATTGAACATCTGAAGATGAGGCATGTGAAACCTCGAAACGTTATAAGATTTATTATTGACATGTATGGATAAATAAATGCATATAAACAACAACAAGAAGAGATTGTTCCAATTGATATAATCATATTCTAAAATACTCTTCTATAATAGTAATTGATATAATATAAATTTATATATTCTCATTACAATATTATCATCTCAATTATGTTTACTTCCATACTTTATAACTATCATCTTAATTTTGTTTATTTCCATACTTTATAACTGTCACCTTATTTCCATACTTTATAACTGTCATCTTATTATCATTTTATATTTAATTTTATTTATGTCCCCATATTTTATTACTGTCATATTATTATTATATACCTAACGCATTATTAAGTCTATAATTACATTGGTTTTTATCTTGTTTCTTTTAGCCCTGATGAAGGCCCACTTGTAAGCCGAAACGTCGGCATATAATTAAAATAGCACTTATTTTAAATGTGTGTTTCTAATTTATGACCGCACCCCCAACCATCTTCCTCATCTAATTTCTCAACGGTCAACAAAACTCCATCATTACATATATTTTAAGTTAAACGGTTTCGTTGTGATCATTTGAAAGGTGATTGAATCCTATAAAAATGATAAGCAAAATACCATACTAGTTGTTGCCAGCGACTTCTTCTGCTTCATTTCTGTTATTATGATCGCTATTAAGAAGTTTTTAAAATAATATATTTTAAAGTACTTCTGCTTAAATTTTTATTTTTATTTTCTTGTAGCAGAAGAACAAACTGATTTTCTCCGCAACCCGATCTTGACGTAAATCGATTCCTACGTGTGATTTATTGGGTTGATGCAAAATTAATGCAGGTTTTTAGTAGGTATTGTAAATACGCCTTATCTTTACTTTAACCATATATATTTAATCAAAATAATTTCCATCTGAATCAATGCACTTTTGCCAACGTTCAACAAGCTTTCTTATTCCACCAAAAAAAAAATCCGAATCCCTGGACTCAATGAAATCACGAAAAGAATTTTCAATGTCGTCCTGGTTTTGAAAATTTTTCTCCCTCAAAAAGTTGTCCAGATGCCTGAAAAAGTGGAAGTCCGTAGGAGAGAGGTCAGGTGAATAAGGCGGATGTTGGATAACTTCGTAGCCCAACTCGTGCAGTCGTCGAAGCGTTGGTTGTGCAACGTGTGGTCTGGCGTTATCGTGGAGCATGATCGGCCCTTTCCGATTCATCAATGCTGGGAAAAGACGTTGCAATTTTTGATTCATGCTGTCAATTTCTTGACAGTACTTGTCAGCAGTTATAGTCTCACCTCGATTGAGAAAGCTGTAGTGAATAACACCAGCATTATACCACCAAACTGTGACCATAACCTTTTTTGGGTGCAGGTTGGGCTTCGGGAAAGGTTTTGGTTGTTCATCTTTGCCCAGCCATTGGCTAGAACACCTTCTGTTGTCGTATAAGATCCATTTTTCATCGCACGTCACAATGCGATCGAGAAATGGATCATTTTTATTGCGTGTCACAAGCATGGAGCAGATTTCAAAGCGGCGATTTTTTTGGTGGTCGTTTAATTGGTGTGGCACCCACTTGGCCAACTTTTTTACCTTACCAATTGCTTCCAAGTGGCGTACAACTGTGGATTGGTTCACACCGAGTTCCGCCGCCATTTCTCGTGTGGTTTTGGTTGGGTCTTCTTCCACTTTTGACCTCAGCTGGTCGTTGTCCAGAGCAAGATGACGGCCCCGACCTTCCTTGTCTTCGAGGTCGAAATCTCCTCTGCGAAACTTCTGGAACCAACGCTGCACCGTGCACTCATTAATAGCCCCCTGACCCCACACTTCATTAATATTACGAGCCGTTTGCGCAGCGCTGCGCCCTAATTTAAATTCGTAAAAATAAATTTGACGAAAATCGCACTTTGACATTTTCGATTCAAGACCTTTGAACACACTGAACAAAACGATTTCACTAAACAAATTCATGGTGAAAGAGAGGGTATTAGATAAGGTTTGTTTTGGTATAATAATGATCAATGTTAGTATTAGCTTTGTTTACACAATTGGAATTAAGATATTGCAATAGAGGAAACCTGCATTAATTTCGCATCAGCCCGATAGTAATGATGACGGCAAAAAATTAACGGGAAATTTAATTATTTTAAAATTAAAATGTAAATAATTGGGATGCGAGATTAATTTTCCTCGTTTTTCCCTAATTTTCCACCGATTCATCACTCCTGTTGGTAGCAGCGTGATGTTACATCATACATGTATAGCCTAAAGCGTTCCTCGATAAATGGACTATCCAATACAAAAATATGTTTTCAATTCGAACCAGTAGTTTCTGAGATTAGCGCGTTCAAACAAACAAACTCTCCAGCTTTATAATATTAGTATGGATTATATCAAATTTAGATAAATCATAAAAGTTTTCTGATGTTTGGAAAGATATGACTTGAACTTAATGCTATTCTCCAGCAGCTTAATTTCGTTATTATTGGTTCGGAATTCTAAACAGAATTGTATCATTGTATTTAGATAATCCTCCTGCCCATTTATAATTAATTGTTTATAATATTTTGGTATTTTCATCTTACTGAACGCTTTTGTATGATATCTGCCATTTTAGGTACTGTCGGTTTTATCAAAGGGTTGACAATTTCGATTTTGACAAAACCATTAGTATTGAACGTTTAAGGAAGTATTATTGTAATTGCCTATCTATTTTACTATTTGGATCAGAGAGCCTTACGTTTTCTCGGTTTGGAGGATATTTTGGGAAGTTTCAGTTATGCAATCATTTTGGATATTTTTGTGTGACAAGGGTAATTGTTAATTATTTCCACGCATAGATTTTGCATTTTCTCGAGATTTTTATAGTTAGCTGGTGGAGTTATTTATAAATGGTTCCATTAAAACTGTACGTATTTATTTTAAATTATAAAATTTATTTCAAGTAAAGATAGAAGTAAAAAATGTGATGTACACTCTTTTTAAAAAAAATATATAAATAATTCCTGTTTTAGACAAATTTTTTCATTACTTTAAGCTAAAATTGATTGGGTAAATATAGAAATATAGTCACGCCTGAAGATAAATTAAAAAAAAATTTCATGATGGCAATACTTTTCCTGACTGTATCTCTATATGTATAAAATAATGTCACGATTTTTAATTTCCGCTAACTTCTTCTTAACCACGCAACGGATTTTTATTAGAAAGTTTATTAGGAAAATACAATTAAATTAAGCTTTTCTTTAGGAGGAAAAATTTTCTGTAACCAAGCCAAGAAATTATTCCTAAAATATGAGTAGTAATATAGTGAAAATAGTCCTTTTATTTTGGAAAGTTTCAGTCCTACCGTCATTTTGGATATTTTTGTTTAACGAGGGTAATTGTTAATTATTTCCATGCATAGATTTTGCATTTTCTAGAGATTTTCATAGTTATCAGGTGAAATTATTAATAAATGGTTCCATCAAAACTATATGTAAATCTTTTATTTAAAATTATAAAATTTATTTCATGTAAAGATAGGGGTGAAATGTGTGAAATTTAAACTCTTTTCAAAAAAAATAAATAAAAAATTGCTGTTTTAGACGAATTTTCTAATTACTTGAAGCTAAAATTTGCTGTATATTGTCCCAACGAATGGCATTCCGGCGCAGCGACGAAAGCATTGAACGGGGAGACTGTTAGAGAACGAGTTAAATTAAATAATAAATCAGAGAGATTTACTGGCCTAGGAAGAGTACATCAGAATGGCGCTTAATTGCTAAACCATCTCTTGTAATAAATTAAATGCACTCTTCTATCTTATTTTTCAATAGAAATGTAACATGTTACAACTATTTAAGCGTATCAAAAGATTGGTACATATATACTGTTTTTCATTATGTCTATAAAACTGATACAACTCATTTCAACTCACCAAAAAAAAAAAAAAAAAAAAAATAATAATAATAATAAAATAAAGTTTATAAACTAGTCTTTATTTGGGGATCTTCCAATAATTGTTGTCTCTCTCTTGCTAACGTGACAAATGATACGTTGATTTCCAAAAGGTACTATATCCATTCTATGAAATTTTACAGGAGACGCGAAAATCACTAATTATTATGTTATTTAATTAGGTAATGTGATTCTTTTCTCATTAAAATCCAGAATTGTTTTTTTAGTATATTAATAACATCATATTCAAGTTATGGAATGAGATGTTTTGGTATAATTTGGAACAAAATTAAATGTGTTATTAGTTTATTCAGAAAATAATTATATTTCTAAATTGCGTTTATAAAGGACTTGGGTATAACATTTGATAAAATCAAATAGGAGATTTAGATACATTTAAGTTATGAGAATACAAATATATAAAAAAAATCAATTTTGTAAAAAATGTCCTTTAGTACCTTTTGGAAATCAACATCTCAAATAATGGGATAAAAAAGATATCTTGTACGCGCTACACACGACTTTTATTTATCTTTTTTTTAAATCAATTAATGAACTTTTAAATAAAGTTAGTGCTGAAAACAAGGTTAAATAATTACGTTGAGTTTCGATGGAAACACGTGTTTCAGATCATGTGATGTAACAATAGAAATTATCAACAAATACAACCTCTTTTTATCACTGTCCATTCATTATACAGCTTAGTATATAATATAACATTTCTTCCAACATATTCAGATTTTTAACATTATATTATACACCTTATATTACAAAAAAGTTTTAAATTCCTTCAACTTGTATATTTACCTGTTTTTTTTTATTAATGCTAACAAGATGAGACGGTTAATTTTTTCGTATCCACAAGATTATAGGTCCTTTAGAGGAAGGAAATTTAAAATATCGGAATTTAAGCCCTCCAAAACTATTTAGAGTATTACATTTTTTTAATATTATAAGATAACATTAACTAAGTATGGGAACATTTTTTTTTTCTCTTTAAATCTATATTCACGCCTGTCAGAATGTATCTGACAATCAGCAAATGTGCTGTATAAATTGAGATCAGGCATGGTAGGCATGAGAAGGAAAATGCCCAGCAGCACCCCTTCCATGGCTTTATTTTATCCGAGGAGGTCCCTCATCCAGCCTCTTTTTAGCCTTCTTCTGACTGGCATTTCAGCTATTGACATGTCGTCTAGCTGTCGTGTCCGTTAAGTTTACTGTGAAAACGAGTATAGAATGTTCGTATATGTTGGTCAACTGTTGGTTGTTGTAAGTCCGTATGTAGGGTTCTGTTGTTTACGTACCAAGGAGCTGTCGTTATCAGTCTTAAAATTTTGGATTGAAATGTTTGCAGTTTTTGTATGTGAGTCTTTTTTGCTGAACCAAAAATCTGTGAAGCGTAAGTCCATATTGGCTTAAGAAGGTATGTGTATGTATTCAGTTTCTGTCTAATTTTTAATTTTGATGATTTTGAAAAAAGAGAGTATAGTACTTTCAGTCGGTGGTTGAGAGTCTGTCTTTTCATCTTGACATATGGGCATTTAATTTAAAATCCATATAACATCGTTTTTGAGGTAGACTTCTTTTAAAAAATATGAGTGCCTTCTCACACACATTGAAACAATGCCAATAGTTGTTGGCAAAACAACGTAAATTCTGTCCTTAAGAAGAAAAATTAAACAACTTCAGCCCAAAGATACGTTGATCAACAGTACTGATGATGGTTCAAATGTTAGGGATGAAAATTCCCTGTTATAAACACAAAAGTCGACTATGTAGCATTATAAATAATATCTTATAGGCTATACATAAATTAATTCAGAGTATCACACATCCAAATCTCTTCAGAACGCCCTCAATTTCAGAAATTTGACTGGAATACCTAAAACATTTTAGATTCTCGCGACAAAAATTATGCATTTTACCTTGAGATGAAGATAGTAATAAGTTGAAACTATTCTGATAATGGGGTGACAGGAAGAGCGTGGCCTCAAGGGAAATATCCCGGGAATTTTTGGCTTGAGGACAGAAGGTAGACAGACTTGCATAGCTGTGGAGACAAAGCAAGGGCAACAATGCCTCCAGAATGCTGGGAATCCCCCGCTGGAGGGAGTTCCAGCCACGGTTAATGAGAAAACACTCCCTCTCAGCCGAAAGGTGAGTCGCATTTTTGGGCTTACCTTAGTATGCAAACTGGAAAACTCTACTCCCATCTAGTATATTCTGGGTTTTACTTCTTTCAGTAAAAGAAAGTAAATATATTACTTCTTAAACAAGAGATGACAGTAAAGCCTTATAGAATTTATTTAACTCTGTTTTTGTATTTACCATTTTTCATATTTACTTACACATCCCTATATATGAAATACATATATATATATATATATATATATATATATATATATATATATATATATATTTAGGTTAGTGATAAGAGAGTCCTAATAACCAAAAAGGTCTGTATGTAAGGCTAGCTCAAATACGATAAGTTGTATGACATTGAAATTTCATATTTTAGAAACATATATGTCAGAGAAGTTACAGCAACAGTTTAAATAAAATTGACGAGCCAAAAGGCTTTTCTTTCTAATTAAAAAAAAAACCAAACATATCTTATCTAGTTAGCATTGATAAAAAAAAAAAACGGGTAAATATATAAGTTGAACGATGTCGATATCTAACTTTATAAAAAAGAGCAAACATTATTTTTTAAATTATTTCTGTTTTTTAGAACATAAAAACAGTAAAGTGGCCCGAAAAGTATAAATGTCTGTCAAAATTAACTCCAAGATTGACAATTTGTTGTTCATTATCCAAATGAAGTTTTTTTTTTTTTTTTATCCTCTACTTATTTCTCCATATATCGTACATACATAATACATGGTAATAGCCCTTCTTTTTCCCAAGGGAATTTTAAGATGCATATTAATACATTTCAGCAAACTGCTTTGGCGAGACTTCGCATAGGACATAGCAGACTCACACACCTCCATCTCATCCTCAGTCAGCCCGTACCAATGTGTAACTTGTGTAGAGTGCTTCTCTCAATAAAACACATAATTGAGGACTGCCCCAAATTCCATGTACAAATGGATAAACTTAACCTAGCTAGATCGTTCAGTGAGAGCTTGAAGGACTCTAGTGAAACAGTTAGTTCACTGATTAGGATCGTCAAAGAATGTTCTCTGCTCCCGGAACTATAAGAAAAAAAAATAAATAAAGAAAGAAAACAAAAAAAAAATAATAGTAGTAATAAAAAAAAAATATATAAAAATAATAAATAAATAAAGAAAAAATTGGAATAAATTCACTAATTCAGAATGTGTCAACAAAAGAATAATAAAAAAAAAATAAATAAACAATAAAAATAAATAAAAAAAATAGAAGGAAAAATAAATAAATAAAAAGAAGAAAAAAGAGTAAAACAAATCTGGTACTACAAATTTATTCGGTGCTAATAACCAAGAGGTTGAGCACCTACTCCAATACCCTAACCCTAACCCTACATTTCAGCATGCAATGTATGGGCTTTTAGCTATTTGGATTTTGCCCTTAACATTTTTGGGGAGGAACTATCCCATAGGCTATAAATGTTGGGTGGGTCCAGACTGCATAGTCCAGACCCCTTCCCTCTGCGAAAACGTCGACCAAAGGGAAAGTTCTTTGCCGCCTCCCGGAATCCGGTGGTAGGGCAATGTCTCCGAAGAGAAGGTTACTACAGGCCTTGAGCCCATCAATGAACTTGATGTGCCTTCGGCCTATGAACTTAGGCACCGAAGGTAGCTCCTCATAGATTGGGACATTTCCTGCTGCTTGGAGCGAGGTTCCTTTGACTATCCGCCGAAGGACGGCGTTCAGGAAGCTCTCGCACCATAGGGTCTTATGATGGCCTTATAATTTGCTGTAGTTTTAGACCGAAGTCAGCAGATGGTAAAGCTTATACGACTTCGGTCTATGTGTGACATGGCTGGAAAAAGTTATAGGCCTGCCCAGAATAACGCCCAGGAACACAATATGTTGTTTGACAGATGTCGTTTTACTCCTTCCGGGTAAAGTCCTTCGGAAGCCTCCTTTTTCTTTCTGAAAGGACAGTACGATGGCATCTGTCTTAGCGGGCCTCACCCTGATCCCAATCTTCCTCAGGTCTTCGATGATGTCTGGCTAGTTAGGCCAGGGTATCCATCCTGTATCCATAGATTCCGATGTCATTCGCATAGACAACTACCATTCCTCCTGAATGCTTCACTGAAACAGTGATAACGAGGAACAGTATAGACCCCAGTACAGACCCTTCAAGTATTCCGCGGGTTCAAAGGATTACACGAATTCGACTTTCAAGGATCACATGAATTCGAAAAATGTTCAAAGACACATACGACGAAATATCTTCCGCTATGATAGGTTCTGACTAATCGACATAGGGAGGGCATCTTCGTTGTTCAAGGGTTTCTGCACACCCAGGACATTTTACTGCCCTCTCACAATATTTCACAGTAGGCCTAAACTCCAAGCAGTTGCGACATTGTGCCGGGCACCCATTTTCTTTAAAGATAGTGAGACGAATCCGGACTTGATTGACGTGTCTGAGAGCTTGAACTTCAGAAATCCTCACGGTGTGATCCGTTATGAGAAGGATGACTTCTGGTGGGTAGCTCTGCTCATATTGGCGTTTCATCCGTCTCTTCGCCATCCGGAATCCCGGGAGTCGCTGCTTCATCTCCTCAGCGAACATGTGCCACTGTCGATCAGACATCAAAGCCGTGCACCATAAAGTTCTTTGACCTACTGGTGCCTCCGGCTGCATATGCATTACAACAGTACATATTCTTTTGTCAGGAAGCGTCATTTTTTATATTAGAAGATACAGAATAAGAAGATATTTTGAGACATACCTCTTCATAGAAAAAAAAAATCTAAGATGGTCTTAATAGATTCGTGATATAATAAAGCTGAACTAGTTTCTTGGGCTTATAAGTTTGTCTTAAGTCCTGCTTACGGCGCTTACATGATCAGAAAGGTGGTGAGAATATAAAATATGCTCTGAAAAAGTTTTATAGTTGTAAAAAAATCATCTAATAGCTAAAAATCTGGTGCGGGCAACACACGACTTTCACTTACCTCCATTTTTAAAATCAATGAAAGGATTTTCTAATACAGTTAGAGATTAAAATACGTGAAACCATTAAAGAAATAATTAAGTTAAATTTCTATAGAATTATTAAAAAATCTATTATATCATTATCTAAAATAATCAGATTTATCACTTTGATTCATCACTCTTTATTAACTTTTACAAGTTTGTTCATTAGATAATATATATTCTAAAAGCTTTAGCTTTCTAACGGTATATTATACGTGTATATTACTGTTGCTATGTTCAAAATAAAAAAATTGCATTAAAAAAATATGTTTTCAGTTTTATCCTTTAGTTAGATACTGAATTTGTTCAACTTATACATTTATGTGTTTTTCATCGGTGGTAACAAGATGATATATTTATTTTTACAAAATCTACAAAATTAAAGGTACTTTACTGGGGAAAAATGTAAAATATCGGCATTTAAGCCCTGTCAGACTATTTTGATCAGAATGAAAACTACATGATATTAAAGCCCATTAAATTATACATCGATATAGCGAGTTTAATCAAAATCGTCGGAACCGTTTTCGAGAAAATCGAAAAAAGGTGCAAAATGGATGGTATAAAGTGGATCTTCTGGTAAGCTCATATTAATGAAAAAGGTTTTGTAACGTCTCGGGCGCATATTTGTCTTAAATATGAAATTTCAGTTTTACAGGAATTACCGTTTCCGCCCGGGAGTTACCACACAGACCTTTTTGCGGGAATTGGTTATTTGGACTCAGGGGACCCTAAAACGTGTATTTCCATTGAAAACTGGAATTTGAAAATTTTCACGATCGCAATACTTCCCCTTACTTCATATAGTAAGTGAAAGTAAAAAATAAAATACAAAAGAATAGGAGTAATATAGTTTGTTTTCCCTGCAGTGGCCGTTGCGGTTTATGCAAAGCCTTTCATACAAGGCCCTTAAAAGATCGCTGTAATCCACTATAAATTTTTATACATTTCCAGTTGCGGTGGTTATGAATACAGGAGGCACTGACAATATTCCATGAGAGGGAGAAATAGCCTTAGTATTAGGCTACGCTTTTATCGTTTTATATTTTATCCCCTGAGTAGGTCAGGTTTACTCTACTTAAGTTAGCGATTTCGAATACACCTGATCAGAAGCGATTGAAAAGAAAATTATTATTATTTTATAGAGTAACCAGCTTTATCCCGCGACTTTTATCACGATTTGCTCACATTTAATTTTAATAATAATATTAAATTCTTTATTTATTCTGGGACAATCCGTTTAGGATAATATTACAAGTTAATTAAAACAGAAACTAAAGTGTCTTAGCAGCATACAAAAAACAATAGATATTATTTATTATTATTTATAATGCAACACACGACGTTCACTTACCTCCATTTTTAAAATCAATGAAGAATTTTCAAAAGAGTTAGAGATAAAAATACGTGAAACTATTAAAGAATTAATTAAATTGAATTTATATAGAAACATGTGTTTTATTAAAAAATCTATTATATTATTATCTAAAACAATTACTTAGTTTTATCGGCTTTTTATCACTCTCTATTAACTTTTAAAAGCTTGTGTGTGAAATAATATTTTTTTCTAAAATCTTTAGCTTTCCAACAGTGTATCATACATGTATATTACTGTCTTATGTTCAAAAACAAAAAATTGCATTAAAAAAATATTTTTTTCTGTTTTCTCCTTTAGTTGGGTATCGAATTCATTCAATTTATTTATTTACCTGTTTTTCATCAGTGGTAACAAGATAATATAGTTATTTTTATAGAATCAACAAAATTAAAGGTAGTTTAGGGGAAGAAAATTTAAAATATCGACATTTAAGACCTGTCAGACCATTTTAATCCAAATGAAACCTAAATTATATTAAAGCCCATTAAATTTTACATCGATATAGCGAGTTTAATCAAAATCGTCGGAAACTGTTTTGGAGAAAATCGAAAAAAGGTGCAAAATGCATGGTATAAAGTGGCTCTTCTGGTAAGCTCATTTTGATGAAAAAGGTTTTGTCACGTCTCGGGCGTATATTCGTCTGAAATATGAAATTTCAGTTTCATAGGAGTTACCGCTTCCGGAAAAGAAATTTTAAATGATTTTTTGGTCAAATACAATAATATACCTGTTTAAGAACGGAGGCCTCTGGCGTTCCAGCCGAATCCTAACATAATGATTGGCTGTATGTTAAATGAATATTGTACTGTATTAAATAAATGGATCTATATTTCGTGCTATTTTGGTTACATG
This sequence comes from Piezodorus guildinii, assembly GCA_023052935.1. NCBI lineage: Eukaryota > Metazoa > Arthropoda > Insecta > Hemiptera > Pentatomidae > Piezodorus > Piezodorus guildinii. The sequence goes on from CM041298.1 coordinate 45,830,922, forward strand.
AGGTAAAAAAATGTCTAGTTACACTGGGGGGCACATGTGCTCACTATCTTGTCTCTTTCTGCATTTTTTTTTTTTTTTTTTTGCAGAGCTACCTTTTTTACTCCAGTACGAGAAATCCTAGAGCCACCTTCAGGTTTGAGGCGACTTTGGCTTATAAGGCTGTTGGTGGCCACTGAGCCACAGGAAAAAAAAAATGTTTCTTTTTTTACTTTCACTTACTATATATAGTAAGGGAATGTATTGCGATCGTGAAAATTTTCGAATTCCAGTTTTCAACGACGATTTTGATTAAACTCACTATATCGGTGTAAAATTTAATGGGCTTTAATATCATTAAGTTTTCATTCGGATTAAAATGGTCTGACAGGGCTTAAATGCCGATATTTTAAATTTTCTTTCTCTAAAGTACCTTTAATTTTGTTGATTCTATAAAAATATCTATATTATCTTGTTACCACTGATGAAAAACAGGTAAATATATAAATTGAATAAATTCGATACCCAACTAAAGGAGAAAACAGAAAAAATATTTTTTTAATGCATTTTTTGTTTTTGAACATAAGAGCAGTAATATACATGTATGATATACCGTTGGAAAGCTAAAGATTTTAGAAAAAATATCATCTCATACACAAGCTTTTAAAAGTTAATAGAGAGTGATGAAAAGAAGATAAAACTAACTGATTATTTTAGATTATAATATAATAGATTTTTTAATAAAACAAATGTTTCTATATAAATTCAATTTGATTAATTCCTTAATAGTTTCACGTATTTTTATCTCTAAGTGTATTTAAAAATTCTTTCATTGATTTTAAAAATGGAGGTAAGTGAAAGTCGTGTGTTGCCCGCACCAGATTTTTTCTTATTTGTCTAGCCTATCCAGACTTGTCTTCCTATCTTGTCTCTTCCTGCATTTTTTTTTTTTTTTTTTTTTTTTTTTGTAGAGCTACCTTTTTTCACTCCAGTTGAAAAATCCTAGAGCCACCTTCAGGTTTGAAGCTGCGACTTTGGGTATATAAGGCTGTATGTGGCCACTGAGCCACAGGAAAAAAAAATGTTTCTTTTCTTTTTTATTACTGATCTTGATTGACATTTCAAAACTGTTCAAGATTATTCAGAAATCGGAGGGATGGGAAGGGATTAAACAGACAAACTTTTAAGGTTGAGTCACGGATATAAGGAGGAATAGAGTTCCATAAAGATGAGGATCTAATTAGGAGGAAATATCTATCGAAGCTGCGGTTCGATGGGGTATACAGGTCTGAAGGCCGCGAGTGAATGTTATAGAAGTGTACTGACTTAAAAAGAAAGACGACCGAGATGTATAACGGACGACGGATTTGGAGAACTTGGAAGAGGTAGGAGCCAGCAACGAAAAATGCAACCCATTTTATTATAATTTTCACTATGTTTCATGCAAAGCATCTGTCATAGTAAAGCAAAAAATACGCGTCTGCCAATTTGAAACGGGTGGATTACAAAATGGCGGCTATTCAAAAAGGGAATATCACGCTTTTCTAACATAATTATGGTTACTATCGTGGAAACGGCTCATCCTATGAAAATAATTGTTATGAGGTAAATCATCAGGCATTTAATAAGCTTCCTTTTGAGTGGTTACAGACATTTTTATGTCTAATATTCAATGATACATAGGTATTAAAAAAAACTCATTTGACCACGATTTTCCTATTGACCTCATTATACTAGGCGATAATAAGACTCAAGCGACGCTAGTCTGCCCAAAAGTAGGTGAGAAACCGCGCCAGACGCGTTTCGAAATTGGATTTTTAGGGTAAAATTCTGACCCGTGTAACCACTGGCATGGTTATCACCATTATCTCGGTGAGTATTAGACCTACGGATTTCTATAATACTCAAATTAAAGCTAATTTTATGCCTCGTAAAGTATTTTATTACTATTATATTGTTAGCAACAGCCGTTTCCATAATATCAACCGAATTAATGACAAAAATAAGAAGTTTCTCAGTTTTCGTTTTTTGTAAGAACCGTATCTCTATAACTATTAGTCATACAGACGTGTTTTACAACTCGAATGAAAGTTGATTTAATTGTTTATATTAATTGTTATAACGATTAACCTCACATGATGAGCGGTTTTCATGATAGTAGCCATAATAATGTTAGAAAAGAGTTATATCTCGTTTTCCGCAAAAATGTTTTTATTTTTTTCTTGTAATACCTCTATATCGTTGAATATTGGACATAAAAAAGTCTTTTACCACTCAAATGAAAACTTATTAATTACTTGATGATTTACTTTATCGCGATTATCCTCATAGGATAAGCCGTTTCCATGATAGTAACCATAATTACGTCAGAAAAGAGTGATATATCGTGATATTACCTTTTTGATTGGCCGCCATTATGTAATCCACCCGCTTTGAGTTGGCAGACGTTTTTTATTATTTTTGCTCTACTATGATAAATGCTTTGCATAAAACATACTAACAATTTTGGTAAAATGGGTTGCATGTTTCGTTACTGGTTCACTGAGGAAAGACGAAGTGGGGGGAAAATTAAGGTTGAAAAGTAAGAGCCTACGGTTGAAAAAAGTTTTGTCAAATGGAAGAAGATGATATAGGTGGAAAATGTGCTAAATGAGACATGACGGATTTTTTTTTTTTTTTTTTTTTTTTTTTTTTTTTTTTTTTTTTTTTTTTGTGGTTTGCTGGCACTTTATTGGACTATTATTGAGAAAATGAGTTGGGATCGGTGGAATGTTTTTAAAGAGAGGATTGGTTCCAATTAAATTTTGTGTTCATAACTAACGAATTCACGTTCCGGTCTCTGCAGAACTCCATAGATGGAATGACTTTTTAACACTAAACTCCAGACCTTTAGCGCCCTCGAGCAGCCTCCACTGGCTCTCAAGACCAGTGACGCAGCTGAATGAGAGACGCTGGGATCTTCTGGCATTGTGCCTCGACATCCACTAGTGGATCTCAAGGTTTGATCTAGTGATCCCAGGGGCAGTTTGTAAATATTGTATGAATGTGAACAAGATTGTTAATATTATTTTCTTTATAGTATTTATTTAATTTTGTGTATATATATATTTTTTCTTTTATTTGATTAGTATTTATTATTTTATTTTATTTTTTATTTATTTATTTTTTTTCTTTAATTTTATTTACAATGTACATATGGTATGAATGATTTATTCTATCTCTAATACTCATTGACCCAGAAGGTGGCAGATTGTATTATCTCTTAATAAAACAAATTAACAAAAAAAAAAAAAAAAAAACTCCAGACATTCTAAGAACATGGCATAATATGCAGTCAGTAGAAATATGGGAAAAAGTTATATTGAATAATGTCAATATATTGTAGATTAAAATACAATATTATAAAATGTCTATAATATCTTGAATTTATTTAACTCTGAAAAACCGAAAGAGCTTATTTGCCAATCCAATAACTTACATAAATTTATACCTCATCCTTTAAAATTTTAACATCGTCAAATCTAGATTTAAAAATCATGAACTGTTTGATAAATGTATAAAAGGGGAAGTTGAAATTAAAGTATGCTTAGAGGGCAATTTCAAATTTTTAACGTGGACTTAAGTCAAAGGAAAAAAAAGTTTAGCCGGAAGTTGGTCTGCTCTTTATCAGTGATTTATAGCAGTTGTTCCAGGTAGATGGAGCTGAAGGGGATCAACTTTAGAACTCTGGAAAATGGTTTTATCCATAAATACTTTTTATGCTTCCTTCCGTGAAAACGCTTTCGATGGAAAAGGTGCAGTCTAAGCGAATCACTATCTGTTATGACTATAAAAAACACATTTCAACCATTACTATATACGATATGTGTCGACTATATCCGATGCCATGATTTAATGTTTAATTAAAATCTATACCTAACAATCATTCCTTATTAATAGCCAAAAAGTATAGATGGTGTCCATAGATGTCTTGACATATTGCGGTAGCCAATACTAAGCTTCGAGAGAAATAAAAAAAAAAAAAAACCTACCTCTACAACTTATAAAGACCCTTTACATATTCGTACTGTTTCTAGGCCAACGGCAGTGCAATGAGGTGATTAAGCCTTGATCACGCTTAGTCGCCAGGTTTTTCGCAAATTTATTGGGACCCTCTGTCCCAGGAGGGTCTCCATACCCTAGCGTCGTGTTTACAAGAATCTGAAGTTTTTATTGAAACTTCTAAAACTAGTAAAAAAACGCTACGAAATCATTACTTTCACTTAGCTATATATGGAATATATAGTAAGGGAGAGTATTGAGATCGTAAAAATTTTCTAATTTGACTTTTTAACGGGAATACACGTTTTAGGGTCCCCTGAGTCTAAATAACCAAGTCCCGCAAAAAGGTCTGAGTGTGTGTGTGGTAACTCCCGGGCGTAAACGGTAAGACCTATGAAACTGAAATTTTATATTTAAGATAACTATACGCCTGAGATGTTACAGAAACTTTCTCATCAAAATCAGCTAATCAAAAGAGGCACTTTATACAATGCATTTTGCACCTTTTTACGATTTTCACAAAAAAGGGCTGTAACAAATTTGATTAAACTCGCTATATCGATGTAAAATTGAATGGGCTTTAATATCATGTAGGTTTCATTCTGATTCAAATACTAAGGCAGGGCTTAAATGCCGATATTTTAAATTTTCCTCCATTAAAGTACCTTTAATTTTGTATATTATATAAAAATACGGGAGCGGCGTGGTCTAGTGGATAGAGCGCTAGTCTGCTGTGCTCCGGGTCCTGGGTTCGAATCCCGGCTGTGGCAGAATATTATTTATTCTTTTAATTCGGTCGGGGGGCGACCCCAGGTTATGGAGACCCTCCTGGGGTAGACCCAGCCTCTATAAAGTGGGTACCCAAATTAATTGGGGAAAAACCTGGCGGCTGAGCGTGATCAAGGCAAGGCCTAATCACCTCATTGCACTGCCGTTGGCCTAGAAACAGTACGAATCTCTATATGTACTGAGCCCAAGACCCTTCATGGGTTGTAGTGGTACAGGTTTTTTTTTTTTATATAAAAATAACCATATCATCATTTAAACATTGATAAAAACGGATGAATATATAAGTTGAACGAATTTGATATGTAATCAAAGAAAAAAGAGCAAAAATATTTTTAATATAATTTTTGAATTTTTAAACAAAAACAGTAATGTATATGTATAATATACCGTTGGAAAGCTCAAGATTTTAGAAAAAATAATATATTATACACAAAATTGTAAAAAAAAAAACGACGCGTGATGAAAGCCGATAAAACGAATTGATTGTCGTAGATAACAATATTATAAATTATCTAATAAAACACATCTTTCTATTGATGCTCGATGTAATTAATTATTTTAATTTTTTTTTTAATTTCTAAATGTATTAAAATATTCTTAAACACATTTTAACAACGGATGTAAGTGAAAGTAGTGTCTTGCGCGCACAAGATTTTTTTACAACTCAATAATAAGTTCTTTGCCTTTTTTTTAACCTCTGAATTTATTTAAAAGTTGATTGACATTGAAAAACGATGTATGTGAAATTCAAATTAATAATCTTGAAGTCAGTATGTTTCACACATTATTTTCAAGAATAAAACGATGGGTTTTTATAGAGTCACTGAACTTAAAAAAGTACATTGATGCTTAAAATTTAAAACACTGGGTTCATCCGGTTTAGAGGTTGCTTATCATATGAAAAGGGTTTGTTCCTCGGAGGTGTATATTCCGAGTTTCATTGCCGGTATCCATCCGGCTCTACAGCACCCCTGAGGCTGGGACATGTGGCCCTAAAAAGAATATCTTCTTGTCCGGAAACTCTGCCTTTGGGAGACATTTCTCGATCAGGTGTTAGGGGTCCAATATAGAACTACTTTTGTTCAACAATTTATAGCTATTTTTAGTTTATAATAAAGCTCAACACCGAATATTCTTATTTATTTTCGTAATCAAATTTAATTTTTTGTTTCACATTTTTACTTTCTTTATTTGAATTTTTGCTACTGTAAAGTATTAATATCTCGAGACTAATAGTCATTCATGCCTGGCAATGGTTTATATAATTTCAAACAAACATATGTTCAATAATGAACATTTTTAACACGTTCACGCTGGGGCGAATATGTACTGAGGCGGGACTGTGTAAGCTACTTTCGCTTCGTGGGGCGAATACTGTTGCAAGTTCCAACGTGTTTAATGTCAGATCACAACAGTTTGAGGCATCGTTAAATAAGATATTGTAACAGTTGTAATATACACTTATGACTTGCAGGAGAAATTATGCAGATAAAAAAAAAAAAAAAAAAAAAAAAAAAAGGTTCTTATATTATTATTTATTATAAAAAATGAGTCTTATATTATTATTATTATATTCTTATATCATATTATGGGAAAACATATGAAAAAAAAATCACACACAGCTAAATAAAATTCTTAAAGAGGTGTAATCAAGTGAAATAAACCGATGAGACCTTTGATTGGGGGGAGTGTTGAAAGTTATAAAATATTTAATAAATAAACCCTTATGCTAGTTAATTGCTATAACATGTCATTTTGAGAAAAAAAAACTTATTTTCTAAAATCAAGTGACTTACCTGTGATGCTCGTCGCCCCATGGGATAGTTAAGCGTGACCCATCGGTGGCTCACCCCGCCCCAAGGAACAGTCAAGTATGACCCACCGGTGGGTCACCTCGGCGTGAACGTGATAATCAACCGAAAAAACAAAAAATCTAGTGCGGGCAACACACGATTTTTACCTACCTCGACTAATAAAATCAATTTAAAAACTGTTGTTAAATTGTTAATCAGTTATAAGTTTATTCCCTATTCGTCACTTAATATTAACTTTTACAATCGTATCAGATAATATTTTTTCTAAAATCTTTCTTTTTCAACGGTATTTTATAAGCATATATTACTGTTCTTATTATCAATAAACCAATAAATTCCATAAAAAAATTGTTTTGTTCTTTTATCCTTTAGTTGGTCTTCGAATTCGTCCAACTTTTATATTTAGCCGTCCTTCGTCAATTTCATTAAGATGATATGGGTAATCTTTTGAAATATACGGAATTAAAGGCGGTTCAGAGGAAGAAAATTAAAAATAATTGTATTTAAGCCCTGTCAGACTAATTCAATCAGAATGAAACCTACATCATATTAAAGCCCATTAAATTTTACATCAATATAGTGAGTTTAATCGAAATCGTCAGAGCCTTTTTTTTTTTTTTTTTTTTTTTTTTTTTTTTTTTTTTTTTTTTTTTTTTTTTTTTTTTTTTTTATAAAATCGTAAAATGGTGCAAAATGCATGGTCAGTGGCTCTTCTGGTTAGCTGATTTTGATGAAAAAGTTGCAGTAACATCTCGGGCGTATAGTTGTCTACAATATGAAATTTAAGTTTGATAGTGGCCCGATCTAGATACCATTCCTTTCATGGCAAACTCCATTCCCACCCTAATCCTCTAGTTTCAAACCTTTCTTCCTCTTCGATTCCTGACAATCCTCCGAGGCGTCTGAAAAGGAGATGGCCCCGAGACCTTCTAGTTTAAATCATTTTTAGAGTGCTTCCATTGGGAAGCTTCTCTACATGTAATTCATGCCTTTATATATTTCATCTAATTTACTAGTTGTATTCCTGTATACAGTTGTAAATTCCAATAAACAAAAAAAAAAAAAATAAAAAAAAAAAATTGATAGTACTTTTCGTTTTCGTCCTAGACTTACCTGACACAGACGGGGCTTGGTTATTTTCGTTCAAAATTGTAATTAAAAAATTTTCTCGATCGCAATTCTTTCCCTTACTGTATATTTCGTATTTAGGTGAGCGAAAGTGATAATCGAAAAAAGTGATTTTTTTTTTTAATCTCAAAAACCTCTAGACTTCAAGAGCTAGAAATAGAGGTGAATTATTATTATTCAACACCAAATCGATCGCTCAAGGGCTAGTAAAAATACTTTTTCAATTATTCAAAATAAAAGGTGGATTATGTATAAATAAAACCATTATTTCAAGTTCATTGATTACTAAAATGGGACTGGATGTTTACGAAACCCTCCTCATTCCTTCCTCCTTGAAGAGATGACACTGGAAACAAGTGGAAATATAAGATGGAAAGAAAAGAAAATTTAAAGTGACACTTAAAAACCCCCATCGGGTCCGCCTCGAGCTTAATGGCGAATTGAAATGGGCGGTGGTTTTAAAGAAAGGCTCAATATCCAAGTATGAAAGTGCCATTAAGAGGTAAGTAGATAGAGTTCTCGTTACACTTAGCTTTTCCAAAAGGAGAAGGACTACTGAAATATATATTAGCTCGGGGTGAGCAGTCTATCAAGTCACTGAACTCGAGGCCATCATTGACCGAAAGTCCTCATATCTCCTTTATTTATTTATTACCCTTGAATTCCCATTAAACTATTTTATGTCTATTTATAATAACATTACTAATAGAGCTGGAAAAAGGTTTACGAAGTTATTACTTTGAGTTTCGAATTACCAAACCATCTAATTCTTCACATATCCAATACAAGCTCCTTCGTAAAATCCTTAATGTTCCTTACTTTCAAAGAGTTAATGAATAACACATTTATATGAATTGATGTTACTTTATTTATGATATAAACACGAACATAACATCCTTACTTATATAATATGTTATAACTTTATCATAACATCTTGGATCGGGTAAAGGGGATGGAGGAAAGGCGGCAGAGATCAAAAGAAGGGATAGGTATTGAGGGACCATATGGTTAAACTTATTATCCATGATTATAGGTTGAATAGTCAGGAATCAGTCATTTTTTGAAAAAAAAAATTAATTTTGCCAACGTTTCGGCTCAAGCTTGGGAGCCATCATCAGGGCATTACTGAACCATGTCCAAGCATAAACTCTAGACTCTAGTGAGCTTATGCTTGGACATGGCTCAGTAATGCCCTGTTGATGGCTCACAAGCTTGAGCCGAAACGTTGGCAAAATTTAAAAAAAATCAAAAAATGACTGATTCCTGACTATTCCACCTATAATAGTTTCTACAGTCGACTATACATCCTCAATACTTATTATCCATGATGTCCAAGTACTTCTTGTAGGTAAGATGTTTGAAGTATAGGTTCAGGTAAGTGCATAGGTGTCTCGGGCAAAAGTCTCTGAGGGATATCGGAGGTAAGGATAGGGAGTTGCATCCTTTGTAATATAAGAAATATTAATATTAATTATTCTCAGTTACGATACTATACTGATGAGTCAATCCCATTCCATAACTAACGAATAAACTGTTCCATAGAGACCTTGATGCTCCTTATGTCGATTGTTTCGCCCGAACCATTCTTGACTAACTCCATTCTCAAGGATAAACATTCCAAGAAAAAACAACAACAAAAAATAATATCAGTATGGAACAACGATTAGTAAATGTGTAAGGCATCCCTAATTCAATAGCATCTGTTTTTGTTTTTACTTTCACTTACTATATATAATAAGGGAAAGTATTGCGACGTGAAACTTTTCGAATTCCAGTTTTCAACGGAAATACACGTTTTAGGGTTCCTATAAACGAAAAGTCCTATTAAACTGAAATTTCATATTTAAGACAAATGTACGCCCGAGACGTTACAAAACCTTTTTCATAAAAATGAGCTTACCAGAAGAGCCACTTTATACTATGCATTTTGCATCTTTTTTCGATTTTCTCGAAAACGGTTCCGAAGATTTTAATTAATCTCGCGATATCGGAGTAAAATTTAATGGGCTTTAATATCATGTAGGTTTCATTCTGATAAAATGGTCTGACAGGGCTTAAATGCCAATATTTTGAATTTTCTTCTTCTAAAGTACCTTTAATTCTGATGATTTTATAAAAATAACTATATTATTTTGTTACTACTGATGAAAAACAGGTAAATATGTAAATTGAATGAATTCTATACCCAACTGAAGGAGAAAAACAGAAAAATTATTTTTTTAACGCAATTTTTCGTTTATGAACATAAGAGCAGTAATATACATGTATGATATACCGTTGGAAAGCTAAAGATTTTAGAAAAAATATTATTTCATACACAAGCTGTTAAACGTTAATAGAGAGTGATGAAACGGCGATAAAACTAACTGATTATTTTAGATAATAATGTAATAGATTTTTTAATACAACACATGTTTCTATGGAAATTCAATTTAATTAATTCTTCATTAATAGTTTCACTCATTTTTATCTCTTACTGTACTTGAAAATTCTTTATTCGATTTTAAAAACGGAGGTAAGTGAAAGTCGTGTGTTGCCCGCACCAGATTTTTTCTGTCTCCGTCAAGTAACGCGAACATACTTCCAATTCGTCGGTATTGACACTTACACGATCGGACCATCGTTTTAAACCGAGGCACTGTGGAAAATATGACCGATTTAGGAGGAAAGAATTCTGAATCTTGTCTATATTTAAGCCAGATTACAGAAATAAATATTTAAAAAATATTGTGGATATAATTAGTTGACCGTTGAGAATTACTGAAGGAATTAGTCCGGGTGGCGGTCATTAAATGAAACAACTGAATAGTTTCAACTATTTTATTGTTTGCCAACGTTTCGACCCCCATTGTGGGTCATCATCAGGGCGTCTGGTAGGTGAGTGGAAACTGAGTTTCCACTCACCTACCAGACGCCCTGATGATGACCCACAATGGGGGTCGAAACGTTGGCAAACAATAAAATAGTTGAAACTATTCAGTTGTTTCATTTAATGACCGCCACCCGGACTAATTCCTTCAGTAATTAAAAAATATTAATACTAATTAATTTTTTTTGGCACAATTAATGAGCGCACTGTGGTCAAAAATGAAATATATTTGCTAAAATATAAAACATTCCTACATTTAACGTTTGAAGTCCCAGAATACAACAAATCTAATTATCCACTCGGAGTGCCTTAAACCTACTAATAGATGTATTTTAAATCATTTAGGAAACTCTTCAAATTATAGGTAGTAAAACTTTTGATTTGAACTTTGAAAGCAATTATGTACCACCCAAAACGCAAAAAAGCTTTGCAACATTTAAAGACTAGAAGGATTGATGAAATACATCTTACAAACAAGGTAACTTAGGGGTTATATAGTTTTTCGTTATTGAATAGGGGCATACATTTACAAAATGCTAAATTAACTCTACAGGTAGATCGCAATGTATATTCAATAACGAGTTTGGAAATATAATGTCTGACCTGTCTCAGCAAAGTCCATTGTAAAATAAAAGCAAAAAGACTTTTATAGGTGGAATAGTCAGGAATCAGTCATTTTTTGAAAAGATTTTAATTTTGCCAACGTTTCGGCAAAGCTTGTGAGCCATCATCAGGGCATTACTGAGCCATGTCCAAGCATAAACTCTCAGTAATGCTCTGATGATGGTTCACAAGCTTGGGCCGAAACGTTGGCAAAATTAAAAACTTTTCAAAAAATGACTGATTCCTGACTATCCCACCTATAATAGTTTCTACAGTCGACTATACATCCTCAATATAGAAAGACTTTTAGCTAACCATACCTTGAACATAATAAATGGCCATCGAATAAAGATAATCCCACTGCCGGTTATTAGGCACTTTAATGTGAACTAGAATTATTCACTCATTCTGGCGGGAAATATTAATATTAAGCGTCTCATCAACTAATTATAAAAATTTCAACCACTCGAAAATTCCAAACTTTTGACAGGACTTTTTTCCACATAAATTTGCGATTTTGTCGTGTGTACGGCGTTCGAGATCAATAGTGTAAGTGAGTCTTAAGACAAATAAATAATCCAACAAACTTTAACAGCTAATGATTGAGAGAGGTATTTTAAAATAAACCTAAAATCCAACATTATTTTATTTTTTTTAAGAGTTTGGCACATCTAATGAAATTTCAATTATATAATAAAAGAAATAACAAATCATAATAATTGATAGTAATAGAAGCAATAATTGTGAAAATGACAAAAAGTAAACAAAATAATATGATAATAAAAATAAAATAAAAATGAACTACTTCTATTCTAATATACAAAGAATTATATATACGTTGAGATATATAATAATATATTTTGTTCAATTTATCAAAACTATCAATATTAATAATAAGCTCTGTTTCGTTGGTCACAAGCACTTGTTGTATACTGTCTCAGATATTTCTCTTTAAGTTTATTAAATTTTGTGCAGTGAAGAAGTATATGAAATAAACTGTTAGATATAAATTGGTAAGAGTTATTGCAGAGTTGATTAGTTGTAAGTAATAATGTTTTATTTTCCAAATAAAGTTTAATGTTCTCTTCGCTGCTGATTCTTAAACGACTGATATATCTTAATTTTTCGATGCTGACCCTGTAAGCTTTCTGAGGTATTAATATTAAAATTTGATATTAGTCTATAGTATAGTATGTCTATTGGAGTTCAGAGCACTGCTAATGTCCAGTGATAGGGTGTGATTTATCATTTTTACTAATACTTCATGCTTTTTTCGGTAATTATTCCGAAGTGTCACTTTTCTTATCAGTGGCCATGTTTATGGTTATCCAGATTGCTAATCTTGAGCTAAGGTGCCTTCCACCTGACTTACGGCGGGAAAAATTCAAATTAAAAATACTTATTAAAACCCCGTTCTTCTAAATCCTTATCTTTATTTAACAAATAACTGTCGAAATACTGGCAGGAAATTGAACTTAGAAATGCATAAATTTATTTATAAACTATCAAAGACTTCTATTTTATTTACTTAATAGAAACTTTCAATTTAAATTTTATTAATTTTAATAAAACATGTTTTAATAATGATTATAATAAATTCTTAATAATTCAATTTCATAATTATTATAAAATAATATAAAAATATAACTATTTAGTATAACTCTCTCTCTCTCTCTCTCTTATTAAGTATATACACACACACACACAACACACACTATATATTATATTAATAAGTTTCTATTAAGTTAATAAAATTGAAGTTTCATAATAATTAACCATCGGGCTGTTGTACGCTCTAAAACCAAACAAAATTAAACCCTTCGATATAAATAATAAATAAATGTATGCAATTCTAAGTTCAATTTCCTTCCATTATTTCGACAGTTTTTTGTTAAATAAAGATAAGTATTTGGAAGAATGGGGTTGTAATAAGTATTTTGAATTTGAATTTTTGCCGCCGTAAGTCGGGTGGAAGACACCTCGGATAAATATCCTAACCTATATTTCTAAAGACGTGAGGGCTAGAGAATGTAGTCGGGTGAAAGGCACCTTAGCTCAAGATTAGCAATCTGGATAACTATAAACATGGCCACTGATAAGAAAAATGACACTTCGGAATAATTACTCTTTTTTCTTTTTATTTCTATCGGAGACAAGCATATAAAATCCTGTGTAAAACCCAAAGGTGTAACTAGTAGCTTGACACCCAGTTGTATTTATCATCCGCTTTCATTGAATCAAACAAAGCAGTCTATTAAAACACTCTTTAGGCAATCTATCTTCAGACATTAGTAATAGTAGATCTTTAATAATTGTATGAAGTTTATTTATTATTGGTTATGTATTTGTACAAGAATATTTCTTTGAAAAAATAAATTCATTATCTATCTCTATCCTGCATTATTTTTCGGACAAAATAATAATTGAACTACTTATGCCATCCGTTTTGGGATCACTTTGTGGGTAGTTTCGATCCGGTCCCCATAAAGTTGAAGAGGAATCATTCAAGTTACTAAATTCAGTTTCAGAGCTAAATTATTTAACGTTTAATTTTTCTCCAGGTGATCGAGGACTGGAAGTACATCTCGATGGTGCTGGACCGGTTCTTCCTGTGGGTGTTCACCCTGGCCTGCATGGTCGGGACCTGCTGGATCATATTCCAGGCACCTTCGCTCTACGACCAGAGGATCCCCATCGACCAGAAGTTGTCGGAGATCCCCTGAGGAAGAGTATGTACGCGGTGCCAGCTGACTACGTTGCCAACCATCCCGAATTTTAAATTTATAAAATTTACTCCAATAAAGAACCATGTATGTATTTTAAAATCAAAATTATATATGGATAAAATTATTTTCAGGATCTTGCTGTAATGGGAATAATTTCTCAAAAATAACATATTGGGAACCTGATATAAGTTATTTTACAGGAATCAACCTATATATTTAAAATTTTTGTTGCGTTTATGGGTTAATATGCTTAAAAAAAAAATAAACATCTTGGCTAGAACATTAGCTTTATTAAGCATAAATTGAAAATGAAATTGTATAAATATATTTTTCTTTATAAGTGTTAGACAGAAAAAAGAATGCCTACAGTATTGGGATTGTGAAGGGAAGAAGAAATCAGAAGTATTAAAATTTTTTTATTTAACAAATATTTTACTGTTAACGCTAAAGTCTTCTGTATACAATGACATTCCAATAAAACTCGCATCGAAATAAAAATCCAATGATAGCTTGTGCATAATAATTTTATTTAAAAGATACTGTACTTAATAGTTTTGTTCTCAGAATCAAAGTATGCGAAAACAATTTAAAATCATTTTCTTTCATTTTTTATTTATTGTAATTTATAACTGTATCATACAACACAATGAGTAAATATTCAGAGAGAAGAAAAGTGGTGAAAACGTCTTGAGAAAAAAACTATCGAGTGGTAACTCTTCACTAACTATTTTAAAGCAGTATGTCTCCAGGCCACCTTCTTTTCAATCGCCTCGGAGGTTTATCAGGAATATCTAAGGAAGATAGATTACGGATAAGTGGGTTTGTGTGGGCAGAGAGTTTAGAATGAAAAGATGTGTATCTATCAGGGGCTATGTCTGTAACAAATGGGACGTTTAGGTCATTATGGAGGAGTTAGTTTGTGACAAAATAAAGGGCATTCAGGATTTTGCGAAGGAATTAGGATTGGATGTAGTAGAGTCCCAAAGCTCGATTCCATATGTCCAAATAGGTCTGATAATAGTGATGTAAATGAGTCTTTTGTAATATACTGGAAGTTTTGGTCGTTCGTCTAGTAAGTTTTGTAGTAATCGGTATCTTCGAGCAGTTTCTTGTCGTTTCGTTTAAAATAATAGTGATTTTATTCTGTTACTTGTTGCCTTAAGAATAACATCAATGTTTCAAATAAAGATAACATATCTGCCTATAATGCATTACATAGATTTGATTTTTAAGAAAAGCTTATAGAGCATAAAAATAAAAAGTTAAAAACAACTAATTTTTAACTAAATAAACAAAAACAAAGTAAGAGATTCTGTCAGTATAATGGTTCAGCACTTATAATTTATAATAGAATCTAATAATTTACAGTTAAGCGAGTGTTTGAGATAATCGGTGTTAGAGAAGGGTCTCCGTGGAAATTCTTTTTCTTCTGTGTCTCCTATAAGACTCGATATGGAACTCGACTGAACTTCTCTGATTTTAAAATCTTACCCTCGTCACATCACCCTCCCTTCTTTCCAAAGATTTTTGGAAATTGCCGATCTGTTATCGGACACAAGAAGGCTGAGGTGATATGGGAAGTGCCCCTGGGGTCTAGGAAGTTTCTTGGGGTATCGCTGGGGGCCCCAAGGGATGTAGGTGAACGCCTTTCGAACTTCCGCCGACAAAGCCTTATTAAAATTTACTTGATTAATATCAAAATTATTTAACACGTTCCACGCCGGGGCGTATATCTACGTTTTTCTGCGTGGGGCGGGACTAAGCTACTTACGCTTCGTGGGGCGGGGCGGTACTGTTGCGAGTTCCAACCTGTTTAATGCGAGATCAAAACAGTTTCAGGCTTCCAACACGCTAAATGCGAGATAGTAACAATTTCGACATACACTTAGTAATTATGGGAAAGGAGTAATTATGGAAATATTGAAAAAAAAAAAAATTCTTTCTGAGACGCACAGCTAAATAAAATTCTTAAAGAAAAGTAATCAAGTGAAATTAACCGATAAGAGACCTTTGTGGGGGGGATGTTGAAAGTAATAAAATATTTAATAAATAAACACTTATGCTTGTTGGGATCACTTGTAGCTAGGTGGTTAGCATAACAGCCTCCTATGCCAAAGGTCACGGGTCCAAACCCGCAGGTGGTCCTAGGATTTTTTAATGGGAGTAAAAAATCCTTAGTTATGCCGTCCTTCGGAGGGGACGTTAAAAGGTGGACCCGAGCCTGTGCGATATCAGGTACTCGTTAAAGACCCCTATCCTAATAAAACCTGGATAGGCAAAATTTAGGACTCCCACTGTAGCATCGTCCGATTAGCCATAGTAGCATAAAAGTGACGTTAAACGAATAAACAAACAAACAAACTTATGCTTGTTAATTCCTACAACATACAATGTTGAGAAAAAATAAAATAAATTAATTTTCTAAAAGCAAGTGACTCACCTGTGATGCACGTCGCCCCACGAGATAGTTAAGCGTGTCCCACCGGGGGGTCACCCCGCACCACGGGAAAAGTGTGACCACCGGTGGGTCACCCCGGCGTGAACGTGTATATATTTAAATATACGAATATATATATATATATATATATATATATATATATATATATATATATATATATATTTCTTCTCTTTTTTTTTTTATGATGATTTTTTTTTTTTTTTTTTTTTTTTTATTGAGAAATATTACAATTTGTTGCATAATGAACAGTAGTAATAGAGATGTAGTACACATTCATACAATATATACAGCCAATAATGATAAAGTCAAATTACATAAAATCGGAAGTAAATAAATTCAAATATATACAAAAAAACAAAACAACAAGAAACAAATCAAAACAACAACCTGTAGTAGAGATAAATACAAGTTGGGAAAGAAACAAAAATCATTATGATGAATTAATGATTTTTTTAAACAAGAATTAATGATGATCATTTGGTCTTTAGGCCAGATACATTGTATACCTTTAATGTACATATTTGTTGTTCTTAAGGGACTATATCTCAAAATAGAAATTATTTTATATTCTATTGTATAAATCGAATTTTATAACAATACTTTACTTATTCTCTAAAATGAAGCGTCTTGTTACTGGTAGGTAGCGTGCAAAACGGTGCCGTGGACATTTAATGTTATTTTATTAATTCAAAATAAATTAAATTATATTTTATATCATATTTATAATCATTCAGATTCCCTTCATAATCCCAACGGTAGTGAAACTGGTCGTTAAAAGTTACGTATCCTCAAAGCTTACTCTCGGATCGAATTATTGGTGGAATAAATAAAACTGTATTATATATTTTGTAAAATAGCAATGTATTTGTTTGTTGCATGGGTGTAGTAGATGGTTGATAAATGTCATAGCTGTGTTGAGTTAGTTTTGATTTATTTTAAACCGTTTATTCTACTAAGCCCCCGCGGCTTAGAGAAACAAGGCCTGATGCTCTGTGAAAACTAAGTTTAAGAATAAGGTTAAAGCCTTAAAACAAAGTGCACATATGTAAGATAAATGTAGATAGTAATATATAATCAAAATATATAATAAGACATATATATTATAAGATAGTATTAAGTGAGTCACCTCGACCTTCTAAGGACAGGTGCGTGCTAAATCACATGTTCCACAAAATTAGACATTGGGTTCGGTAGAACATCTACCGGCTCAATATTAGTATATCCCCTCCTTTTATTTATATTTCTCAACTTCTACTATGTTTTAATTTTGTTTCAATCTTTAAAAGTTTAATTATCTTTCGAATATTATTTACTGCTGAATTATTATTAATATTATCCAAGTAGCGTAGGGCGGGGCTAGTTGAGCATAGGGGCAATTTGGACAATCGGAATATCTTGAAAACTATTTACCGCATTCGAAGGCATCAGACATCAGAAGTCTCCACTCCTCAATTGAGACGTTGATTTCCAAAAAGTACTTAATCCATTTTACAAAAAACGCAAAAAATTTGTGATTTATTTATTACTGGACCAATTTACTTGATTCTTTTTTTTTTTTAATCTAAAATTGATTTTTACTGTACTAACAGCTTATTTTTCCAAATTATTGCATTTTTCCCACGACTTTTTAACAATACAATATGAATATAGTACTTTTTTGAATGAAAAATGGATTTAGTACTTTTTGGAAAGAATTAAAACGGATACAGTACCTATTATTTTTGTCTTTTACCTTTTTAAAAAAAACAACAAAACAAATATATTTGAGTTAGATCAGGCATTCTTCTCATATTTAGCAAGGTCAGGGAATTCTAATTCCAACCATTTTCTGGATTAAATTCCATTATTCTATTAAAATATGAGTTTCTGAAATTTTTTATATGAAATTTACGTGGCTGCAAGTACAAATTAAAAAAATATGTATATAATTGAGAACCTACGAGAACCGAAGCGACGCAAAAAAGTTGTTTAAAACAACCTAAAAACTGATTATTAGGTTAAAACCATTGATCAAAAATAATATCCGTGATTCAAAAAGTACTAAATGAAATAATAAAAATGCACAAAATGAAGAAAATCATAAATTAATGGTGAAATATTACGGGATTAGATGCTTATGCTGTATGATAGGAAATATGATACCTTTTGGAAGGAATGAAAGGAAAGGTTATCTGTTTACAGAGGAAATAGCACGTTTTGGAAGGAAACGTTTTTGGTACATTTTGGAATGAAATGAAATGTGGATTTAGTACCTTTTGGAATGAAATGAAATTTTCTAATACTATTTTAAGGATTTCTATATTTTTTAGATAAAATCTGATGGCGGATTTAGATAAAATAAGTACACAAATATGTCAAAACATAAATTTCGAAAAAAAAATGTCATAAATGAAACGTTGATTTCTAAAAGGTACTAAAGGACATTTCTTACGAAACTGATGTTTCGACATATTTGTATTGTCATAATTTATTTTTATCTGAATTTTTTTTGTTGAGTTTTTCTAATAAACGAATAAAAGGCGATTTAGATATGCAATTATTTCCTAAAGACACTAATCACGCATTTACTTTCATTGCCAGTCATACTGAAATGAATAAAATTTTTATTGCTTTTTTTCTAATTATTCGCGTTTTTTTTTTTTGCTGTTAAAAACCCTAAATAGTTTTTTTAACTATCATCAAAAATTACAGAGTTACGAACGTATATATAGGCAAGATTTAAATTTTTTTCGTTTTTCAGTTGTTTTTTTTTGTTTATTGTTTTTTTTTCTTATCTGAATTTTCTATTTGAGTTTTTCTAATAAACGAATAAAAGGCGATTTAGATATGCAATTATTTCCTAAAGACACTAATCACGCATTTAGTTTCGTTGCAAGTCATACTGAAACATTTCATTTCACAATTTTTGTGTATTTTTTTTTTTAATATGGTAAAAAGAAAACGCAGCAAATTATTAGACAATGGTTTATTATTTCCAAATATCTATATTTGGTTATAACTGTTTATAGGCAATTAACTAATATAAAAAGCAATAAATAATTCAAAGTAAAATGGAATATCACCGCTGCTGATTTCAAAACGTTATTTCTCTGCTAGTTCTGAACCAATTTCAAAAATTATTTTTTCATTTTTTTGGTATTTTGTTTATCAATTTTTCTTTTAATCTTTCAATCTAAATTCCTCCGCTTCATCACTAACTGTCCCTTTTACGTAACCAACAAAGCATTACACAAAGACCTCAACATACCAATCGTAACGGATATCATTAAAAAATATTACAAACATTTTCACGACTCACTCGCTGGACATCCAAACCTACTAGTACAAACATTACTGACTGATACACTACCACAAAACCCACCAAGGAGACTAAAACGCCTCTGGAGCAGAGACCTACTTCTTTAGCAGATCTTCCACGCCAAGGAGTGCCTTCACTGGGAGGTTTCTTCGCTCACGAATTCAGAAGAATCCTGAAGGAGGTTTTTCGTAATGGTCATCAGTGTTACAATATATGCCTAAAGGCATTTGTAAATTACTTGTTGTTAAATAAATAAATTTTTCTTTTTGCTAACGGCGCTTTAGGGGTTCTAGAACTCTATACATATTATCTTCTATCTTAAGAAATAACAAAGTTATGGGCTTATTTATGGGTTGAAATTTCAATTTCTTTTTTATTGCTTTGTTTCTAATTATTCGCGTTTCTTTTTGTTGTTAAAAAAATTAATAATCGAAAATTAAAGAGTAACGAACGTATATATAGGCAAGATTTCAATTTTTTTCGTTTTTCAGTTTTTTTTTTTTTTGTTTTTCCCGCTTTACTGATTCTAAAAAGACGATGTACGATGGACAAACGGTTTTTTTTTTTGTTCCTCATTCGGGTTCTACGTATCTTGAAAAAAAAGCCCTAAAATTCTGAGGAAGGGTAATTTGTGTTATGCGAAAATAATCAAATAAGTTGGTTTAATAAATTAGTAATGAGGGATTTTAGCGTTTCCTATAAAATTTCCAAAAATGTAAATAGTACCCTTTAAGAAATCAACGTATCAATTAAGAAAATTACACACGTGCAGAGGTTATTTTGTTACCAACAAGTAAGATAATTATTAGCCGGAATATTTCGTCTCTAAAAGTCTAATCAAATCCATTTTCAATCAGGAAAGTATTCAACTTTCCTAAATTTATTGTACTTTGGATATGTATAAAGGTTCTTCGTATAATTCAAACTGCTTTTTGATAACCTTGCTTTTATTTTAAAATTTCAGGTAGGGATTAGTTGAGCTATAGTTGCAATAGTTCTTATTATTATTTTATTTTATAATATATTAAATATTCAAGTCTGGTTTTGAACAGAAAGACTGAATCTAATCCTAAAGTTAAGCTTAAGATACGTTGATGTTTTGTTGATTCTATTCTAAGTTTATCATTCAAAGGAAATTACTTTTAGTTTGGTTCTTTGTCATTACAGATCTTTAAATAAAAATTTGATTGTCAAGCAGAAGTTTCTTTTCAAGTCTCGTTAACATTGATTCTATGGTTTGGCTAGACTTTTTGAGTGCTCAATTTGCCCCACACCTTTGCTCAACTTACCCCACTTTTGGGGTACGTTGAGCCTACTTGACTTTCTGCATTTACAGCCGTCTCTCTTAAATTCAAGAATTAAATTAGATAAATTGAGAATTAGATTTAAACCGAATGGAATACATAGAAACTGTTTCCTAGTTAAATGATTTGTTCTATTTTTTTATTTTTATTTATTTATTTTTTTAAGCAATGAAGGTTATTTACATTTTATTTTTATGTTTTATTTATTGAAGTTGAGATAGAGTTTCCCAAAATTATTAGGCATAGGTATAGAAATAGAATAAGAAGTGTAGATGGTATTTTTATGTAATATATTGTACATAATGTAGTTATAACACTATATAGAAACATATAATTATAGTATTAATAACATATAATTTAAATTAATTTTTATTTTAATATATTTAATAAAAACACCGCACAAATGTGAGTACGGGAGTCCCATTCTATCTTTCTGAAACTGTATAATAATAATAAGTAGAGCGTAAGTTAGTCATAAGATTTTTTCATAATATAAATATATAATTTTTTTTCAATGTATTTTATAATAATTAACAAACTTTAATAATTTATTATATCAATATTATGAATAAAGCGTACAGCTACAAAAAAAAATTAAATATGCCTCACCAGAAAATTAAATATTTATGGCTCAAATTTAAATTAATTAAATTAAAGATTTTAAATAGTTTATTTGACATTAGATTTATTATATCGCATTCAGGCATATCTACTCTGACGTATTATTAGTTGTAATTTAATTAAGTAGGAATAAATTTAGGGGTTAGAATTAAAGATTTCTTGGTTGTTTGCAGTAGAAAAAAATTAATTTATTGTTTTGTTTGGAACAAAAAAAAAAAAATCGTTTAAATTAAATTTTTATTCGAGATATTTTTAGGGAGACTCGATATTTTAAATTAAAACATTGCTTCCGATATCAACGCTGCTTAAATCTTGATATATTCTTTATTTATAAAGAAAATTTTTGTTTTTTAAGTTATATAATTCTTCTCAGATAATAAGTTCTACATAATGTTTTTTTTTAATTGTAAATAGAACTCAAATTGCAGAGTAAACACAACGTTCTTCCAATAAAAGTTAAGGAAATTAAAAAGTGTATTCCAATGAGATTAGAAGGCCAAGTATACATTAAAAAAAAAGTTTAAAGGCCTTTAATTATATTAAAATTTTATACATTATCATATTTTAAGATTATTTAAATTTAGCAATACGGTAATTCAAATATACTCCAGTTTAAATTAAATATTAACATATATATATTAAATATTATGTACGCGTTATATCTATCATTATTAAATTATACAATTAATTATATATAACTTAGGTGACATAGTGGGAAAATTATTTAGGTAAGTATGAATTATTCAATAACGAATTTAATATTAAAGTAAATGATAAATTACATTATAAATAAATATATCACACGGCCTTCTAATATCCTCATTGGTTCACATGTTATACAATTTGGTTTCAATATCCACCATAAATTGCATATTATATTGAATACAAATACAATATTACAAAAATATGTAAATATATGAATGATAAGTGTAAATATATAATTTTACGTTTATGTCAAATATAATATAATAAGTTTTAAGAATATATTTTATAAATGTTTTGTATATTTGTATTAAAATGTATTGCGTTATTCTATAGCATAGCGTAGGCTGGATCGATTAATTATTTTGTAGACGAACCTAGAGGTTTCTCTCAATCATATTCTAAACATTAACATCGATTTTAGAAGATATAGATTAGAATGAATAGACAATAATATAAATTATGTAAATTTAAAATATCAAATATTCTAACAAATATAAAATTTAATAATAATTTTAAATAATGCATCAGTGAAATATAATTTATATTATTTTTTTTTTATAAATACATTTTTACATGTTTTTACTTTTTGGCTTAATAAAATTTATTGATATTATCATTCGATACAAATACGTCAGATCTCTGAAATATCGTTTATGTCACATACATCGAAAACAAATATATTTTAAAATTCTTAATGTAGAACCCATTGGGTTTATGTCCCTAATAAACAAGCTTTATGTTTTCATAATTTTCTAGAAACGTAATAATTTCAAGCGAATTTCTTTTAACAATTTCTCTTTATTCGTATCGTTTTCTAAATATCGAAATATGTGGCAAAATTTCGCTATTGTGTTAATATCTATATAATGCAGGGTTTTGATATTTAATGAAAAAATGGCGTAATAGTACGAAAATTACACTTTAACTGTTGTTTTTTTTACAATATTAAAACATACAGTATATCATGATATACTTTCAATTCATATTGAGGGTTTTTAAAATATATAACTAGTTTTAAAACTTAGGAAAAGCCAAAATTTTTCTCCATTTTTTCCCTGGAATAAAGTTTATAATTTAGTCTTTATGTTCATCTAAACTGACTCGAAGAATTAATTTTTTTGTCTCTTCATATTTTTAAAGTTGATCAGAGATCGTTCAAGTAGAATTAGTGAGTTTTTGATTATATCCTTCCTCCAAACGATGTAATTATCATGTAAATATCAATTATATGTTAAATGTATTTATATAAAAATAAAAGTTACATGTGTTTTTTCTATGTGTTAAATGTTAAATCGATGTTTTTATCCCGCTTAAAAACTCCAAAGTAGGCCTAAGGATCTGTATTTATACTATTTAAATCAATGTTAAACATTTGCATGCTACGTAATATAAATTTGTCGTACATTTGACTATATGTATGTGTTATTATGGACGTTCAAAATTATTTAAAAATTTATCTACATGTATACAAATTTGATTTCTTGTGTTAGTTTTTAATTTATGTATAGAGATTATACGTTAACAATAAAATGTTATCAATACGTACTGTCTCCCATTGTATCATATCATATGTGTTTATAATAAATGTATTATCTGTTGTAACTAAATGTATCTGTTTCTGATTCAGAAAATTGATATAGCGGATAAATTCTAATAATGTATGATAATATTTTCTCTGTATTATAATCTAATAATAATTAAATGTATTATAAATGTTATTGCTTGTTATATGTTAAATATATATGTTAGGGTAACAGATGATTCATTATTTACCACATTATTCACATATGTATTAGATATTTTAAACAACATTTCATGTTATGAATATTATTTGAGTAACGCCGAAAAGCGGCGTTACTACAAATTAGGGGTACTCACTACGTTTGCTATAGCATGCTATTTGTGTTATTTTGCTAAACCCCTCGAGTTTCTACAGTGCTATAATGCTATAGCAAACGTGGTGAGTACCCCTATTATAGAAAATATTTAATTTATGGGTTAGGTTATCAACAGTATTCCATAATCCTTCTTGGTATAAATAAATGATAATAGCCATATTGAATATAATTAAATTCAGGATAGATATATTTGAAAAGAATAAAAATTAAGTAACCATGTCATTTTCATATGACAGTTAATTTTCCTTTACATTTGCTAATTATATATATACTATTGGGTTGAACGAAAATTAATGTCGAATTTTGTTTTAAAGGGAAAATGAAGAGTTACAACTGTTTTATTTAAGCAAAATAGTCTCAACTACTGTCAATTCATTTCTGCTAAACTTTTACATTCCCTTGAAATATAATTTACCATCTTTAAAATTCATTAAGTCCAAAAACGCGTTTTCGAATTCCCTTTCTTTATTAAATTGTTTAAATTATTAAATAAGCGATGTCTGGAGAGTGGGGCGGATGAGGCAGAGATGCAAATTTAAGCTTCACCAGTTTTGTGACGACACAGGTGAGACACGTAACCGGGCGCTGTCTGCAACGAATAGCGCTCCTTCTGATTGACCAAAGATGACTTCATTATTGATCATTTCTGATTCAATGCAACAATTTGGTTAATTAATGGTTTCTCCAGGATATAAGATTATTTAAGAAAGTGTATTAAACCAAATGAAGCCGCCCTAACAGTAACCATAAACTTTTTTTGGATGAGTTGAGGACTATGGAAAATGGGGTGCGGGGTAGCTGAGCGGGTTAGCGCGCGTTGCTTTAAACACGCGTTGCCTAGCAACACAGAGGACCAAATAGTTTGAAAACCAAAACAGTTACGAGTTCGAGACTCGGTGCTGTGAGGGGCTTTTATTTCAGTATTTATCCCCCGCCCTCACCCCCTGGCCCGAGAAACCCGTATAGCCCTCAAAGAAAGAAAAAAAACTATGGAAAATGTGCTGTGTCCAGAACGTCTATATGAATTATCCCTTTTTATCACAAGTAACAGTTCGGAAGAGAAAAGTTTTGTTTCATCAAAGATAAGTAGGTAGCACAAACTTCATAATGCTGTTTTGGTTTATTATTGTCAATAATCAACCTCTGTAATCGACGAAACAAATAAAAAAAATGACCCCTTCCCCCTCTTAAAATTTGAGAGCTTACGTTTCAAGTTACGTAAAAACTGAATAATCAATAAAAAAAAAAAAAACCTTTTGTCCGCCGTCTGCGGAATTTCACCGAAACTACAGGATTGATTTTTTTAAAAACTCGGCACAGAATTACTAGGGCATCTAACGATGATCCTATCATCTATGCGTTGATATCAGCCGATTAGTTTTAAAAGTGATTTAGTAAAATTCACTCTTTTATTGTGGAAGTTAGACAAAAAACGCTGCAAATTATTACACAATGGTTTATTATTCCCTAATAACAATATAAGGGTATAACTGTGTCGAGGTATGGTTGTTATAATAGACAAGAAAGAGTATCAGAAGGCCTCGACAATTGCGTATTCATGCAAGGAAGAGAGTTTAATGAAGATGACATGTAATGACTTAGCAGAGAGGACTGGTTAGGACGGATTACAGTCTGTGTGGTAGAAGCACGCCAGTAGTGTGGGTTAGGAGAGAATTCACCCTGCGTGGTAGTAGCACGACAGTAGCGTGGATCAGGAGGAAATCGCCCTGCGGGGTAGTAGCCCGACAGTAGCGAGGGTAAGAAGGGTACATGGTAGAAGAAGGAAGTGGAATAAAGATAGACAACAATGTGTTACAAAGGCAGAGTAAATCTGACCTAGGGAGATTCCGCTAGGGTGATCTGTCAAACTGAGCCAGCTCTTGGGGATGTTAGTCATCCATGTCGATAATTGACAGTGAGAGCTTTGCTAGCAGACTAGGGTCTTGGCCCTAGGTCAAATTACCTTGAGTGCTTTATTTATTCTCATAAAACAGTTATGTAGGTATAAATAGTTACAGTGACATTAATTATTAACAATATACAATATTATTGGATATAGCGTCTTCTTATATATGCCCGGTAAGGTATGTGGACGCCGCTGGCGCTATCTGTGAGCAAGCGTGTGTAGCATCCGCCACAACTGTTTATATAGCTGCTAAACTTTTAGCTTTTTCTGAGAGAAAACACTAATACATTGTTTCTTCATCTTAAAAAATAACTCAGTTGTGGGCGTATTTATGGGTAAAATTTAAATATTTATTTTTCTTTATTCTCTGTTTTATAATTATTCACGTTTTTTTGGCTAAAACACGAATAAATGTTTTCTCTAACTTCAAAAATAACGGAGTTTTGGGTGTATTTATGTGTAATATTGCAATTTTTTTCTTTTCTTTTTTCTATTTTTTATAATTATTCGCGTTTTTTTTTGGTTAAAAACTTACAATAAATTGTTTCTACATCTTCGAAAAATAACTGAGTGATGGACGTATTTATTTATGTGTAAAATTTCAATTTTTTTCTTTTCTTTATAATTATTCTAGGTTTTTTGGTTAAAAAACACAAGTAAATTTTTTCTATATCTTCAAAAATAACTTCTTTTTTTTTTTTTTTTTTAAACATATTTATTGATATTTACAACTGTATTATTATATACAACAAGTAAATGTGATGGACATAGTAAACTGACATGAGTTACATGAAGAGACGCTACCCATTGGCAGCACTCTAAAAGTATTTTAAACTAGAAGGTCACGAGGCCATCTTCTTTTCAGACGCCTCGGGGGATTGTCAGGAATGGAAGAGGATGACAGAATAGAAACTAGTGGATTAGAGTGGAAATGGAGTTTTTCATGGAATGATTGATACCTGGTTCGTGCTAATTCAGAAACATATGGGACATTAAGGTCTTTATGGATGAGCTTATTCGTGACAAAGTAAGGAGCGTTAAGGATTTTACGAAGGATTTTGGATTGTAAGGGTTGGATACGAGAAGAATTCGATGGTTTAGTAGAGCCCCATAGCTCTATTCCGTAAGTCCATATCGGTCTTATGATGGTCATATAAATAAGTCTTTTGTAATTAAGTGGTAGGTTGGAACGTTTATCCAGTAAGTGTTGAAGTAGTCGAAAACGTCGGGCAGTTTCTTGTCGTTTCAGTCTTGTATGGGGATTCCAAGTTAGACGTTTGTCAAGGTGGAGTCCTAGATATCGAATCTGTTCAACAGGGGCTAGTGGAGTGTCATTAAAGGATACTGTAGGGCAGGAAGTCATGGGTTTACGACGAAGGGTAAATGTTATCTGGTGGGATTTGTTAGAATTAATTTTAATCCTCCAATTCTGACACCATACTTCAAGGTCTCGGATGTGGGATTGAAGAGTGTGGGAGGCTGTAACAGGATCATTATCTACTGATAGCACACACGTGTCATCAGCATAGGTCGAAAGGAAAGTGTTTGGATGGGTTGGGATATCAGCTGTATAGACTGTATAAAGAACGGGTCCTAGGATGCTGCCTTGAGGAACACCAGCAGATTGAGAAAACAGAGAGGAATAGGAACTATTGTGATTTATTTTAAAAGATCTATCAGCGAGGTAGGATTGGATAATTAGAAAACAGGTAGGAGGGAGGAATAGACGGAGCTTGTAAAGCAATCCCGGGTGCCAGACTCGGTCAAAGGCCTGTTCTACATCGAGAAAGGCTCCCGTGCAGTACAATCCGCGCTCCAACGCAGAGGAGACAACGTCCACCACACGATAGCATTGCTGGATAGTGGAGTGAGATGTACGGAATCCGAATTGGTGATCTGGAATAATATGATGGGAATCAAGGATTGGGTATATACGTTTCAGAAGGAGTTTTTCCATAATTTTACCCATAATACATAAAAGAGATATGGGACGGTAGGAAGATGGATTTTCAGGTGGCTTTTTGGGTTTAGGAATCATTTTTACTATGGATAATTTCCAGGAGGCAGGAAAATAAGTAGTACGGAGAACGGCATTGTAGATGTAGGTGAGGAATAGGATGGCTTTTTGAGGGAGATGTTTTAAGATATGGGAAGTGATTTGGTCATGGCCAGGAGCTTTTCGAGCAGGTAATCTATGAATGATATTGGATATTTCTGAAGGATGGAAAGCTTTAGGTGGAAGGGTCATTTGGAGGGGAATAAATAAGTCTTCTTCTATCCTTTCGAGGTGATTGGGATTAAGGATATCTGGATGTGGAGTATAAGTATTGTAAAGATGTTGTCCGAATAACTGCGCTTTCTCTTTGTCAGTTCTTGTCCAGGTTTGGTTTTCAGTTAGGGTGTTAGAGTGGGTGGTTACAGTCTTTGAACTTAAGAATTTTTTTGTGGTTGTCCATAATGATTTGTCTGCTGTAGTAAGATTTTCAGTAAAGCTCAGTAAATGTTGAATTTTGTATGTTTTTATTTCTGACTTGAGTTTGTTAGTTAGTTTGGTATAGTAAGTTTTGTCAGCTGGGTATCGAGTCTTATGCCACTTCGATCTCGCTCTGCGTTTTTCCTTTATTAAAAATCGAATGTGCTGTGGCAAGTCAGTATGTTGAGTGTCATTAATGTTGGTGGTCCTTGTGTTGTCAATTATACTGCAAGTTATAGAGTCAGTCAGTTTTTTGACAGCTGTATCAATATCATCGTTTGTCTTGAGTGGAGTGTTCAAGTCTATTTTGCTTTCCAAGTCCTGTCGAAATACGTCCCAGTTTACTCGTCCTTTGATCAATGTAGAAGGAAGGGGTTTAGGAACAAAACTGGAATGCAAGGAAAGTAAAACCGGGCTATGGTCTGAGGAAAGGTCATTCAGAGATCTGATTATGGTTTGGGAGGAAGAAATTTGAGAGGTGATAAATATATCCAGGATATCAGGTTTCTTTTTTAGGGATGTAGGCCAATACGTGGGATTCAGGGGTGAGAGGACAGTATAGCTATGGGAAGTCGAGACACTGGAAAGGAGATTACCTCGGGAGTTGGATGTTCGGCAACCCCACCGTTGGTGCTTAGCATTATAGTCTCCTCCAGCGATAAAGCGGAGTCCAAGGGATCGAAAAAGGGTTTCAAGTTGGTTATAGAGAAGGGAAACACCAGGAGGACAGTATACAGCTGAGAGGGTGAGATGGAAAGGACGAGTTGAAATGGTCACTGAGGTTGATTGTATGGCGTCAGTTGGAGTAGAAGGAATAAGGGAATGGGGTAAGGATTTATGGATAAGGATGCATGACCCGGCATGGGAAGTGTTGTCTGGGTGGTCCGATCTGTATGTGATGTAGTCACGTATGTGAAATCGTGTTCGTTGTGTAAAGTGAGTTTCAGTCAAGAGTGCTATGTCAATATGGTTGTCATGGAGAAATATGTCCAGTTCGTCCCGGTGGTTGAGTAGGCCGTTAGCGTTCCACAAAAGGATTGCTAGGGGCTTAACACTCATCGTGGAAGATTGAATGGGACTTGGGTAAGGATTCTTGTGAGGAGGGTGATTAGTGGTAGGATAGTTTCTTTAAGATCTGAAAGAAAGGATTGGAGTATGGAGCTTATGTTGAAAGGGTCATGGTTGGGAAACTGATGTGGATAAGAGAGTTGTAAAGGATAATTTGTTTGGTCGGGATTGTTGACTGGGGGCTGAACACGCCGTGGGGTACGATGATGTTCAGTCCGCTGAGGTACTTGAGGTGAGGGATTCGGTTGATTTAGCTGAACAGAAGGAGATGATATTTGGGGAGGATGTTCAGGAGGCAATTTTACTCGTAAGGGTAGAGGATGAGGAGGAAGGGATCGATTTGCAGGTTGTGGGTTAGGATGGGAGGCAGGAGGCTTGGTTTGGGATTTAGGAGGCGCCTGACGTCGTGGTTGTTGATGCTTATTGGCGATGATCTCAGAGGAAGGTGTTTTGGTGTGTTCCGTCGGTTCCCTGGCGGCAGTTGTAGTAGGTGGCTGTTGAACGATGACACCTGTATGTTTCTGAATTTCCGGGAAGTTAGTCAAATCCAAAACAGGTGCCTGCGGGCGAATCTGCTGTTCCACTCGTGGTTCCGCTAGGTACTGCGTCCTCTGCCGAAGAAGGGTTTTATATACGACACAGCCCCTATAGCTAGCCGGATGGCCTTCACCACAAAGTGCACACTTTGCATGCTCATTAGGGGGTTTGAGGCATGTATCAGAGGAGTGGGGCCCGGCACACTTGACACACCTAGCAGGGTGATGGCAGTAGGACTTAGTGTGCCCTAAAGTTTGACATCTGGTGCACTGGACGATTATTGTTCTCTGTCTTGGCTCTTCAAACCTTACTGTCGAATATACCAGCCGTCTTACCTGAAATATCTCCGTGTTATTCCTGGCTGGCTCCAAATCCACGAAAAACAGGGGCAGCGCATATTTTTCTTTAGGGTGTGTTACAGAGGATATGTTCCTAACGTTATGGCCAATTTCTTCAAGGCCGCTTTTGATGGCTTCAGTAGGGGTGGATGAGTGGAGTCCTCTCAAAACCACCCTGTATGATTTATCTTCTTTTAGTTGGTAACAGTGAAAATTATAATTGTTCGTACTCAAATAGCTGATTAGTTTCTTATAGCTCTCCTTATTGGTGGTATTAATTTTTATGTCGTTTATTCGTGCGAAACATTGGAAGTTTGGCTGGCCTATTAGATCAGCGATTTCTTTACCAAATGACAGGAAATTATTAATATTTGATACATATATTGGAGGTGGTTCGGGGTCAGAAAATCCTTGTGGTTCCGGGAGCTGGTTTTTAGTGTTGGCGTTAGCTGAAGTGCTAAAGGTAGAAGAAGAAGCGGTAGATTTTGATGTAGATGGCGCCGTTAACTCATTTATGTTGGCTGCAGTGGTACTGCGAGTTTTAGGTGGTGATGGCATTGCTTTTGGTTGCTGTTTGGCCTTAACCGATTTATTTTTTTTTTTATTTGGCGAGTTACCAGCGGAACCAGTGTTCTTTCTCTGGCGTTTCTGTCGTGATCGTGGCTTCAAATACTGTGAGTCTGACTCGCTTATTTCAGAAAAGGGAGTCTCCTCTTCCGAGTCGTCACAAGATTGGGTCTTATCTAGATCCATGACTTAATTTAATAAGAAAGAACAAAATAACATATATATGAACCTAAATAAATTAAAGAGACCTATAAAAAATTAAAGAGAGAATAGATATTTATATAATTATTAGAAAAGAAAAATATACTTAAAGAAATTACCAATTAAAAGAAAATTAACCTTAAAAATCTTAAAACTAAACTATTTACAATTATATACATATACAATAAAAAAACAAAGCAAATGTTTCTAAGTT
Organism: Piezodorus guildinii; assembly: GCA_023052935.1. Lineage (NCBI taxonomy): Eukaryota > Metazoa > Arthropoda > Insecta > Hemiptera > Pentatomidae > Piezodorus > Piezodorus guildinii. The sequence continues at coordinate 45,862,456 of CM041298.1, forward strand.
AATGAAAAAAAAATAAAATTAAAAATTAAATGTCTTAGAGAAAAAAATTAAAAAACTCATGGACGTAGAAAACTAATGTTTATAAATATTGTTTGGTTACGTCTTAGAACAACAGACCCGGCCGAGACCTTGTCAACACTAGGGAAGGATTAGCCGGCACAGCTGGCCCTTATCTCCAGCCCATGCGGTCACTAGTCTGTGATTGTCTTTAGAACAAAACACCACTCACCTCTCTTTTGTGTTCGGTAAAATATTCAACAGTGCAATATCTCACGATTCAGAAAGTTTGAAGGATATTCATGCGGTAACACAGTGATGAGAAGGTAAGAAACATAGAGCTATACGTATAGTGAACTGTACTCGCAGCCATGACACTTGAAACTAAAAATAACTTATTGAATTAAATAACTTTTAATTGACCGTCATTTTAAAAATAATAAGCTGATATCAACGTCTAGGTGTTAGGATCATCGTTGCATGCCTTAGTATTTTTGTGGTGAATTTAAAAAAAAATGTTCAAAATCTAGTAGTTTCGGAGAAATACCGCGGACGGCTGCAGGCGGAAAAACGGATTTTTTGAATCCGTTATTCGGGTTCTACGTATCTTGAAACGTATGCCCTAAAATTTTGAGAGGAAGGGATGGTAATGTTTTATTTTATTATTTTTTTTTTTTAAGATAGGGAAAAATATGTATAGCGTTTTAGAATCAGTAAAGGCCGATAAAAAAAAAATTTAAATCTTGCCTATATAAACGATTGTAAGTCCGTTTTTTTTGAAGATGAAGAGAAAATTCTAATGCGTTTTAGAATCAGAAGACCGCTATCATTAATAATAATAATTAAAAAAAATATATCTCTCTATATTTCTTCTTGTTCTGAACTAATTTCAATGATTCTTTCTTCATTGTGAAGAAAATTTAATTCTCTATGACCTATCACTAAGGACATTATTTTGGTATTTTTTTAATAATCAGGAATAACGGATTATTTATTCGTTATTTGCTTTTACGTATCTTGAAACTAGGGATTGCAATCCGGAAAACCGGATCCGGTAATCCGGCATCACTATACGTTAACCGGATCCGATTATAGCAATTTTTGGCCAAAAATAGTGCAGTTTAATAAAAAAAAGTAATTTAAATGCCTTACATTTGGTGTACATGTATGATGGTGTCGTTCGACGCCAAATTACATCACGTCATCAGTTCAGTCCAGCATCATTCGTTCGTTTTTCACGAAACAGTACATGTGCTTTTGTTTTGTCGGTGCTTCCGAAAACAGTTAACAGATATTATTATCTTGGATATACGCGAGCTATAGCATCCTATAAGTTGTCTGCAGAGGATCTTCTGAAACAACTCTAACTTTTTTTTAGAGAAATTGCTGACTCAAGTACTGACTCATTCAAGTGTACTGAATTATATGATAAACTGCTTACAAATCCAGGAAGACTGAGCTACGTTACTGCTCACGTCTTCCCATACTTCACTTTCTCAGATAGCTCAATTAATTTATTAAGTTACTTTATAAAATCCTATATAATTATCCTTGCGTAATTAACTCAGATGGGAATTGTGATAACAATAATTTTAAATTATTTGAGAATGCTAACAATTACAAAAAAACTCTTATATTAATGATGGGCACAATCATATTTTGATGAATATGTCTGATGAATGGCATAATTATCACAATAATGAGTTTGTATTATGAGTATAAATCATTAAATTATTCTACTGACAATATTTGTTTTTTAAATAGTACATAAATACTAATAACCTTAGTATAGATTATAAAAAATCAATTTTGATTTTGGAAAAAGGGTGGTAGAAAACAAATAGTCTTTATTTTCAGCAAATTGTAATCGATAGCCGACTGTTTTAATAGCCATTAAAAGTTTACTAGTTACCTAAACTACTAAACTTTAATTTTTTTGGTCCATATCTAATCCTAACATAACTTTTATTTTATAAACTTCCTATTATGAGTACAATTATATTCGAATAACATACTAACAGCTCATCTTGGACCGAAAAGTTAAAATCAACCTGATTTAGTCATACCATCCGGAAATGACACCGGATTGCAATCCCTACTTAAAACGTAAGCTCTCAAATTTTGAGCAGGGGTAATTTATTTTTTTTTTGGTCGATTACAAAAGTTGATTATTGAAAATAATAAACCAAAAACATTTATACAGGACTGCGTTACTATTTCCTTTTCTTTTCTTTCGATTTTCATTCAAATAAATTTCCTGATTCCAGAAAACCTTACATTTTATCTTTACCATCAATAATAACCGAGTTATCTGGGAATCACACCTCTAATAATTTGTGGCTTGACCATATAAGATGATTTTTGGTGTAATTACATCTATTTTAATCTGTTACTTGATTATACATATAAATTTTTTTTAAATTTATTTTATTTTTTATTGCGCTTTACTGATTCTAAAACTCTATACACATTTTTTTTTATCTTCAAAAATAACCGAGTTATAAGCGTTTTTATGTGACAAATTTCAATCTTTTTTTCTTTTCTTTTTCTTTTTTATATAATTATTCGCGGTTTTTTCGTTAAAAACAATAATGATTTTTTTTTCTATCTTCGAACATAACGTAGTTACAAGCGTATATATAAGCGAGAATTCATTTTTTTTTTTTTTTTTTTTTTTTTGTGTATCGCTATTTAACGATTCTAAAACTCTATACATACTTTTCTCTATCGTAAAAAATAACTGAGTTATGAGCGTATTTATGTGTAAAATTTCAATTTTTTTTTCGGTCTAGAACTAGCAGAAATATAGCGTTTTGAAATAAGCAGTGGTGATTGTCCATTTTAGGCCAATTTCCTCTGAATTATTAAATCCTTTTCATATTAGTTAACTGTCTATAAGTAGCTTTATGAACAGTTATACCCTAATATAGTTATTTGGAAATAATAAACCATTGTGTAATAATTTTACGTTCGTTTAATGTGTGTAGAATTATTCAGCACGTCTGATGAGTAAAGACTGAATTATTTCAAAGCAGCAAAATAGTACGGAAGTAAACCAAACATGATCACTTGGAAGAGGAATAATAACTGTTAACATTCATACAAATGAATAATAGAATTAACGTAAACAGTTTGTTTAATAGAGAGGTATTATAAAGAAAAATCAAATTGTATATGATTAATTTTGCATTGTTATCCTAACAACCGAATATAAAAGGATTTTATCTCGTTAATGCAAGTATCTAGATGGTTTTCGACCAAAAATAAAAATAAAGAAACAATTACTAAAACACAAAACAACACTTAGTGGAGAATTACCCAAGTTGAGACCCAGCAGCTAGAATTACGCAGAAAACTCATCAATAGTTGGCGTGTTCCTCTTGCAGGATAAAAGGGTTTTCTCATCACGTCAAAAAAAGAAGAAAACAAAGTTTGTGGTGTATTTTTGGGATTATTTAATCGATAATAAACAATTTTAAAAACATTTTTGCGCTGTTCAAATATATTTTTTCAAAGTTAATTGAATTTTTACTTTCACTTACCTATATATGAAATATATAGTAAGGGAAATTATTGCGATCGTGAAAATTTTCTAATTCCAGTTTTCAACGGAAATACACACTTTAGGGTATCCTGATTCCAAATGATTAAGTCCCTCAAAAATGCCTGTGTGTGATAAATCTAGCACGAAAACGAAAAGTATTATAATACTGAAATTTCATATTTATGACAACTATACGCCCGAGATGTTACAGCAACTTTTTCATCACAATCAAAGAATGGAAATAGCCACTTCATACCATGCATTTAGCACCTTTTTACGATTTTCTCAAAAAACGGCTATAACGATTTTGATTAAACTCCCTATATCGATGTAAAATTGAATGGGCTTTAATATCGTGTAGGTTTCATTCTGATTGAAATACTCTGACAGGGCTTAAATGCCGATATTTTATTCCTATAAAGTATCTTTGGGGAGCCCGTGGCTGAGTGGCTAGCGCGCTAGTCTCTCATGCTAAAGTTGTAAGTTCGAATCCCAGTCCCAACGGGTCTTTTATAAGAATGTAATTAAATGGGGATTCACTCTCAGACTCTCCCCCGGGTATGTGAGATCCGTCAGCCAAATGGTGGCCACTCGCAAAATTAGGGGTAGGGAGTGATGACCCTACCCTAGAAAATACACCACGAAACGTGAGTGTAACCTCCCAGGAGGTTACGCTCATTACATTACACTGCGAGGCCTAGGGCCTACACGGCCTGTCGCGCCACGGAAAAAAAAAAAGTATCTTTAATTTTGTAGAATCTATAAAAATAACTATATCATCTATTTAGTACTGATAAAAAACGGATAAATATATCAGTTGAACGAATTCGATATACAAATACAGGAGAAAAGAGCAAAAACGTTTTTTTAATGTAATTTTTTTAATTTTGAGAATTAGAACAGTTGATATACCGTTGAAAAGGTAAAAATTTTATCTTATACACAAGCTTGTAAAAGTTATTAAAGAGTGATAAAAAGCCGATAACATTATCTGATTATTTTAGGTTATAATATAATAGATTTTTTAATAAAAAATATGTTTTTATAGAAATTCAATTTAATTAGTTTTTACTTTCACTTTCTATATATGAAATATATATATATTATATATATGATATATATATATATATTGCGATCGTGAAAATTTTCGAATTCCAGTTTTCAAAGGAAATACACGTTTTAGGGTCCCCTGAGTCCAAATAACCGTGTTCCTGTGTTTTGTAACTCTAGCGCAAAAACGAAAAGTCGTACGGAATTGAAATTTCATATTTAAGACTACTATCAGCCCGAAATGTTACAACAACTTTTTCACTAAAATCGACTGAACGGGAATTCTGCTTTATCCTATGGATTTAGCACCTTTTTACGATTTTCTCCAAAACGTCTTTAACGATTTTGATTAAACTCGCTATATGGATGTAAAACTTAATGGGCTTTAAATATCATGTGAGTTTCATTCTGATTGAAATAGTCTGATGGGGCGTAAATGCAGATATTTTAAATTTTCTTCCTCTAAAGTAACTTTAATTTTGTATATTATATAAAAATAACCATAAAATCTTATTACCATTGATAAAAAACAGGTAAATATATATGTTGAACGAATTCGATATCCAACTAAAGGAGAAAACTGAAAAAACTATTTTTTAACGTAATTTTTGGCTTTCTGATAATAAGAACAGTAACATAGACGTATAATATACCGTTGGAAAGAGAAAGATTTTAGAAAAAATATTATCTGATACACAAAGTTGTAAAAGGTAATACAAAGTGACGAATAGGGAATAAAATTATTACTGATTAACAATTTAATATAGTTACATTATTTAATCTAAATCATATGTAGAAGCCTGGTAACACTGACTGTGAGCCTGGCAACACTGTGTGAGGTAATCTGACGAGTGGAAGAACCTTCAAGTGAAGACAGTGAGTGAAGCATTAGTGTCGGTCATTGTTCTGATGTATATTCTTTCTGTTTTATATTGTGCATTAATAAATCAGCATATCCAAATGACTAAAGACTTATTTGTATTCGAATTACCAACAAACCTACACATATGTTTCCAACGAAAATGAATACACGTTTTATTAAAATCAACTTTAAATTGAAGCATAGTTAATAGTTTTTAAATTAATTTTAACAGTCGTGGTAAGTGAAAGTCGTGTGTTGCGCGCACCAGATTTTTTAAAGTTTCACTCATTTTTATCTCTAACTGTATTTGAAAATTCTTTAATCGATTTTAAAAACGGAGTTAAGTGAAAGCCGTGTGTTGCCCGCACCAGACTTTTTAACTATTTATTTTCATATCGAAATCTATTTGAAAAATTTGAGTTTTTATATTTGTTTTTAAAGAAAATAAAAATTTAGCGAATTTCTTTTTTTTAAATTTAAATAGGTGCTCCAAACAACTAGCTTATTTTATGGCGTTTCCTCCCCTCAGGTGAACTATTGCTAGATCTTTCCTAGTTCGGTGGTAGTCGAACCAGGTAGGTCCAGAACTGTTGCTAATTGGCTATTATGTTTATGCGGACCTTACACGGTTTAGAATTCTTGGCCCGTAGAAAATTGAACTTCTTGGATGTTACATCCTCGTCGCTGATTGGTCCTACGGCATCTGCCCGTTTGTTATTGGCTGATCGTGCCGCGAATCCACAAGCACTATATCTAAGTCAATGCGGCTCTTACCCTAAATATCGGCAACCGCTATTTCCGTGAGATTTTCTCTTTATGCTCTCTAAAAATCTGGTGGGCAAAACACTTAATTTCAGTTATCTTCGTGGATATAATCAATTTAAGAGTTTTTAAATTGTGTTAAGCGTTGAAAAAATATAGTGCGCGCAATACACGACTGTCACTCATCTGAGTTGTTAAAATCAATTTAAGAATTTTTAAATATAGTTAAAGATGAGAATAAATTGTTACATATTTTTTTTTTTTTTTTAAGATGTAACAACAATTTTTATTGAGTAATATTACAATCTGTCCAAATTAGGACATTTTTAATAATGATGAAGTACAACATTCATACTACATCTACACAATATATACCTGTACCACTACAACCCATGAAGGGTCTTGGGCTCAGTACATATAGAGATTCGTACTGTTTCTAGGCCAACGGCAGTGCAATGAGGTGATAAGGCCTTAATCACGCTCAGCCGCCAGGTTTTTCCCCAATTAATTTGGGTACCCACTTTATAGAGGCTGGGTCTGCCCCAGGAGGGTCTCCATACCCTAGGGTCGCCCCCCGACTGAATTAACAAAATAAATAATATTCTGCCATAGCCGGGATTAGAACCCAGGACCCGGAGCACAGCAGACTAGCGCTCTATCCACTAGACCACGCCGCTCCCTTAATTTTTTTATAACATATTTTTTTTTTTTTTATGATGTAACAACAATTTTTATTGAGTAATATTACAATCTGTCCAAATTAGGGCATTTTTAATAGTGATGAAGTACAACATTCATACTGCATTTACACAATATATAAAAAACAAAAAATTTATAAAATAATAATTGTTAAATAATTAATGACATTGCATTTCAGTAGAAACATTTGTTTTATTAAATAATCTATTATATAATTACCTACGACAATCAGTTAGTTTTATCGACTTTTCATTACTCTCCATCATTCTAAAATCACTCTAAAATCATTGACTTTCAAACGGTATATTATACATAAATATTATAAAAAAAAAAAAAAAAAAAAATTGGATTAAATTTTTGTTTTCTCTCATCTCCTTTAGTTGTAAATCAAATTTATTAAACTTATATATTTATCCGTTTTTCATCAATGCTAAAATTAAAGGCGACTTAATTTTCCATCAATTATTTCTAAAGGCTATTAATATACACATCAATTTGAAAATGCTTGATTTGAAGTAAAAACACATTCTAACCATACCAACTTCTCAATAACAAAAAAGTTTTTTCATAATGATGGAGTTTTGTTGACCGTAGAGAAATTAGATGAGGAAGATGGTTGGGGTTGCGGTCATAAATTAAAACACACAATTAAAAATAAGCGTTATTTTAATTATGTGCCGACGTTTCGGCCTACAATGTGGGCCTTCATCAGGGCTAAAAGAAACAAGATAACAACCAATGTAATTATAGACTTAATAATGCGTTAGGTATATAATAATAATATGACAGTAATAAATTATGGGAACATAAATAATATTAAATGTGAAATGATAATAAGATGACAATTATAAAGTATGGAAATAAGGTGACAGTTATAAAGTATGGAAATAAACAAAATTAAGATGATAGTTATAAAGTATGGAAGTAAACATAATTGAGATGATAATATTGTAATGAGAATATATAAATAGAGACTAAGTAAATGAAAAAAATGATAAAGGAAAAATATGTGAACAATTAAAATTTTAAATATTAACAATTTTGAGTTGATATATGACGGTAATATATTAAAAACATAGTTAAGAGTATAGGTAATATATAAAAAATATAGTCATTACAAAAGAGAAACAGTATGAATAAAAAATAATTTAAATTTTAAAATAATGTAATATTAAGCTAATAATTATATGTCAGGATAGGTAACGGAGAAAGATATGAGTATGGAAAGGGGGAGAAAGAAATGGGCGATGAAAAAAGACCCTTATCAATAAGAAAGAAACACTTACGTGACAACGTGACAGCTTTGCCTACAGAAGTGATGTTTCTCAGTTTAAAAAACGCTCTTTGCGTGGAACGGAAAATATGAGAACTAAAATGTCCGTTAGGAAAATTCCAAGAAGCTAAGTTATGTTTACTGATTCGATTGTTAAAAAATAGCCAAAAGTTATTACTTGAGAGTACTAGAGTTATTACTTATGAGTATTTGATAAAATTGTAAGAAATAGTGACGAGGTAAAGATTAAAAGATTTTAAGTAATAACGGATGACGATGATAAATGATGAATGATGATAAGGTAATAACGAATGACGATAAGGAGCTGTCGAAGGAAATGATAAATAAACAGTAATCTAGTAGGTAAACAAATAAATAAATAAAGAAGGGGAGTACGAAAATTAAATAAATATATAAATAAAAAAAATTGATAATAAATAAATAAAAATTATGAAGAGATGATCAGATGGTTGTTTAAAAACTGAGCTAGGGATGCTTTATTAAATTTAATATTTGAGAATAAGCTAGTGACAAGTTATGTTTGTCAGTCTTTTGATTAACAGGAAGGGGTTCTAGTTGTATGTAAATGCATTCTGTAATGAGTCGTTTGTCATGGTTGGGAACAGTGGCAAGAATGGATGTTTTATCAAAATCAAAGGAATGGTTAAGGGTTAAGGAATGTTCTGAAAGTTTTGAAGCGGTAGAATTTTTGGAGGAAATTGTATATTTGTGTCGGGTGATGCGATCTTTGAGAAGGTTTTTGGTTTCACCAATATAGGCAGAGTTGCAATTAGGAGTTCCGCAAGGGACTCTATAAACAATTTTTGAACGGTGGTCTGTTGGTATACTGTCTTTAAGTCGGCTGTAAATATTGGAGAGTTTGTAGTGGGATTTGAAAGTAAGTCTGAGGTTTGGATAGAAGGATTTTAATGATTTTTTAATTTTTTCTGAAAGAGAGGGAATGTAAGGTACGGATCTATATAATGGAGTTGGTGATGATGATGGAGTAGAAAGAGAGGTTAATTGAGGTTGAGACTGATTTCTGTAGTTATTTATAAGTTTGTTTATGATCACGGTAGGGAAGTTATTGGCCAGGAGAATTGTCTTTATGCGGTTAATGTTGATGTCGTGAAAACGGGGATCGGAAAGGAAAAGGCTTCGGTGTATAAGATTTTTAGCAACGTTAATTTTTTGATGATAGGGATGTTGGGAATAAAAGTTTAATAGTCTGCCAGAGTAAGTCGGTTTTGTGTACCAGTCAGTGGATATTGTGTTATTAGGGTTTCTAATGATGAGGAGGTCAAGAAATGGAAGGGAATTGTTAGTTTCGGATTCAGCTGTAAAATGTAGGCGGGGGTGGTAAGAGTTAAAGGCTAAAAGTATGTCAGTAATTTTGTCGGGGTTAAGAACAAGGAGGAGGTCGTCTACGTATTTTTTAATAAGAATAATATCCTCAGGAAACTGAGGGATTATCAAATTTAGTAAATCGTTAAGGACAATATTGGCGAGGTCAGGGGCGAGAGGATTTCCCATAGCCAGTCCTGAAATTTGATTAAAGAACTGTCCATTGAATGTAAGGTATCCAGAATTGCAACAAAGGTTGAGGGATTCTAGGTATGAAGGGCAGTTAAGTGAGGTATGGGGTTCAATAGAAGACCAGTTATCTTCGATGATACATAGGGCTTTATCTATAGGAATATTGGTAAACAAGCTTTCTACATCAAAGGAAACAAGGATGTAATGTTCTGGAATAATGAAGGATATTAATTGTTCGCGAAGAAGAAAAGAATTTTTGATATCGTAAGGATTGTTGTGACTAAGTTGTTGTAAAGAGGGTAGTAAGAATTTACTGAGGTTAACAGAGGCTTCTCCTGGCCAATAACTTCCCTACCGTGATCATAAACAAACTTATAAATAACTACAGAAATCAGTCTCAACCTCAATTAACCTCTCTTTCTACTCCATCATCATCACCAACTCCATTATATAGATCCGTACCTTACATTCCCTCTCTTTCAGAAAAAATTAAAAAATCATTAAAATCCTTCTATCCAAACCTCAGACTTACTTTCAAATCCCACTACAAACTCTCCAATATTTACAGCCGACTTAAAGACAGTATACCAACAGACCACCGTTCAAAAATTGTTTATAGAGTCCCTTGCGGAACTCCTAATTGCAACTCTGCCTATATTGGTGAAACCAAAAACCTTCTCAAAGATCGCATCACCCGACACAAATATACAATTTCCTCCAAAAATTCTACCGCTTCAAAACTTTCAGAACATTCCTTAACCCTTAACCATTCCTTTGATTTTGATAAAACATCCATTCTTGCCACTGTTCCCAACCATGACAAACGACTCATTACAGAATGCATTTACATACAACTAGAACCCCTTCCTGTTAATCAAAACACTGACAAACATAACTTGTCACTAGCTTATTCCCAAATATTAAATTTAATAAAGCATCCCTAGCTCATTTTTTAAACAACCACCTGATCATCTCTTCATAATTTTATTTTTATTTATTTATTATCATTTTTTTTATTATATATTTATTTAATTTTCGTACTCCCCTTTTTTATTTATTTATTTGTTTACCTACTAGATTACTGTTTATTTATCATTTCCTTCGACAGCTCCTTATCGTCATTCGTTATTACCTTATCATCATTCATCATTTATTATCGTCTTCCGTTATTACTTAAAATCTTTTAATCTTTACCTCGTCACTATTTCTTACAATTATATCAAATACCCATAAGTAATAACTCTAGTACTCTCAAGTAATAACTTTTGGCTATTTTTTAACAATCGAATCAGTAAACATAACTTAGCTTCTTGGAATTTTCCTAACGGACATTTTAGTTCTCATATTTTCCGTTCCACGCAAAGAGCGTTTTTTAAACTGAGAAACATCACTTCTGTAGGCAAAGCTGTCACGTTGTCACGTAAGTGTTTCTTTCTTATTGATAAGGGTCTTTTTTCATCGCCCATTTCTTTCTCCCCCTTTCCATACTCATATCTTTCTCCGTTACCTATCCTGACATATAATTATTAGCTTAATATTACATTATTTTAAAATTTAAATTATTTTTTATTCATACTGTTTCTCTTTTGTAATGACTATATTTTTTATATATTACCTATACTCTTAACTATGTTTTTAATATATTACCGTCATATATCAACTCAAAATTGTTAATATTTAAAATTTTAATTGTTCACATATTTTTCCTTTATCATTTTTTTCATTTACTTAGTCTCTATTTATATATTCTCATTACAATATTATCATCTCAATTATGTTTACTTCCATACTTTATAACTATCATCTTAATTTTGTTTATTTCCATACTTTATAACTGTCACCTTATTTCCATACTTTATAATTGTCATCTTATTATCATTTCACATTTAATATTATTTATGTTCCCATAATTTATTACTGTCATATTATTATTATATACCTAACGCATTATTAAGTCTATAATTACATTGGTTGTTATCTTGTTTCTTTTAGCCCTGATGAAGGCCCACATTGTAGGCCGAAACGTCGGCACATAATTAAAATAACGCTTATTTTTAATTGTGTGTTTTAATTTATGACCGCAACCCCAACCATCTTCCTCATCTAAAAAGTTTTTTCAAATAATTATTCTTTGTTATATTTTTGAGAAATAACAGCGATATTATATAATAACAAAACAATTTTTTTAATCTAGAAACATAGTTTTAAAAAGGAACTATTATCTTCAACTAAAGTTAAATTTAAAAAAATAATAAAATAAAACCTATAATTATATGAAAAATGTGGTTACTTTATATTTCCAACAAGGACTTATCAGTCGATAGCAGCACTGATTACAAAATTATGGTTCCACATTATAGGAATCGTTAAAAAAAAAAATACAATTAAAATTATCTAGTGAGCGAAAAAAAAAAATTGAACAAAGTTAAGCACACAGTAAGTACTGCTTTAGTAATATGATAAAAAAAACATTTTATTTTTAAAATCTCACTTGGGTGACAAAAAATAGCATTTAAATTTGAAAATGTCCCATATTAATGAAATAGCTGAAACACCATTAAAAAAAAAAATTAAATGTTGACTATGTAACTAATCATGTTACAGTAATATTAATTATATTTATTTTATTTTTATTTGTTTGTGAAATAAAGAGTTCTATTTTATCAGTCAATATTGATTAACATTTAATTCTTTTTTTTAAATATTTTTATTGAGACTGCCCATTGGCAGCACTCTAGTAGTCAACCTAAACAAGAAGGTCTTGAGGCCATCTTTTTTTCAGATGCCTCGGAGGGTTATCAGAGATCGAAGAGGAAGCTAGGATGGAAACTAGTGGGTTAGAGTGGGAATAGAGTTTTGCATGGAAAGTAACATAGGGAACATCTAGGCCTTTGTGGATGAGCTTATTCATGACAAAGTAAGGAGCGTTGAGGATTTTACGAATGATTTTGGATTGTAAGGATTGGATAAGGGAGGAATTAGATGGTTTGGTAAAGCCCCATAGCTCAATTTCGTAAGTCCAGATAGATCTAGAAACTATAATACTATTACAATAGTCCTGTAGATGAGCATTTTGTAGTAAAGAGGATGACACCTGAACACGCAGGTGTCATCCGTATAGGTAGAAAGGAAAGTGTTAGGATGGGTTGGGATATTAGCTGTAAAGAATAGGTCCCAGGATACTACCTTGAGGAACACCAGCAGACTGAGTAAAAAGGTATGAGTAGGAACTATTATGATTTATTTTGAAGGATCTGTTAGAGAGGTAGGATTGAATAATGAGGAAGTATGCAAGAGGGAGGAATTTACAGAGTTTGTACAACAGTCCTGGGTGCCAGACTCGCTCAAAGGCACATTTAAATTTAAAATAAAATATAATCTTAAAAATTAATATTTATTAATCATTTAATTATATTTATTAAATGTTTTACAGTTATTTAATTCAAATAATTTTTCTATTTAATTCTCTGGTCTGAATTCAATAAAATGAGGGTTTAAAACAATAACAATATATTCTCAATATCAAAAATATATAATATATATAATAGTTAAAAATGGAAAATAAAACGCTTACAATTTAGTCTTGAAATGAACTATCATAACAGTGTTATGTTTTTACTTATACATATTTATGTGTATGTTTTAATGCTATTTACTTCAAACAATTTTAATATTTTATTCTTCTAGCAGAATGTCAATTCAATCAAGGGGTCGAAATATAAAAAAACAATATTTTTAATCATTATCTCACCTTTATCCATCGCCCAATACCAAACAATTACATTCACTCTTAATAAAAAATATTAATAATGAAGGGACAATATATTAAAAATAATATTATTAATCTGTGTTTCCTATAGATAAATATTTTGTTTAATAAGATTTGATGTCTGGAATAATATTCATGCTAAATTATTTTCACCGACACCAGTGTGTTTCTTTTTCTTCTGTTATTGAAGATCAAAACACTCATTCTTGTGCCAAGGTAAATTATTTTTTGCATTTCAAAATACATGTTGAAGAATGATATTGTTCATTAAAAGATAAGAATAAATTATTTTTGAAATTTTACTCACATAGATTTCCCCTCATCCTGTGCTCTTGGCTTGAATGTATATTGAAATTTGAAAATACTACTTGCCCTTACTACTTTATTAGATTTGTTCTAAAAATTAAAATGAACACTACAAATTTGTAAATTTGATTTTCTTTTTTAGAAACTTAACACTGAATGCCTTCTATTATTTATGAAGATTATATAAATTATTCTATACTGTTGCACGGAAACATTCAAATAATAATAAGAGAAAAGTGTCAGTTACTGTAACGGAACTGTTTAAGAACTGAAGTTAAACAGTTCCGTCTAGTATCAGTTTGGAACAGCGGTATCACGCTACTTAATATTGCAGAATTAAAAGTTTATAATGCCAATAAGACTTTATGACTTGAAATAAATGTTTTAAAAATACTTCAGATACAAGAAAAACAAATATATGTACTTGTGAAATGGTTTGTTTTACTTTTTTAAACCAACATAAAAAATTCAGAAATCAATCTTTTTCAAAAGGCATCAAGCTATGATGTTAAATTTGTGCTAAGTTAGTTTTACCATTAAAATTTCTTAACTTATTTTTCAAATGGGCGAATTAATAAAATCCTATTTTTGTCTATTTTTTTAAATCCCGTTTAAAGGAATGATACGGATACTGAGCTTTGAGATATCTTCAACCTGATAAAAAACTATGCGAGTATAAGTGAATTGGTATTGTCAGATTTCATTGAGACAAAGTTTCTAAAGTTTTAAAGATTAAAAGAATTCACAATTGACCACTTTGAATCCATCTTGTTTTAAAATTTCAGATAAGAAATCTAAAACACCACCCTCCATTCTTCTTCTTAATTTTATAAATGTTTGTACATATTTAAATTCTGAAATATTATCAGGATTGGTATTGATTTTTTTTATAATAGCTATTTAAAACAAAACAATTATTAATCACATGTTCCAATGTTAAACTATTTTGATTTCAATATTCATATAGCAAAGGTTTAGTCAGACATTTGGGAGTGTCGCCATATTTGTTCGCCTGCCAACTATTGAGGTTAGTATTTTTGTCTCATTTATTTTTATTTTTAGCGTACTTTCTTTTGCCAAAGTTTAATTATAACTCCTAGTTGCTTAAAATATGCATATTGCTTGCATAAATAGGTATATTAATTACTCTGTAGCTTGAAGTACACATAAATTGATAACGTTGATAACCTATTCTTATTTTCCATTTTTTTTACTCATTTTCTCTCACATGAGCAGTCTTCTGTTGATTAATGTTTTATAATTTTAACGAAGTTGATGTACTTTAGTCTAATTCAAAGTATGTTAAATGTCCTAACTTATTAGTGCGTTACCAATTAAGGACAGTCAACTGGAATTGTCTTGCATTTTATTTGAATTGTTATTGAGATAGTTTTTAGTGGATATGAAGCTGTTTTTATTAAATGATTATGGTTCACCGTTTTCTTTTTGACCAATTGATAAACTGCTCTTATGAATCGATTAAAATTACATGATTTCAAACTTAAGTTATTTAAATTTTCTCCTGTAATGGTTTACTGTAGAATATTTTTATTTCGTACCCATGTATTGAATCATAGAACTATTATTCAGTGGAATAATTAAAACAAGACAAATTTGAATTGATTTTTGCTTCAATTCAATTTAAAACATGTAACGTTACATCTCCGTTTTTTGCCTCTTTCCTAAAGGCAGCGCTACTCAGTGAGAAAACAGGTATGTGTAGGTGAGGTGAAAGCGAGGTCTTGTGAGAGTTCATGAAAGTAGTGGGAGTGGAGAAGGCTTATTTAAAAAAGAAAAAATTCTAATAAATAAAATCCTATAATATCATATAATATTATTTATAAAATTAAATAAAAAAAAAACAATGATAAAGTTATTTCAAAACAAATAAGTGTAACATACACATCATGAAAACATGTTTTTTTAGATGTAGAAACTCGATTTTAAGAAATTCAACATTTTTATTAATAAAAGTTTAGAAAAAAATTGATGAAATATAGAAAATTCGATAATTGAATATTTATTGTAATATGTTGAAAGTATCTGATAATTCACTCTCACCAGATCTCAAGAATTTCATCTCACCTACACCTACCTGAATTCTCATTGTGTAGCGTGGCCTTAATAGATACTCATATTGTTCCCATTAAGAAACCATTTATGTTGGAATGATCCTGGGACTGTTCATAGTACTATTATATGCCTATTTCTGTAATAGAGAGATCCCTAATTTTTGTAATGAAACAAATGTTATTAAAGCATGTTAACAGGCTAACACTTCAGTGCCTTTCTTTAGTTGTGGTATATCTGAATCTACTAATTATAATTTGTTGTTTGTGATATATTCTATTCTATATTCTTGATTGCATTAAAGAAATAGAATCTTCTAATACATTTCACACAACGTTCTTTAAATGTTATATTCTTTAATGTAAAACTAATTACTATTTGTATGATTTCCTATGAATAAATGATTATTAGAAATTTATAAATTATAGATATCTGCAAGGTTATTTTTTTAATTAATTGGCCAATTTCATAGGTTTTCTTTCCTCAAGATTGATTATTTTATTTTTAATCAAATTAATGGAAATGTTTTTATTATCATTCTTAAATTTTCTTTTCAACAGGTTACCATGAGTCTTTCACGAGTAGGCTTATCTGTCCTGAGAGGTGTTAGACACAGGAGCTCTGGTGCTTCTGATGTTTTTGCTGGATATAATAAAACTGCTCCAATCAAGGAGAAGTTCGGTATTGAGGATTCAACGCCTGTTTTCAAAAAAGGTGGTACTTTCGACCGTTTTATATATGGTGCTACCTTCATAATTTGTGGAGCTGCTATTGGTTTCAGTACAAATGCTTACTATATGTTTTCACTTAAATAAAGTAAATAGATTGTTATGTCATATATTAGTCAAAGCATTTATGTACAGTCATTCCGTTATTCTTACTAAACTATTTAATGTGAATTTAATAAATTACTTTTAAAAAGTGATGAGTTCCTCTTGTATATCCTTAATTTTTCCAATCCTTAATAGGTTTTTATGTATATCTAATATTTTGAGATTAGCACAGGAAAATTATAATGCTTTTCACTGAGCTCTATCTGTAAATAATATGTTCCTTATTTTTCAAACAAAGATTACTGTAAAGTACAGATTACAATAATAATGGCCAATAAGAAAAATAAAATAAACAAACCTTATGTTGGAACTAAACGTAAGGGTTTTATCTTAGTTTAATAGATTCATCATGCACCTCACATGTTTGTTAGTTATTTTTTATTAATGAAGAAATTTTTGATTCCATTATTTATTTACTAAGGGAGCGGGGCTTGGTCTAGTAGATATAGTACTAGTGCAGGGTTTGAATTCCGGCTATGACAATATTATTTATTTTGTTAATTCAGCCGGGAGGCGACCATAGGATATGAAGACCCTTCTGAGGCAGGCCCAGTAGTGGGTACCCAAATTGGGGAAAAACCTGTCGGCTGAGTGTGATCAAGGCCTAATCACCTTGCATGGCCGTTGGCCTAGAAACAATACAAATCTCTATTTGTACTCAGCCGAAGACCTTTCATGGATTTTAGAGGTACAGGTTTTATTTATTTATTACTTTTCACTTACTGAAATTATTCTAATTTCTGTGAGTTAGTAGCTTATTAACAGTAATAATAGTATTATTACACCATAGTTATCTGTTGGAGATCTGCGATTTGGTTTGAAATGTTGATGTTATTTAATTATAAGAAAATTTAGTTCATATAATTAAATAATTAATGAAATACAATTATAATTCCTTAATGCGACTTAGTAAATTTCATATAGTTAACACCATTATTCTTACAAGTTGAGCATTGCATTTGGTCTGTTGATTAGAAGATGTACTTATAATTCCTTATAATCAGTTTTTCTTCTCTCCGTTGAATTTTAAAAAAAATCCTTCATTTAATTATGCTTTATCAAAGACATCACCCACAATAGCAATATATTATTTTTGTTTGCTGTTACTTTAGTTTAACTTTCATGTAGGTCTTATGTATTTTCTTTATTAAAATTTAATTTTATATTATTTATGTACAAGGTTAATTATCAGGTTTCTGTAGTATTAAAATAATTCTTTTTTTTTTTTTTTTTTTTAATATAATAAATAAATAAAGGTATATAACCCTTACATACCTATTTGCGTCAACAAGTTATATATTTCCTCCATTATATAGTATAGAATATAAATGGGAGATGAAAACAGTGAATTCTAAAGGTTAATGACAGTACTGAACATTTGAGACAAGTTATATTCAGTGAAATTTATGTGAATTATTTTATGCATCTTATTGAAGTTTTATAATATGTATCGTTTATTTATTAATCTAAAATTTTGTTTTGAAAAAAAGAATATGTATCTCCACAACTTAGAAGGATCTTGTCTCAGTGCATAGATAGAGATTTGTGCTGTTTCTAGGCCCTGAAGTGAGGTGATAAGGTGGTCCTACTTAGTCACCAGGTGGTCTCCCCATTTTCAGGTACCCACTTTATAAAGACTGAGTGTGCCCCAGAAAGGGTTTTCATACGCTGGGGTCGCCCCACAGTAGAAATAACAGAATAAATAATCTTCCACAGCCGGGATTCGAACCTAGGACCTGGTGAATAGTAGACTAGTGCAATAATATTAAGCAAAGTGTGTAATAATTGCTCAAATCTCTTGTTGTTGACTTATACAATTTACTGTATTTAATTTCATAATTTTTTAAATAGAATTTACTTTACAATCTTTAGCTAACGTCTTTCTTTTATTGTTTATTGGAACTTAGTAATGACATGTTATGTTTGAAGTCTGATATATTTTCCATGAGGATGTGTAAGTCTATGCAGTATTTTGTTACTACCTTTAGAATGAATTAGTTATGGTAAAATTTCAATTTGATGATCTGAACCAATTATATGCAAGAAGTAGGTATTGATAGGTTGCTTTCACATCTGAAATGCTAATTATATCAATAAAAATCTTATCATCTTATAGTCCAAGACTAAGTGGTAGTAGATACCAACAAATAAATAAGAAAGTTGTTATTTATAATCATAATTAAAAGTGGGAATTTTTTTATGACAACACCAATAGTATGTTCTTTCAAAACTTTCTCTATTAAATACTAATGCTCAGTCAGAATTAAGTCTTAATCAACTTATGAGATGCTTGCTCCTTGGGTAAGAGCTGATTATATTGTAATTTTTTTTCATATCTGTCATTATAAAAACAATATTATAAATCCACAATACAAAGAAATTAATTGTAAAGAGAAAAAATAAATAAAACTCCAACATTGCAATATTTATGAAATATATGATAACAAAACGATAAAATCATTATATAATAAGTATAAAAAAAAGACAGTGACTAATTTTATTTAATGACATTTTTGGGAAAAAAAAAAAAAAAAAAATGGTTTTAACAGTTTTGGACCTATGTTAATGTTTTAAATATGGAAGTTTGTTACACAATTTTGAAAATGAAGCAGTTGACTTTGAAACATTAAACTGATACTGATGTATTATTATGGGAATAAATAAAAAGGCTTTGTTGAAGAGAAGTTCTAATTTCAATTTTATAAAAAAAATGCATATTATTCGTGTTATTAATTTTAATATTAATAAATAAAACTATTTACTGGAGATATGATTTAAATCGCTGAATTAAATTAATATGCATGCTTCCAATTCAGTTCAAAGTTACGATTCCTACACTGTTGTTTAATAATAATTATGTATAGAGATTTTTTCTTATATCAACAACAAAACCTTGATAAAGATAAGCTGACAATTTTTTGATTATACCATTGAAAATGATTTACCAAGGAACAAAGTGATGTTGAGATGGTTGGTTTATCAAGTGGATTTGGGAACAAGGAATGTGCTGCCTGAACTTGTTAAACAAATCAATAAAAATAATTAAGATAAAACAGAAGTAAGAGAAGGAGGGATTCTGTTGAAACTTTAAATCTACATGAGTTGTTATTAACTTGTAGATCGCTTTTCCAACAAGTACATTTCACTCACTTCAAAACTTGTATAAATTGAGTACCTTATTCTTCTAAACAATAGGGTTATGTAAATACGAAATATGCAATTCAGTTTATATATAAATTTTTTTTAACAATTTAGTTCGGATGGGTCTAATAAGTTCACAATTCTAATAATTTTGATAATGATTGCTCTCAGTTTGATTGTAACAAAAGAGTTATATTAATTAAATATTAATTTATATTTCATGCTCTGATATTGATTTTCTGGAGTAAAAATAACCAAAAATGTTTCGAGAGAAGGTCTATAGGCAAGTCCACAATCCATCTCTTCTTGGCTACGTGCCTGATAATATCACAAGTATGTTATTATTTATGATCTGATAATATATAAATAAATTTTTAACCTATAATTATTTTTTTTAATAAAATTAAAATAAAGTATATTTTAATTTATAAAAATACAATTATTATGTATTTATTATAAGTATCTAGTTTGATGATGGAGTACCATTTCAATATGGACTTCATATTGAGCCATTTCAATCAAAGACAAACATATTTATATATTGAGTTGTCCGGAAAAATAATGCAGGATTTTGATTAGAAAAGAAAAAAAGAAAGATTATTACTGTTATATTTAATCAAAATAGTATCCCCTACTATGAATAAATTTCTGCCAACGTGTTAGAAACATTTTTATCCCCTTGGATTTGAATTGATAAACTTCAAAACAGTGTTTTCTAATTCTCTTTAACGATTTATATGTTTGTCACGTAAGTAGTGGTCTAGGTGTCGAAAAAAAATGACAATACTTACGTGAGGGATCCAGGGAGAGTGGGGCGGATGTGATAGAGATCCAGTTTTTGTGACGTCACACGTGAGGCATGAGGACCGGGCGTTTATCATAGTAACAAATAAGCCCCTTCCACTAGACCAAAGATGGCTTCATTATTGAAAATTACTGATGCATTGCAATAATTTGTTAACAATACGAATCAGCATCTATGGTTTCTACTGGTTTTAAGAAGCTGTAGTGTATCAAACCAAATAAAGCCCAGAAAACAGTGACTATCACATTTTTGTGATAATTTCGGGGTTTTGGAAAATGGTGTGCTGGTTCTCCTTTGTCGGTTTGTTTGTTTGGGCTTTAAGGCGTAAAATTTCAAGGTCATCGACGCCTGTAACTCTGCTTTGTCGGGAACGTCTACTGTTATTGTATAGTATCGACTTTTCATCACATGTAACAATAACCAATAACTAACTATATGTGACAATAACCATATTAGCGTATATCTCTGCACCAATTTTTTGTTTTCTCAACTCTTTTATTATTTTTTTATTTATTTTTTTTAATGAGGCTGAAATGATTCTTAAACTCTATACATATTTTCTGTATTTTCAAATATAACTGAATAATGGGCGTATTTATGGGTAATGTTTCATTTTTTTCTTTTCTTTTTTTTTTTTTTGTTAAAAACACTGTTTTTTCTATATTTTCGAAAATAATGGAGCTTCAATCGTATATATAGGCAAGTTTCAATTTTTTTCCTTTTTTTATTGATTCGTCGCGGTGCACCTGATCCTGTTTTTTTTTCAAATCATTTTATTGGTATTTACAACTGTATTAACAAAAAAAAATACATCAAGCAAATGTGATGTGTTATATAATACAATAACATGATATACATGAAGAGAAGCTTGCCATTGAAAGCACTCTAAAAATATTCTAAACTAGAAGGTCCCGGGACCATTTCCTTTTCAGGCGCCTCGAAGGATTATCCGGAATTGGAGAGGAAGAAAGGATTGAAACTTGTGGATTAGAGTGAGAATGGAGTTTTTTATGAAAGGATTGATACCTGGTCCGGGCCAGATCAGTAACAAAGGGAACATTAAGTTCATTATGGAAAAGTTTATTCGTGACAAAGTAAGGAGCGTTGAGGATTTTACGAAGGATTTTGGATTGTAAGGATTGGATGCGGGAAGAATTTGATGGTTTAGTAGAGCCCCAAAGCTCTACTCCGTAAGTCCAGGTTGGTCTTATAATAGTCATGTAGATGAGCCTTTTGTAGTTCAGAGGAAGGTTTGAACGTTTGTTCAGAAAGTGATGAAGTAACCTAAAGCGGCGAGCAGTTTTTGTCGTTTTAGTCGTGTATATGGATTCCAAATTAGGCGTTTGTCAAAAAGTCCTGGGTATCGGATCTGTTCAACAGGAGCTAGTTGAGTGGATACTGTAGGGCAGGAAGTCAAAGGTTTACGACGAAGGGTAAAGGTTATTTGATGGGATTTGTTGGAATTTATTTTTATTCTCCAGTTCTGACACCATACTTCTAGGTATTTGATGTGGGCTTGAAGGGTATTTAAGGCAACAAATGGATCTTTATGAACTGATAACACGCAGGTGTCATCAGCATAGGGCACCTGATCCTAAAACTCAATACAATTTTTTCTCTATCTTGAAAAATAACTGAGTTATAGGTAAAATTTCAATTTTTTTTTTAAAAAGGTCGTTTTTTATTTTCAACTTACAAGATTTTTCCTTCTTAATCGTCTTAAGGTGGTTATGGTCGGTCAATCTGTTAAGGTTAAGTTTCCCTGTAAGTTCTCGAACTGTTGTTTTCTTCCACCAAACCACGTAGAACGTCGTCAACAAAAGAGGAAGTCCCTCTACGTGCACTCATTTATGCTGCTCTCGCCTTCCTCTCGTGCTCTGACCTAATTGATGTTTCTGGCCGTCTGGATTTTCGGCCGAGTTTAAAATCGTGAAACAAAATTAAACGAATATCACGCGTTGAAATAGTAACGACTGAAGAAGCGGAATGCTACTGAGTTAAACAAATATTATCGTTTGAAAGAGGATTAGTAACTGTTGGTATTTTTACAAATGAAAAACTCAGTAGACGTAAATAGTTTGTTATATAAAAGGGTATTTGAAAACAAAACTCAAAAGAGAAGGACCTCAGGAACCACACATAACTAATATACATACATATTTGTGTCAAAGTATAATGGATCAATATTGATTATAGGTAATATTGATAATAAAGCATTAAAAATGAAAACATCATTTATTAATTAATCATTACTCACAGCAATTAGGAATTTATTAACATAAATATATTATATAATATTGTACCACGAAGCATAAGTTCAACTTATGATAAAAATTAAATTCTAAACAATTTTTGAAATGACTAGGAGAGTATCCCAAATGTGTCCCACAGATTTTGATGTTTTTTTTATATATAATTTTTTTTTTTTAGGTAAACTCGACATTTAAACCATTAGACTCTGCAAAGTATTAGTGGCCAGTCGCGTAAAAAAAAATCGGAAAGTTTGTGCGCGAAAAACTCATTTATTTAATTTATCTGGTTCTACTGATGGTAGTAAAATAAGTTTGGTGTCAAAATTACCCTATTTAAAAGCGAAATAATTAAAAAAATAAGTCATTAATATATTTAAGTTTTATACTAGGTAATAATAGCCCTAAAAATAAAAATAATCTCGTCAAAACTGTACTTTTAATTAGGTATCTCAAAAACTGTGCTGAGATTGAGATTCCTTTATAGGAGTGAGGAATACAGTTTTAAAGAAACCTTTTTAAAGCACTGTTTAGACGAGATTATTTATATTTTTAGGGTTATTACCTAGTATAAAACTTAAATTGCTTTTTAATTTTAATTGATTTTTTGTTTTACTTTGAAATAGAGTAATTTTGAATGCAAACTTATTTTTCTGCCTTCACTAAAACCAGAGATTTAAAAAAAAATGTGTTTTTCGTGCGCAAACTTTCCAAATTTTTTACGTGACTCCTGGAAAGCGTTATTCCCTAATATTTTTCAGTGTCTAATTAATGGTTTAATGTCTAGTTTTAACAAAAAAAAAAATATATTAAAAGCGGTGAGACGCATTTGGGTACCTCTCCATTTGAGTTACCATCCATGAGCTTTAGGAGACTCTATTTTATGATGAGGGTATATTTTTGAAGGTACATACAGTGATTTTTTTTTTCAACTTTTTTTTTTATATTGTAACAAATACGTTTTATAACAATAGGTATTTTCCAAAGGTCATATTCAGTAAAACTATCACTAAAGTCATTAATTTATAATACATTGTATTTAGAATAGGATAACACATTTATTGTAAATATACAAAAAACAATGTTTTCGAACGTTTATTAAAAAATTATTGAATATTTACACGTAAAAAATATATTACAGCCAAACATCTCTTACGTTAGTGTTTGTGATGGAATTGAAGAGAGACCCAATGGCGACGATCATGGAATTATAATTCCATACGATCTTCTAAATTAATTAAATAAATCTGTAAAAACAATTATTTAAAAATTACTTATAACCTATAATATCCCTACAAAAGGACTGTTTATTTACTATGTTTGTATAATTTAATATTATACAAACACAAGCTTAGAATAATATCAATTTGAAATAATTCTAAAAGTTTATATATACAAAATGGTAAGTTGGATAATAACAACGCATTATATTTCTTTTCAAAACTACCACTTTTTTTTTTTTTACTCATTTCTGAAACATTCCAACTTTATATAAATTGAAACATGGCAAAATAAAATTAGTAATTTATTTTAATAAACTATACGATGATATTTATTATTTTTTTAAAAACATAAAAACCAGGATTAAACTTAATATACAATTAATATTAATTAAATATGTAGGTAGTAAAGAAAGGGTAGAAAGAAGAGAAGAAATTACGAAAAACTAGATACATAAAGTTTCAAGTAAGTTATTATTTAATTTAAAATAGTAATTAAATTATGAAGTGACAAGTAATTAAATTAATTTATCAGAACATACATATACTTATGCGATATATATTAGGCCGCTCAACAAAATAAATCTTTGATACATTTTTTATTTATTCATTTAATTTCTATAATAACAACGTTTCATCCTCATTTTTTTTTTTTTTTTTAATATACATTCCCAGCATAAGTTAGTCGCGCATGAAAACACCTACAAGATGGCCGATGAATTTTAAGTGAGTTAATACAAATAAAATTTTATTTTTGAATAAATAGATTTTTTCCATTGTATGATTAAATGATACATATATTATGACCCTTTTAAAAACAGGTGCTTTTAAAATTTGATACTGCTAATAATTATGACGACACTGCTAATGAAGCGGACATAAATAGCATGGATATGCATGGTAGGTAACGTATTTATTAAAAAAATCTTTTAAAATGTTGACATTAGATGTAATAATAATAATAATAGGCTTACCGAACCCGAAGGTTCGATGCCGATACCACCAAACTTCGCCTGCACAGACTCGTCCCAAGTGATCAGCCTTAATGCAATCCTCCCATCGACGCTTCGGCCTACCTTTCGGACGCCTATCAGTCGGTTCATGACTTATGAGATGTATCAAAAAAATGTATAAATGACATAAAAAACTTTTAATTGTTTACAGATGCTCAAAAATGGCCCTAGAGGCTGAAACGTTGTGATGTCTAAAAATTAAATAAATAAAAAAATGTACCAAAGACTTCTTTTGTAGAGCGGCCAAATATAAATCGCACAAACATTGAACCAAAAGAACGTCTTAAGACGATGATGAGAAAATAAATATACTTAGGTTTTCACTTTACTAATATGGAATATTACTTTAAAAAAATAAAAGCAAAATATATATACGTTTTTAAAAATATTTTGAATAAAAGGAACGGGAACAAAAAAAATAAAGGACCAAGTATAAAGAGAAATTAATAAATGACTAAAATTAAAATTGAATTTTTTTCTAAGGTATATAAAACCATACGCGGGTATATTATTAACTATAAGAATTTGGAATATTAACCATTTGCTCAGTTGAGGTCTTTTCGCTCGAGTGAATTATTAACTCAAAAGGAGTTAGACGTTTATAATTTAGAGAATTTTTTGCAGTTACCCTGCAATGATTTCAGACTCAAAATAACACTTTCAACGTATATATTGTACTTTAACATTTTACATTGTTTCTTTTTAGATTAGCCCGTAGAGATAGAATTACATCGATAGTTCAGTAAAAATAAATCGGAAAAGGGAGTTGGCTCGAAAAAGGTGGGTCAATTTTGTTTTTCAGGCCTGATTGTATGTACTGATTTCCTCTTTAAAAAACAAGTTTTCACGCTTGTAGACGAAACACATTAAAGCAACTTAAATAGCTTCTGAGATACGGTGTGGGAAAAATCTGACAAGATAAGTTTTCTCTCCACGTCCTGTAAAATTGTTTCTTCCAAATTTCCTCTAGATTTTTGACAGTATTTACAAATTTTTGTAAGTTCTTGAAGAAAACTTAATCCTCTACATGATTGATTATTATACATTTCGCTGCCAACTGCACATACAAAATGATACTAAGGCTGAATTGCTGGATTGAATGACTTTTTACGGTTTTTGACATTTTTATTTCAGATGTTGCCTGCTCCGTATCTCACAAGCTGTTTCAGTTACTTCATTTTGATAAGAGTAGAACTTGCAGTAAATTTAATCGTATTTAAAATTGCTAACGCCTATGCTTAACTTAAAATGCACTGGAAGGAAGTTATTTAGTAAAAAGTAAAAAAGATCTTTTGTTTAGCAGTTAATTCAAGATAGTATCAAGAAAACGCAGGTCTGTGACTGTGAATTTTTTTTTTTTTTAAGAGGGATCATTTTTTTTTTTTTTTTTTCAAGCCAACTTCCTTTTCGAGTTATTTCTCCTTGGCTATAGATGTAATTTCGTTTTTCACCGACTGGAATTTGAAGTCGCCTTCACTTGTACTTTTAGTTTTTTCGTGTTTTATGCTGATAGGACTCAGTAACTTAGAAAAAAATGTTCTGCTCGCCGAGAAAGTTTACCTCGAAATAAAGTCGAATATGTTGGGTGGTAAAATAAGTTCATAGCAGTAAAATAGTTGGTTTCTATTTCTTCCCCAAAAAGTTTATTTCAGTAAACTTTAACGAGTCAACGTTTCGGGGGCCTTCCCCATCATCAGGACTCAGGGGCCATAGAATGTGTGAGGTGGGATGGTTGTTGTTCCCAGCTGGTTATTATTTTTTATTTTTTAAAGTCAATTGTGACAAAACATTTTTATAAAAAAAAAATCTGGTGCGGGCACACACGACTTTCACTTACCTCCATTTTTGAAATCAATGAAAGAATTTTCAAAAACAGTTAGAGATAAAAATACGTGAAACTATTAAGGAATTAATTAAATTGAATTTATATAGAAACATGTGTTTTATTAAAAAATATATTATATTATTATCTAAAATAATCAGTTGGTTTTATGTTCATTTTATCACTCTCTATTAACTTTTAAAAGCTTGTGTATGAGATAATATTTTTTCTAAAATATTTAGCTTTCCAACGGTATATCATACATGTATATTACTGCTCTTATGTTTAAAAACGAAAAATTGCATTAAAAAAATATTTTTTCTGTTTTCTCCTTTAGTTGGGTATCGAATTTATTCAATTTATATATTTACCTGTTTTTCATCAGCGTTAACAAGATAATATAGGTATTAAAGGTACTTTAGGGGAAGAAAATTTAAAATATCGGCATTTAAGCCCTGTCAGACCATTTTAATCAGAATAAAACCTACATGATATTAAACTCCATTTAATTTTAGATTGATATGGCGAGTTTAATCAAAATCGTCGGAACCGTTTTCCAGAAAATCGAAAAAAGGTGCAAAATGCATGGTATAAAGCGCCTCTTCTGGTAAGCTCATTTTGATGAAAAAAGTTTTGTCACGTCTCGGGTGTATAGTTGTCTTAAATATGAAATTTCAGTTCCATAGGACTTACCGTTTCCGCCCGGGAGTTACAACACACACACAGACCTTTTTGCGGGACTTGGTTAATTTTACTCAGTGGACCGTAAAAACGTACTAAAACGTGTATTTCCGTTGAAAACTGGAATTCGAAAATTTTCACGATCGCAATACTTCCCCTTGCTATATATAGTAAGTGAAAGTAAAAAATATGATTTTTTTAACTTTTAAACAACTCAGTGTCCTGATGATGGTTAAGGCACACGAAACGTTGACTCGTTAAAGTTTACGGACATTTTTTGAAGTTTACTTTTTTGGGAAGAAATATAAACCAACTATTTTATTGATATCATTTTGCAATCTTCCTTTCAACCTGTTTTTATTATAAGTTCATAGCGTATTTTACTGATGATTTCAATAAAAACTTCTGATTGTTGTAAATATTTTTAATTATTTATATATGACCCTTTTTTATCTATTACATACTGCCATCTTTCGGTAATATTTGGAATTCGGTCATCGTCAACAGTTGAAGGATTTCATAAAAATACATTTTTGTAGCCCTGAAGACTCAAGAAACGATGTTCGTAAGGAAAAATATTGAATTAACACCATTATCACTCGATTAGCAGTTTCAATCCGAGTGCGACCTCAATGGAAACACCAGACCACAAAGGGTTAATATTAACGATAAAAATAATCTAAATAATCTTAAAATTTATAGTCAGTTCTCTTTTTACATTTTTTTTTAAATTTATAAATACTTAATTATTAAATGAACAATGGACATTTACTTACAACTACGAATATTTTATTTAAGTATTTAGCCTAAGTTATGATAAAAATTACAATAATTCCATTCCCATTAACACGGTTAAAGTATTACGTGTAACATATTCCAAAACGAGGCTTAACCATCCAATTCTAAGATAATTTCTAATATTCACTACTAAATAGTTTATTCTCATTTACACATATTTATTAAAACTAATTTGAGCGGCAGTTAGTAAACATTTCTCATGGAATATTTAATATTCCCTAATTCGCAAGAAACTTTTAGTTACCTGGACATCACAGAATTATTTATAAAGGTAAATTTTATTACTATTCAACATCGGGAAATAAAAGTTCTATTTTTTAAGGTAAAATTTCTGATGTAGAGTGCAATAAGTGTTTCATTTTGTTATATAAATTAAAGAAAAATTATCAAAATATTATTAAATTAAACGTTTACTGCATAATTACAAAAAAAAAAAAAAAAAAAAAAAAAGAAGTATTATTTGAAGTTTTGTAGTTTGTTCAGTTTAACATGATTCTTGAATTGTTGGTTATTTAAATTAGAGCACCTGACTTGTTTTTCATTGGTCAGAATTGCCCGTCAGAAGGTATTATATATATATATATATATATATATATATATATATATATTTTTTTTTTTTTTTCACATCATTTGACAATATCCCATTTGTTGCTATTTATTTTTATATTTCCGTTCTTGTAGAATATGATTTCAACCCTTACGTATCCTTCAACCTTATGATACAATTAAATCTGACTCTTCTCCCACCAAACAGACTTATTAATTTTTAAACTTTTATCTGTATATGTTCTGAATTATTGGAGGTTGGACATATGAATCATCAGATTTTGATACGATCTGCTAAAGAAAGGATATCCGAAAATCGCTTGGATATCACAGTCTTACACATTTCGTAAAATAAAAATGAACATATTGCAAGAAACCAACTGCGGTTTCCTTGGAATATTGTTTTTATTTTTTAAATTCATCCAATGTATCGATAAACTGAAAACCCCCAGTTTAAATTAGTCGATTTTAATGTTGTAATTTGATACCAACGAACAAATACCTGCGTTTGATGTTATGTCTTTCAATGTTCAGCGATTATTATAAAAACATCAAATAGTTTCATGTCACTAAACTCGATCCTGTTTATATGATTATATGCAATTGGATTTTGGTAATTTATGGAATATTTAGTAATTTTCTAGTAATGAAATTTGATGACTAAGATGATTCGGGTGGCGGCAAAAAAAAAAAAAAAAAAAAAAAAAAAAAAAAAAAAAAAAAAAAAAAAAAAAAAAAAAAAAAAAAAAAAAAAAAAAAAAAAAAAGAATACTTATTATCCACCCTAATTTAACTCTGATGAAGACCCGCAAAGTGGGTCGAAACGTTGGATTATAAATAGTTTTTTTTCACTATTTTTTGACCGGCACCTGATACCTGCTATTATGAGATTGTCTATCCCTTTATATTCATTTCACGGTCAACTGTTTATTATTCAGTCACAAAATTCATACTTTCGGTACTATTATCAATTAAAATTGTTATTCTGATTAATGTGTTGTCTGTAAGCGAAATTTACAGACTAGCGTCTAAAACCTGTTGTAAATAAAAGGATATAAAGTTTTTTTTGGTAATTAGGGACTCCAAGCTTGCCTTCTTTTTTGTCTTCTGTAATATAACAGGTAGGTAAATATTCCTGAGATTTGGTGGTAGTGAATTATTATACACTTTCACATACTTTCAACGTATAAATATTCAATTACCATATATTCTATAAAACGAATTTTATTATAAATAAAGTTTTCTTTTGTTTTATTTATCTAATGTCACTTTATGCTACTCTGGCTAATCGGACGATGGTACAGTGGAAGTCCTAAATTTTGCCTATCCAGGTTTAATTAGGATAGAGATCTTTAACGAGCACCTGACATCGCACAGGCTCAGGACCACCTTTTTACGTCCCCTTCAAAGGACGGCATGATTAAGGATTTTTTTTTCCAATAAATAATGGTTAATTTCTTAAACTGGAGTTTCCACATTAAAAAAAAACATGTTTTTATGATGTGTATTTTACACTTTAGGTTTATTATTTTCAAATATGAACCTTTTTGTATTGATATAGCATTTTCATTTTTTTTTTTTAAATAACATTTAATGATTTAGGATTTTTCAAAATATTATATTCGATGTTATTATCCTAATTTATTTTAAAAATATGCCTTCCTCCTCGCCAGTTACTTTTGTGAACTCTCACAATACCTCCTCTCGAGAATTTTCACCTACCTCGTCTCTCATAGCGTAGCGCAGCCCTAATATAATAAGATGACAAGCTTGGAGCACCTAGATATAAAAAAAGATCGCTCGTGAAGAGCGACAATTTTTCACAGGTTTTAGACGCTAGTAATTTACAGATAATGTTTAGTAATACGAATTCTATTGATAGTCTGTTTATAGTGTGGAACAAAAATTGTTATTGTAAATCTTCTGTCTGTAAATTAACGGTGTGCTTCAAATAAAGAACAAAAAAAAAAAAAAAAAAAGTTGATTGTCACAGTACAAAAGAAAATTCCAAAAACCTTTTAGAAGAAAGAGGGAATATAAAAGTGATTGTAAAAACATCGCTTTTTTTTCGCATCGCCTGGCTTTACCAGGGTAACTGCTAGAAATCTGCATTTTGCGTACCAGGCGGGAAGGATTTGGCCTGATAGACGTGCGAGATCTCCTTGTCTATCGGCTTTGTGTCGTCGTAGAGTGAAGGTGCTTCACAGAGGATGGCGATCGTACCGATTATATTAGCCAAGGTGAAGATCCACAAGAATAGTCTGTCGAGGACCATGGCTACGAAACCCCAATCCTGGTCCTCCTGCAGGGATTAAAAATGGTCACATGAATTAAGGGTCAAAGGAACAACTATTTAAGAAATGTACATAAGCTTTTACATACCGCATCGAATTCATCCTGCCTCTGTGTGTGATGCTGAATAAACTTGACGTTATGTATGGCTTTCTCCAATTCGAAAGGGTACTTCTTCCTGATCGCCACATCCGACAAGCTCTCATCCAGTCCTGCCACGGATGGCAGACCAGCGTAGCCGTTGCCACCAAGTGCACCAATCAACCCGGAAAGCCTTTAAAGAAATTATTTACGTTAAGTATGAAAAACGGTATGATAATTTCAAATTAGAAGAAACAGTTCCAACCTATTGGAAGCAGAAGTAGAGTATAGACCATTGGGCCTGAAGTGGCGTAAGGACTCAGGAGAAGAACCTGCAGACGGAGTGATGGCGAGGCCCATACTTGTCGTGATCTTGTGCTGACTCCAGGAAGTTCTCTTCTTCGTGGCAAGATCCGCCAGCAGCTGGTCAGGCACCCTCATCAGTAGCAGTTTGGGTAGGCACCTTATGAAGATTTTTCTAACACAAGGTGCCATCTTGTGGGTGCTAGGCTTCCGGTAGTGAATGTTCAAAACGAATATAGTAATGACTACGCAGAGGCCTACAAGAAGCATGGTGAAGAGGATGTAGCGTCCAAGCAGGGGAAGTGCAAGAGAAGTGGAAGGTATGATTTCAGAAATGAGGAGGAAAAACATAGTCTGAGACAGGAGGATGGTGATACACAGGGCGATCTTTTCTCCTGAATCAGCTGGGAGGTAGAACACAAGAACTGATAAATAAGAAATTCCTACGCATGGAACAATAAGATTTACTGTGTAAAAGAGGGTTTTTCTTCGCAAAGTTATATTGAAGAATATATCTGAAAAAAATACAAAAAAAAACATTAATAACAAATAACATATAATTGAAGGATCAATAATATTCATAAATAGAATAATTTATATGATGTGTTCGGAAATATGAACAAAAAGTCTGCCAAGAAGATCAATGCTAATTAGTATGATTTTGGGGGGAGAGAGGGACGGTGTGGCCAAGTGGGTTAGCTGAACACGCGTTGCCCACAGCAATTAAAAATAATTAAAAGTTCGCATCTTGGTGCTGGGGGATTTTATACCAGCATTTATACCCCGCCCTTGTCCCCTGGCCCGAGAAACCCCTATATAGCCTTCAAAGACGAGGTAGGGGTGAATTTTTTTTTTCTTGTGATTAGAAATTCCATTATCTCTCTAATGAGTACTTATAATTTTCATGTATTAGGAAATAGATAGTTTGTGAGTTATTCAAAAAATTGTTTTTATAAAGGTTTTAGAATATTTTTTTAACCACTTCACATCTGCACATCTTGACGTAATTTAAACCTCAATAAAAAATTTTAGCTTCAGAGCCATAGTCATTTTTGAGATACTACAATTAACATAAATATATAGCCTTTATAAATATAGAGTACTAAAAAAAAAAAAAAAAAAAAAAAAAAAAAGATACAAGCCATCATTTTCATCTTACTGTAACTAATGATTGTAAACTGGCAAACGTAAAATAGCATCGAATAATTAGTAAATATTTATAGAAATTTGGATGTAGTTTTTGGTATTTCAATTACATTATTGTAGCATGGCTTGATTTAGAGTTATAGTTTGTAATTATTAATTTAAATTAAAACATTGAAGGTTTAATTTTTTTAATTTGAAGATTTGCATAAATATCTATTATATAAAGAAGTTTTAATAGCCAATATTTAATTTTATTTTATTTCAATAGTGCAAATTCCATTGATTTTACTTGAAGACAAATGGTAAGAAATATATAATTAATAATACAATATTAAAATTCTTTGAAAGACTAATTAATATCCACCTATTTTATTTTGAGAAGGGGTGAATAAAAAGTGTATGTTTGTAAAGGAGAGGTTGAGGGAGAATGAGAGAGATAATTTATTTATTAAGCAGGTATTGATGTAATTGGACTGTAAATTTTCAGATCTAAAATGACAAAACCACAATTGTTTAATTTTACCCGAAATATTTAAATTAAGATATCAACATCAAGCGTGTTGATCTCTTAGAAGGGTGAACGTTCACTAGGAACGACAAGCAAACCTGTGATAATCCCCTATTCTGAGGGTACCTGAGGTAGTAATGGATTAAGCTTAACGGAGGCAGCACACAACGACCGGGAGTAGGTTTACTCTCTGTAGAACTTGATCGCTTCAGAGAACGCAGCCACCGATTCCGAACATCCATAATCAGTTAATCTAAACTTATCTGACACTGGTTTTGAGCCTAAATGAGTGTAATGCGGCATATATAGCAAATAAGTATCCCATAGTGATAATTCATATTTTTTGAAGATAGAGAAAACATTGTATAGAGTTTTAGAATCAGTAAACCGCGATAAACAAGAAAAACATAAATAAAAAATAAAAAGGAAAAAATTGAAATCTTGCCCATATATACGCCCATAACTCAATTATTTTTGAAGATAGAGAAAAATTTATTAGTGTTTTTTTTTTTTAAAAGCGAATAATTATATAAAAGAGAAAAAATAAAAGAAAAATGTGTATAGGTTTCATAGCTTGAGGGTAACCTAAGTAGCATATATACTGCGGAACTTGTAGCAATATCAAATGCACTCGAATTCATTAGGTCACGTGATGAGCCAAAGTTCATTATATGCACCGATTCCCTATCCGCCCTTAAGAGCCTTCATAATATTTGCATTGATAACCACTAATTAATAAGATCAGAAAATATGTGGGAGATTTAAAAATACTGAAAAAAGAACTTGTGTTCTTGTGGATTCCACCCCACGTAGGCATTGATGGTAATGAAGAAGCGGATCGGCCTGCGAAAGAAGCTGCATTGTCAAACGTCCGGATCCACCCAACTTACATCAAGGAAGACGTAAAAAATTACCTTAAGGTAAAAATATATCAGGCTTGGGAACAGATGTGGTCAGAACTTTACAACACCAATAAATTAAGAAATATCAAGAAATCGCCTGGATCCATAGAATACATCATTGCGAAGTAATCGCCGCGAGGAAACTGCTTTGGCGGGACTTCGCATCGGACATAGCAGACTCACACATCTCCATCTCATCCTCAGGCAGCCCGTACCAATGTGTGACTTGTGTAGAGTGCCTCTCTCAATAAAACACATAATTGAGAACTGCCCCAAATTCCATGTACAAATGGATAAACTTAACCTAGCTAGATTGTTGAGTGAGAGCTTGAAGGACTCTAGTGAAACAGTTAGTTCACTGATTAGGTTCGTCAAAGAATGTTCTCTGCACCCGGAAATATAAGAAAAAAAATATTAATAATAAAAAAATAAAATAAAAAATGGAATAAATTCACTAATTCAGAATGTGTCAAAAAATAATAATAATAATAAAAAAAAAATAGAAGAAAAAAGAGTAAAACAAATCTGTTACAACACATTTTATTCGGTGCTAATAACCAAGAGGTTGAGCACCTATTCCAATACCCTAACCCTAACCATCATAGCTTGAGGTGATGTTAAAAGACGAGCTGAGTTTGCCGCCGCATCGGCTTTTTCATTGCCATATTTGCCCGTATGCGCGGGAACCCATATTAACACCACTTCTTTGTTCTTCATCAAGACTTCACGGTGTATATTATGGATTTCTGCTACTACCGGATGCCGAATTTTTGAGTTATTCCTGGCTTTTAAGACACTCTTTGAGTCGGATACAGTGGCAAATCCTGAGTTATAAGCATATTTACAAGCAAAATTTGCATTTTTCTGGTTTATTATTTTCAATAATGAACCTTTGTAATCGACCAAAAAAATAAAATAAAATCTCCCCCCCCCCCCTCAAAATTTGAGAGCTTACGTTTCAAGGCGCGTAGAATCCCAATAACGAATAAAAAAAAAAATCCGTTTGTCCGCCGTCCGCGGCATTTCTCTGAAACTACTGGACCAATTTTTATGAAATTCACCACAATAATACTAGTCCATTCAACGATGATCCTAACATCTAGACGTTGATATCAGCTGGTTAGTTTTAAAACGGCTGCAGATTAAAAGTGATCTTATTCAATAACTAAGTTATTTTTGAAGATAGAGAAAAAATTCATTAGTGTTTTTTAACCAAAAACCGCGAATAATTATATAAAAGTGAAAAAATAAAAGAAAAAAAATTGAAATTTTACACATAAATACGCTCATAACTCAGTTTTTTTTTTATGATAGAGAAAGGTGTGTAAGGAGTTTTATTACCAGTAAAGCGCAATAAAAAAAAAAAAAATAAAAATAAAATAAATAAATAAAAAAGAGGAAAAATGAAAAAAAAATTGAAATCTCTTTTAGATGAGGAAGATGGTTGGGGGTGCGGTCATAAATTAGAAACACACATTTAAAATAAGTGCTATTTTAATTATGTGCCGACGTTTCGGCCTACAATGTGGGCCTTCATCAGGGTTGACTCTGAGACGCTGTCTAAAAAAGTCAATATCTTTTAATCTCTTTTATATCTCTTTTATATACGCTTGTAACTACGTTATTTTAGAAGACAGAGAAAAAAAATCAATAGTGTTTTTTAACCGAAATACCGGGAATAATTTTATAAAAGGGAAAAAAGAAAAGAAATAAAAAATTATAATGTTCACATAAATACGCTCATAATTTAGTTATTTTTGAAGATACAGAAAAGTGTGTAAAGAATTTTATAACCAGTAAGATATAGAGGATAAACAAAAAAAGAAAAGAAAAAAAAATACATTTGTATATTCAAGTAACAAATTATAATAGACGTAATTACACCAATTATAGATGTTTTTTTGGTTTTAGTGTCATTTGATAGAGAAATTTTGGACCAAATGAAAAAAGAATCATTGAAATTGGTTAACAATTAGCTAACAACAAAAAATGTCTAGCTTTATAGCTAACAACTAATTAAATATTACGTTTTGAAATCAGTGATAATGTTGTGATATGATCCTTTGAATTAGTGCTTTTCATATTACTTAATTGCCTATCAACAGCTTTATAAATAGTTATACCCTAATATTATTATTTGGAAATAATAAACCATTGTGTAATAATATGCAGCGTTTTTTGTTTTAATATAGCATTATATTTTTTTTAAATCTGTTTTTTTATAATAATTTTATAGGTTTTTCAAAATATTATATTTGATGTTATTATCCGAATTTAGTTTAAGAAATATGCCTTTCTCCTCTCCAGCTACTTTCATGAATTATCACAATACCTCCTCTCACGAATTTTCATCTACCTCTACTCTCACTGTATAATTTTTCTCTGCCTTAAAAAATAACTGATTTTTTTTTTTGTTCGATTACAAAGGTCCACTATTTAAAATAATACCCCACAAAAGTTGGTCCAGCCGTTTCAAAGGTTTGTGACCACAATCACCGTGACACGAGATTTTTATATAATTAAATAATATTTTTAAATAATTAATAGAGACTAATAAGAAAAGGAAAGAAAAACGTATAAAATATCTAAACCTCTTTTTACATTGAGGCACGTTGTATTTTGCAGACAGAAAATAAAGTAAAATAAAATAAGGAATGAAATTTCTCCTCTCCCTCTGTTGCATTTTCCAAGCCACTGAATTCCACTTCTGTCTGCGACCGTCAGGGAGGGAACAACTCACGTAGTTTAAATGGAAAAAAACAAAACACTTATTTAAACAGTGGAACATTGCAATAGGATCTTGTCCTTTTGGAAAACGATTCTCCGCTTTTTTCTTTATTAAAATGGAATCTTCTGATATTCTTGTACAACATTTTATTCTTATCGTGATTTTTTCTTCCTTTAAGACATCTTATGAATCTTTCTTTTTTTTTGTTTGTTTGTCTTTCTTTCTGCTTGCCTGTGTAGAGTAGATTATAATAATTTATTTGATTCTTATAGTTGTGCCCTAGTAATAGTATATAGACGATTCTTTTAAAGTTTATAATAAATACGACGATAAATATGACTTTATGTTTTTTTTTTTCTTTTACAATTTATTCATTTTATAATAATATTATTTAATAAATCTAGTACGCGCTATAAACCATTTTTTATGGGCACGCACGACACTGATAAACTTTTTATTTTTATTTATTTATATTGGGTTGTCCGAAAAGTTCGTAGAGAAATTTGGAAAAAATTAAAATTGGTGAACAGCTTAAAATTTATTTATTCTACAAAATAGTTACCACCGTTAGCGATTACCCTTTCACAACGGCTTGGAAGGTCCATTATAACTTCTTTCCAAAAATCACTCACTGTCTTTCCCCCTAAAGAACAGTAAAAGGTCCGTTTTGACGTCATCTTCTGAAGAGTAGGATTTACCTTGTAGAAACAAAGAACGGAAAAGAGGGAAATCCGAAGGAGCAATGTCAGGAGAGTACGACGGGTGAGGTAAAGCCTCACATCTGAAGCTTAATAACTTTTGCCGAGTCCTTAGACACATGGGGCCTAGCGTTGTCTTGGTGGAATAGCACTCCTTTCCGATTCGCCAACTCTGGCCGTTTCTCTTCAATTGCTGCCTTCAATCGATCTAACTGGGCGCAGCAAAAGTCCGTATTTATAGTTTGATTTTGTGGAAGGAGCTCAAAATGTATGGGTCCCTTTCAATCCCACCAAATACTGAGCATCACCTTTCTTGGTGTTCCAGGCTACCCCCAAGATTTGTTTTGGCTGGTGTTGATGTAGAGAATCCATTTTTCGTCACCAGTAACAACTCGTTTCACTAATGGATCCTCCATATATTTTTTCAACAGCGAACCACAACATGAAATCCTTTCAATAAGGTTCCTTTCACTGAGCTCATGGGAAACGCAAACGTCGTAACGACATACGTACCCCGCCTTCTTTAGATGGTCAAAAACGGTCGATTTGCAGGCTCTTAACTCCGCAGCTATCTCACGGACAGAATTTCGTGGATTATTTGTGATGACCGTCATCTCGATGTTTAGAGGTGAACTCTTGCCAGTCCGGGATTGGTCTTTCAAATTGAAATCTCCTGATCTAAACCGCAAAAACCACTTATGAACGGTGCTATTAGCAATTGAATCGCTGCCTTCTTAAAAGAATCTTAAAAGATGTTGGAAAACGAGATATTTGAATGTGGATAAGGAAGAAGCACGACGTATATCGGAAGGAATGGAATTCTAGAATGCAAAAAAGATGTAGAGTGTAATTAGCGTAACCAGTTGATTTTTGGTCTTTATTTGCGGGATTATGAATTTTCTTTAGTTTATTAAATCCTATTTTTAGGAATCTATCATTATTCAGTTTTTAAATGTTATTGACCCTAGAATGAGAAAGCCTTAGAATCATGACTAGACAATGGCGAACATTGCAATATTTTGTTTAAAGGGATAAACATTTATAGGAATATGCATTACATAGCACGTTCTTTAACATATGTATTTCATAACATGAAATGATAGGCTAAAGATTTAAATAAATAAATTCTTTATTATCCTGGGACATGTCCCTTTAGAATAAAATATACAAAATGTGCTTTGGAGTCTTGGAGTAAATTAAATACATATAAACAAGCTAATAAATTCTAATATAAATTAGATAAATTTAAATGAGAATAAAGCAACAATAAAAAAACGCAAAAAACTTATTTACAATTCTATTGAGTCTGGAAATTCATTAAGTGATTAAATATGTGCGATTTGAAGGTAGAAAGAGAGTTGGAGTGACGGATGGAAGGTGGGATAGAATTCCATAGGATTGAGGATCGAATGAGAAGGATCTTTCGAAATGTGCAGTTCGGTGGGTCGTACTGTATATATCTGAAGGTTTGTAGTGTGTACAACGGGGATGGATTTGACTTGTAGAAGGTCAAAAATGTATGATGAACGGCGGGATTGGATAACTTGGTAAAAGAATGACGCAAGGATAAAGCCACTTCAACTTGCTATAAAATTGGGATACGGAGTTGGGACACCGAAAAGAATTGGACAAAGAAATTTATAAGCGTTTGATTTTACTTTGAGATCCCCAGAAACACTAACATATACCGTACAGCAATAGTCGAAGTGGGGAAAAATATTAGAGAGGTAACATTGAGTTTTCGGGTTTCATACGGGAATAGGTGACAAAGAGAATGGCTTTAAGGTTGAAAAAGTACGACAAGAGATTTCGGAAATATGAATTTTGAAGGATAGAGTTTTATTTTCTGGGGGTTATCGATGCCTTATAATAATAAGACGACTATAAGATAAAGTTCTTAACCATTTAAGTTTGTCTATTAGTCAAAGTTGCTGTACTTAAAGTTGGAAAATTGTGAACCAATAGAGAGGGTTGTTTTAATAAGGAACGGGGAGGGATCTATTGGAAGAAAAATAATTTTAGCCTGGACGGCAAAGTGAGAATAAAACTGGAGAGAGAAGTTCCATCATTAGTCTTGGCCGGCAACTTTATCGAAGCTGTTACCTGCACCAGCCTTCACCTTAGAGAAATACCTTCAGCTCTGTCATAAAGTTCTGCGAGATTGTCCGGAAGGCAATAATTGAATGTCTTTTAAACTAGAGCTACTAAAAAACAATAACTGATCTCTTGAGATAGCTATTAATTTAAAATGTACCTGAAGCATTATACCTGAATTAAGCAGCCGAAACGTAACGCTTTAGAGGATGAGAGGAGATACAAAGAATAAAAAATGATTTTCACCCCTGGTATCATCGAAATAATTGTCCAATTTTTTTTTCCCCTTGAAAATGGTATTAATTTTTTTTGAACATTTCCTTCTTGAAAATTTGAAATTTAAAAATCTTTATTATACAAAAATATATATATATATATATATATATATTATTATTATTCAGATCTACAACTGTATTAGTTAATACATCAAGTAGATTAGCTGTCAGATAAAATACATGATGAGTAAATACCCATTGGCAGCACTCCACTGGGTAATCTAAACTAGAAGGTCTCGAGGCCGTCTTCTTTTCAGACGCCTCGGAGGGTAGTGAGGAATGGAAGAGGAAGCAAGGATTGAAGCAAGTAAGTTTAAGAGAGAATAGAGTTTGTCAAAAAGGATTGATACCTAGTATGGACCAAATCAGCAACATATGGAACATTAAGGTCTTTATGGATGAGTTTTTTGTGACGAAGTAAGGAGCATTGAGGATTTTTCGAAGGATTTTGGACTGTAAGGATTGAATACGGAAATAATTTGATGGTTTAGTAGAGCCCCAAAGCTCAACTCCGTACGTCCAGATAGGCCTTATGATGGTGATATAGATGAGCATTTTGTAGTTAAATGGAAGGTCAGAACGTCTGTTGAGCGAGTGTTGAAGAAAGCGAAAATGGCGGGAAGTTTCTTGTCGTTTCAGTCTTATGTGCGGATTCCAAGTTAGATGTTTTTCAAGTAGGAGTCCTAGATAGCGAATCTGTTCAACCGGGACAAGTGGAGTATTAATAAAGGACTCTGTAGGGCATGATGTCATAGGTTTACGACGAAGGGTGAAGGTAATTTGATTTTAATTCGCTGATTCTGACACCATACCTCAAGGTCTCTGATATGGGATCGGAGAGTTTGAGAGGCAATAGTAGGATGATTATCGACTGATAACACAAGTGTCATCAGCATAAGTAGAAAGGAAGGAGTTAGGATGGGTTGGGATGTCAGCTGTAAGGACTGTGTAAAGAATGGGTCCTAGGATACTGCCTTGAGGAACATCAGCAGACTGAGTAAAAGAGGATAAATGGGAACCATAGTGGTTTATTTTGAAAGGTCTTACAGAGAAGTAATTATACATTTAAAAAAAATGTTACTAACCGACATTTCAAATAAATCTTGAATGCAATGTTATTTTCAGATTTGTGATCCAACCAACGAGTTCGTAGGAAACAGAAATTTCCGATATCAAAGAAATTTTGCCGCCCAATTTATTGATGATAATCCTAGTACAGAAGAAGGGTTCGGAATGTAGGTGGACGTACGGTAGAACCTATAGTCTAGCAAAGATTCATATCTGATTTTTTACAGGAGGTTTGATTTTAACTTTCAGGAATGGTGACATGTATTGATCCTCTAATTGATGATAATAACGATTTTAGATTTAAAATTTTTAAAAATATCTTTTGAACATCTCTTTACAACGGAAAAAGAAATGGATATTTTGCAATGAGAAATCGGACAATTATTTAGATGAGATCAGAGGTTAAAACTAAATTTCCCGAGGCTGCTGCTACCTCTTGCCTCAGAAACACACTAAAGTGTCGTCCCCTTTAGCCTTAAGCAACCAAAATTTTTAAGTAAAAAAAAGGAGTTATGAACTAAAATAAGTAGACAGAAGTCATGATTCTACAAAAAAAAAAAAATAATAAAAAATAAGGCCTGATGACCCACAATCGAAACATTGGCAGACGATAATTAGTTGAAAAAAAATTTAATATTTTCTTTTACTGAACTCCACCTGGACTAATTTCTTCATATTACTCTCAACTAATTTTACCTTTAATGAAAAAAAAAAAAGAAGATCTATCGATTACTTCCATATTTATTTGCCTAACAGACTAATTTTCCGATTTAGTAATAGTTTCCACAGAAATATAATTTTTCGAAGAAAATATTTAAGAGTATAAGTTGAAATGTTTTGTGAAACACACTTTCTACTATGTGTCAAGCCAGTTGATTTTTTAAATATTATAGAAATATAAAACAGAATTGGTTTGGCTTGCTGGAGAAGGTCACGCACTACATGGATATTGATAGAATGGTTTAGTTTGCCCAGCGCTGTAGGAAAACTCCCGATTCCCCAAAGTTAGCGTTAACCTTTTAAATAGTATCTGGTAGGATTTTTAAACTCTTTTGGAGATGAAGTTCTTCAATTTGCAACTTTAAAAACAAACAAATTAAGTAGATTTTAGAAATCAATCTTCCAAAAACCTAGAGCGGAGCTTAGGAAGAAAATAACAACATCCTATTGTAGACACTAGGGCCAATCCATATGACTATACCCTCTCCCAAAAATAATTTTGCCAATAAAAAATAAAAAATGCCCTCCTCCCCTCTAATGGACTCAAGAAGCAGAAGTTGAGGACACGGAAAGCGATAATTGAAGGAGCAGAGAACGAAGAGGAAACTGATTATGAAGTTATTTTAGATTTAAAAGCCTACCCAGAGAAGAAACCGCCTGAGGCAACTCAACCAAGATACACATATAAATTTATAATTATTTATGTTTAAATGTTTAAACAATGCTTATCATTAAATTGTAAAACTCAAATCACCCCTGGAAAAAATCCGTTTTAAATCGTTAAAAAACAGTTTCGGGGACTATCTTAAATAATCACCCATGACATTTAATAGTTGTTTTAATTTTAAGAGCAAAAACTGCTAATAGTATGATTGTCCTCACATCTTTACAAAACGATATATCGATTAATTTTGAGAAAATAAGAAATTCAATAGTTCAAACCATTATTTTTGAATTGGTTAACAGTGTTCACTGAACTCTTATCATTTCGCTCTTTTAAAATATTCCCTCATTTTGCTTGCTAAATTCCTTCACATACGTTTAAGAGTATTTACCAATTTTTGTGGTAATCTGGTAACTGTACCCAAAGTCAGCAATTGAAAATATTTAAAAGTTCTTATAGCGAGTAAATAACAGTATATCATAATAAAAAAAAATCAAAAATAGCGGTTACCTCAAAACCTCGTGTATAACACTTAAACCTTTATATCTCTTAAATGCTTTAAAGATATGAAATCTTTAATTAAAGCAATTGCTTCATGTGTTTTTCATCACTTTCAATTAACTTCTTTAATTAAATTTGTTACAAATATATGTTTTTTTAATTTTGAACTTTTAATGATATATTATACACCTTTATTTT
Source organism: Piezodorus guildinii (assembly GCA_023052935.1). Lineage (NCBI taxonomy): Eukaryota > Metazoa > Arthropoda > Insecta > Hemiptera > Pentatomidae > Piezodorus > Piezodorus guildinii. The sequence goes on from CM041298.1 coordinate 45,905,610, forward strand.
TCTCTCTCTCTCTTTTTTTTTTTTTTTTTTTACTCTGATAAAATTATCTTTTTTCGCTAATTTTCTAGATTTTTCATAGGTTTCATAACTAAGAATAATAAAAGATAATTATTCAAAATAAACGAACTGAGAGGTGAATTAGGGAAAGAAAATGGGAAAATTCGTCCCTATGATAGCTGAACTTTTGTTAAATCAATTTCAGTGAAAAAGTGTCCGAACTATTTCACGCAAATAACCATCGTAAATCAGCTATTTCAATTTCGTAGGATCGATTTCGCGAGACTTGTTTTTTGACTCAAGAGGCCTTTAATTGTTTATATAATCTTTGCAAATCACCTTTTTTTGGTATATTTTAATAAAAAGTTAGATAAATTGCTGCAGGTAAATTAGATAAATAATAATAATAATAGGCTCACCAAACCCGAAGGTTCGATGCCGATACCACCATATTCCGTCTACACAGACTCGTTCAATGTTCTCCGTTCAAGCCCAAGCCCCCAAGATCAGCCTTAAAGCAATCCTCCCATCGACGTTTCGGACGTCTACCAGTCGGATCAGCAAATACCAACTTTCTCGGGATCCGTTCCTCACCGAGCCCAACAATTTTACTCGCCCATTTGAGTCTCCGCGAAGCTATCAACTCAATTATATTCACAGGATACGAGTTCCGCAATTCCGCGTTGTGCAATCTTCTAAACTCCCCAGTGCCCTCATCTCTCTTCGGACCAAATATTTTACGCAGTATCTTATTTTCGAAAACCTTAAGCCGTTGTTCATCCTTCAAAGTAAGCGGCCACGTTTCACATCCGTAATGAACCGTTGGAAGAATAATAGTTTTATAAATTCTAACCTTTAAGTTTTTAGATAAAAGCCGTGAGCTAAGTAACTTAGCAACTGAATAATAACACGCATTTCCCACCGATTTAATTTTTTCTTGTTATCATTGAACCTAAATACTTGAATTTTTTAACGTGTTCAAAAGTATGCCCTGATACATCAATATCACCAAGATCGCCACCGTTTTTGCAACACGCCCTAATCATACAACACGCCCTACTCACATATTTTAGTTCACAAAATACCACAAACAGTCATGGATTCCTCTGAGGTAAATTAGATAAATAAAAAATTAAATACATAAATTCTATGGATTTTCATAGCTTCTCCTAGATTTTGATGTAAGTTTTAAGGAAGAATTGTTTAATTAAGGAAAGGACTTTATTACACATTTTGCGTTGAAAATACAGATGATAAATTTTACACTTTTGCAACACACTCTCTTACAATATATTTTATTTTTAGGCAAGAGAAAGTATAAATATTTTTTTTTAATATTTTCACATCTTACGAACATTTTATTTAATTATTACACTGATTCTGATACTTACTTATAATAACTATCTAATAAAAAAATATAATTACCAGGATAAGGTTCATGACAACAAGGGTAGTATTTGGTGTGCCTTTCAGCCGGTACTCCAAGAATATCCCACTCGACGGAAGGGTAATATTCCCTCAAGTCTATCCCAATTTCGACGTGATCTTCGTTCACTTTCTGATTTATGTGCTTTAAATCAATCTGAAACATAAAACGAAAATGATAATTAATCATACAAATATCTTCAGTTTAGATTATATATAGACAAGGGTTTCTGGATGAGAAGCGCTAGTCTGGGGCTCTCCTTTTCCAAACAAATATTAGCGGAGAGCTGAGAATGAAATCGTTTGTTTTTTTTAGTGTAAAGTAATAATTTACTTGCTAACTGAACAAAATTATTTACAATGAAAAATAATTTTAGTATAATAGAACTGAGGATACTTCCAAGTTAAGAGGAAGTATTGTAACAGGTGCGGCTCTAAAGGTTAGGGGTGAGAGGGGACTCTGAAACATTATCGGGAACTTTCTCATTTTACTTTATATCTTCCAGCTTTTGAAGGATTACATACCACTCTTTCAAGATAATCATTTATATATTTTTGTAATTGTTAAAAAAGCGTTTAGGGATAATAGCTTTATGTATATTGTCAACCCAATATTTTACTTTCACTCACATATATGAAATATATAGTTAGGGAACGTATTGCGATCCTGAAAATAATATACGTTTTAGGGTCCCGTGAGTAAAATAACCAAGTCCCGCAAAAAGGTCTGTGTATCCGTGTATGTGTGGTAAGCCTAGCACAAAAAACGATAAGTATTATAAAACAAAAATTTCATATTCTAAAAGCGTATATATCTCAGATGTTACAGCAACATTCTTATCAAAATCGGCCAACCGGAGGATTACTTTATCCCAAGCATTTTGCTCTTTTTTAAGATCAGCGTTTTAGGTCCAAGGCGACTGAAAAGAAGGGGGTCTCGGGACCTACTGAGTTCAAATAGTAAGTTTGTTTGTTTGTTTAGGTTTTAAGGCGTAAAACCCTAAGGTCATCAACGCCTAGACACTAAATGCATATTCAACCTTTATAAGAAAGAACTATTAGGTAATGAGTGATTGAGAGAAAGAAAGAAAAAAAATAATAAAAATAAATAAATAAATAAAATAAAGAAAGAAAAAATATTTTTATGTAAACAATAGTTTAAAAAGCTAATACTAGTAATGCTAACTGACTAGGAATGGTCTTTATAATTTCGGTAATAATGACTGCTCCTTAAGAAAATCAAAAAACTAATTCAATGGTTTCCTCTCTATCACCCAGCACCGCTGAAATATTCGGGCTTAGTCCAATTTTATTCAGGTGTGATGAATAATAAGGGCATTCTTGAAAAATATGCCGAATGGTAAGGGTTCCATCACAGTGCTGGCATCGGGGCACCGGTTGCCTAGCAAAAAGATAAGAGTGCGTCAGCCGCGAGGGGCAAAATAGTAAGTGAACCAGTTAGTAACCACTGGGTAGTTCTTTCTCAAGACATTTTCATAACTTTTTTTTTTCATTCCTCATATTTACTTATTGTGTTATTTAATACAGTTGTAAATTACTATAAATAAATATAAAAAATGATTATCATTAATTATATTATTATCTACGACATATGTCGGCTTTTCATCACTCTCCGTTAATTTTTACAAAAGCATGTATAAGATAATATGTTTTATAAAATCTTTAGCATTCCAATGGTATATTATTCTTGTATATTATTTATTGTTCTTAAGTTCAAAAACGAAAAATTGCATTAAAAAATATTTTTGCAATTTTCTCCTTTAGTTTGATATCGAATTCTTTCAAGTTAAATATTTACCTGTTTTTTAGCAATGCTAATTAGATGATATGGCCAATCTCATAAGAACTACAAAATTAAAGGTACTTTAGAGGAAGAAATTTTGAAATATCGGCATTTAAGCCCTGTCAGACTATTTCAATCAGAATGAAACCTACATTAAAGCCCGTCTAATTTTATACCGATATACAGAGTTTAATCAAAAACGTTAGATCCGTTTTTGAGATAATCGTAAAAAGGTGCTAAATGCATGGTATAAAGTGGCTCTTCTGGTAAGCTCATTTTCATGAAAAAGGTTTCGTAACGTCCGGGCGTATATTTGTCTTAAATATGAAATTTCAGTTTCATAGGACTTACCGTTTCCGCCCGGGAGTTACCACACACACAGACCTTTTTGCGGGACTTGGTTATTTGGACTCAGGGGTCCCTAAAAATGTATTTCCGTTGAAAACCAAGCACCTCTTGGTTATTGTATATAATAATTTCTCTTGTTATGTTATTTAGTCTAGAACAAATATTTCCATCAAACATAATTCTTTAACGTGTGGGAGAAGTTGATTCAGGGTTCAGTCGATAGAATTTATCAATTGTCATAACTACTATTTCACTTTGTTTTTTATTATCAGTACAATATCTTTTTCTTATCATCTTTATATATTGTATTAAAATTAAAGGTACTTTAAAGGAAGAAATTTTGAAATATCGGCATTTAAGCCCTGTCAGACTATTTCAATCAGAATGAAACATACATTAAAGCCCGTCTAATTTTATACCGATATACAGAGTTTAATCAAAAACGTTAGATCCGTTTTTGAGATAATCGTAAAAAGGTGCTAAATGCATGGTATAAAGTGGCTCTTCTGGTTAGTCAATTTTGATGAAACTGTTGCTGTAACATCTCAGGCGTAATATTGTCTTAAATGTGAAATTTCAGTCTGGCACCCGGGACAGCTATACAATCTCCGTAATTCCTCCCTTCTACATACTACTTCATTATCCAGTCTTACCTCTGTGGAAGATCCTTCAAAATAAATCGCAATAGTTCCTATTCATCCCTTTTTACTCAGTTTGCTGGTGTTCCCCAAGGTAGTATCCTAGGACCTATCCTTTATACAGCTGATATCCCAACCCATCCCAACAGCTTACTTTCTACCTATGCAGATGACTGTGTGTTATCTATCAGTCAATAACGATCCGACTATTGCCTCTGAAACTCTTCAATACCACATCCGAGACCTTGAGGTATGGTGTCAGAATTAGAGAATTACAATAAATTCCATCAAACCCCACCAAATAACCTCTACCCTTCGTCGTAAACCTATGACATCCTGTCCTACAGTATTCTTTAATAATATTCCGCTTGTTCCAGTTGAACAGATCCGTTACCTAGGACTTCTACTTGACAAACGTCTAACATGGAATCCGCAAACTAGACTGAAACGACAAGAAGCTGCTCGCCGCTTTCGGTTACTTCAACACTTACTAGACAAAAGACTCATCTACATGACCATCATAAGGCCTATTTGGACTTACGAATTTGAGCTATGGGTCTCCACTAAACTATCTAATTCTTCCCGTCTTCAATCCTTACAATCCAAAATCCTTCGAAAAATCATCAACGCTCCTTATTTCGTCACGAACAAGCTCATTCATAATGACCTTAATATTCCCTTTGTAGCTGATTTGGCCCGAACCAGGTATCAATCTTTCCATGACAAACTCCACTCCCACTCTAACTCACTAGTTTCAATCCTTGCTTCTATTCCTGACAATCCTTCGAGGCGCCTGAAAAGAAGATGGCCTCGAGACCTTCTAGTTTAGATTCATAGTGGCGTGATGCCAATGGGCATTTTATCTTCATGTATATTATCTGACAGCTAATTTACTTGATATATTAACTAATACAGTTGTAAATCTCAATAAATGAAAAAAAAATATATCAAATTTCAGTTTTGTATGACTTTTAGTTTTTGCGCTGGACTTACAACACACACACACACACAGACCTTTTTGCGGGATAATGTTATTTGGACTCAGGGGACCTTAAAACGTTTTTTTCAGTTGAAAACTGGTATTCGAAAATTTTCATGATTGCAATATTTCTCTTACTATGTATATTCATAAATAGGTGAGTGAAAGTAAAAAGAATCAGTACTCAAGGTATGGATTTTCTCGTACATGATTGGAAGAACTAAAGGGTATGTCGTAGATTCCAATCCGCTCCCTGGAATCTTTATGCATCGGAAAGAAGGCTGAGTAGGTCGTTCTGGTAAATGTAGCTAGTGAAACCCACAATCCAATAGATCGTCATCTATTGGTATTTCTTCCTACTTCAGCCAATAACAGTTTTATGCGCCAGCTTTTCTCATATCCATTCCCCTAAGCACATTCATGCCTACTTCCATTTTGAATCTGTTAGGCTTTAGCCCTAACGTGGAGTTGCCACTTTGTTAGGGGTAGCTTAAAAAGTTTAAACCACATACTCTCATGTATGGGATTCTCGAATGTAACGTTGTGGAAATCCAGCCAAAGGAAAGTGGAGGGTTTAAAATACATTTTTGGGCCTTAGAAATCTACCATTATAATTATTCTTTTAAATAAAAAAATCAGGGACACTCAATATACGACTTTCATTTACTTCCGTTGTTTAAATTAATTCAAGAATTTTTTAATAAAAATTAGAGTTGAAAAAAAGTTAAAGAGTTTTAAAATGAGAATGGTTGACTGCGTGTATATATGGAAGAAGTAGGTTCAGGGTGCATCAATAGAACATAAACTATAAGTTATATACAACTATAAGTATAAACTTAATTTACTGGTACCGACGTTACGGCCTAAATTATAGGCCTTCTCCAGGGCTACAAAAACAAAGATAACAACCAGTAGTAGAATACAATATATAAAGATGATAAGAAAAAGATATTGTACTGATAATAAAAAACAAAGTGAAATAGTAGTTATGACAATTGATAAATTCTATCGACTGAACCCTGAATTAACTTCTCCCACACGTTAAAGAATTATGTTTGATGGAAATATTTGTTCTAGACTAAATAACATAACAAGAGAAATTATTATATACAATAACCAAGAGGTGCTTGGTTTTCAACGGAAATACATTTTTAGGGACCCCTGAGTCCAAATAACCAAGTCCCGCAAAAAGGTCTGTGTGTGTGGTAACTCCCGGGCGGAAACGGTAAGTCCTATGAAACTGAAATTTCATATTTAAGACAAATATACGCCCGAGACGTTACGAAACCTTTTTCATGAAAATGAGCTTACCAGAAGAGCCACTTTATACAATGTATTTTGCACCTTTTTTCGATTTTCTCGCAAATGGTTCCGACGATTTTGATTAAACTCGCTAAATCGATGTAAAATTGAATGGGCTTTAATATCATTTAGGTTTTATTCGGATTAAAATGGTCTGACAGGGCTTAAATGCCGATATTTTAAATTTTCTTCTTCTAAAGTACCTTTAATTTTGTAGATTATATAAAAATAACCAAATTAACTTGTTAGTATTGATAAGTAACAGCTAAATATGCAAGTTGTGTGAATTTAAAATACAAATAAAGGAGAAAACTGACAAAAAAAATTTTAATGCAATTATTTTTTTTGAACATAAGAGCAGTAATATGCATGTATGATATACCGTTGGAAAGCTAAAGATTTTAGAAAAAATATTATCTAATACACAAGAGCTTGTAAAAGTTAATAAAGCGTGGTGGAAAGCAGATAAAACTGATTATTTCAGATAATAATATAATAGATTTTTTAATAAAACACATGTTTCTATAGAAATTCAATTTAATTCATTCTTTAATAGTTTCACGTATTTTTTTATTTCTAACTGTTTTTGAAAATTCTTTCATTGATTTTAAAAATGGAGGTAAGTGAAAGTCGTGTGTTGCCCGCACCAGATTTTTTACCAATGCTAATATGATGAAATGCTTAATTTATACAAATCTAGAAAATTAAAGATAAAGTAAAGAAAGAAAGTTTTGAATATCTGCAATCAAGCACCGTCTGAATGTTTCAATCAGAATAAATCCTACATGAGTTACAGCTAAAACAGTTAAAATGTTTTTAAATTATAATGTAATTAAAAAATATAAATTTGTTAATAGACAAAACATTATATACAATACCGTCTATTCCATGCGGCTAATTTCGCTATTACAAAGGTTGTATCTGAGCATCAGCGACTCAAGCGTTCGTCGGCAGTAAATAGGTTCCTTTAGGTATTTGAATATAAAAAGTTTTTTCTAACTCTTGATTATTTTTTACTTCCTTCAAGCCATCCCCTTAAGAAAGCTAGTACTAGCTAGGAAAAGATGAAAGTTGAATGCGCAAGACCAGAGCTATAGTGTAGGTGCGGTATAGGTTCGATGGTGTCCATTTCAGCAAGATTTCGCATCATGTGTTGGTAAGTGTGTGGCGTCAACACATGTGGTTGCCAAGGAGACATAACCTTCATGTGTTTTGTATTAAAAAAATACCTTTTGTGTTTAAAACAGTGTTACATGTGATGTGTGTTTTAATAAAGAAATAACCCATTATTAATGTTATTTATGTGGTGATACCACCTGTAGCGAAATATGAAATTTAAAAACTCTTTAAAACTTTATCAATTAGATACAGCTATTCCTAATCTAGCTTAAAATCAACATAATGAAACTAACACATAGTGAATTCCTCTATTTTTGTATCTAAATTCCAAAAAAAATTACCTCCACAACTTATAAAGAGTCTTCGGTCCATCACATATAGAGATCCGTATTGTATTCCGGCCAACGGATAGTATGTGAATAGGACTAGACCACGAATAGCAGCCAGGTTGCTCCCTCTTCCCGAAAATTTTGGTACCTCCTTTATAGAGGCTGGGAGTGCCACAGGAGGGTCTCCATACCCCAGGGTCGCTCCACTGCTAAAATAATATAATAAATAATTTTGCCTCAGCCAGGGTTAGATCCCGGGACCTGGAGAATAGTAGACTAGTGCTCTATCCACTAAAATACGCTGTCCTTTTTTTGATTTCTCTATTTTTTTTTCCGCATTCTAAAAAACTGGTCTATGTCAATCCAATCTTCTATCAACCCCTAATTTGGCGTTTCAGCTCCTCCATGCTCTGTTCTCTTAAGTTATGTCAAAAATTACTTCAATATCATAGAGTTAACAAATCGGACACAATAGAGATATTTAGGCATTACTTTTATTATGAGAAAAATACATCTTCTGGGTATGTATACATTGTGCTGAATGATATGGTGAGTGGCTACATGCGCACATCCCCAGGTCTCCTTCTATTCGCCTTGAGGATTAAGGAGTTCCATATAGCAAGGGATTGTAGAGAGAATAAAGAAAGGCGGCGGAGGAGTTGTTTTGATTGCTAATGCAGGTATTGGATATTGTGCCATAAGTTCAGGTGAGGGTTGTTTTGCCAGGTCGGTAAGTCATAGGTAACAGATTCCAGACTATCTGAGGAAGCCTTGTTTTTTATACTTTAGTATAATAAATCTTTTAGGAGACAAAGGACACTTAAAAGTTTAAAGATGTTAATATTAACCATCCCTACGGTTGATGAATCAATCTCATTCTATATCTATATGCTTATATTATTTTGATTACAAAAAAATGTCAAATAAGTTCAGAACAAGATTTGTAGGAAATATAGGCATGTTTAAAACTGATCCAGTATAAATCAGGATTACTAATGAAACTCGATTAACTGATAAAATTGATCTTTTATTTTTTACTCACTCGATATAATAAAACTAATCCCTTGAAAGTAATTTTTTTCCTTTCAAATTGGACGTTTCACTCAATTTATAAATCCGGTCTTCCATAACGAAGTAATTAAGTTTTCCCTTTGCTTCCTTAACCTGTGAGTTGCAAACATTGATGCCCCGTCAATATCGGATACCGGAAGCCTAAGCCATATCCTCTCAAGTACCTCCTTCCGGGCCATATCCTCCACTGACAAGCAATTAACAGTCACATGTCGTCACACGGCCGAAGTATTTGAGCAATTAGCTTCGAGAAAGGACCTAAATTAGCTCAACGGCCCTTTGTCCCTGTTCATTCTCGTCATAAAGGGATTTGGTTCATCTTAATTGCCTTATCCCTTTGTTACATCAAGCGAATTTAAATCGCAATTAAGGAGGCTCACAATTTTTATAAATTATGGCATTACTGGCAATCCTTTTTCTATTTTATTTAATTTTTAAATCAGTAAGGTTTAAATGAATGGTTTTTCAATAATGAACTGAAGATGCGAGCTGATACGGGTACTGCTTTTGATTCTTCTTTTTGTCACAAGGAATCAGGAAGTTTCTTTTGTTCCAACACAAGTACTACCTACTGCCTATGAGAACGATTATGGGCTCAACATTTTTTTATAGATATAATAGTCACCGAGCCAGAATCACCGCATAGAACATACATCTAGAAATATTTAAAAAAAATTCTTTCTATCATACTTATTACAAAAATGCATTTCTTGCCGTTCTAAAACTCTTACTAAGCAGCTAATTAATTTGATGAAGTGACCAATTAAATCCGATTTACTAGCCAATCAAACATTAGATTATTTTTTGTTTTAACCTGTCTCCTGTGTCTCAAAAATGACGAAAATATATTCCTTGCTGTTAAAAAAACTCCTACTAATGACCGCCAGCAACACGTCCAGCGAAACCACGTGGAGGTTGGATCTACACTTCAAGATGGCCTTAGTGTGACTATTTCGGTGCAAATGAACTTATAATATGACTAGATTGAGTTATTAATAATTATATTATGCAATGAAATTGTGAGATTATAGGATTTTGTTAATTTATATCAGATTTTAATTTTGTTTTTAATGTAAAGTATCTAGAATTTAATTTTTTTTTCTGATATGAGTAAAGGAATACATCAAATTTCAACATGAAAACATTTAAGACAATAATAAAAGATTAATTTGTCAAAATAAAACCGTACAAATGAAAAAAATGTGGTCAAAACCGTATGATAGGGTTGATTGAGGACTACAAGTCTTGAAATTGAGAAAATGCCAAAATTTTAATTTTGTTTCGGTTTCACTTTTAAAATAAAATAAATTTAATATATGTCTGTATCATGAATTATTAGCTCGTTAGAAAAAAATTAACAAAACTCTTTTAAATTCTAGCATTGATTGTAGAAAATTGTAGGTTTTAATTTTTCATTAATCGATGACAATACATTTTTATTTTATAACATATATCAAGAAAAAGAAAACTTACTATGATTGCTAAAAATGACATAAATCCTGGTACTTTTTTTAATATATGAATATATCTTATGTTTCATTTATTTGTTTTATGGATACTACGTTTTGTTTTAGGCCTGCTTTCATCCATAAACAATAAATAACAACCGATGGAAACTTTTTGCAATAAATGTTGTGAAAACCAAAATTATGAAAGTTTAATAAGAAATAAATTAGTACACAAATACAGTATATCAACTAAAACTGTAATATTAATGTAATAAAAGTTTTCTTCGGTTGTAGTTTGGTTTAATAAATGATATCTACCGGGTTTGAGACAAATAATGGAAACATCAAAAGAATTTAACAAGATTATATGGATCCTTTTCATCGACTTTAAAGCAGCTTACGATTCCATATTTAGGAAAGAGCTTTAGCTTGAGAATCCCATCGAAGCTAATCCGACTTGTAGCTTGTACTCCGAAAGGGAGCACGAGTCGAGTGAAAATAAATGGGAAGTTAGGCCAATATTTTGCAGTGAAGTCAGGAGTTAGGCAGGGTGACCTCCTTTCCACACTTCTGTTTAACGTCGCCCTCCTGGGGGTCAATAGAGCTGGGCTTGGTCAGTCGGGCATTATTTTTAGTAAGGCAACAAAAGTACTTGGATATGCTGATGATGTGGCACTGATTGGATTATCCCTCTAGGCGATCAAGGAGCTCTGTGAAGGGCTGCAAAGAGAAGCTGGAAGAATAGAACTATCCATATTCATAAAACAAAAACTGTGGTGCTCAGGAAGAAAACACTTATAAATCCGCCGTGTAGTGGGACAATATACGTTTTAATGCGTGTCCAGTTTTAAGTAACTCGGCTCCATCGTTATTCAAGGAGTGGACGAAGAAGAAATTCATAATCGTGTAATGGGGTGATAACAAAGCTTATTACGCCCTAAGAAGTTTCCTCTGAAGTAAGCTACTAAGTAGAGGTACTAAAATGTTTATATACTAAACAAATATCAGTTTGAAAGAGAAGTGTTTAGGCGTATCATAGAGCCAATTAGACAGAACAGTACTTATCGCTTAAGGAAGAACAAAGAGATATACGACCTATTCGACGATTTCGAGTTTTTTATTTTGTGCGAATTCAACACTTGATGGTAGAAAATTATAACCCCGAATGGAGTAAGACCACGTGAAAGACCGAAAGGAAGGTAAAAGGACTCTGTGGGTGAGGACTTGAGGATGGTAGGAGCATCCAGCAGACATGTTGCTGACCGAAGTGATTGGGAAAGGGCAACTTAGAAGACCAAAGACATCTTCAGGCGTTCGTCGACCCGATAAATAAATATTAATAATCTAACGGTTTGAAACTGCAAAAAAAGGTTGTTATGCTAGCCACTACTCCACAGGTGATCCCAAATACAATATGTGTAAATAATGTTTTTAATCTATATTTCTCTTATCTCTGTGTTTTTTTTTCCTTTTTTTATGAAAAGTGTGAATATAAAATTTATATATTGGGTTGATGCAAAATTAATGCAGGTTTCCTCTATTGCAATATCTTAATTCCAATTGTGTAAACAAAGCTAATCCTAACATTGATCATTATTATACCAAAACAAACCTTATCTAATACCCTCTCTTTCACCATGAATTTGTTTAGTAAAATCGTTTTGTTCAGTGTGTTCAAAGGTCTTGAATCGAAAATGTCAAAGTGCGATTTTCGTCAAATTTATTTTTACGAATTTAAATTAGGGCGCAGCGCTGCGCAAACGGCTCGTAATATTAATGAAGTGTGGGGTCAGGGGGCTATTAATGAGTGCACGGTGCAGCGTTGGTTCCAGAAGTTTCGCAGAGGAGATTTCGACCTCGAAGACAAGGAAGGTCGGGGCCGTCATCTTGCTCTGGACAACGACCAGCTGAGGTCAAAAGTGGAAGAAGACCCAACCAAAACCACACGAGAAATGGCGGCGGAACTCGGAACTCAAAAATTGCAACGTCTTTGCCCAGCATTGATGAATCGGAAGGGGCCGATCCTGCTCCACGATAACGCCAGACCACACGTTGCACAACCAACGCTTCGACGACTGCACGAGTTGGGCTACGAAGTTCTCCAACATCCGCCTTATTCACCTGACCTCTCTCCTACAGACTTCCACTTTTTCAGGCATCTGGACAACTTTTTGAGGGAGAAAAATTTTCAAAACCAGGACGATATTGAAAATTCTTTTCGTGATTTCTTTGAGTCCAGAGATTCGGATTTTTTTTCTGGTGGAATAAGAAAGCTTGTTGAACGTTGGCAAAAGTGCATTGATTCAGATGGAAATTATTTTGATTAAATATATATGGTTAAAGTAAAGATATGGCGTATTTACAATACCTACTAAAAACCTGCATTAATTTTGCATCAACCCAATAATACTTACATACATAGTATTTCACTCATTTTAATTATATAATTCATCCGTTTTTACTTGAATCTTGACAACTCCTAAAATGAACCTTCATGATAAACTCTGTGTTACTGTTGCTGGACTTTATCGGTCCTAATCTTGTTTCAGCAAAGCTTCTCCTTAGACGATCAACTTGTTAACAAGCCCTGACTCAAATCCAATAGAACATGGCTAGAGTCTAATCGACAGTAATGAGAGTTGAAAAAAGAATTAGTTAAGACATGTGGACAAGTGTAGTAGTGAAGAGGACCTTTCTAAAAATATAGGTTATGGCTTGAATCACTTTTTTAAAGAAGAATTGACATTTAAGATAAAAAATATACTTAAAAATAATAATAATTCTTAATTTATTCTGCGACAAATCGCTTTAGAATAATATAACAGAAAAAAAGTGGTTCCTGGAGTAAAATAACTATTTTATAAACAATACAATCAACAAACAAAATAATCAAAAAAATAAATACTTTTGTTTCTCTTCATATTTTTCCATTCGCAGAGAAATCCATTAAAAAAAAAAAAAAAAAACCCTGCAAATTATTACACAATGGTTTATTATTTTCAAATAACTATATTAGGGCATAACAATCTATATAGCTCTTTTTTTTTTCTTTTTTTTAAGAAGAAGAAGATTTATTTATTTACATAATATTTACAATGTACACTCAATACAAACATGTTTGGTTTCATGATTTCAGTAGACCTTTTTTCATGATAACAGTGTTTCAATCATCCTTTGAATTTACAAATGATTATACAATATTTTGTTTAAGACAGTAGGAAAAGTAACATCAAAAGAAAAAACCTACACAATATAAATTACAATATTAGTTTAATAGTACATGTTTGGTTCTTTTGTGCCTGTAGCGCTTTAGTGATGTTTTGTTGTAATTACCAATTTCTAGTTTTAATGGGTTTTCAGAAGCTGTGGTTTTATCAAAATAGTTTTTGGTTACTGTGTAGATATACTGTTTTAATGTTGGGAGATTTAGTTCAAAGAGCATTTTTGAAATTTTAGTATATCGTGGGTAGTTGTTAATGATTCGCATACATGTATTTTGTATTGTTTCTATTTTTTTATAATTGGTATTGCAAGTCGAGCTCCAGACGGGCGATGCATAACATATCTGGGCACGTATGACTGTTTTAAAATCTATATAGCTGTTTATAGGCAATTGCCTGATATAAAAAGCAATAAATTAATGAAGAGTAAAGGGCCTATCACCACTGTTAATTTTAAAATGCTATATCTCTGCTAATTCTTGTTACGATTTCAATGATTCATTTTTTGTTTTTTAGGAAATTTAATTCTGTATTCATATCCTAAGAATACTATATATATATATATTTTTTTTTTTTTTTTAATATAAAATCGTTTATAATCGTCCGCCATTTTAAAACTAATCGGCTGATAATAACGTCCAGGTGGATGCATTGGTATTCTTGAGCCAAATTTGGCACAAAAATGGTACTTTACTTTCAGAGAAAAGCGAAAATAGATTTTTTTTTTTAATCCTTTATTTTCGGGTTATACGTGTCTTGAAACGCAACGTAATATTTGGTGTTTAGTGTGCTGATACAATATATAAATAAACGTATCTATTTATTTTATTTGTTGATTGTCAATGAAATTAGCAAACCTACTTGGGGTTATTTGGTAATTGAATGGACATGAGATTACTGAATAGGCAGTATTTAAATGCTGAGAGACTTTGAGAGTTTCAGATATAAGAAGGATTGGAGTTCTATAGGGAAGTAAATCGGATTAAGAACTATCTATCTGTGGGTTATATGTTCTGTGTGTTATATACAAATCAGATAGCCACGAGAATTTATTTTATTTATTTAACAAAATGTATGATACAAATGACTTTGGGCATATATTGCTACATTGATAACCATTAGTTTAAACCTCCTTCCAGTGAAGGCACTCCTGGCGCGGAAGATTAAAAATTAATAACAGAAAATTAAAATTTAATATTTTCAAGAATACTCCTAAATTTCATGGGACTATCACACTTCTATCGTTGAGTTTTCGATTTTCCTGATCTCAGAAAAACATTTTTACTTAATTATCTTTAAAATGGTGCAAATCAAGGATGCCAAAAGGTATAAATTAAAAAAAAAAAAATCTTTATATGTGTCTGATATGAATACGAGTCCCTAGCAGTTATACCTAGTTTATTTATTTATATTGTTGTTTGTTTTATTCGTTTAACGTCACTTTATGCTACGATGGCTAATCCGACGATGCTACAGTGGGAGTCCTAACTTTTCCCTATCCAGGTTTTATTAGGATAGGGATCTTTAACGAGTACCTGATATCGCACAGGCTAGGGACCAACTTTTAACGTCCCCTCCGAAGGACGGCGTAACTAAGGATTTTTTACTCCCATTAAAAATCTTAGGGCCACCCGCAGGTTTGAACCCACGACCTTTGGCATAGAAAGCTGTTATGCTAGCAACTACGCTATGGGTGACCCCTTATTTATTTATATAAAGTTTAGGTAAAAGCTAAGAAAGGTGAATACGACTATGCTAATTGATTGGTCAACTCTGTTAGAATTCGAAGTTAATTGTTCAATTAGTGGTAAACCACACCTTTAAATCTTAATCTTGTCACGTCAACGTTCTACACATCCTGAGGCCTTGCCACAAACCTCTATGTACACGTTTATTTGTAAAAAGTGTTATTTATTAACTATTTAAACATTAAAAATACACTGGTACATGAGGTACATTTGCAGAAAAAAAGAAATGGCCTACTAGAATTCTTGTCTCGCCCCACCCTTACGACCTCTGAAGTCGCTGGGCATCAATAATTAAACAAGTGGACAAAGCACTGCTTCTAGTGTCAGTAGCTTTCTCCTGCCTGGTTCAGGTTTCTCAAATCTAAAAAACAAAACAAAAAAAAAAAACGTGATTTCGGTTGTAATTAAAGCGTTCGTTCAACTTTAAAAACTAATGTAAAGCAATTATTTCCCCTACCATCTCCCGCCACCCCAGAAAAAACAAAATACAGTAGCTCTGACAATTTTCAATCAAACTTGTTAACTCGTTACAATTCAATAGCTTGAATATCACAGATATTTTAGTAATCATTGAAACTATGGAACATAATTGCTCAATTTTTAAAAATTGTTCCCTCTATGTATCTTTAATTTTTATTTATTGGAAAACTAAGCGTTTCTGTCTACTATTCATAATAAAAAACGGTTAAAAATTGAAATTAAATAGAACTTGATTGCCAACTAGAAGGGTTAAGAAAAATTCCGTTTTGAAGAAATAAATCCGGATATAAGAGTTTTTATCGTCCAGACCTTGCGCTCGACATTTTTGATTTTCGTGATATTTTTCCCAGTTATTTTCCATCCTGAATATAAAACCATAAATAAAATTTTCTTCCGCACAATACTTTTAGTATTGTAACCGTTTTAAGTCAGCTCCGCGGGCAAAAACATGTGATGGGAAAATCTTTTTAATTCCTATAATTTTTTAGATATCAAATCAAAACAAGTTTAACAATAAGATAAGGACATGCTTTGTATTCTTTGTCATCACAACTCATTAGCTAAATAGTGAAGAAAGCTGTTTAAAAATTTCTAGAAAATTATTAAAATAAAATTATATAAATTAAATGAGACTCACTTTTTTCTTATATATTGGGTTGTGTCACATGAAATGTCCGTTTTCAAGGTAAAGGATTTTTTAGGGATTTAAGGTAAAACAAGATAATTTTATTCGAAGTATTTACCTTCTTTTTCTACATATTTTCCCAACGTGACACCAACTTTGTTAACCCCGAACTGAAAAACTCTGAGCTTTGAAGTGAAACAAAATCTGAAAACGCACTTTTCACTTGATCATCATTTTCAAAAAGTTTTCCTTTGACGAAGTTGTCTAAATTCCTGAACAGGTGGTAATCTGTTGGAGACAAGTCGGGAGAATGTGGTGGGTGCGGATGAACTTCGTAGCCCAGTTCTTCCAATTTTTGCACGGTATGTTTTGAAACATGGGGTCTTGCTGCCGCTCAGTGAGATCATGAGGTACCCATGTATCGAGCTTTTTTACTTTCCCAATACACTTTAAATGTCTGGAAACGGTAGATGCACTTGCATTTAGTTGTGATGAGAGTCCTTTAACTGTTTGGTAGGGGTTTCCTTCTACTGTATGTTTGAGGACATCGTTGTTTATTACGGACGAAGGTCTTCCTCGGGGCAAGTTTTCCAAATCGGTATCCCCAGCAGAAAACTTAGCAAACCAACGGCGAATGGTCCGTTCATTAACACTCCCTTCCCCAAACGCCTTGCAAATATTTCTAGCGGTCTCAGCTGCTGAATGGTCAAGTTTAAACTCGTACAAAAATATTACTCGAAAATTGCGTGTTTCCATGTCCATATTTGGAGGTATACTAAAAAGTGGGTAATTGATTGGGAAGCTAATGTTTATAATACAAACGTAGAGACAAAGAAAACAACAGAGACCTGCAAAATCCTTTATGTATTTCAGAAACTATAAAAACGAATATTTCATAACCCAATACATATCTTGAAACGTAATATTTTTGGTTTGGCGCTACAACACGTTGACGCGTCCAGGCCTCCTCAACCAGCAACCTCCAGAAGTCTCTGTCCTGTGCTGCAGCAATCCAGTTGTGGACTCCTAAGCTTCTCGCATCCGCGGCCACACAGTTACTCCATCGAAGGCGGGGGCGGCCAACTCTCCTCCGGCCATGTACTATATCCGTCAATAATCTTTTAGGAGTTTCGTGTTCCTCCATCCTGGCCCCATGTCCAGCCCATCTTAGGCGATGTCGCTTGATGACGCAAATAACGTCAGGCTCTTCAAAAAGGTTGTAAACCTCTTCATTTTTTCTTCTCCTCCACTCTCCACCAATCAACACCGGCCCAAAAATCCTTCTGAGTTATTGTCTCTTCGAATGGGTCTCTGAGTTACATATCTTGACTCACATGCGACAATGCCATTGAAACGGAGATCAATGGAAGGATGTTGGCCGCAAACAGATGTTACTTTGGTTTGAGGCAGCATCTGTCAAGCAGGTCAGTGACCAGGAAAACAAAAGTCACTCTGTACAAAACATTGATTCGCCAAGTCCTTACGTATGGAGCGGAGACATGGACCATGGCAAAAGAGATGTATCAGAGGTTGGCCGCATTTGAGCGAAAGATACTCAGAAGGATCTTGAAAAGTAAGTCCTCAAATTTTGAGGTGGAGGGTTAATTTATTCATTTTTATTTATGTCAATTACCAAGATTTATTATTGAAAATATTAAACCAAAATTACTTTTATTGAGCAATATCAAAATAACTTATGTTTCTTCCCAAGTTTAGTTATTATGTTATTTACTGCAACGCGCGTTGACCCACTCCGTTACCCTATCCCCCTGTCATTTTCTGACTAGCCGTTTGACCTTCAAGTCTTCGATGGTTTATTATTCCGTAGGGAAATATGAGAGGAAATATATCGGTTTCATAACGCCCCTCTCCCTCCTTGATTATGGAACCCTAGAAAGCTTGTTAAAGTCCTCCTGAATTTAGTAGCTGGTGAATTGGTAGGCGTCACCCAAAGAGCTCCTTTTCAGTGAATAGATATTGAGTAATTTAAATATAAAACAGTGGGAAGGAAGGAGTAGCCCTGGTAGGGATAAATATTCACTTCTCACCCTCCCCCCCGGGCCTACATTATGCAGCAGTCCGTATTATCTTGTCGCCGATTCCTGTTTCTCGAATATATTTCTCCACCTTTCATGACAAAAAGCCCTCTCCATATTGTCATTTCATCTAGGAGGCTGGAAAATATTAAATCATTTTCTCATCGAATATATTTGTTGTTTATCGTCACGTTATGTTACTCTTCATAATCGGACGATGCTACAGTGAGAGTCTCAAATTTAGCCTATCCAGGTTTTATAAGGATAGGGACATTTAAGGAGTACCTGACATCGCACAGACTAGGTAACACCATTTTACGTTTCCTTCGAGGAAAGGCACTACCGAGAATTTTTTTTACTCCCATAAAAAATCCTAGGGCCATCTGGCTGGTTTAATCCGCAACATTGGGCATAGAAGGCTGCTATGCCACTACAGGTGATCCCAACATCGAATATGTTTAAATAAAGTTTT
This sequence comes from Piezodorus guildinii, assembly GCA_023052935.1. Lineage (NCBI taxonomy): Eukaryota > Metazoa > Arthropoda > Insecta > Hemiptera > Pentatomidae > Piezodorus > Piezodorus guildinii. The sequence continues at coordinate 45,924,652 of CM041298.1, forward strand.
TATCTACAGGGTAAATATGGGTGGAAAGATTCGGGTTTTGAGGTATGCCGATGATTTGGTACTACTAGGTGAAGACACGGAAACCATTCAACTAAATACAAGTGTGTTAATAAAAACCGGTAAACAAATAGGTCTCGAATTAAATACCGATATGACGAAATATATAATTAGTAGCAGAAATGGTGGCGATCTTGATAATATTAATATTTCAGGGCATACTTTTGAACACGTAGAGAAATTCAAGTATTTAGGTTCAATGATAACAAGAAAAAATAAAATCCAGGAAGAAATAAAGTCCCGGTTAAAGGTGGGAATGCGTGTTATTATTCAGTTGCTAAATCACTTAGCTCGCGGCTTCTGTCTAAAAACTTAAAGGTTAGAATTTATAAAACTATTATTCTTCCGACGGTTCTTTACAGATGTGAAACGTGGCCGCTTACTTTAAAGGATGAACAACGGCTTAAGGTTTTCGAAAATAAGGTACTGCGTAAAATATTTGGTCCGAAGAGAGATGAGACCACTGGGGAGTTTAGAAGGTTACACAATGCGGAATTGCGGAGTTTGCACCCTGTGAATATTATTGAGTTGATAGCATCGCGAAGACTCAAATGGGCGCGTAAAGTTGTTGGGCTCGGTGAGGAACGGATTCCGAGAAAGTTGGTATTCGCTGAACCGACTGGTAGGCGTCCGAAAGGTAGACCGAAGCGTCGATGGGAGGATTGCATTAAGGCGGATCTCGGGGGCTTGGGCTTGACCGGCGAACATTGGACGAGTCTGTGCAGGCGAAGTTTGGTGGTATCGGCGTCGAACCTTCGGGTTCGGTAAGCCTATTATTATTATTATTATCTACAGGGTGTTTCGTATTGCACGGCACTATGTTTTCACTTACACAAAAAAGTTGATATTAACACATATCTCAAAATCATTTATTAAACAGATATCAAAGGTTAAAGATTTATTATTTATTTACTACATTAAGACTGACTGTACAAAGCTTTAACTTGTTTAATACTTAATAACAGATTTTAATCACCTGATAAACAAATGAACGATAAGCAATGACAGTAGTTGCTCATTTGTTTATCTAGTTCTGTGAATACCGTGACATAGTTCAGTTTATGATGGGAGACATCATACATTTATTTAATTTTGCAGAACAAACATACATGCTTTTTATTTATGGTACATAGAAACGGTGCTGCTGTTCGAAGATATCGTGAAGAATTTCATAACCGAAGAACTGCAAAATTGAATAAATTTATGGTGTCTCCCATGATAATCATCAAGGAAACTGTATCACAGTATTCACTCACACTAAAACACACAGAACTAGAAAAACAGATTAGCAGCTACTGTCATTGCTTATCGTTCATTTGTTTATCAGGTAATTAAAACTTGTTATTAAGTATTAAACACGTTATACTTTATACAGTCTTAATGTCGTAAATAACCTTTAAATATCTGTTTAATAAATGTGTTTGAAGTATATGTTTAAAATGAACGTTTTTGTTTCTTTTGTATTAGTGAACAGATACATAAAGTCGTGCCGTGCAATTACGAAACACCCTGTATATTTCTCTTAGCTCAGTATTTTATTTTATTTTTATTGGACATTTTTTTTTATTAATTTATAGATTTTAATATAACTTAATTGCTTGTAAACATATATATAAACTATTATACCCTGATACAGTTATTTAGTTTATAGTTATATAGTTATTAAAGGGAATAATAATCCATAGTGTGTGCAATGACTTTTTTAATGTGCAATACTTTTTTAACATTCATAAATTTTTCACAGTACAGTTCTTAAATATAAATTCCCAAAACCCTCTATCCATCCACAGTATCCTACAATTTAAATCCCCAGTCCACACTCTTGAAACTAAATAATGCCATTCATCCCATAGAAATAAATCTTTTGTTCATTCCTTTTGTATCCGATCTCCATCCCTCTAGAATTCCCTACCTACTCATATTCGCCATGCTTCTTTCCTTCTCTCATTCAAATTCCAGCTTATCCAACATCATTTGACACTCTAAACAGACGCAGAAGAAATGTGAATATGCAACTCAATTATCCAAATTTCAATTTAAGATATAATAAGCTATTTTCCCTAATTCTAGCATTGTGGAATAATTAGTTTATTTTAAATTACCTCAACCCTAGTATCTTTTAGGAAAAATCTTTTATTTCTGTTTGTTTTTAATCCATATTTTTTACGTGTATTTAGGTTTTATTTTATTTTATTTAAAAAAAATTAATTAGATGGTTTCTCCGCCAGACATATATATTAATATGTACTATACAACATTGTTATTCTGAAGGGCATAAAGGGCATAGTCCGAGAATAAAGTTTTGTTTTTTTAATTATTATTATATAGTTTTATAAACATTATCGCTGAATATTTTTCCATTAAAAAATAAAATTTAATAATATTATAAAAACAAATTTCAATAATAAAAAATAAAATATTATTTTTTAAAGAAGCTTCAGTTTCAACTGACTGGAAAGCTTTGACAGCTTAACACAAGCATAGATTGAAAAAAATTGCATTTTTTTCGCTCTCAATTACTGGTGAAATCCATCAATGTAAGCCGATATATCAAGCAGTATGAGATTGATTTGCTTCAGAAGCCGTGAAAAAAAATTTAGGCCAGGGATGGAAGTCTATTTTCAAAAGTGGAAAAATCAGCAGAGTAGCAGCAAATAAAAAAAACTGTTTTAAATTTTATACTTATGAATCAACCACAAATAATTATTAGATGAGATATATAAAATAAGTGAATATAAGATTTTTATTTCTGAATACTGCATATGCAACTATCAAATATATTAATGAAAAGTGCATGCGGCTTTGAGATTTGAGATACGGTACTTGGTCGTAAAGTGTGATTTAGTTTTTTTTTTTCTATCGAAGCTTTTGGCACCATTTATCACAAATTATGTTATAGATTATTGAAATAAAATTTAATGATTTTTTTTTATTACACAAAGAAGGTATTAAGTTATGGTAATACGGAATGCTTGTTGAAATACGTCAGTTAAACAGATCAACCACCTATTCTTCAGCTACCATGCTCCTTAATAATATGTTTTATATCTTTATACACCTATACCATATTTTAGTGTTATCCATAATTATTTATGATGTGTATCTTGTATATTGCCATTACTATCTTATGGATGCCAAGCATGGTTCCTCAACGAGCTCTATGAGAGAAAAATTATAACCTGCCAAATAGCAATGGAGAGGAGCATGTTAGGCGTAAGGAAAAGCCTAAAGCTAAACAGTCAAAAAATAAGAAAAGCTAGTGGTGTCACTGATGCAATCAGATTCGTCAAAAGGATGAAATGGCAATGGGCTGGCCATCTAATGAGGATAATTGATAAAAAATGGGTTAAGACATTGACTGAGTGGACCCCATTGGATAGGAAAAGGAACCGAGGCAGGCAAAAAAGATGAGTCGGTGAAATCAAAAAAGCAGAAGGAGTGTTATGGTCACCTAAAGCTAAGGACAGAGAATTTTGGAAGATCAAGTTGAGCAAACTCTTCAACTCAAGTACGGGTAGTTACCGTAAATGACTTAAAGCTCCTGAGGGAAGGTCTATGTACATATACGAGTATGTATATAAAGAAACCATTCATTTTCTGCCAACGTTTCGACCACCATTGTGGGTCATCATCAAGGCGTATTGTAGACTAATGGAAACTCGTTAACCTCTTAACCCAGTTTCCATTCGCCTACAATATGCCAAGATGATGACCCACAATGGGGGGTCGAAACGTTGCACAATGGACAATATGACCGATTTGGGTGGATAAAATTCTGAAACTTTCTATATTTAACCTTTGAGGTCCCATATTACGGAAAAAATATTTTAAAATATAATAAGAAAAAATCATAAAAACTAATTAATTTTTTAACACGATTGGCGAGCGCACAGTGGTCAAACATTAAATTTATCTAAAAGCTAAAACGTCTCTATATTTTACGAAGTCCCTGAATACAGGAAAAAGAATTCAAAAAATCGAATTATGGCTCGGAGTTACTGAAACCTGCTAATAGATGTATTTTATATGATTTAGGAAATTCTTGAAATTATAGATCGTAAAATTTTTCATTCGGATTGTTGTGACTGAAAAAAATGATGTATCACCCAAAATGCAAGAAATCGCAAAAATTCTTTGTAATATTTAAAGACTAGAAGGATTGATGAAACAAATCCTACAAACTAATCCTTGGGATAACTTGGGGGTTATATAGTTTTATTCAATAGCGTTATTCAATAGGGGCACACATTTACTAATTGATAAATTAACTCTACAGGTAGATTGCAATGTATATTCAAAAACGAGTTTGGAAATATAATGTCTTATATGTCTCAGTCATGTCCATTGTTAAATAGAAGCAAAAAGACTTTGCTCTAAATACACATTGAACACAATAAATTACCATCGAATAAAGATAATCCCACTGCCGGTTATTAGGCACTTGTCTGAACAGTAATGATTCAATCATTTACTATTTATTTGTAAACACAGTATGGCGGGAAATATTAGTATTAATGGTCTTGCCAACTAATAATAAAAAGTGAAGCACTGGAAAATTCCAAACTTTTGACTTGACTTTCGTCCACCTAAATGGTTCATTTTGCCCACTGTGCGTTGGCGGAAAATAAATGGTTGAAACTAATCAATTGTTTCACTCACTGACCGCCACCACCGTAATAATTCCTTTTAGTAATTCTCGACGGTCATCAAATTATATCGAATATAAATATTTATATTTATATCAATAAAAACTATTAATATTATTAGGCTGTGTAACTATTACAAGAGAATTTGAGAATACAGAGGCATCAGTTAGCCCGTGATCCGGAACAAGGAAGTTGGTTAGGAGGAACTAATCAAGTCAAAACTCAACTCACTAATTGATAATCCCACCGCACATTTACCGCCTAGTCTACCTTATCCACAGGATTCCTACCTCGCCCACTCTGATCATCTGATTAGGCGCTAGGCCATCATTTGTGAGCTAGCGAAGTAGAATAACAAAGTGTACGCTAGCGTGCCAGATTATCGCGAAACAGGTCGCACATGAATTCTGAACGCTGGACGGAATAATGGGAGTAACGAACAATCTGGGACAAAGATCGCGGTTATATCAGCCCGGGGCTTCCGGAGCTAACTCGGGACTTGTAACCGGCTCCAAACCTTATCGCGAAACTGGGCTGCCTCAACAGGTAGTGTGTCGGGAGGAGCTTTGCGGAGATAAAACAGTCCCAGTTTAGTTATTAGTGAATATATAAAGTGAAAACAGAAAAAATGAAAATTCAGTCAGTCATATGGAATGCCCATGAAAGTGATATTTTTTTTTTAATTCGCGATTTGCTCTGAAATTTCGTTGGAAAGAAGAGTGCATTGTTATTATTGTTTCACTAGCTGTTGCCCGCGTCAATTTTTGTTATGAAGTTTTTAAAAGAATATATTTTAAAGTATTTTTGCGTAAATGATACTTTTAGTTTTATTTTCTTGTGACAGAAGAGCATACTAATTTACACCGCAACCCGATCTTGACAACGCGACATATGGTTGGCCGCGTGAAAAGCAGTCTTGACGTAAATCGATTCCTACGTGTTTAAATGTTTGCGTCAGTGATTTATTAATTGCTAAGGCAAAAGATAACTTAAAGGGAAATCGTATCATTTTAAAATTAAAAGGTAAATAATTTGGAATCATTGCGATGCGAGGTCAATTTCCCACTGATTCTTCACTCCTATTGGTCACAGCGTGATGTTATATAGCCTAAAACCTTATTCGATAAATGGACTATCCAAGACAAAAATAATTTTTCAATTCGAACCAGCAGTTTCTGCGTCCAAACAAACAAACTCTTCAGCTCTATAATATAGTATAGATTTAATTGTAAAAGATCATCACCTTGTAGAGATATGGCATCGTGAATTATGCGATCATTGTCTAAATGTGACTGTAGACTGTAAGAGTTAGTAGCACATTTTTTTTTTTTTTTTATGGACCTGCCATATGTATCGGAGATTCGGAAATTTATGAATATGCTTTATAAAGTTTTCAAAAGATTGATCTATCCTGAAGGAATTAAATTAGTCGTTCTTTTTTTGTCTTTATCGTTGACTTTTTTTTCTGTGTTGATATAGCATGATCAACATATTCTTTTCAATTTCGTTTATCTAATGTGTCGTTAATAATTTAATTTGCAACTGATTTTAATTAAATTAAATACTGAAATAACTATAGATATAAATATCGATATTTTTGATCGGATATTGCACCGGTATTGATAACGTTCATAGTCTAATAGAAACAAAACAAAATAATTTATTTATTTATTTTATTTTATTTTAATTATTGTGATATTTTTTCGCCAATCGCCATTTTCACTTACCTATATATGAAATATATAGTAAGGGAAAGTATTGCGATCATGAAAATTTTCGAATTTCATTTTTCAACGGAAATGCACGTTTTAGGGTTCCCTGAGTCTAAATGACCAAGTCCCGCAAAAAGGTCTGTGTGTTTGTCCGTGAGTCAGCATGTTTGTCGTAAGTCCAGCGTGAAAACAAAAAAACTATAAATCTGAAACTACATATTAAAGATGACAAAACCCCCGATATGTTACAGCAACTTTTCATGAAAATCAGCTAACTAGAAGAGATACTTTATACCACGTATTTTGCACCTTTTTACGATTTTGATTAAACTCTATTTATCGATGTAAAATTTAATATTATGTAGGTTTCTTTCTGATTGAAATAGTCTGACAGGGCTTAAATGCTGATATTTTAAATTTTCTTCCTCTGAAGTATTTTAAATTTTGTAGATTTAAAAAAAAAATCAGCCACATCATCTTATTAGAATCAATAAATTTATTTTTTTTAAACATTAAATCAGAAACATAGATGTATAATAAACCGTTGGAAAGCTAAAGATTTTTGAAAAAATACTATCATATGCTCAAAATTGTAAAAGTTAACGGAGTGTGATGAAAAAGCCGATAAGAACAAACTGATTGTTGTGGATAATAATATAATTGATATTTTAATAAAACACATGTTTCTAGTCAAACTTAATTTTATTATTTCTTTAAAAATGTATCTTAATCTCTAAATGTACTTAAAACTTCTAAAATCGATTTAACAACGGAGGTAAGTGAAAGTCTTGTGTTGCGCGCACCAGATTTTTGACTTATCCACCACTTATACTTTACAAATTGTGGGTAGAAAAATCAGTAGTGTGTCTGGTAAAAAATATTTTAATTTTAAGGCAATGACGGCAAATAATGAAGATTTGGTATTAAATATTGAGTAATTACCAGATAAGAAAAAATGTATGTTACCATTTAATAAAGCAAAATATTTTGGAAGTAATTTCACTTTATAAAGCTTCCTTTTTTCTTTTTTTTTTCAATGCAAATAAAAGGAGGGAATGGCTTTGTTAATTTAAGAGCAAAAAAAAGACATTTTTTTTTCTGCCAGCTAACAGTGAAATGTTCGAGCGTGCTGTCCAATAACCATTAATTTCAATTTTGAATTTTCATTATTCTTGTGCGTACTGAAAACATTTTATTGTCAGATCGGTATAAAACGACTAATGGATGTAAAACATCGCTTTCATTAATTTAAAAGTGTATTTACCCTAAAGAATAATTATTAAATGAAAAGAGATTTTATGCACAAAGTAAGTTTGATTGAAAAATCATTAACATAAGTTATCCCTTAAGTATAAAAAGAGAAATATTGACTGATTCTCTCGATAATTGACTGAATGAAACATTATGAAACTCCTTAAGTTATAAAATTCTCTTAGATATTAAAATTTTTTTTTAATTTGGTAATTTTGCGAATTTCAGACTGAAACCATGAAATAATATCTAGAAGGATTACTAGACAACTATATAATTTTTTAGACTTAGAAAAAATTACCCACGCAGCGAGGAAAATTGTAAAAAAAAATAACAACCAAAACTTTTACCGCGTTATAAAAATAAAGGTTAAATAGAAATAAATTTTCTTTGTATGGTCTTATTTGACAAAAGACTGTTTTTTTTTTTAACTATGAGTACTTTTTAGATCAAGTTGAAAAAAATAAATATATATTGTGTAGGATCCTCCAATATGATAATTTTTTTTTTTTTTTACTTCTATATCAAAAGTCTAAAGTTTTGATTTTATGCTTATTATCATTATTTGTATCTATAATATTTAAGTATGTTGGTATATTTTCTGTTTTATTTCAAATGTTATCATTGTCACTACATACAAAACATTTTCATTATCATATTAATACGTATCTCTTTTGTTCTGATGTTTGTAGCACTGATGGCTCACAAGCTTGAGCCAAAAATTAAAAAAATCAAAAAAAATGACTGAGTCCTGACTATTCCACCTATAATTTTAGAAAGATAAGTAACAAATATTTTTTTTTCCGTGAAAATCGGTTGATCAGTTCAGGAGAAAAAATTGTATGCTTTATTTTGTTTTCCCCTCTGGGGTACAATTACAATGAAATCGAATATATATATATATATATATATATATATATATATATATATATATATATATATATATAAATTACGTAAGACCAATAAAAAAAAAAAAAAAAAATGTGTACCAATCCAAGATAACATTATTTTCAAAAATACTTTTTTACATAATATTGGACTTCTTTTTTTTTTTTTTTTTTTTCTTTTTTTTTTAAGTTGTAAATCAATGGTATAGATTTGGTTTTGATATACGTGGGGGCAGATATTACATGGTTATTACACCAGTTCTTTTCGAAAGCTGCGTATGGAGTACAATAGACAGAGGTTTTTGTTTTTTTCATATCATATTGGAGCTCTATGCATCTTAAAACGTACTCAAATTTTGAGAGGGGTTATTTTATTTTTTTTTTTTTGGTCGGTTACAAAAGTTCATTATTGGAAATAATAAACTGAAAAAAATTTAAATAATAAGCTATTGATTTATAGCGTGTTTTTTCATGTGAACGTGGCCAAGCGCGTAACATAGTTGTGTACCGCATTGCAGTACAGCTAACAAAGTAAAGTTTGAAAAATTGAGGGCTGGGAAAGGCGAAGTGATTATAAATTAATTATTGAGCCTGATGAATGGTTCCAGTTTTGAGCTTCTGTGCCGAGCTCCTGTTAATTCAATGTAAATTAATTGCGCTCAGGTGACTTGAGCTGGAGTTGCACACTATCTCGGCTAAGGCTATAGCTCAAACCTCAACTCGGCCGGAAAATTAACACGTCTAGGACTGAAAAATGTTTAAATACATTCCCAAGCAGAAATTGTGTTTTTTTATTGTTCTTCATGCAAAAGAAATGTATTTTGATTAAATTATATAGCCTTAAATGGGTATTTTTGAAGCTTTCCGATGTATCTTCTATAATTAAAACTTGAGATTTATATAGCTTGATAAAACATAGCTTTATCTATTTATGTTTAATTATTTTTTATGAACATTAAATTTTTAACACTTATAGGTAAAAAAAAAATGTTGCGGGAACACACGACTTTCATTACAGTGATTGTTATATATATATTTTTTTTTTCTTATCCTCCAACTTTATTTACAAATAAATACACAAACAAGCCTAGAATATTTTAAAGGTTATTAAACATTATATCGATATAGCGAGTTTAATCAAAATTATAGAGCCGTTTTTGAGAAAACCGTAAAAATGTGCAAAATGCTTAGTATAAATGGCTCTTCTCGTTCGTAAATTTTGATTTTAAAAAGTTGCTGTAACATATCTTTTCCAGCTAGATAACCACTCACGGACACAGACACAGACAGAATTTGACCCGCTGTCCACAAAAGGGATTTACGAATACCAAAAATAACCGTTTTCAAGGTAAAGGATTTTTATTAAAAATACGATATGAAAACAAGATAATTTTATTCGAAGTATTTACCTTCTTTTTCTACACATTTTTCCCAACGTGACACCAGATTTTTTATTCCCGAACTGAAAAACTCTGAGCTTTAAAGTGAAACAAAATCTGAAAACGTACTTTTCACTTGATCATCATTTTCAAAAAGTTTTCCTTTGAAGATGTCTAAATTCCTGAACAGGTGGTAATCTGTTGGAGATAAGTCAGGAGAATATGGTGGGTGTGGAAGAACTTCGTAGCCAAGTTCTTTAAATTTTTTCACGGTATGTTTTGAAACATGAAGTCTTGCTGCCGCTCAGTGAGATCATGAGGTATCCATGTATCGAGCTTTTTTACTTTCCCAATACACTTTAAATGTCTGGAAACGGTAGATGCACTTGCATATAGTTGTGCTGAGAGTCCTTTAACTGTTTGTTAGGGGTTTTCTTCTACTGTATGTTTGAGGACATCGTTGTCTATTAGGGACGGAGGTCTTCCTCGGGACAAGTTTTCCAAGTCGGTATCCGGTATACTCGGAAATCGCGTGTTTCCATGTTCATATTTGGAGGTATACTAAAAAGTAGGTAATTAATTGGGAAGCTAATGTTTATAATACAAAGGCAGAGGATTAGTAACTGTTTAATTTAAATATGTAAACATTCGGAAGAAAACAACAGAGACCTGCAAAATCCTTTATGTATTTCAGAAACTATAAAAACGGACATTTCATGTGAAACAATCCAATATTTTTAGGGTTTTCGTCAAGCATATAACCTTAATGTATCAATGGCTTATTTTCTTAATTACATGGCTATGAAATAGGGTAATTTTGACATCAAACTTCTTTTTTCTACCTTCACTGAAATTTAGAGATATTAAATAAAATGTGTTTTTCGCGCACAAAATTACATTTTTTTTACTCGACTCATGTTGAGCGTTGGCCCTTAATATATTCGGGAGTCTAATGGTTAAATATGTAGTTTCACTTAAAAAAAAAAAAATATCATCAAAATTGGCGAGTCACATTTGGGATTCTCTATGTAATCCTGATTATGCTTCCTTTATTATAGAATTAAATCACTTCTCACCTCATTTGATTAATTAAACTTAACTAATTAACTCTTATTATTCAGAGAAGCTCCTTAAAATATTCGCAGCGACTCCTTACTAAGAAGAAGGGGGAAGGGTAGAGACAGAGCGGTGGCTGACTTGGCAGGATTAGACATCTGGTCGGGCAAGCATCCAACTCCTCCCTTCAGCCGGGGAATTGTTGCTTTGGGTCGCTTCACGTTCTATCTTTGAATAATTGCTGGTAATTAATTATTGTTTCATCGATCCTACGCCCTTTAGTCAGTGTCTGTTGGAGGAATTGGTGGTTCAAACTGTTACTATTGATTTCAACAGTTATACAGTGTGTTTATAGGTTGTGTAATGGGTAAAAGAAAAATCTAGTGCAAGCAGTACTCGACTTTTACTTACCATAATTGTTAAAGTTATTTGAAAAACTATTAAATTAAATTAGTTTTTTAGGATAATAAAAATCAAAGAATTTTATTTAGTTTCGTTGGAAACATATGTTTTAGATTAAATAATATAACAGTATAAAATTGTTAGAATAGAATAGAATAGAACAAGAAACTTTATTCTGGGACAATGTCCTTTAAGAATAACATTAATGAACAAAATAAAAAAAACTATAACTGTCCAAAAACAATATATAACTACACTTAAATAACAAAAGAAAGAAGAAAAGATTATAATGACATCTCTATGTACATATTCTAGAAATAAACAAATAAGAATTAACATAAATTATAACTTTTACATCTCACTAAAGTAGATACTCTATTCATCTCACATAAGTTGGCATAATAAAGATTAGCTTACATCTGGCTGAAGAGAATGGAAGTATTGAAAGAGAAGGAATTTAAACGATGATAGGGAAGGAGTATGACGGATGTTTGACGGGAGAATATCCCATAAGGTTGTGGAACAGGCTAAAAAGGAGCAATCCTATTTTTTGGCTCTATGGAAAGGAATATAGATGTTGGAGAAACGGGATCTTGTTTCCTGGTTATGGGTTTAGGATTTAAATACCAGGAGGCTGTAAATATAAAATTATTGGTGGGAGTTAAGATATGTAAGAGAAATGATCCGAAGAAATATTGTTTTTGAAAGGTGGGGAATAACCACTTTGACTCGTCGTAGAGGGAGAAAACATGTGACCGTCTCGAGGCACCGAAAACAAATCTTAAAAAACAATTCATTATCCATCTCAATCTGTCCTTGAGCACCTTTGAGAGGCCGCCATATGCCAGGAGTTTACGGGTGGATTGTGGGAGGAGGTGGCGGGATCAGTATAATAATTTGAAGGTACTTATTGATGGACGGGAAATTTGGGCAATTGGGAGTTTCCAGAACAGGTTTATGTCAATGACGATGCCAAGATTTTTTACAGAGAAACTAAAAACAATAGGATGAACATTAAGCAAAATCGGAGGAAGGGTAGTGATAGATCGGAGGGGCGATTTAGAACCCCATGAAGTTTATGCCTTATTCGTCACTTTACATTGCCTTCCACTCTTTTGTGTATCAAATTAATTTTTTTTTTTCCTTTCGTTGGTTATAATTGGTTCAATTTGTATATTTACCCATTTCTTACCACTGCTAGTAAAATGGTATGGTTCATTCTTGGGAATCTACAAAATTAAAGGTACTTTAAAAGAAGAAAATTCAAAAATTATGAATTTAAGTCCTGTCAAACAATTTCAATCAGAGTTAAACATTATATCAGAGCCCTTTAAATTTTACATCCATCAAACAATTTATATGAAAATCGTTTGGGCCGTTTATGAGTAAATATTGAAAAGGTGCAAAATGCGTAGTATACGAAGGCTCCACTTGCAGGCCGATATCGATGAAAAAGTTGCTGTAACATCTCGGGCGTATAATTTGTCCTTAATATGAAATTTTAGTTACTTACAAATTTTCGTTATCGTGGTAGACTATTCTCCTTCCCCCTCCCCCTTCAAAACTTATTCACTTTGACTCAGGAGACCCTAAAAGTTGTATTTCCGGTGAACAATCAAATTCGAAAATTTTCAGGATAGCAATACTCTCTTTCACTACATATTTTATATGTAAGTGAAAGTAATATGTATTGAAGATAGTTTTTTAAATTAGACTTATTAAAATTTAGAACCGTATTATTGAATACAGCTAGTGAATTTGAGGAAAGTATTAAAGAATACATGATACACTTGGAGAGGCATTTGGCAGGACTGTAAAAGTATTCTAAAAATGTAGGTTCAATAGCCATATTTATTTGATCCACCTAGGAGGATTATCAAGAATTGAATAGGATTCAAGGACAAATCAGGGAGAGTTGAGGACTTTACGAAGGATTTTGATAACAATAAAATAGTAGGTTTCTATTTCTTCCCCAAAAAAAAAGTTTATCACAGTAAAACTTTAACGAGTCAACGTTTCGGGGGCCTTCCTCATCATCAGGACTCACTAAAATACATCAATAATTAATAACTAACATCAAGATACACTATTTAATATAATAACTTAAAAACATTAACAAAATTCACATAACAACGTTACATAAAAATAATTTTTTTATTCACCTGAGTTGTCTAAAAGTTAAAAATCCATTTTTAATTAAAAATATTGTCAAAATCGTCTTTAAAAATTAAAATAATAACGAACAGGGAACAACAATCATCCCACTCACATTCTTTGGCCTCTTATGGATTGGGGTCATCCTATTTACGGTAAAGGTACAAACTTAATTATTATTTAAATAGGTCAACAATGCAAGTTTTACAATTTTAACTTTTCTATTGCATCGTATAGTGAGAACATAGGTGTTTTGAATCTGTTTTATAATTTATTGTATTTTTTATATTTTGTTATGTATATAGGTTCTATTGTTTTTCTATTAAAACTATATTTTTCTATTTCCAAAATTTTAGGTTTTTCAAAATCAAAATTGTGGTTAAGTTGAATACTGTGTTGTGCCAATGCTGTGGTATTTATATATTTTACTATTTTGGCAATTATTGCTGTGCTGTTTTACTCTTGTTATCTTTTTTGAGGTGGATTAGCAAGAATTGAAGAGGATTCAAGGACAAAATAGGAGAGTTGAGGATTTTGGATAGTAAGGACAGTAATTCGATGGCTTAGTAGGGCTCCAAAGTTAAATTTCATAAGGCCAGATTTACCTCATGACATTGTAGATAGATGGGCCAGGTAAGTGAAAGATTTAATCATTTGTGTAAGCGTTGAAGTAGCCAAAAACGGCTACTTTTTCTTGCAGTTTCTTGTCGATTCAGTCTTGTAATATTATTCCAAGTTATACGTTTTTCACGATTATGTCCAAGAAATCTGTTAAACATGGGCGAGGGGATTGATAAATATTTATACTAATGTACTTTCTCAGTTTACATAAAAAATACTGTCTTTGTGTTATTTTTGTAAATATTTTTAATGTAAGAATATTTTAAAAATCTAATGAAGTAATCAATTTTCTACCCCATTCATAAACAAAGCTCATCTCTGAACTAATTAATGCATTCATTATAATTTATGTATTCTAATAATGCATAATTATTATACGATGGAGTGTTTTTTGTGTTCAGCCATTAGGAAAAATTAATGAAGTACCTACAGGAAGATGTGGCTGATTATTTTTCATAAAAATAATAATCAGATATACAACATAAAATTACTTAATTTGTTTATTTATTGATAAATAGTTTTTAAAAACGTATTGAAAAAATCCGTGCTCACATACACGTCTGTTTCACTTACCTCCGTTGATAAATTCAATATAATAATTTCTAAATACATTTAAAGGTGAAATAAGGTTAAGAAATTAATTACATTGAATTTCGACAGAAATATGTGTTTTATTAAACAATCTATTATATTATTAGCTACAGCAATCAGTTTTATTTGCTTTTTATCACTCTACATTCATTTTATAATTTTGTGTGTAAGATAATATTTTTTTCTAAAATAATAAGTAATAAGAGCAAAAAAATACATTAAAACAATATATTTGGTCTTTTCTCCTTTAGTTGATTATCAAATTCGTTAAACTTGTGTATTTAGCTATTTCTTAAGGCGGCGATACACGGTGAGAAATAGGGTATCTGTAGGTGAGTTGAAATGGCGATATTCGCGTCGTTAAGCGCTCTGGAAAGTTGGTGGAAGTAAATATCGTGATAGTTGATGTACTATATCACACTTTCAGCTACTTTCCATAACGATAATTCATAAAAATTTCATTTGTTTATATTATTTGGGTAAAACTTTAACTAAAAATAGTTTATTTATATTTATATATATTTAATTGTGTTTCTAGATTCCAAAACCATAATTTTATAATATGTATATTTTCACTGTTTGGATATTACATTTTAATTCTATAGTTATTTATTAGATATTATATTATATATATTTTTGTATTATAGTTTGAGATTCATAATATTTTTTTTTTACGTTAAAATTCGAAATAGAAATAGAAAAATTAAATGTGATTTTACAAAGCAATGTTCCCGTCACTTGTCACTTGTGTTGTTGTTGACGCTTGTAGTTGGTTAGAAAGTAATTTTGTATAAAAATGTCCAAATTATTTTTAGACATTACTCTTATTATTATTAAAACAAGATGACAACAATTGAACATTCATCTTTACATAAGAACTTGGTAACCTAACAGAGCTAACCAACCTTTTCAACAACTTTCCTGAATAATCAGCTTAAGTTGTAAAATCTAATAATGGCCTTTAATTGAAACCAAATATTGATTGCATATTTATATTATCCTTGGTATAAAAGTAGAAAATGTTCTTCTTTATAATAATAGTATTTAATTAAGGATTAATAGTATATTAATTAATCACTAGAACATACCTTTATAATCTTTATTTAACTATTGATCAAAAATAATTATTATAACATTTTTTAATTTTTCTACGTATAGGCCACGCCTTATCTCCAGGGACACTCTATAACAATATATATTATCTTGACTTCATCAATTTATAAATATTATTTATTTTCAACTTATTTTTAATGTAGAGTGACGAAAAGAGGATAAATTGAGGTAATTATTGTACATAAAAATCTGGTGCGGGCAACACACGACTTTCGCTTACCTCCGTTTTTAGAATCTATTAAAGAATTTTCAAAATACAGTAGGTGTTTCTAGGATTTTTTAATGGGAGTAAAAACTCCTTAGTTACGCCGTCCTTCGGAGGGGACGTTAAAAGGTGGTCCCGAGCCTGTGCGATGCCAGGCACTCGTTAAAGATCCCTATCCTAATAAAACCTGGATAGGCAAAATTTAGGACTCCCACTGCAGCACAGCATCGTCCGATTAGCCATAGTAGCATAAAGTGACGTTAAATAAATAAACAAATAATCAAAATACAGTTAGAGATAAAAATGAGTGAAACCTTAAAGAATTAATTAAATGGAATTTTTATAGAATAGAAACGCTTTTTTTATTAAAAAAATCTATTATACTATTCTTTTTATCACTCTCTATTAACTTTTAAAAGCTTGTGCATGAGATAATATTTTTTCTAAAATCTCAAGCTTTCCAACGGTATATCATACATGTATATTACTGTTCTTATGTTCAAAAACAAAAAAATTGCATTAAAAATATTTTTTTTCCTTTAGTTGGGTATCGAATTCATTCAATTTATATATTTACCTGTTTTTCATCAGTGGTAACAAGAGAACAAAGTTATTTCTAAAGAATCAACAAAATTAAAGGTAATTTAGAATAAGAAAATTTTAAATATCGGCATTTGTCTGACAGGGTATAAAATATATGCCCTGTCCGACCATTTTAATCCGAATGAAACCTAAATGATATTAAATCCCATTAAACTTTACATTGATATAGTGAGTTTAAACAAAATCGTCGGAACCGTTTTTGAGAAAATCGTAAAAAGGTGCAAAAAAATAGTATATAGTGGCTCTTTTTAGTAAGCTTAATTTGATGAAAATGATTTTGTAACATCTCGGGCGTATAATTGTCATAAATATGAAATTTCAGTTTCATAGGACTTTTTGTTTCCGCCTGGAAGTTACACACACACACACCTTTTTGCGGGACTTGGTTATTAGGACTGGTTAGGAGACCCTAAAACGTGTATTACCGTTGAAAACTGGAATTCGAAAATTTTCACGATCGCAATACTTTCTCTTACTATATTTAGTAAGTGAAAGTAAACATTTTATACTGTTATATTATAATATTTAAAACATACACTGGCTCAAAGTGAAATTGATACACCCAAGCAAAAATGTTTCAACCTTAGTTTTATTCCCCTAATTATTAAAATAAATTAAATTACTACTTATTTTTATTAACTTATAAACACTTTATTGTATTAATAACAAGAGAAATGGAAATTAAATACTTAAACAAAAATTACGGGTTAAATTATAAAATTTTGTTAAAAGTTACATCAAAATGAAAATGATACACCCTACTGTTTACCTTTTAATCTGACCTTTGACCCATCTATTCATTAACATCGATATTTGTATACTCGGAAGGAATAATCCTTTTAGTTTTGATTCAGATTTCATTCTGTTAAGTCTAAAATTTCACAATGGGAGCTCACTCAACTGTAAAAGAGCGCTAACTGATTATTAATCACCATAAGGATGGCAAGTCGATCAGGCAAATAGCTCAAATGGTCAAGAAAAGTCATTCTATGATTCAGCATATTATAGAAAGATTCAGGAAAAACAAAACGGTTCAAAAACAAATTTGAGTAAGTCCAAAAAAAAATTTTTACAATTGCTGATGAGAGGTGGATTGTTTATCAAGTGAAGAAAAATCCCAGAATTAGTGCCCCGAAACTAACTTCCGAAATACAAAAATATTTAAATAAAACAGTGAATCCAGAAACTGTCAGGATCGTGCTAAGAAAATATAAATTTCACGGGAGGGTTGCAAAAAAAAATCAAAAAATACGTGTTGAATTTGCCGAAGAGCATTAAAAAAAGAATACTACATTTTGGAACAGGGTCTTGTTTACTGACGAATCGAAGTTTAACATATTTGGATCAGATGGACGGTGCTATGTGTGGAGGAAGGCAGGAGAAGAACTGAAAAAAAAAAAAGTCTTCAGCCCACAGTTAAACATGGAGGTGGTGGGGTAATGGTTTGGGGCTGTATGTCAGCTGCTGGAACTGGCAGCTTACATTTCATTGATGGTATAATGAATAAACATTCATATATTGACATTTTGAGGACAAATTTAAGAGAAAGTGTAGAAAAATTGAACATAAAAGACAATTTTATTTTTTATCAGGATAACGATCCGAAACATACGGCACATTTAGTGAAGGAATGGTTGACATTCAACTGTCCAAAAGTCTTGAAAACCACACCACAATCACCTGATCTCAATGTGATTGAGAACCTCTGGTCTAAACTAGAAACATAAATAAGGAATCACAAACTTTCCTACAAGGAAGACTTGAAGGAAGCATTACTAGAAGAATGGGGTAAAATCTCTCCGGATTACACAAAAAAATTGGTTGAATCCATCCCAAACCAGCTTACGGAAGTTATTAGAAGTAAAGGTTTACCAACAAGATACTAGGATGTGAAGAAAAGGTTTAAATATGTAAATCATAAGAGGTGTATCATTTTCACTTTGACGTAACTTTTAACTAAATTTTATAATTTAACCCATAATTTTTGTGTAAATAATTAATTTCTATTTCTGTTGTTATTTATAATAATAAAGGGTTTATAAGTTAATAAAAATAAATAGTGTTTTAATTTCTTTTAATAACTATGGGATTAAAATTAAGGTTGAAACATTTTTTCTTGGGTGTATCAATTTCACTTTGAGCCAGTGTATGTTTCCAACGATACTGAAAGTAATTCTTTAAAGTGCTTATTAAAACTAGTTTTATTTATAAATTCATAAGTTTATTTTAACAAATGAGGTAAATAAAAGACGTGTGTTTCGATACCCAGATTTTTTAAACAAAGATACATATATCTGTATATTCATTTTCTTGATTCAATATTGCGTTTGGAAGGAAAATGAAATGATTGTATATACGAGTTTATTTTACTTACCCTCCGCCCAAAGAAGCGGGTTATATTTATCATTTCTTTCGTACTAAATACATGTTAAAAGTTTGATATAATAGTTGTTAACTGTATTGCTCTCAAAGGCAGTATTGGTCTAAAATAGGTAGAAGCCACAATTACTTGAGTAAGACACCGCCTTTGATGTTGCCGTCCCAACTTCCGGGGGAAAGGGGGTTCACAGTGTTTACATAATCAATACATCCCTCCTGTTTATGACTTAGTTAATGAGGATAATAATGCCAAGTTAAAGAAGAAAATTTCATATAAATATAAAAAAAACAACATTTTATTATGTTATTTAGGAAACCAAACCCCCCTACATTTTTTTTTCACTAAGTTGAAATGAATATTATATATATATATATATATATATATATATATATATATATATATATATATATATATATATATACTTGCTGATCAGGCTTGTTCAAGCGTAAAATTATATTTAGTGAATATTTTGGTAGTTAAATAAAAATAACTAACGTATTGTAAGTATTTGAGGATGCGAATCCTAGGGGTACCTGCAGGTTTGAACCCGGGACCTTGGGTATATGAGGCTGTTATGCTAACCACCATGCTATGATCTTAACTCCGCTATGATTTTAATATCTACAACAATCTCTAATTTCAATCCGTTTTTCACCACTCTCAATTACCTTTTACAACTGTGTGTATCAGATATTATTTTTAATAAAATATTTAGCTTTTCAACGGTGTATTATACGCCTATATTATTATTTAATATTAAAAAAAAATGTGCGGGTAACACACGACTTTCACTTTCAAAGATTAAATAATTATTAAATAAGGGGTTACCAGTAGCATGGTGGTTAGCTCAACAGCCTCATATGCCAAGATCCCGGGTTCAAACCATAGGATTTTT
This sequence comes from Piezodorus guildinii, assembly GCA_023052935.1. Lineage (NCBI taxonomy): Eukaryota > Metazoa > Arthropoda > Insecta > Hemiptera > Pentatomidae > Piezodorus > Piezodorus guildinii. Next base: position 45,944,604 of record CM041298.1, read on the forward strand.
TAATGGGAGTATAAAAACCATAGGTATGTTGTCCTCCGGAGGAGAGATTAAAAAGTGGTTATTAAATCCTGCATTTATTTCCCGACAACCCAATATTTGATAGATTAAATCAACTACTTAATTGAAATAGGAATATTTTATTGTAAGCTCTACAAGTGGGGTGAATATCGAGAAGAGATAATGAAGAAGATAGAAGGCGGAGGAGACTCAACTGATTGCTATTGTTGCTAGAGCTGGCAGTTAGCTGCTCGGCTACAACAAAAGCTAGCCCTGACTTGGCCAGCAATTAGCAACAACTTGCTTCCTAACTTCTCCCCAACTTCATCCGTCTCTTGTATCAACACTTTCTTTTCAATTATAAGGAATAATTTATAAACAAACAAGTTCAGGAAACATTCGTATAATACGTCGATTAAATATTTGTATTTTGGATCACCTGTACCAGGGTGGCTAGCATAACAGCCTCCTATGTCAAAGGTCACGGGTTCAAACCCGCAGGTGGTCCTAGGATTTTTTAATTGGAGTAAAAAATCCTTAGTTATGCTGTCCTTCGGAGGGAACGTTAAAAAGTGGTGCCGGGCATGTGCGATGTCAGGTACTCGTTAAAGATCTCCATCCTAATAAAACCTGGATAGGCAAAATTTAGGACTTCCACTGTAGCATCGTACCGATAAGTAAATAATAAAAAAAAATAAATTAGGATCATAGATTATTTAATAAATTGCATGTTTTTATCGAGGCTCAATGTAATTATTTTTTTTTTGAGCTCTTTAAGTGATTTTAACAGCCGAGGGGATTTAAAGTCGTGTGTGGCGTCCACCTGATTTTTTATTTTTTTTTTGTATGCCCCCCGTTCCACTAATGCAGTTTTCTTAATTTCTTATATTATTTTTCAATTGCTTAGCCACAATACATATCAAATAGTAATTAGCCGCGTGTAAAAGGGGCCACATTTGTGAGCCGTGGACTTGATAATATTGGGATTGGCAGACGTGTAGCCGACGGAATCGAAAGCCTTTCATTAAGGCGCGCTTCCCTCAACATGGGCAACATTAGGAGCGGCTTTGGAGAGTGATCAGAAAATTTCAATTTGCCGAGGCTTGCGGGACAAAGTGGGGACACGAACGTGAGCCCAGGCCAAATTAGATCAAGAGTTAGCCGCTGTTTGTGTACTCGGCTCAATTTGTGTTCCATCCCTTCCTTGTCGTTTCCCTTCCCTCCTCGTTCCACCCCTCCCTCTTCGTTCCCCCTCCCACCCTTCCCGTTCTTCTCTGAGGGAATTAGACCCGCTTCGGAATAAGCTTGTAATAGGAGGAACATTCTGAAAGCGACTGTAAAGGCCAAGTATAGATGCTCTAAATGTTCGCGCCTTAATTTAAAATTAAATTTGTTTTAAAAATTGTTTGTCAGATACTCATTTTTCCAAAATTAAAAAAGTAGTCAAATAAAAAAATAAAAAAGAGCTGAGTAACTACGTCACAAAGACCGACTGCTTTTCTAGAGCAGATGTATCTCTGAAAACTGCATAAAGTAATATATATTTAAACACTGTGGGATCACTTCTTAATGGAGTAAAAAATCCTTAGTTATGCCGTCCTTTGGAGGGGACGTTAAAATGTGGTCCTAAGCCTGTGCGATGTCGAGTGCTCGTTAAAGATCCCTATCCTAATTAAACCTTGATAGGTAAAATTCAGGACTCCCACTGTAGCATCGTCCGATTAGCCATTGTAGTATAATAATAATAATAGGCTTACCGAACCCGAAGGCTCGATGCCGATACCACCAAACTTCGCCTGCACAGACTCGTCCATTGTTCACCGGTCAAGCCCAAGCCCCCGAGATCAGCCTTAATGCAATCCTCCCATCGACGCTTTTTATTAACACACTTGTATTTAGTTGTATAGTTTCCGTGTCTTCACCTAGTAGTACCAAATCAACGGCATACTCCAAAACCGGAATCTTGTCCCCCATATTTAAGCCTTTCTCGGTACACATTGTAGCATAAAGTGACGTTAAATAAATAATCAAACAAACATAAGAATAAGAACAGTAATATTTAAATACTCAATTGTCTGAAACCATTGGAGTTGATTTCCAAGGGTGTCGTGTTTGTCAATCTTATAATAGAACTAGCCATGCATTGGAATATTTAATAACTAACAGCTGTTAATAAATTACGTTATTATTATTAAAATTGACTAATAAATATCCATTAAAGTTAGACCTATTGACACAATGCCAAGAGCTATGAATGAGGATACTGAGGGTCTGATTACTATTAACATACAACATTACATAGAAGTGCCTGGCATTAGGACACGCTGTATCGGCGAAGAGGAATTCACCTTTAGCTTCCCTTCTTGGTTTCTTCCTCCAGTATCTGGATCGTCTCTTCTCTCTTTGGTTCTGATCTTGACTACCTTCTCTCTCTTACTGATTCACCTCTCCCATCCGTAGCTGAAATCCGATCTCCTTTGTTTTTCCCGTTCTCATCTTCACTACCTTCACTTCATGTTTTTAAAAATACTATTATTTGGAAAATTGTGGAAGTCTCTATAAGACAATAGGCAACGTGAGGCGTGGCTGATACGATAAGCCCTCCAGTAAAGGAGGGTGTGTCAGGCAACCAAAGTTAATAATATCTGAAATCTATTCTACTTGAAAAAGTGAAAGGTTACGACCTCATGGTAATGGAAGTGTCAAAAGATCTTTAAGAGGAATAGTCGACAGCAACAGCAAGGGTTGATTACAGTCAGAACGATTTTAAAGCAAAAAATGTTCCAGAACAATCCACTACATAAGAAGACAGCCAAACATCGAAGCACACTCCCAACGAAAAAGTCAAATAATCTGGTCGATAATTAGCATATTAAAACAACACAAAAAAAAACAAAAAAAAAAAAAACACTAAGGTCGCGTTACTTGAAAAATAAATTATCACAAGATTACATCTACGAATTTGAATGTTTAGTTTATATTTAAACTCAGGCATTTTATTTTCAGGTTAAGTAGAGGTCAAACGTAAGTCCACATTGGCTTTATGATAGTCATGTAGATGAACTTTTTGAGGTAAATGGAAGTTTTGAGCGTTCGTTTATTAAGTGTTTATATTGTAATAAGAATAACCTATATTTGTACATATAACAAAAAAAATATATACAAAACTTTCTATTTCGTTAAATTCTCAGTTGAGATTTTAAGTTCGTTTGGTTGAATCTTTCAATAGATTTACTCTTGCAACCACTCAAACTGCAACTGTCCCATCCGTTTCCATTCTTTCCCATTAAATGCCACTCTCTTCCAGGTCACCCCTCCACAGCTCTTCTTCATCTCCTTTTCGCAGTCTGTCAGTGGACGTCCTCGCTTCCTTGAGTACTCTCTTGGATACCACTCCATAAGTTGTCTGGTTCATGTTATAATATTTCTTAGGATAACATGTACGGACCAAGTGCACTTCCTTAGATAGACTTTTTCACAATCTCTAGGAGATTCATGGATTTCGGTTTTTCATCGCCCAAAATAATAATTGTTGAAGTTGCCGAAAACGGCAAGCAGTTTCTTGTCGTTTTATTCCTGTTTGAGGATTCTAAGTTAGACATTTATCAAGATGAAGTCAAAGCTATAGGATTTGTTCAACAAGTACGAGAGGAATATAGTTAAAGGATACTGTAAGGAAGTGCATTAATTTTATGATGATAATAACTTTGTATTTTATGGGAGACCTGTCCTGTAGTGGCTACCATAACGGCCTTTTATGTTCAAGTTCGCGAGCTCAAACCCAGTTTTTTAAAACGTATGACTCAATGAGATTCTGTAGATTAATAAAATGGGTCTCTGGATATTTTAAAAGTACAGTATGAGGTTTGATTAAATATGTTTTGGTTGTGAATAATTATTGAAATGATATGTTTCCAAGAAATTTTAATTTGAGACTAAGTTACTTAAACAAACTATGTTAGGGTTACTTAAACAATAAATCTATTATGAATATGAATAAATATCAGAATTAATGGAAATTAATTGCTGTGGGGTTGAACTTGGATACTGAAAAGTGTTGGAAATCTTATTTTTATTAATATTTCATTAAAAAGATAATATTTTTTTCTACATGAAAATAAGAAGTTCAGAGAATTTTTTCATTATGCGTTCTAGTGTTGGGTATGTTTTGACCATAAAACGAGAAACTAGGCAGTAAACCCGGATCGTAGTTCTGGAAAACTTTGCTTTCTGCTTGCCATGATTGCATTAGAATAGGCTTTATACACCATTAAAAAAATTCTAGAGAACTAATTTTACTTAAACAGATCAAACTGGTAAGGATTTTGTGAACTAAGAATGACTAATCGGCAGTCAGTTCAGAGTTGGAATGGAAAGCCCAAAGCAATGAATGATGAGTGAAAAAAGTACATAATAGATAATGGCAATCCTGTCTTCAGTGAAGGAATGTGTGATGTACTGCGGCGTTTTAAAGATGAATAGAAAAGACTTTTCTTGAATAAGGAAGAATACCACACCGTCCAGGACCAGCAATACTTCATTTTTCTCGTTACCTCTAATGTGACAAATATTTATTACATTACAACATTCGTGTTACTAACCTGATCTCCGTCGTAGCTCCAGGAACCGAATTTCATGAAGCAAGTCTGTTGGTCGAATGGGAAGTACCTAACATCGATCTCACAGGAGGACTTGAAAATGGCAGGCGGGGTCCAGAGAACCTTCCCTGTGTGATGGAGCACAGCCTTGGTCATCGTGGTAACCACGTACTCACCATCTGCACTGAAAAAATAAATATCATAATAAAAAATTTTTATAATTGTATATAATACTATGTTTATAGTGTCTTGATCTCAGAATAAGCAATAGCCTGCACTGATCGATGCAAGAGGCTACTCATCTCTCTACTCTAAAAATAGCATATGTTTTTGACTATAGATCTCTCTTTCAAACATTATTTACACTTCTTTATTATTGAAGTGTAACGCCTTATAGTGTGACTAAGAATAACTGACTACTTTGGATAACGTCAATACAACGGAAACGCGTTACGGATATGACTAGATCTTTTCTTTATTTTCCGGTTAGTCCAGTTAGGGGATTACGATTAGAGATTAGTTTGAAGCACATTTTAATTTCTTACCCTTCTTTTAAAGAATATAATCTGTTCATAAAACGCTGTTTTCGTTCTCATGTCCACTTGGTTCCAGTTTTTACATTATTTTTTTCGAATTGGAAACAACCCTTCATGACTTTAAATATTTCTCTGTTTGGTATTTCTTCAATTTCGATTCCAGCTCGTTCAAAATCTTCTTTTACTTCCTGAATCCGGTTATAGCCGTATTTATTTCGAACAGCTGTAGCCTAATTCCTTAACTATCCTGTTTCCTTCCATCCTCCAAACATGCCCGAAATATTTTAATCTACTCTTTCTGATGGTTTGATCATCGGCTCATTGTTCCGGTAAATCTTTGTTACTTCTTAATCTGTGCTCTTCTTCACTGTTTTTGTTGGTCCCATAACGTTTATTTAAAATTTTTCCCTCAAGTCAAGAGTTTTTTTCCTTTTTAATCTCTCCTTTACGGGTTTTTAAAAGCTTTTTGTATAAGATATATATTTTCTAAAATACTTAGCTTTTCAACTGTATATTATATATATACAATATATTATATATATTATATATATATATATATATATATATATATATATATATATATATATTTCTTCTCTTAAACGCAAACAAAAATTACATTAAAAATACTTTTGCTTTTTTCATTTTCAGTTGATTATTAATTTCATCAACTTATGTATTTTGCCGTTTTTCATTAATGCTAACAACGTGAAATGGTAATTTTTTTTAATCTACAAAAGTAAAGGATAATTTAGAGGAAGAAAAATTTAAAATATCGACAAAGCCCTGTAGACTATTTCAATCAGAATGAACCTACCTATTAAAGCCAATTAAATTTTACTTTGATATAACGAGTTTAATCAAAATCCGTTAGATCCGTTTTTTTTTTTTTTAGAAAATCGTACAAAAGTGCAAAATTCATGGTTTAAAGTGGGTCTTCTGTTGGGCTGATTTTGATGGAACATCTCAGGCATAGACGCCCTTAAAATATGAAATAGAAGTTTTATACAACTTTCGCGCTAGACTTTACACAAACACGGACACGCAGAGCTTTTTGTGGAACTTTTGTTTGGACTTAGGGACACTAAAAAGTGTATTTTCGTTAAGAACTGGAATTCGAAAATTTTCAAGATCGCAATACTTTTCCCTACTATATATGAAATATTATTCCATATGTAAGTGAAAGTAGAAATTAACTCATTTCAGCTTCTAAAGTTAATACTTTTTTTTTTTTTTTATTATTTCGTCTTTTGTCATTTCTTTCTGCAATATTTCCAGTAGACTGCTCAACGTCTTTGAAGAAATCCTTTGGGACAAAGGATGAAATATATTGGAATCCGCTGGAGAAGAAAATATTGGCAGTTTGCGGTTTACCGTTGATCGTTATTAAAATACACTTTTATAAGTTTAATGAACAGTAATATTAACAAGGTACTTTATTATAAAAGATGATTGAAACCATTTCTATCTAGAACAATTCCGTTAACCAGGTTGGTGTAACTGAGTTGTAAAAGCGAATCACCAAAGGCCAATAAAGTTCCTACGTTGTTATATTCGAAGATTTTATTATTATTGAGAAGGGTTTATTTCAGAATTTCATGAAACTGTTACTATCACAATTTCATTACATAAAAGGCGCCTGGAACTTTGTAGAGGACGTTTATTAGATTGGCTAAATTATAAGCCATTTACCCTGATTATGCTGGGAGCCGACTCGTAATTACAATTATAATTTAATCAGTGTTACATTCCCTGTAATTAATGCATTCGAAAGAATTGTAAAAAAAAAAAAAGAAAAAAATATAACTGCAGGAATTGGAAAAATTAATTAATTTCTTAAGTAGTAATAATAAGAGGAACTAACTGTATGGATCATAAAATAATAGGCCGCTACCTTTGTGCGACAATTTGTGGCTAAACTATTTGTCACTTTTTCTTTTTTGTTTTGTTTATTGTTTTCAATTAAGTAATTAAAATTTAAAGGCTTACGTTTCAAGATACGTAGAACCCGAATAACGAATAAAAAAAAAAATATAGAAAAATCAGTTTGTACACCTTCTACGGCTTATCTTCGAAACTAACAGAACCATTTTTTTTTTTTTTAATTTGGCACAAAAATAAATGGACTTCCAACGATGATCCTAGACGTGATATCAGCCAATTCGTTTTAAAATAATAGCTTGCATATACAATTCTGCCACACCCGCCCTACTCTCCAGAAATCTCGCCTACGGATCATCTTTTTTTTTATACCTGAACTATCACTTTTTTTTTATGATGATTTGACTTTTTTGATGATACCCTACCAATCGTCGTAATATTTCCTTGCGTCATTCCTATACCAAGAACTCCAATCCCGTCGTCTATCATACATTTTTGACCTTCTACGATTCAAATCTTCTGTCCTTTCCGGTTCAGATTTATCGCGGTCCTCCGAATTGCACATTTCGACAGATCTTTTCTCATTCGATCCTCAATCCTATGGAATTCTATTTCTCCATTTATCCGTCATCTCGACTATGTTTCTACATTCAAATCCTGAATATTTAATCATTTAATTAAAGGGAAGAGCTGTCTATCTGATTTTTGGACCTGGTAAAGGCTTTCAACAGAGTAGAAAGGAGGATATCGAGCAAGCCCTGTCTGAAAGACAAGTATATATAGGCACGATCCTGGCCGTGTAGCCTCTACGTCAAGACGAGAAATGTTGTAAGAACAAGCAACAAAACCTCCAAGGAGTTCGAGACGGCCCGGGAAATACGCCAGGGATGCAGTCTAAGTCCTCTCCTCTTATATTAGTTCTTGACCAGACGCTAAGGAACAAAACCAAGACTACGACCATTTCAACTCGGATATAGGAACCTGCAGCCTACTCTCTTTCACTACGCTGGCATTTGCTGACGACCTCGTCTGATTGCAAGCCAATGATCGGGACCTACAACGAATGCTTGTAATTGCATTGTAGTATTGCACAAGAGGAACTGTCTCACGTCAATATGAGCATAAATCCTCAAAAGATAAAATGCATGAGAGTAGGTAGAAAATAACGGCAAGTAATGAGAATCCTGAAATTGAAGGGAAAGTTTTGGAGCAGGTCGATGATTTCAATACCTAGGAACGAAGTATCGAAGTAGAGACTATATCAGAGGCTGGGAGTGGCTGGGGGAATGTTCCACGCAGTAAGGAGAGGCTTTCTTAACAAAAGAGAGGTCAATAAGAAAACCAAACTATCAGTGTACAGATCGACTTTGCTGTCCTACTGCTCTGACCCTCACATCAAAGCATAGGAGCGAGATACAAGCAATGGAGATGAGGTACTTACGGAAATTTGAAGGAATGACCAGGAGAGATAGGATGGGAATACGACTGTCAGGTCAATCTTTGAGGTACAGTGTGAAACTCTGAGGAAAATAAGCTGAGATGGTTTGGCTACCTCCTTCGAATGGATCCGAGTAGGACTCTTATGATGATCTATGAATCATAGGTAAAAGACAGAAAGCCTGGAGGAAGACCTCGGACCACTGGGAAGAAGGAGTAAAAGAGGCATTCAGGAAGCGTGAGCTAGATTGGAAGAGGAGAAGAGGAATATGCGGTCTAAGCTCTACAGAGGGCATTCCTCACACTGCGTAGCGTTAGAGAGGACAAACATGATGATGATGAATTATTAATTTCCATATATTATTTAATTTACTGTAAGACTCCAAAGCACATTTTGTACATCTGTATATTCTATTTTAAAAGGACAAGTCCCAGTATTATAAAGAATTTATTTATTATTACTATCTATTTATGTGACACAAAAATTTAATTAACAAAAGAAATTATAAAACGCATTTTTGGAGTTTATCGATTCTTAATATGAAAAAATCGTATTCGAGGGAATGTACAAGTTGCCAACACGTCGCACAGTGGAAAATATGACCGATTTAGGTGGACGAAATTCTAAACCTTTTCCATGATTACGGAAAAAAATTATAAAAACTAATTAACTGTTTGACACGATTAGCGAGCTTACAGTGGTCAAACATCATAATTATTTGCAAAAATCTTAAACTCCCCTACATTTAAAGACCGTAAATATGAGAAAAATAATACAAAACATCTAATTATGGTTTGGAGTGGCTTAAACCTGCTAATAGATGTATTTTAAATCATTTAGTAAACTCTTTAAATTATAGATTGTAAAACTTTTGATTCGGAGTGTTGTTAAAAAAATAAATGGTAAATGGTAAAAAATTAGGTTTTACCCAAAACACAAAAAATCGTAAAAATCCTTTGCAGTATTTAAAGACTAGAAGGATTGATGAAACAAAACCTACAAACAAATCCTTGGGGTAAGTTGGTGGTTATATAGTTTTTCGTTATTGAATAGGGGCGTACATATATAAATTGCTAAACTAACTCTACAGTCAGATTGAAATGTATATTCAATAACGAGTGTGGAAATATGTCTTACCCGTCTCAGCAATGTCCATTGTTAAATAAAAGCAAAACCACTTTGCGCTGCACACACCTTAAATATAACCATCGAAATGGCCATCGAATAATGTTAATCCCACTCCCAATTATTAGGCACTTGCGTGAACAGGAATCATTCACTCATTTACTATTTATTTGTAAGCACGGTATTACGGGAAATATTAGTATTGAGCGTCTTACCAACTAATAATAATAAGTTAAAGAACTCAAAAATTCCAAACTTTTGACCTGACTTTTGTCCACCGAAATTCATGATTTTTCCGTGTGAGCGTCGGCAGAAGTGCAGTATTTTTTATATACGTGTATTAAAGCAGTTCTAAATATTTGTTTTTTAATTATAAGAAATAATTTATAAACAAACAAGCTCAGGACATGGGGGTCTGATGTTTGTCCCATGCTTAGCGAGCTTTGATCGGAAGCTCCCATGCTCCGTGAGGAACTGTGAAACTCAGTAGTCCGGGAGGATCCATGTTTTTTCCAGTCTTGATACGACGGTGGGGAAATACTTCCTTAGATCAGCACCTTTTTAATTGGAGTAAAAAATCCTTAGTTATGCTTCCCTTCGGAGGGGAATTAAAAAGGTGGTCCCAACCATGTGCGATCTCAGATACTCGTTAAAGATCCCGATACTAATTAAACCTGGATATGCAAAATTTAGGGCTCCTACTGTAGCATGGTTCGAGTAGCCACAATAAACAAACAAATATTTGTATTGTATGTACGATTCCGGGGTCAAACTCTGATGGTGGAAGAATAATTATTCATTCAGTTATTTCAGTTCGTTGGAAAAGGAGGGAGGGAAAAGAGTTCGTCGAAAAGATAAGTTATTTTTCTAAAAACTGTCTAAAAGCATATTAATTTTAAAATAAATTAATTATTGCAATCAAAATCATCCTTTAATTTTATCCTAGTGAATTTATTTTAGTTTATATCTATTGGGTTGATGCAAAATTAATGCAGGTTTTTAGTAGGTATTGTAAATACGCCATATCTTTACTTTAACCATATATATTGAATCAAAATAATTTCCATCTGAATCAATGCACTTTTGCCAACGTTCAACAAGCTTTCTTATTTCACCAGAAAAAAAACCCGAATCCCTGGACTCAATGAAATCACGGAAAGAATTTTCAATGTCGTCCTGGTTTTGAAATTTTTCTCCCTCAAAAAGTTGTCCAGATGCCTGAAAAAGTGGAAGTCTGTAGGAGAGAGGTCAGGTGAATAAGGCGGATGTTGGAGAACTTCGTAGCCCAACTCGTGTAGTCGTCGAAGCGTTGGTTGTGCAACGTGTGGTCTGGCGTTATCGTGGAGCAGGATCGGCCCCTTCCGATTCATCAATGCTGGGCAAAGACGTTGCAATTTTTGAGTTCCGAGTTCCGCCGCCATTTCTCGTGTGGTTTTGGTTGGGTCTTCTTCCACTTTTGACCTCAGCTGGTCGTTGTCCAGAGCAAGATGACGGCCCCGACTTTCCTTGTCTTCGAGGTCGAAATCTCCTCTGCGAAACTTCTGGAACCAACGCTGCACCGTGCACTCATTAATAGCCCCCTGACCCCACACTTCATTAATATTACGAGCCGTTTGCGCAGCGCTGCGCCCTAATTTAAATTCGTAAAAATAAATTTGACGAAAATCGCACTTTGACATTTTCGATTCAAGACCTTTGAACACACTGAACAAAACGATTTTACTAAACAAATTCATGGTGAAAGAGAGGGTATTAGATAAGGTTTGTTTTGGTATAATAATGATCAATGTTAGGATTAGCTTTGTTTACACAATTGGAATTAAGATATTGCAATAGAGGAAACCTGCATTAATTTTGCATCAACCCAATATTATACAGCAATCTTTAAGGGGAGTGGACGCAGCCCTCGAACCTAGGATCATGATAAGGTCACCTTTCTAGGGCAAACCTAGTCTCTATAAAGTGAGTACCCGAAAATAAGAGAAAAACCCTGGCGGCGGATATTGATCTCTGCCTCCTTGCACTACCGTTGGCAAAAAAAAAAAACAGTACCAATCTGTACACGTACTGAATCAGAAACCTTAATGTATTGTAAGGGTACAGTATGTTTATTTTTCAAATTTCAATTAATATATTTTTTTAAAAGAAATTTATACCTTATACCTACCTCGATTCGTTATTTTATTTTTTCAGCAGTGACCATAAACCGAACATTAATATTATTTAAAAAAAATGTATACTATTAAAATCTCTTAACTTTAATTATTAATATTCACTTCGGGTTAATTCATCATATGGTCGTCAGAGAACGAATATAAAACGAAATACATATTTTTTTAGTTAAAACTAGAATCAAAAGCCGTTAGTGAACGAAACTGATCAAAGAATGAATAAAATCAAATTATAGAATAATTATAACGATAACAGTAGCATCCATGTTCCATTTTCATTATGTGGAAAATGTAGAACTTCAGAAATGTTTTTTAAGATTTTTTTTTGACTCAGTAACACGGACGATATAATTTATTAAAATTTTCATTCTGCTCTTGTTGAAGTACTTAATAATTCAATATTTCTCTCAGCCATGGTTCCTGTTATCTTTTTTCTGTATGCTTCATTTATCTTCAGGAACGATGGATAAAACTAAGAATTTGCTCATTACGTTATTATTATGTAATTAAAAAATATCTTCCGCGCAACACACTACTTTCAGCAATATCATTTGTTAAAACCAATTTAATAACTTTTAATGAAGTTGGAGTGGAAAAAGATTTAAAGAATTACATTAAGTATCCATGGAAGCATTTATATTAGATTAAATTATATTACCATCAATTAAAATATATTCATCCTGAATATTGTGTCTTCTTTCAAAGGTAATTGCATTCTTTCACATTTCATATTTACCTATAGCTTATCATTGTTAACATCAAAATATGGTTAGATGAGGAAGATGGTTGAATTAGGTAGAAACACACATTAAAACAAGTGCTATTTTAATTATGTACTAACGTTTCGGCCTACATTGTGGGCCTTCATGAGGGCTAAAAGAAACAAGATAACAACCAATGTAATTATAGACTTAATAATGCGTTAGGTATATAATAATAATATGGTGACAGTAATATAATATGAGAAAAAACATAAATTTTTTTTTCTTTATTTACACCTGTCAGAAGATGTCTGACAATCAGCAAATGTGTTGGACAAAAGTAAGATCAGACACGATAGACATGGGGAAGTAAAGTGCCCAGCAGCACCCCTTCCAAGGCTTTAATCTAGCTGAGGAGGTCCCTCATCCAGCTTCGTTTTAGCCTTCGTCTGACCGGCATTTCAGCAACTGACATGTCGTTAATCAGTCTATTGTCGTGTCCATTAAGTTTAATGTGAAATCGAGAATAGAGTGTTCGTATATGTTGGTCAACTGTTGGTTGCTGTAAGTCCGTATGTAGGGTTCTGTTGCTTACGTACCAAGGAGCTGTCGTTATGAGTCTTAAAATTTTGGATTGAAATGATTGCAGTTTTTGTATGTGAGTCTTTTTTGCTGAACCAAAAATCTGTGAAGCGTAAGTCCATATTGGCTTAAGGAGGTATGTGTATGTATTCAGTTTCTATCTAATTTTTAATTTTGATGATTTTGAAAAAAGAGAGCATAGTATTTTCAGTCGGTGGTTGAGAGCCTGTCTTTTCATCTTGACATGTGGGCCCCAAGTCATCCTTCGATCGAGTGTCAGTCCTAGGTAATGTACAGAGGTTATAAAATTAAATGTAAAAAGGTTATTAAGATGACAGTTATAAAGTATGGAAATAAACAAAATTAAAATGATAGTTATAAAGTATGGATGACAGTTTTAAAAATAATTGATAAGATGATAGTTATACAGTATTGTAATGTATTGAGGATATTGAGGGGAGCTCATTATTAAATAATTTTAATATTAAACAATTAAATATTAAGAAGCCTTTGTCGGCAAAACATCAAAAGGCATTTTCCAAACCCCCTTGGATTGTCCGTGGGCTTGGGCTGCCTCCCACGGTACGCCTGGTATCTATACAAGGGTGGACAAAGGCTGTACTTTTCATATCAGTCCCGCCCGAGGTGGCGACGATGGGGAGAAGGTTCGAAAGAGTGAGTCAAGTTTTATCCTCAAGAAGAGGCAGTCTTATTCCATTCTCAAGAAGATGTGAGTCGGGTACCATCTACAAGAAGAGGAGGTGGCCGTCGTGGTTCTGCGAGCAGCTGGATGATGAAGCAGAGAATGGACGTCTTAAAATGATTTCACCTTCGCCAGCCGACAGTGTTTTAAAGGTATCTCGTTATTTGTAATATTGTATGGCAAACTTAGTAGTGAAAATGTCCCTCAGTATTCTCAATCAGAGTTCTAGGCAATGTGTTAATATAATGGATATGTGTAAATTAATAATTATAGTAATGTATTAATTGAATCTTGTTTACTTTAATCTTACCCTGCATGCCACCTATTGGATTGGTAAACACGATACCTTTGGAAAGGAGATCCAATTGTATCATTAAATATAGTTTATATATTGACTAAATATAGTAAGTAAGCTAGTTTTTGAAGCTAACGCTGCCTTAGAAAAGCAGCCGGTCAAAAGCGTAGCAGTATGGAAGTAAAAAAAATTAAGATAATAATATTACAATAAAAATAATATTTCTTAAGATGATATTATTTCTTATTGAAATATTATCACCTTAATTTTGTTTATTTCCATACTTTATAACTGTCACCTTATTATCATTTTACATTTAATTTTATGTTTTTTCTCATATTATATTACTGTCACCATATTATTATTATATACCTAACGCATTATTAAGTCTATAATTCCATTGGTTGGTATCTAGTTTATTTTTGCCCTGATGAAGGCCCACAATGTAGGCCTAAACGTGGGCACATAATTAAAATAGCACTTGTCTTAATTTGTGTTTCTCTCTAATGACCGCACCCTCAACCATTTTCCTTATCTAATTTCTCAACGGTCAACCAATCTCCATCATTACAAAATATGGTTAATTATTACGAATCAACAAAATAAGAGATACTTCAGAGAAAGTAATTTTAAAAATTTGAAATAATATTTCTATCAGAAAAAAGCCTCCATGAAACTGAAGCCTATTTAATTTTACATCAGTAAAGTGAGTTTAATTTAAATGGGCCAAGCCATTTTTAAGAAAATTGCAAAAATATGAAAAACTGCATGGTATACCGTTGCTCTTTCGTTCACCGATGTTGACGAAAATGTTATTGAAACATTTCAAGCACATACGCTTTAAAAATAAAATTTGAAATTAAAGGTTTATACAACTTATCAGTAAACCGTTACACCAGAATTGACCTCATTTAAACATTATGAAGATAAATGTTACAAAAACCACGCCCTCTACGAAATTACTTATTCAATGTCCATTAATGTATATTATAATGAGATTTTCGTATAATGTATGGTATCTGTAACATTTACCTTTAAAATGTTAAAATGAGGTCAATTCCTGGATTTAGGACACAATGTATTGCATGGACAAAGATATCTCGATACCTATAAGACCAACAGACGTCTATCACCTCTTATATTAAAGCTTATTAGATGCTTGTTAATTACTTTTACTTATTATATATAATAAGGGGAAGTATTGCGATCGTGAATTCGAATTCCAGTTTTCAATACACATTTTAGGGCCCCCTAAGTCCAAATAACCAAGTCCCCTCAAAAATGTCTGTGTGTGGTAACTCCCGAGCGGAAACGGTAAGTCCTATGAAACTGAAATTTCACATTTTAGACAAATATGCACCCGAGACGTTACAAAACCTTTTTCTTCAGAATGAGCTTATATATACAGAGAGCAACAAATTTTCATACATCTAGTTCAATCAGCAAAAATCGTCTAATTAACGTATTCTTTCCCTTACTATATGTTTCATATACATTGGTAAGTGAATAGAATAGAATAGAGTTTGTTATTGACCTGTTACATTTAGGACCAAACTGGTCCTCTCTTACAATGAACAGGAATTGTATGTACATTTATATTTTACCTTGAGTCAGGTCTTTTAATATATATATATATATATATATTTATATTTATATATTCCTAGTATTAATACAATCTAATGGTTAAAACATCATCAAAACAAAATAAAACATCCAATTTGAGATTAAAATAAAAATAAAAGGAAATTTAACTCTCCAACATTCTTTTCAAATAAACGTTTCTAATACTCTTATATAAGCTATATACATTACAAACTTTAACAAAAAAAAATTTAAAATATAATATTTACAAATATTAGTCAAGTCTTTCTAATATAATAATATATTATTATTAAACTTAAAATGATTTATTATTTCTCTTATATTTTTTCTAATAGTTTCTAATGTGAAAGATATAAAGTAAAAATATATGTAATGTAGGCTTATTAATTTTTCACTCAAATCTTGACAAAAGTCAAATAAGATATATAATTTTACTATATAGTGTTTACTTGGCCTGGGAAAAACCTAATAATTTTTAATCAATTAGTCTATTTTTACTTTCGCTTACTATATATAGAAAAGGAAAATATTGCAATAGTGAAAATTTCTAATTCCAGTTTTTAACGAAAATACACATTTTAGAGTCTCCTGAGTCCAAATAACCAAGTCTGTGTGTATGCGTGGTAACTCCCGGGCGGAAACGGTAACTCATATGAACCAGAAGAGGCACTTTATACCATGCATTTTGCACCTTTTTTCGATTTTCTCAAAAACGGTTCCTACAATTTTGATTAAACTCGCTTATCAATGTAAAATTTAATAGGCTTAAACGTCGCGTAGGTTTCATTCTGATTAAAATGGTCTTAAAGGGCTCAAATGCCGATATTTTAAATTTTTCTTCCTCTAAAGTACCTTTAATTTTGTAGATTCTATGAAAATAAC
This sequence comes from Piezodorus guildinii, assembly GCA_023052935.1. Taxonomy (NCBI): domain Eukaryota; kingdom Metazoa; phylum Arthropoda; class Insecta; order Hemiptera; family Pentatomidae; genus Piezodorus; species Piezodorus guildinii. Next base: position 45,961,112 of record CM041298.1, read on the forward strand.
CAAATTATCTTGTTAGTATTGATAAATAACAGCTAAATATGTAAGTTGTGCGAATTTAAAAAACAACTAATTGAGAAAACAAAAACAAAAAAGTTTAATACATTTTTTTGTTTTTGAACATAAGAGCAGTAATATACATGCATGATATACCGTTTGAAAGCTAAAGATTTTAGAAAACATATTATCATATACACAAGCTTTTAAAAGGTAATAGAGAGTGATGAAAAGCCGATAAAACTAACTGATTAGATTACATAATAATATAATAGATATAAAAAAACAAAAACATGTTCTATAGAAATTCCATCCAATTATTTCTTTAACGGTTTTACTCATTTTTATCTCTTACTGTACTTGAAAATTCTTTAATCGGTTCTGAAATCCAAAGGAAGTGAAAGTCGTGTGTTGCCCGCACCAGATTTTTAAAAATTATTATGAGTATTTTGGTAAAATGGTTAAAAGTCGATTAATTCCTCTGTTTAAGACACAAACGATTATATGAACAAAAATATCTATGTGCCTATAAAACCTTCAGACATCTACATCTATCAGCTTTCAAATTAAAGCTTATTCAATGCCCATTAATGTATATTATAATGAGTTTTTCGTATAATGTTTGGTTTATTTAATATTTACCTTCATAACGTTAAAATTAGATCAATTTTCGTAGATAGAACACAATGTATTATGTGGACAAAGATATCTAGGCACCTATAAAACCTACAGATATCCATCAGCTTTCAAATTGAAGCTTATTCTATGTCCATTAATTTATTTTATAACGATTATTACTTTCACTTACTATATATAGTAAGGGAAAGTATTGCGATCGTGAAAATTTTCGAATTCCAGTTTTCAGCGGAAATACACATTTTATTGTCCCCTGAGTCTAAATAACCTCTGTGTTTGTATGTGTTTTGTGTGAGTTTGTCTAAATAAATCTTTGTTTGTGTGTGTGTGTGGTAACTCCCGGGCGGAAACGGTAAGTCCTATGAACCTGAAATTTCATAATTAAGACAACTATACGCCCGAGACGTTACAAAATTTTTTTCATCAAAATCAGCTTACCAGAAGAGCCACTTTATACCATGCATTTTGCACCTTTTTTCGATGTTCACGAAAACAGTTCCGACGATTTTGATTAAACTCGCTATATCGATGTAAAATGTAATGGGCTTTAATATCATGTAGGTTTCATTCTGATGAAGATGGTCTGACAGGGCTTAAATGTCAATATTTTAAATTTTCTTTCTCTAAAGTATCTTTAATTTTGTTGATTCTATAAAAATAACTATATTATCTTTTTACCACTGATGAAAAACAGGTAAATATATAAATTGAATGAATTTGATACCCAACTAAAGGAGAAAACTCAGAAAATATGTTTTGTATGTATTTTTTTGTTTTTGAACATAAGAACAGTAGTATACATGCATGATATACCGTTGGAAAGCTTGAGATTTTAGAAAAAAGATTATCTCACACAAAAGCGTTTAAAAGTTAGTAGAGAGTGATGAAAAGTCGATAAAACTAAGGGATTATTTTAGATAATAATAAAATAGATTTTATGATAAAACACATGTTTCTATAGAAATTCCATTTAATTAATTCTTTAATGGTTTCACTCATTTTTATCTTTAACTGTATTTGAAAATTCTTTAATTGATTCTAAAAACGGAGGTAAGTGAAAGTCGTGTGTTGTCCACACCAGATTTTTTTGTATAATGCATGGTTTCTGTAATATTTACCTGTATAATGTTAAAATGGAGTCAATTCCTGCAGTTTTTTATGGCTGCCTTTTTTGATTCCGACCAGTTTGAGGTGGCAGACAAAAAAAATGTTATACAAGTTGGGCACGTTGTTATATAGCACAGAAGTGTGGGGAATGTATTATGCCGATAAATTGGAGACTGTTCAATTAAAATTTTTGAAAAGATTACTCTCAATTCCAAAAAACACACCTAACTCATATGTCAGGATTGAGTCTGGTTTTATACATTTAAAATTTAAAATATTAAAAAAAATGATAAATTGGTGGCAGAAAATTTTAGAAATGGAAAATACCAGACTTCCAAAAATATGTTACAATAGACTTAGAGACCTAGAAACAAATAAAAACGTGCCTTTTAACTGGACCGCAGAAGTTCGTAGGTCACTGATTCTTATAGGTTCAGAGGAAATATGAGCTCTCAATGATCCAGCTGTTTTAAAAAATTCAAAGAGCAAACTGTTTGAGAAAATGGCTAATCATTTATATTCCAGGGATATAGAAGCTATTGAAAATTCCTCTCACAGTAAAATATATCGCCATATAACCAACTTCCGATTCGGAGAAGAATATTTAAAGCTTAGAAGCAATATAAACAAAATAAGGTTAATCGCTCAACTAAGACTGGCAGGCGAGAAATCACAGAAGATAACAGTGAATGGATTATATTATAAATTTGAACCCAACATGTCTTTCCCTCTATGTAATACCGATGGTTATGATAATATTCAACATTTTCTAATATCGTGTCCAGTTTTAGATCCAGTCAGAAGATACTATTTATTTAAGTATGTTATGAAAAATTTTAATTTAGAAGACTTCTTAACAATTACCACCTATAGGAAGTTGAACGATTTATTTTTGTTTTCAATAGAAGCTTTAAAGATAAGAAGTTTTGTTACAAACGACTAGCACAAAATTTATATGCATTTGTTATGTCATTACTTTTTGTTTATATAAAATTGTTGTCAAGATACGTATTATTCAAAAATTTTTTTGTTCGGTTTTCTTGAGTTTATTATTATTTATTTAAAGTTTCTTTGTTCAATATTTAATCAAGATTTGTATTCTTAGTTATTTTGTTAATTGTTTTTTTTTTCTTATAATGTCATTTCTAAAGTAGTTAGTTCAACTCTTATTTCAATATTTATAATATTTCCTTAGTAAATGTAAAAAATGATTCTGTCTAAATGAAATAGAGGCCAAACCTCTTGCTAAAAGATGTAAATCTTAAAAGCAATAAAAAAAATTATTATTATACAAGTTGGCTAAAATATGAAAATCATTTTGAAAATTTTCTTCTTATAGTACGCTCCAGCTCTTGGGCTATAACATCTTCATGTTCTATATTATACCTCAACATTACTTTTTTCGTTTTCGGGGAAAAATAAAATTATAAAATTTATAAAACAACTATAAGGGCTGTTTAGTGTTTAATTAATTAAATATACTTAAGGAAAATGATAACTTGTATTCATTGATAAAAAACATTTATAGTAATTAAATATGATATGTGTGTAGACAAAATGGGTGAAGTACCATTGATAAATTCAGCTGCGGTATATAAACGTGGAACACAGAGTAATAATCCTAATAGTTTTTGTCGGGTCTTGTTTGACGAGGGTCAGATGAGGATGTTCTTGTTTGTCTTTTGCAATCTATATTTATATTACCATCAAAACTGTTTATATTTAAAAGAGGTTTTTCAAGCCTATCGTATCAAAATTAATTTATAAAATTTTTGATAAAAAAAAATGTATGAAGTAAAAATCTGGTGCGGGCAACACACGCCTTTCACTTACATCCTTTTTTTAGAATCGATTAAACAATTTTAAAATAAAGTAAGTGAAAGTAAAATGAGTGAAACCATTAAAGAATTAATTAAAGGGAATTTCTATAGAAACATGTGTTTTATTAAAAAATCTATTAAATTTTTATCTAAAATAATCAGTTAACAAGCTCTTGTGTATTAGATAATATTTTTTTTTTTTTCTAAAATCTGTAGCTTTCCAACGCTATATCATACATGTATATTACTGATCTTGAGTTTAAAAACAAATATTGCATTAAAAATTTTTTATTTCAGTTTTCTCCTTAAGTTGTTTTTTAAATTCGCAAAACTTACATACATAGCTGTTATTTATTAGTACTAACAAGATAATTTGGTTATTTTTATAGAAAATACCAAGTTAAAGGTACTTTAGAGAAAGAAAATTTAAATTTTCGGCATTTGAGCCCTGTCAGACTGTTTTAATCAAACTTTTCATCCCTCTTTATTAACTTATACAAGTTTGTGCATTAGATAATATTTATTGTAAAATCTTTAGCTTTTCAACGGTATACTAGGGGTACTCACTACGTTTGCTATAGCATGCTATTTGTGTTATTGTCCAAACCCATCAATTTTATACAGGAAATAACTGTAGAAACTCGACGGATTTAGCAAAATAACACAAATAGCATGCTATAGCAAACGTAGTGAGTACCCCTATTATAAGTGTATATTGCTGTTGCTATGTTCAAAATGAAAAAAATATTTTTTCACTTTTCTCCTTTAGTTGTTTTTTAAATTCACACAACTTACATATTTAGCTGTTATTTATCAATGCTAACAAGATAATTTGGTTATTTTTATAGAATCTACAAAATTAAAGGTACTTTAGAGAAAGACAATTTCAATATCGGCATTTAAGCTCTGTTAGACCATTTTAATCAGAATGGAACCTACATGACGTTTAAGCCTATTAAATTTTAAATCGATATAGCGAGTTTAATCAAAATAGCCCGAACCGTGTTTGAGAAAATCGAAAAAAGGCGCAAAATGCATGGTATAAAGTGGCTCTTCTGGTAAGCTCATTTTAATGAAAAAGGTTTTGTAACGTCTCGTGCGTATATTTGGCTTAAATATGAAATTTCAGTTTCATATGACTTACCGTTTCCGCCCGGGAGTTGCCACACACACACAGACCTTTTTGCGGGACTTGGTTATATTTGGACTCAGGGGACCCTAAAATGTGTATTTCCGTTGAAAACTGGAATTCGAAAATTTTAACTATCGCAATACTTTTCCTTACTATATATAGTAAGTGAAAGTAATTATGTATCTTATTTGACTTTTGTCAAGATTTATGTAAAAAATGAATAATATTACAACCAAATAAAATACCTTTAGAACACTTAGTCGGCTGGCGGAGGTAGAATTTGTCTCAGGCATCCCTTCTAGACTCTCAGACCTCCAGCTGCTCTCAGCTTAGATAGACCCCCAAGGACATCTCCCCAATTCCTGATTCTTCTCTTCTCGTAGATCGAACTTTACTCTCCTAGAATAAGACTGACCTTCGAGTCTCCTATCACATCCTCGTCACCTCGGGCGGGGCTGATATAGAAAGTCCAACCTTTGTCCAGCCTTCTAGAATGTACCAGAAGTATCGCGGGAAGGGTGAGGGGGGACAGCCCAAGCTCACGGACAATCCAATGGGGTTTTTGGAAATGTCTTTTGACTTTTTCTGACAAAGCTTATAAATTTATTTAATTAATATAATAATTATCCAAACCTTTTTTACTCCCCTCAGTGTCCTAAATACATTACACTTATTAGACGAGTACTATGACGCAGAGACGTGGACGTTTAAAGTAGCGGATCAGCGAGCACTTAAAATATTCGAAAGGAAAATTATGAGCTGATTTTTCGGTCCAGCAAATGAACAAGACATATGGCGTATAAGGGGTAATCAAGAATTGTAAGACCTGATGTAGCATGAGGATATACTAAGGTTCAAAAAATCAAGAGGCTGGGTCATATCGAGCGAATGCTAGATAAAAGAATGCCCCAAAAAAGTTCTACGCAAAAATTTCCAAGGAAAAAAAAGGAGAGGGCGCCCAAATTAAGGACGTATAAAAGGAACTTTCTAAAATTGGAGTGACCAACTGGAGGAGGCGTGCAAGAATGGCGAATTATTGTTGGAGAGGACTAAGTTCATCTTGGACTGTAGAGCCGTAGAAGAAGAAGGAGATATGATGACATTATTCAATTCAACTTTCAGCATAAGCTTTTGTATCTCTTTATCATAATAATAAATATAATTAACTGATTACGAGGTCGTGAGATTAATTAAACTAATGAAGGAAATGTTAGCGCCGAAGACATATCTTAGCATTATCATATAAGAAGCGGGAAGGCTCCTTCTAAAAACAAACATCCAGCCCTAAGTTGCTTGAAGATTAAGCTGAGTAGCGGTAAGTTGGTTTAAGTTAATTGGGTAATTAGTAAAGTGCTGGGGCAAAATAAATGTTGGAGTAATTTCACAGGTGGCGGGGAAGGCTTTATCTATATATCAGAGCGTATTAACGGTTGTCCTTAGCGTAACTTGCAACTTTGCCGTGTCTCAGTAGTGCTCCTGGAATTATTCATATTCGCGTAGTTGGAAGGGTTCAGTTCTAAGTGCCCATAACCATCGCCTCAAGTGATATTATTCATATGTCTAAGCAGCTGAGGTTATTTACAGCTATAATTTTATAGATATGGCCGATAGATTATTAAAATAATACTAGACTGTTTAATAGCGGAAACTCATTTCGAATAAGAACTTTAAACAATCAAGTTTGTGCCACGCAAGAATTTCGCTCCCCCCCCAGCTATTTTATTTATTTATTTATTGAAATTTACAACTGTACTAGTTAATATATCAAGTAATTTAGCTGTCATATAATATACATTAAAAAGACATAAATAGAATATGCCCATTGGCAGCACTCCACTATGGAATCTAAACTAGAAGGTCTCGAGGCCATCTTCTTTTCAGACGCTTCGGAGGATTATTAGGAATGGAAGAGGAAGCAAGGTTTAAATTAGTGGGTTAAAGTGGGAGTGGAGTTTGTCATGGAAGGATTGATGCCTCTTACGGGCTAAATCAGCAACACATGGTACATTAAGGTCTTTATGGATGAGTTTATTTGTGACCAAGTAAGGAGGATAGAGGAGTTTTCGAAGGATTTTGGATTTTAAGGATTGGATAAGGGAAGAATCGGATGGTTCAGTAGAGCCCCAAAGCTCAACTCCTTACATCCAGATAGTCCTTATGATAGTGATCTAGATGAGCCTTTTGTAGTTACGTGGAAGGTTAGAGCGTCTGTCCAGTAAGTGTTGAAGTAAGCGAAAGCGTCGAGCAGTTTCTTGTCGTTTCAGTCTTGTGTGCGTATTCCAAGTTAGAAGTTGTCAAGCAGGGGTCCTAGATAGCGAATCTGTTCAACCGGGACTAGCGGAATATTATTAAAGGAAACTGTAGGGCAGGATGTCATAGGTCAAAGACGCCTCAGTTGTTGAAATAAAAAAAAATATTAAATAAACTTAAAGTAGTAAAAAGCTTGAAGAATCATATTATCAAGTCTTAATGTACAGTATCAGTAATAAGTTAATGTCCTATTTAATTTGTAACTGTAACTTTTAAAACTTTGTACATAAGATAATGTTTTTCCTAAAATCTTTAGCTATCCAACGGTATATTAAATATCTATATTACTGTTCTAATGTAAAAAAAAAAAAAATCCACTTTTCGTTGGTTGTTCCTTTATTTAGTTATCATATTACTTCAGCTTTTATATTTAGTCGATTTTTATCAATGTTAATAAGATATGGTTAATATTATCAAATCTACAAAATGAAATTAGGAAATTAAATCTTAAATTTAGATAATTCTAAAATTCGGCATTTAAAGCCTGCCAGACCATTTCAATCAGAATAAAACCAGCATGATATTAAAACCCATTAAATTTTACATCGATTCAGAAAATATAATCAAAATAGTTAGAGCCATTTTTTGAGAAAAATGTAAAAAAGAACGAAATGCATGGTACAAGCAGAATTTGCCGTCAGCCGAAATGTTGCTGTATTATCTAGGGTGTACCACCGTTGTCTAAACTATGCTTTTTTTTTTCATGATAGACTTTTTAAATACACACATACCTTATTGCGCGACTTGGTTATTTGGCCTCAGGGACCTTAAAATGTGTTTCCGTTGAAAAGTGTAATTCGAAAATTTTCACGACCGCAATTCTTTCCCTTCCTACATATTTCATACAAAGGTATGTGAAAGTAAAAACTGTGAAAGAAACATTTTAAAAACGTTATTCAGAAAGATTTTAAGTTGTTTGGTTAGAGACAGATTGATTTAAGATGGCGTCGTTCAAACACCTGAGTATTTGTCCTAGAATTGTGTGACTATTTGTATTATTTATTTATTATGCGACTAAGCAAAAATACCATCATCTCAGATTTTGTACTTAATGTCTGTCAGAGGAAATTGGATGTTATCAGGGCTACGTTTGTTTATTTGTTTATTTATTTAACGTCCCTTTACTGTGGCTAATCGGACGATGCTACAGTGGGAGTCCTTAATTTTGCCTATCCAGGTTTTATTAGGATAGGGATCTTTAACGAGTACATAACATCGCACAGGCTCGGGACCACCTTTTAACGTACCCTCCGGAGGACGGTATAACTAAGGAATTTTTACTCCCATTAAAAAAAACATAGGACCACCTGCGGGTTTAAACCCGTGACCTTTGGCATAGAAGGCTGTTATGCTAGCCATCTTGCTACATGTGATCCCAGAGATACGTGTAAGGTGGTATTTTGGAGGAAGGTATAGATACAGGTACATAACAGATATATGACATATTGTAAATGTATGTGCACTAAATTTGATTATTTAATCAAGACAAAGTGGTATTTAGCATGATATTTGATTATGAAATAACTCACTATTTTGAATATCAGTTGGAGAGTTAGATGGCGATTTTTTTTTTTTTTTTTTTTGTTAAACCATAAGAATTCATTTCTAAAAAAACATAATTTTTATTCTGTATTCAAGACTAGTCAAATAGTGTTTTATATTCAAGATAGCTACCTAGCTATTTACATTACGGAGGTAAAACCTTTTTCGGATCTAATCCCTTCGAAAACTAAATCCTCAGGCATTTCATAAAAATGATTCCAAATGTTTTAATTGGAAATCCTAGCAAAGAATACGTGCCTGATATATCTGAGCGGATATTTAGCTCAAAATAGTATAGATACCCTGAATTATAAAGGTTTTAAAGGATAATAATAATGGAAAAATATCTTTTTCAAGGGCTAATCTTCTTTGGCAAAAGGTATTTTATAGTAATGTAAAATATATTACAGTATATTGTACTATTATATTATACATTTATTGTTTTGTATATATCGTGTGAAGGTAGTATGAATGTTGTACATTATCACTATTAAAAATTTCCTAAATTGGACTGATTGTAATATTACTCAATAAAGAATTGAGACGTTGATTTCCAAAAGGTACTATATCCATTCTAGAAAATTTTACAGGAAGCGCGAAAATCTCTCATTACTATATTATTAAACTAGCTAATTTGGGTCTTTTTGCCTTAAAATTTAGAATTTTTTTTTACTGTAATAATGACATCATATTAAAGTTATGAAATGAATTTTTTTAGAATGATTTGGAACGAAAATAAATGCGTAATTAGTACTTTTAGAAAATGACCGCATTTCTAAATCGCGTTTTTTAAGGACTTGAGAATTCATTAGAAAACATTAAATAGAATATTTAAATAAAACTAAATGATGAGAATACAAATATGTAAAAAAATCGATTTCGTAAAAAATGTCCTTTAGTACCTTTTGGAAATCAACGTCTCAATTGTTTCTGAAAAAAACAGTACTTTGAAATCTTGAATTTATTAAAGGGGCATTTTTTTCAGTAATGTCCTCATCGTTCTCACATTTCTGACAAATTAATAGTGTTAATTAATCATTGTTTCGTTTTTTCATCCTAGTTTTCATTTTTTGAAAATTACTATATTTTTCTTGGTCACATGAATACATAAATAGTACCGACCTCGCACCATCGGATTACTATTAGTTCGAATCCGTGGCACATTGGGAACAAATTTAAAAATGTTTCGTAAGTTGAAATTATTATCTAAGCAGTCCATTTATCAGCGTCGGATCAATCAATTAGCAAGCAGATGACTAATTACGGAGTATAATGCTTTGAGTATTAATTGTATTTTATGTAAAACAAATTATTTTTTTTAAACTATGTCTCCTCATTTCGGTTTCCGCCATAAGAGATCTGGCAGGCCAGTACCACTCCGGTCTGGATGGAGTTTCAGTTCTAATGTTTTGTAAGCGGAAGCATACTTCTAGATGCGCTGCATCCATTTCCCTCTTTGCATCACACAGACAGCAAGGTGGAGACTCTACCCCTCCGATCCTATGCAAGTACTTTGTGAAGTAATCATGACCGGTAATCATACTGAACCGTGGAACAGCTTCTTTTCATTGCAAATCTATTCAATGTTTAAGTTCAATTTGGTTTATGTTGTTCAATTTTTAATTGACAGTTCACTATGTCATTACCTTGAGACATATTATGCTTTAGTGAATCCACTAGCAAGACAATTCTCTATGCATCTATATTTGAGAGATCTTCTAAAGCAAGTTGTTTGTTTGTTTTGTTCGGTTTTAGGGCGTACAACAGCTTGGTCATCAACGCCTGATGGTTAGTTATTATAGTTCATTCTTCAAAGGAGGTTATTTTTAGTTCAAAAAGAATTAAAAGGATAAGAAGAAAAATAAAATTAAAGATACAGATTTAAAAAAAAAGAACAATTAAAAATAAGATAATAACAATAGTAATTAGATATTAGTACGATAAGAAATTAAACAGATACAGAATTAAGAGTCTTCGATAGATGTGGTGGGTAGTCAGAAGCTATTTAACAGTTTGACCCTTGTTAGAAATTTAATTACTGCATTTATTACCGGCTTATCATCCCGTAGAGCCATTGATATGTTGGGCGGTATACCAAGCTGGTATAATGCTCTGCTATAATAGGAGCATTCTTCAAATATGTGCCTGGAAGATAAAATTTTGTTGCACTCTGAGCATTTAGGAGGGGCTTCTCTCGTAATTAAGTATCCATGGGTAAGTCGGCTATGTCCGATTCTGAGGCGGGTAATAGTGACTTCTTCTCGACGAGAGTTACGGATTGAGGTTTTCCAAGGGTTTAGGGTTTTCTTAATCAGTTTAAGCTTACTCGATGGGCTTTTTACTGTTAATGTTAAGGGACGGGCCAGTTCCGGAGCGGTAAAGATCGCTGCAACCCAGCCAGGCAGAGTCAACGCTTCCCTGGCAGCTTTGTCACTTCGTTGGATATCTCGTTCCCAATTATACCCACATGGCTGGGGGCTAAAGCAAGTAATATAGCACGAATTTCGCTATTGAAATTTATAGACCGTTTCCCTACTGCCTTCGAGACTAAGCGTATGACTAATGACGATACGGTCGTGAAAAACTAGCTAACTCGAGTTATATAAAAAATGAGTTAACTTCACGTATCGCTCCCTCAGACCTTCTCCTACGTCGTGTCAAATTGGTTAAAGAAATTTCTTGGTGGAAGAAATTTCAGGTGGAAAGAAAGCTGTAATTAATAATTCTATTTTGGTATTACGCAAAACTTTAAGTCGCCCACCTGTAAAATGAAAGATTTTGACTTAACCACTTATTCACGACCGCCACAGATATAATAATAGATCATACTTTGAGTATCAATTGTATTTTATATAAAACAAATAATAATAAATATATTTGGTTGAAAACTGCCATTTTTACTTTCACTTACTATATATAGTAAGGAAAGTATTACGATCGTGAAAATTTTTGAATTCCAGTTTTCAACGGAAATACACGTTTTAGGGTCCCCTGAGTCCAAATAACCAAGTCCCGCAAAAAGGTCTGTGTGTGTGTGTGTGTGTGTGTGTGTGTGTGTGGTAACTCCCGGGCGGAAACGGTAAGTCCTATGAAACTGAAATTTCATATTTAAGACAAATATACGCCCGAGACGTGACAAAACTTTTTTCATTAAAATGAGCTTACCAGAAGAGGCACTTTATACCATGCATTTTGCACCTTTTTTCGATTTTCCCAAAAACGGTTCCGACGATTTTAATTAAACTCGCTATATCGATGTAAAATTTAATGGGCTTTAATATCATGTAGGTTTTATTTGGATAAAAATGGTCTGACAGGGCTTAAATGCCAATATTTTAAATTTTCTTCCCCTAAAGTACCTTTAGTTTTGTAGATTCAATAAAAATAACTATATTATCTCGTTAACGCTGATGAAAAACAGGTAAATATATAAATTGAATAAATTCGATACACAACTAAAGGAGAAAAGAGAAAAATATTTTGTTAATGCAATTTTTCGTTTTTGAACATAAGAGCAGTAATATACATGTATGATATACCGTTGGAAAGCTGAAGATTTTAGAAAAAATATTATCTCATACACAAGCTTTTAAAAGTTAATAGATAGTGATGAAATGAACATAAAACTAACTGATTATTTTAGATAATAATATAATCGATTTTTTAATAAAACACATGTTTCTATATAAATACAATTTAATTAATTCCTTAATAGTTTCACGTATTTATCTCTAACTGTTTTCGAAAATTCTTTCATTGATTTTAAAAATGGAGTTAAGTGAAAGTCGTGTGTTGCCCGCACCAGATTTTTTTATGTGAGTTGAGGACAAAGATCTGAGCAATACTCTTGCTCAGATCTGATGTATTTAGATATTGACTTTGTTTTACTTTTTTACCTGGCTCAATGTGTGATTAGTGAAAATGTTGCGATTACTGAATATATAACGAGACTTCTGAAGATGGGAGAATATCCCGAAACGTCATGAAATAAAAGAATGAGTATTAATGGAAGAATTATTCAGCCCAAAATCAACCTTAATAAGTCATTTTTTTTCTACAGCTGTTAGTAGTAAATGCCATTCAAGGCTGAGTGGTTCCATAATCAACCTTAAGAAAGTCTTTCTTTGTAAATCAAATAGATCCCGAGTACATAATTTGCTTTTCATTACTATCTCTATCAGATTAGGATTCAGTTAGTAGGCCCTTTCAGTGAAAGGCACTAATTACCCATCGAAATGGAAAACAGTGGAGGAGGGGGAGCTGCGGTTTTGTAAACTTGGTAGTGTTGCAAGGTCTTAAACCTTTCATCTAACTTTGTTTAATTAGCGCCTAAGAAACCTTCGGAAGGAATTCATGAAAGAATAATGCTGTCCCTGTTTTCAAAGTTCCTCTAAAACTTAGTCATTCAAGACGGCCGCAGGTGCTCCTCAACTTCCAGGCTCAGTGAAATATTAATCCGAATTTTAGAAATCTCAGGGCACAGTTCTAGGCTAGCAGTTTAGCCTGGAATAGTATTACATGACAGACGTGAGGAAATTTAATTAGACATTTGTCTCAACTTGAAATAGGAGAGCACGATATACGTGACAGAAAGTTCGTACCAAAGTTTTGTATAAGTCATGTATCAGGAGTAACATTTTATTTTTATAATATGACTTCGATTCCAAACTTTAAAATAGCAAGAATGTGTCATGAAGTGTGATATTTTTTTAATGCGTAGAAACTAATAATACACAAACTTTAACCAATATGGATTTAATCTTCACAGAGATCACAGCTCAGCAAAAGACCCTCACTTCAAAAATCTGGAACCTTTTCAATTAAATATGCAACTCCACTCTACGTAAACAACTTAACCCCACACGTGACTTAAAGTGAGCAACCGGTCTATTATGTTTCCAGGTCTCAGGTTATGTATAGTAATAATAATAATAATAATAGGCTTACCGAACCCGAAGGTTCGATGCCGATACCACCAAACTTCGCTTGCATAGACACGTCCAATGTTCACCGGTCAAGCCCAAGCCCCCGAGATCAGCCTTAATGCAATCCTCCCATCGACGCCTCGGCCTACCTTTCGGACGCCTACCAGTTGGTTCAGCGAATACCAACTTTCTCGTAATCCGTTCCTCACTAAGCCCAACAACTTTACGCGCCCATTTGAGTCTCCGCTATGCTATCAACTCAATTATATTCACAGGGTACAAACTCCGCAATTCCGCGTTATGCAACCTTCTAAACTCCCCAGTGGCCTCATCTCTCTTTGGACCAAATATTTTACGCAATACCTTATTTTCGAAAACCTTAAGCCGCTGTTCATCCTTTAAAGTAAGCGGCCACGTTTCACATCCGTAAAGAACCGTTGGAAGAATAATAGTTTTATAAATTCTAATCTTTAAGTTTTTAGATAGAAGCCGCGAACTAAGTAACTTAGCAACTGAATAATAACACGCATTTCCCACCTTTAACCGGGACTTTATTTCTTCCTGGATTTCATTTTTTCTAGTTATAATTGAACCTAAATACTTGAATTTCTCTACGTGTTTCAAAGTATGACCTGATACATCAATATCACCAAGATCGACACCGTTTCTGCTACTAATCATATACTTCGTCTTATCGGTATTTAATTCGAGTCCTATTTCTTTACCGGTTTTTATTAACACACTTGTATTTAGTTGTATGGTTTCCGTGTCTTCACCTAGCAGTACCAGATCATCGGCATACCCCAAAACCGGAATCTTGTCACCCATATTTAAGCCTTTCTCGGTACACATCACCTTTTCTATGACATATTCTAAAGCTATATTAAATAACACAGGTGAAAGGGAGTCACCCTGTTTCAAACCCGATCGCACCTCAAATCTCTCGGAGTAATTATGACCGATTCTAACTTTATGGAATGTTTCCGACAAACACATCTCTACTAGGTTTACTAACTTTCTAGGTATTCCCTGTTCAATCATGATGTTATATAGCTTCTGACGGTCTATTGAATCATAAGCCTTTTTAAAATCGATATAAAGTTGATGGACTACACCGTTGTATTCCAATTTTTTCTCTAATATTTGACGTAAGGAAAATATTTGGTCAATAGTCGAGCGATTCCGCCTAAAACCACATTGGTAATCTCCGATAATTTCCTCAGCGTATTCCGTTATTCGACTAGTTAGAATTGACGAGAATATTTTATAGCATACTGGGAGAAGAGAGATCCCACGATAGTTGTTACAATCCGACCTCGGTCCTTTTTTGTGAATCGGAATAAGTATTGATTCTTTCCATTCTTCGGGCATTTTTTCAGTTTCCCAGATCTTTTTAACTAAAAAATGTATTTTGGAAACGCCCGCTTCTCCACACGCCTTGATTAATTCACTCGTGATATTATCATTTCCTGCGGCCTTATAACGTTTTAATTTTCCTATCGCCATTTGGACTTCCTCTTTACTCGGTGCGTCTATCCATGGTTCAGCGCTCTGATATTCAGAGAGAGGAGATTGATTATTATTTTCCGTATTTAAGATGCCGTCAAAGTGTTGTTTAAATTTATTTAATATCTCAGAAGGATCCGCAATTATATTGTTATTTGCATCTTTAACCGCATTCAATAGAGGTTCAAATCTTTTACGCGATTTGTTTATACCTTTGTACATCTCTCTTACGTTATTTTCGTTTCTGTGTTTTTCTATTTCTATTATTTTGCCTTTAAGATACTCTCTTTTCTTATTTTTTAAGAGTTTTGAAGTTTCGTTTTTTACTAACCGAAAGTAAGCCACATTATTATCGCTTGGATTATTTAAGGAATTCAGTTTAGCGGTTTTTCTTTTTTCGCACATATTTTGACAATCCCTGTCGAACCAAGGTTTGTTCTTTTTATTTTCGATTTTTCCAAGACATAAATTACCGACCTCTTTAATATTATCCCTGATCCCTTCCCATAGTTTGTTTACATCTTTGTGTTCCTCGTCTGAAGATTCCAAAGCTTCGAACCGATTTTTTACTTCTATCGCGAATTGTTTTCTAATTTCTAGGTTGTTCAATTTAACTAAATCAAAATTCTCGGGACGAATATAGTTCGGTGTTCTCTTTTTTGTATTTAGTTTTTGTCGAAGTTTCGCGATTACTAATTCATGATCAGAACCGCATTCTGCACCTCGATACGATCTCACGTTAATTATGCTACTTTGCCATCTGTTTTGTATTAAAACATGATCGATTTGATTCCGCGTTTGTCCATCCGGTGATGTCCACGTATACTTATGAATATCCTTACGTTTAAATGTAGTGCTTTTGATTATTAGGTTTTTCGAAATGGCAAAGTTTATTAGTCGGGTCCCATTATCATTACTATATTCGTGCAAACTTTCTTTACCGATTGTAGGACGATATACTTCTTCCCTTCCAACCTTTGCGTTCGCGTCGCCTAGTATTATCTTAATGTAATTTCGCGGTAACTTATCGTAAACCGACTCTAGTTTATCATAAAATTCGCATTTTACTTCATCATCACTGTCTTCGGTGGGAGAATGAATGTTTATAAACGCGATTTTAAACCAACGCCCTTGAAATATAGCAACCGATATTCTTTCACTAAAGAACTGTACGTCCCGTAATGCGGAAAGAAATCTATTCCTAATCAGAAACCCGGTACCTAGACAATAATTAACGCTCCCCCCGTACCAAATAGTATACTTTCCTTCTGTTAACGAACCCTCCCCTGGCCAGCGAACCTCTTGTAATGCAACGATATCTAAATGGTACCCCTTAACTTCATTCGCGACCGACTTTAACCCACCTGCCGTATTTAAACTTCTAACGTTCCACGCGCGAGGGGTTATGTATAGTAACCTTTATTATATAATGAAACTGATACTATAAAAAAAAAATGAAATCAAAATGAATTTTATTCTGAGTCGAGTAGTCCCCTAAAAATAACAAAAATGTACATTACAAATCTTATTAAAAGTAATATTATTTTTGTTACACCTTGTGTATATTAAAGATATAGAAATACGAATATTATGATATTATAGAAATTCCAAGCACATCGTTTCATGCACATTCAGTTACGGACAATAATACTTTTGCAGACATTAAAGTAATAATAAGACAGACAAAAAATAATTCTATGGTGCTTTATTTTGGCTTCATTAAACCTCATGTATTTTAGAAAGTTTAAATCTTTAAAAAATGTCGAGAAATATTGTTCATATACTAGGCTGAGAAAAAAAAAAAAATTAAAAATTCATTAAATTTTTTATTGGAAACATTTGGTTTTAGTTTTAATTTAATTTTGTTGGGAGCTAATGATGCTAAAATACCATGATACTATTCGATCGATCAAATCAGTGTTATATCGATTTAAATATTTGACGCCATTTTTTATACATTGATTTATGCAAAATCCTAAAATATGCCTCATATTTCATTATTTGTCTTTTCTCTTGTTCCATTGGAATAAAAAAATAAAATTATTCACAGGATAAGTATCGAAAAATATATTATTTTGTTAAGTTAAATTTGTCGATTTTTTGCCTTTAAACAATAATTCCTTATGAATGTTGTATACGTCGTAAATTGCTGAGTAAGGCAACTATAAACGCATAAAACTATATAGAAGCAGATAATATATCATTTCTGTCGATTCGAATGCTCCTATAAAGAGTAAATTCATCAAATACAAAAAAAAATGTATGAAATCAGTAATTTTGAAAAATATTAAAAAGTGTGTAATGTAATTTTTCTACATTCACTAATAATGGACATTCTTTACTCATCAATGAAAAAGGAATTTTTAATTTATCTAGATTAGATTATGAGTTATAGAATTTTTACCACTAAACCGTGATTTTTTCTCACGGTGAGATGGGTATTGAAGCAATGAATGGTTAAGATTTATATCTTAAAATATTGCGTATTTTGGGAAGATTTATTGTTAAGGAGATAGAGAAATAAATTAAAAGTGGTTAAATATAAGGCTTTACGCATGTATACAAGCAAGGAATTCCAAAATATGGTTGCACGATTGATAAAGGGGTTTTTGAAGGAGGCGGATGTGTTAAAAGGTATATACAAGTTTATGGGTTGTGATCTCGTGTTTACTAAATGAACAGAGCAACAAATGGTAAGCATATCAAGAAGATGATTGATTAATGGCTAACACAAACAACCTAATTAAAAAGCATTAGCAATATAGCATAATCAAGATTATAAAGTGAATTGTATTCTTACTTGTTATATAAAACAATGTCTGGTAGCCATATGTGTTCTGATGGTACGTAGAGCTCTGTAACGCCTCCATATTCTTCAGGGTCCCATCTGAACTTGTGATCTTGCCACTCCTTGAAAATATAAAATATTATTAAAATAATGATAATATTAGTTTCAACGATGTATATAATAGAAGAATAGAATAGAATAGAATGAGTTTATTTGTCATTGGGGGTTCCCCACACAAATAGAGAATGGTCAGGCTTTACATTACAAACAACAATTATAAGTAATAACATAAAATGGAACAAATCACAATAGGATAATAGATAAGTATTAAAAAGCACAGTAGAATAAACAGAAAGTAACAAATTATTTTTATACAGGTTTATAAAATTTTTTTTTTTATCTTATATAGAAGTATGAAAGTATTTTAGATTTTAAATAGACTTTGAAATACAAAGCTTTAATATATATATATATATATATAATATATATATATATATATATATATATACATAAATACATTTTAAATCAACATCGGAGTGAATGAATATTAAATATTAAGATTTTAAATGAGCACTGTTATATAAATATAGTTAAAAGAGTTGTGTGAAACCAGATTATAGATTAAAATAGTTCTTTGCAATAGTACAAACATTATCTATTACATAGGGATTATTATGATACATTAACTAGGTACAGTATTATTAATTTTATAAATAGTTGATTATTTTCTAATGTAGCTCGTAATTGTTAATAAATATTACTTATTTATTACACATGATCTTAGTTTTAAGGTGCTAACTAAATAATAATAGAGTAGTTTGATTTTTAATTGGGTCATCAATAGTTAATATTGTAGGAAATAGGCTTTCTGCCAATGTATATAATATAAAACAAAAATATTGGTTTATTAATAATTATATTCCATATTTTTCTTCAATCAACATTTATTAGGATTTAACCCAGTTAAAGCAAAATGGTTGGATTATTTCAGACCGAGTTTAAATTTATTTCCAGGCATAATAGACTTATAGAATAAAATAAAATGTATTTAAATATTTTATTCTAGGACTTGAGAATAACATAAATGTCACAAATAAAGATAGCACAACAGACCAGAATACATAAAATAGGTTTAATTATTTACTAAAGGGGTAGAGAAAAAAAATTAAAAAATTGAGTGACAAGTAAAAAACAACTGATTATGAACAAAAAAACAAGATATTCAGTGATTATAATGATTGAGTACATTAAATAAAAAAAAACTGATTTAAAATAATCAACAAGCGTCTGTATGGTATAATAAGAGTTGGAAAAGAAGATCTTTAAATGTGGATAAGTAAGGCGCACGACGTATATTGGAAGGATTGGAATTCCTGAATAGAGTGGAACGGGCAAGAAAGGATCGATCGAAGGCTTTAGTTTCAGCAAACGGAGTAAGGATTTAAATTGAAGGAGACTGTTAATATATGAAGGATACTAGGATTTTATTGTTGCGTGGATAAATTACCCTAAGAAGTACTGTATACGTGTGGAAATGAGGAACCATTTCAACTCATCTTAGAAATGGCTAAAGGAAGACCGCCTTGAGGTAACGAACAAATGCTATTTATATATTTTTTTTTATATTTATAGATATTTACAACTCTATTATATACATTAAGCAAATGTGATTCACATGAAATACAAGTAGAGACTTTACCCATTGGCAGCAATCTAAAAATATTCTAAAATAGAAGATCTTCTTTACGCCTTAGAGGATTATAAGGAATCGAGGAGGATGATAGGATAAACACTGGTGGGTTAGAGTAAGAATGAAGTTTTTCATGGAATGATTGATACCAGGTTCGGACTAATTCAGTAACATGTGGAACATTAATGTCTTTATGGATGAGCTTATTCGTGACAAAATAAAAGAGCGTTAAGGATTTTGGATGGTAAGGATTAAATACGAGAATGATTCGATGGTTTAGTAGAGACAGATAGTTCTACTTCGTAAGTCCATATCGGTCTTATAAATAAGTCTTTTGTAATTAAGTAGAAGGTTGGAGCGTTTGCCCGGTAATTGTTGAAGTAGTCAAAAAACGTCAGGCAGTTTCTTGTCGTTTCGGTTTTGTATGAGGATTCCAAGTTAGACGTTTGTCAAGGTGGAGTCCTAGGTATCGAATCTGTTCAACAGAGGCTAATGGAATTTCATTAAAGGATACTGTAGGGCAGGAAGTGATGGGTTTACGACGAAGAGTAAAGATAATTTAGTGGGATTTGTTAAAATTATTTTTAATCCTCTAATTCTGGCACCATACTTCAAGATCAGGTGTAACGAATTCTAAATAACAATCTATGAGTCGCAATTCTACGCTCTATTTAGAATAGCTGCTAATCAGTTAAGTTTGAATTGCTTTAAGTTTGTAAATACGTTCTAATTACCCTACTCTTTCATTAAAAAATACACTTCTGCTAATAGTTATAAAGCGTAAATGAACTCCGAATGCAGTTGGTGTCATGTGCTTCACTAATGCATGTTGAAGCATTTATATTTTTTTTTTAATACGAAGTACTGAAACGGAAGTAAGCTACAATGAATTAAGACGTTGATTTCCAAAATTTATTATTAAGTTCATTTATTTATTATTGGACCAATTTACGTAAATTATTTTTTTTATTAAAATTTTAAGTAATTTTCAAGCGAGCTGCCAACTTATTTTTCCAAATTGTTGCACTTTTCTAATGAATTTTTAACATTATAATATGGATATAGTACTCTTTGGAATGAATCGAGCATATAGTACTTTTTGGAACGAATTAAACGGATATAGTACTTTATGGAAGAATATAACGCGAGATAACAGTCATCATAACCTTCCTCATACAACATTACTCCTGACTAACGTCTTTATAATGTTAATTACTAAGTTATGTATATTTTCCTATCCCACTCATCTTTCTTTGTTGACTACCTAAGTATCTTTTGGAATGAAATGAAAGAAAAGGTTATATTTGCTTACAGAGAATATAGTACCTTTTGGAATGAAATGGAATTTCCAAATACGTTTTTAATGGATTTCTATGTTTTTTGTAATTAAATTTGATGACGGATTTAGATAACAACAAACCATTAGTATACGAATATGTCAAACTATCAATTTCGAAAGAAATATCCTTTAGTATCTTTTGGAAATCAACGTCTCAAATGATGAACAGTATATAGCTCTAAATTATAGAACGTCGGTTTAGGAAATCACTGGTGTGTGCATCTCCAGGAGTTCGTTGACGACGTCATATCCAACACAAACTTTCTAAGGGTCATCATTCCAAACATTTAAACAGGTTTGGAGAATGAGAGGAAATGGCAGATGATTAAGAAGGGCTTTAGAAGATGGAGGATTAGGGCAGCATGAAAGTCTGGGAACCGGTAAATAGGATGCCGAGGGAGGTTATTCTGGTTGAATACTTCTGAAAAGTGTTAGGAGCAGTTGTAATTAAAACTGGACTTTTAATTAGGGCGGGCGAAATATCTGCTCTTAAGGGACTAAGTAAAATTATAGCAATATTTATTCGTTTAAAAGTAATTTAGAGCATAATGTGAACAATAAAACAAGTGAAAGGAGTTTGTTCTTAAAAAGGGCCGTTACATGGAGTACCATCTATTTTTTTTTTTGTCTTAAACATACGATTAACACTGGAAGTCTCAAAAACAATTGAAAGGGGAGACACAATTAAAATTGAATGTAAATGTGAAATTATTCTGAGATGTAGTTATATATATAGAAAGGGAAAGTATTGCGATCTTGAAAATTTTCGAATTCCTGTTTTCAACGGAAATACACGTTTTAGGGTCCTCTGAGTCCAAATAACCAAGTCCCACAAAAAGGTCTGTGTGTGTGTGTGGTAACTCCTGGGCGGAAACGAAAAGCCCTATGAAACTGAAATTTCATCTTTAAGATTACTATACGACGGAGATGTTACAAAACCTTTTTCATCAAATTCGGTTAACCAGAAGAGCCTACTTTATACCATGCATATTGCACCTTTATATGATTTTCTCGAAAACGGTTCCGACGATTTTGATTAAACTCGCTATACCAATGTAAAATTTAATATGCTTTAACATCGTGTAGGTTTCAGTCTGATTAAAATGGTCTGACATGGCTTAAATGCCGATATTTTATTCCGATAGTAACATAAATTTTCTTCCTCTAAAGTAACTTTGATTTTGTAGATTATATAAAAATAACCATAATCATCTTGTTAGCATTGATAAATAACAGCTAAATATGTAAGTTGTGCGAATTGGAAAAAGCAAATTATAGGAGAAAACTGAAAAAATATTTTTTTAATGCAATTTTTTGTTTTTGAACATAAGAACAGTAATATACATGTCTGATATACCGTTGGAAAGCTAAAGATTTTAGAAAAATTGTAATCTTTTACACAAGTTAGTAAAATTTAATGGAAAGGGATGAAAAGCCGATAAAAATAACTGATTATTTTAGATAATAATATAATCGATTTTTTAATAGAACACATTTTTCTATAGAAATTCAATTTAATTAATTCTTTAATAGTTTCATTTTTATCTCTAACTGTATTTGAAAATTCTTCAATCGATTTTAAAAACGGAGGTAAGTGAAAGTCGTTTGTTGCCCGCTTACCAACATAATTAACATATAATATACCATATTAAAATTACCATAATAACCATAATTCCCAAATTTTCCGCCGAACCTTTTCCACCTAAAAGGGACTGAATTATTCGTCACCTATTCCCGTATGAAACCCGAAAACTGCTCGTTGCCTCTCTAATATTCCCTCACTTCGACCACTGCTGTACCATATAAGGTAGTGTTTCTGGGTATCTCGAAGTGAAAATAAAACGCCTAATTAATTGCTTTGTTCGTTTCATCTTGGGTTCCGAAGTACACATCCGTCTCAGAATTTTATAGCGAGTTTAAGTGGCTTTACCCTTCCAAAAAGTATTCCTTTACCAAGTTATCCATCCCGCTTGTCTATCATACATAATTTTTTCATTGAAATGTAGAATTTTTTTTTTCTTCTTTTTTACTAAGTTACGGTAAGAGATGTTTTAGTATACTTTTGAATGAAATTAAATACGAATCGATTACCTTTTGCAAATAATAACAATTTTCAAATGCATGTGCGCGTAAATGCACACACACACACACACACACACACATATATATATATCGATAGATCTGATCGCAGGGGTGGTGGTGTGGGGCTGTATGTACACCATAGTCTCAAGGTCAAAGTCCTTCTCCAATCCCCTTCTTTTGACTATCCCCACCTTGAATACCTTTTCGTGGAAATCTCATCCAATAAATCACCGCTCCTGTATGCCATAGTATACCGACCTCCTCACGTTCCATTCGATAACCTTTTTGAATCCTCCCTTACCAGACTTGTCTCCAGTTATTCCAATGTTATTATCTCAGGAGATTTCAATACAAATATGCTTTCGGAATCCTATAATAAATCTTTCTTAGATAACTTACTTTATTCTCTGAATCTTTACCTTGTTCCTTACTCCTCCACCCATCATACCCAATTCTCCGACACCTGGCTTGACCTTCACATTACTGACTCTCCTCTAAAGGTCCTTTCATCCTCCCAGCACCCGGTTCCACTTCTTTCTTCACACGACCTTATCCAGATCTCATATAACTTACCAGTGAAATCCTTCATTCCTAAAGTGATCTCCTATCGTAGTTTGAACCACCTCTCCTTCGAATCCCTTCAACCAGATCTGGAATCATTTCCTTGGGATACCATATACTCCTATAATTCCATCGATCCTATGATATCCACTCTCACCTCAAATCTTAAATCTATACTAGACCTGCATGCACCTTTAAGAACCAGAATGATACGTCGTCCAACTGCGCCTTGGCTAACCCCTGAAATAAGGGAAATGATGAAAAGAAGAGAAGCAGCGAGGCGAAAATTTCGCCGCACTCATACACCAGCTGATTACGAATGCTTCAAAAAACTTCGCAATGAAACCCAGGCCGCAGTTCGACGTGCTAAATCCTACCACATTCATACTTCCCTCTCCAATGCTCCTGATTCCAAATCCAAATGGAAAATAATCCGAAAATTATCTCTCCCAGAATCCAATAACTTCACTCCCCTTTCTGTTTCTCCGGACCAGCTCAACAATCATTTTATATCCTTTGCTTCTAATCCTTCTCCTACAGCTGATATCAACCATCATAATTTCAAATCAGAGAGCTTCTTCTTCTCTCACCTTTCCTATGATGAAATACATAGAGCTATCCTTAAATCTCAGACCAATGATTATGGACCCGACAATATCCCAGTGAAACTAATAAAATCCTGTCTCCCCGTCCTTATGCCAATATTCTATCATATCTACAATTTTTCCTTCCAAAATTCCATTTTTCCTACACCTTGGAAAACTGCTTTAATTCGTCCATTAAATAAAATTTCAAATCCATCCTCACCGTCTGATTTCCGTCCCATTTCGCTCCTTTCTAATCTTTCGAAACCCCTGGAACGTCTTGCACAAAACCAATTATCAATTTTTTTAGAAGAACGTTCCCTTATTGATCCTCTCCAATCCGGCTTCCGACCTAGTTATTCAACACAGTCCGCTCTCCTAAAAATAACGCACGACCTCCAATCCGCCATAGAACACCAAAAATTAACCATCCTAATCCTTCTAGATTTCTCTAAAGCTTTTGATACAGTTGACCATAATATCCTCCTTACCAAACTACAAAATCTTCCTTTATCCAACAGTGCTTTACGCTGGTTCAAATCCTTCCTCTCCGACCGCTCACAATATGTAGTTGTCCCAGGTCAACCTCCTTCCAAGACTTTACCTATGTCCTGTGGTGTTCCTCAGGGATCATCACTATCCCCCACCCTATTCGCAGTATACATTAATGACCTTCCTCTAAGCATCCATCATTCCCAATACCATATCTATGCTGATGATGTTCAAATGTATCTATCCTTTCCTCCTTCCGACCTATTACTAGCCACAGAAATGCTTCAAGAAGATTTGAATCGAATCAGCATTTGGGCAGCTGAGAACAAGCTCAATTTGAACGCTGAGAAGACCAAGGCAATTGTAATAGGTTCCAATCCCCTCCTTAAGACCCTTCCATCGATTCCTACTCTGTTTCTGAATAACAATCCAATAAAATTCCATCAATCCGTTAAAAACCTCGGCACCACCTTTGATCAAACCCTTTCCTGGAAAAACCATGTTACCGAAATCTCCCGTCGTACATTTTCCACATTAAAATTTCTGAATCATCTACGTCCTCTCCTTCCAATGGAAACCCGTAAGCTTTTGGTTAGCTCCTTAATATTTCCCCACTTTGACTATTGCTGTGCGGTGTATGGGAGTGTCTCTGGGGATCTCGAGGCAAAACTAAAACGAATGTTTAATTGCTTTATACGTTTCATCTTTGGGATATCCAGAGACACTTCTGTCACCCGATTTTACAAAGAGTTAAAGTGGCTTTACCCCTCCTTCCGCCGTAAGTACTTCCTAGCATCCTTCCTCTACCAAGTAATCCAATCCCGATGTCCGTTCTACATCTCTGATCTCCTTAAATTCAAATCCTCCGTTCGTTCTCATAACACCCGCTCGCGGCCTTCTGATCTGTATATAACGCCCCATCGATCCACAGCTTTCGATAGATCATTCTTAATCCGCTCCGCATCTCTATGGAATTCTATCCCTTCCGACATCCGTCACTCCCAAACTCTTTCAACATTCAAATCCCGTCTATTCAGCCATTTCCTGTCAATCCAATTCCCCAATAATCCCAATTAGATCCTAGTTTCAGGGAAAATCAACAAATAAAGCAGACAGATACGTTATTTAACTTTAATGGATACATTCGTAGCAAATATTATTTAAAGAAAATGATCTTTTCAAAGATGAAAGATTAAATCACATATAATTTTACAAACATATAGAAGCATTGTAATTTTTTTTTTTAACTATATATTTTTAATTTTTTTTAAATAATATTATTATACTTTTAATTATATGTTATTTTCTGTACTCATTTTAGATATATCTTTATTTATATTTTTCTTGTATTCACATTTTATTAGAAGTTGTCTTTTGAGTTATTTTATTTTTTTTCATCTTATTAATTCAATTCTGTTGTTATTTTTACTTATTATTATTATTATTATTATTATTATATATATATATATATATATATATATATATATATATATATATATATATATATATAATATATATATATATATTACAGATTTTTTAATGTAGGTGGTCCTTGGCATTGTACTGATAGGATGAAGGGGTCCGCAAACAATTTTGGTTGGGAACCACTGATTTAAAACAATGTTTTGTTTTTGAAAACTGAATGGAAGTTTAGTAATATTATTCTTTGTATACATTTTTATAGGTCTGGTATACTTGTGACAGGCCTGATGTTTGTGATGGAGTGTGGTTACAAACACAAAGCTAGGAGCTGTTATGTGAAATGCATCTGTCACTGTTTGAAGCATGTCTATATTTTTGTTCTCATTATATTTAATGTAGCTAATTTTTATTTCTTATTTCATTACCTGAATTTCATTATTGTAGAAAGAATATTTTATTTTACAGTGGCAAATCCATTGTAACCTCTCGCCTGCTGTTTGTTGCCTTTTGTCTCTATTGTTATTATGCGCTCCTCATATTTTTCCTCTGTCTCTATAATTCGTAATTTCTCCTACGTGGTTTACCAGAGTGTATCTAATAGACAATAAAGGTATTTTGACTGTTTTCACCTATTTCTGGCTATTTATTTATTTCGCTTTCACTCTTTTAAACGTTCGTTATTTATTCTTTAAACTAAATTTACTATGTTGTCATCTTTTTGTATTATTATTATTATTTTTTTTTTTCGTAGCCCCTTTTGTTAGCTCTTCTTAAAACCTTAGTTTTTGAATTTTCTACTTTTTCTGCATTTATGCATTTTAAGGATGTCAGATATCTCTATAATATCTGTAATATATAATTATCTTCTGTGAATCTATAATGAGGTGATGGGACTCACCTTTTGGTTTAAGTAGAACCTTAACCTAATCCTAAAACCTAAATCTCAATATTCTGCCATCTTTGATGTAATCCAGAAGGTGTTAGCTTACCATATATCGGATTGTTAATAACTTTGACGGATTCAAAGAACTTTTTATTCCTCTCAGTAACGAATTCGGAAAGTTTGTCAATTCCTCGTGAATTCTTGAGGTTTTGTATCTTTGTAATGACGTCCCTTTCACAATTTTCCGCAGTACGCCATTTTGGAACAATTGTAAACGTTTTTTGGTCGACTTAGCAATATGCAAAAAGTGTGGAGCACCATATAACAGAGTTGGACGTATAATGGCCTTATTTATAGATATCTTCAGTCGAAGAGACATACTTGAAGAATTAATTAAGTGATTAAGCTGCCTTAATTTTTGCCTCACTGTCTTAATTTTTTTACCAAAGTGGACCGAAAACTTTAAATGTCTATCAAAGGGGACTCCGAGATATCTTATATGTTTGAATAGTTTAATTTCGCAGTTGTTAATATTAAATTTTGACGGTAATTTTTTCTTTCCCTTTTTTTTCACTTTCTTTTTATTTATTTTCACCCTGAAATAATGTTAATTATGACCATATCATTTTTTATTCACGAGTATGAAATGTAACAGTATCATTAACTTTGTATTATAAGCTCCTGGGTTCATCATTAAATGCTTCCAAAAAATGGGTCGGTTTATTTATTTTTTTCCTTTTTAATGGTGCATCGCCTTAAAAGTACCATTAGAATCAGCAATGGACACAATATTCAATCCTTCTGATAGCCTAAACGTGATAATATATACAGGCTATGATATATGCACCCACGCCTTCACAAAGGTTGCCTAGAACGAAAGACCAGCCTAATATCGTGCTATAAAATGCAAATGGACCGCGAGGTCTGTGAATACAAGCCTCGGCCCAACTAACTCGGTAATGTCCTTTTAAATATAGATTTACATGATAAGAAGAGAAACATATTGTTCCATACATCATTATTTTCCTATCTGTACTCGTTTCATTCTTATAAAAATACTCTTGTTTTTAAAAATACTTTTCTCTTGTTCATATTTTTTTATTTGCAATTCTAGGAAGGAATCAACCGGAAATAATAAAATCCGCGTTAGTTACTTTTTGGAAGGATTAAAAGAAACAAAAAAAAAAAAAAACAAGGTCTGAATCTGTTATTTTAGAGAAACAAATAAATAAAAATCTGTTGTGCGCACACAAAGCTTTAACTTAGCTTCATTCTTGAAATCTAGATTTAGATTAACCTTCATTGAATAAAAATTCTATTCTTTTGATGGAAACATTTATTTTGGACTAAAAAATAAAATAAAATAAAATTATTTTTTACAACAATCATATATGTTTCATCCCTTTTGTCAATTTACATTATATTTTACAATTGTATGGTATATATATATGGTTTTATTGTATGTTATAACCTTTTTCTAAAATCTTCAGCTTTATAACTAAATATATGATAATCAGCTTTGAGAGTGGCTAATAGGATGGAATGCTTCTCAGGAAATATCGATGTAAAGAATTGAGACATAGATTTCCAAAAGGTACTAAAGGACATTTTTTTCTAAATTAATATTTTGACATATCTATATTCTGATGGTGTAGTTTTATCTAAATCCGTCATTAGATGTTTTCTAAAAATTATAATAATCTTCTAAGAACGTATTTAAAAATTGCATTTCATTCCAATAGGTACTATATTTCATACAATACAGCAGAAGCTCCTAACCTCGTAATATAATACCATTAAATTATTGTTTTCTTCATTTCGTGCATTTTTATTGGTTCATTTCACCGCTATTATTTTGGTCAATGGTTTAACATAATAATCACTTTTTAAATTGTTTTAAACAACTTTAATAACATTACCCTTACTCCTGTTGAGCAAATCCGATACCTAGGTCTCCATCTTGACAAGCGCCTTACTTGGAATCCTCACAAAAGACTGAAGCGACAAGAAACTGCACGAAGATATCGATTACTACAACACTTACTAGACAAACGTTCAAAACTTCCAGTATATTACAAAAGACTCATTTACATCACTATTATCAGACCTATTTGGACATTTGGAATCGAGCTTTGAGGCTCTAAGAAACCATCTAATCCCTCCCGCATCCAGTCCTTACAATCCAAATTCCTGAATATCCCTTATTTTGTTACAAATCAACTCCTCCATAATGACCTAAACATCCCATTTCTTGCAGACA
This sequence comes from Piezodorus guildinii, assembly GCA_023052935.1. Taxonomy (NCBI): domain Eukaryota; kingdom Metazoa; phylum Arthropoda; class Insecta; order Hemiptera; family Pentatomidae; genus Piezodorus; species Piezodorus guildinii. The sequence goes on from CM041298.1 coordinate 45,990,185, forward strand.
TAGCCCGTGATAGATACTCCTCTTTTCATTCTAAACTCCCTGCCCATACAAACCCACTTGTCCGTAATTTATCTTCCTTAGATATCCCTGATAAACCTCCAAGGCGACTGAAAAGAAGGGGGCCTCGGGACCTACGGAGTTAAAATAGTTAGAGAAATGCTACCACTTGGTAGTTCTTTCTCAAGACATTTTCATGACTTTTTTTTCATTCCTCATATTTACTTATTGAGTTCTTTAATACAGTTGTAAATTACTATGAATAAATAAAAAAAAAAAAAAAACTTACTAGGGTCGCTTTGGTTCTAGTAGATTCTTATTTAAATTAATTTTTTTCTTAGTATTCCTTCTTGCAGTAACATAAATTTGATTTAAAAATTTTCAAAACTCACATTTTAATAGAATAATGGTATTTGATCCAGCAAATAGTTTGAATTAGGATGTAATTGCTAAATATGAGAAGAAAAACCGTGTGTGATCTAACCTAGCAGATTTTTTTTTAACGTAAAGAAAAGCTTACAAGTTATTTATTTATCAGTCTTGTTAAATATTGTTAGTTTTTTTTCGGTTGGCGTGACAGGCCTTGGACGCTTGGCCGCGCGGTATGGTTTATAATCCCCATCCCGATACTCGATGACATTTTATAGGGTAGGGTCATCACTTCCTACGCCTATTTTTGTGGGTGGCTATCAATTAGCTGACGGGTCCCACATACCTGGGGGAGATTCTGAGTGAATCACTATTTATTTGCATGCTTGAAAAAGTCCTCCTGGGACTGGGTTTCGAACTCACAACTTCAGCGCGGCAGGCTAGCGCGCTAATCACTTAGCCACGATCTTCTTAAATATTGTTTACACGTAGTTAATAATATAGATAAATTTTCTAAATTCACACAAATAGTAAATACAAGTTCAAAACCAACTTCATAATTACATACTTTCTTATATAGTGCCATGTATTGATAAATAGTCCCTGTAATATTGACTTTCTTTATGAAGAATATATAATAAATGTAATTAACCAACAAAGAAAGATATTTCTCAGAGGGAGAATAAAGAAATATAAATAACTTAGAAATTAACAACATAAAGACGTTAGTTATCGGTCATGCTGTATCAGGAAGGTTATAGTGACTGTTACCAACTTATCGCGCGTTGTATTTTTTTAAAAAGTACTATATCCCATTTAATTATTTCCTAAAAGTGCTATATCCACGTTTCATTCCGAAAAGTACAATATCCATATTATATTGTTTAAAATCCTGTGAAAAGTGCAATAATTTGGAAAAATAAGTTGGTTACAAACATTTATTTATTTTAAATATTTTTATTGAAATTTACAACTGTATTTTATAATACAACTAGTAAATATGCTGGTAAAGATAAAATACATGAAAAAACATGAAGAGAGACTGCCCATTGGCAGCACTCTAGTAGTCAATATAAACAAGAAGGTCTCGAGGCCATCTTCTTTTCAGACGCCTCGGAGGGTTATCAGGGATCGAAGAGGAAGCTAGGGTAGAAACTAGTGGGTTAGAGTGGGAATGGAGTTTTGCATGGAAAGATTCATACCTGGTTCGGGCCAAAACAGTAACATAGGGAACATCAAGATCTTTGTGTATGAGCTAATTAGTGACAAAGTAAGGAGCGTTGAGGATTTTACGAAGGATTTTGGATTGTAAGGATTGGTTACGAGAGGAATTGGATGGTTTGGTGGAGCCCCATAGCTCAATTCCGTAAGTCCAGATTGGTCTTATAATAGTCATGCAGATGAGTCTTTTGTAGTTAAGTGGAAGATAAGAACGTTTGTCTGGTAAGTGTTGAAGTAGTCTAAAACGTCGTGCAGTTTCTTGTCGTTTCAGTCTTGTATGAGGGTTCCAAGTAAGACGTTTGTCAAGGTGCAGTCCTAGATATCGGATCTGGGTTACAAACATAAAAATCATCTTTAGAAAAAAGAAAAAGAATCATGTAAATTGGTCTAATAATAAATAAATGACCTGGCGTTGATGACCTACATGTTCTACGCCCTAAAAAAGAACAATAATTAATAAATAAATGAATTTCACGTACCCTGGAAAATTGTCTAAAGTGGATATAGTACCTTTTAGAAATCAACGTCTCAATTCATACAACAGGGAAATATATCAGTCCTAACCAGGAATTATAAAAAATTAAAGAATGTAGTCTTACTTTCCTGGTAGATGATTTAATTACAAACTTTGTATTTCGTCGCTTCGAGGTGTATTTTGTTCTTAAGCCTTGTATTTTGAAAATAATCACATTTATTCGGTTTTTTGAAACAAACATTCTATTGTCTTATTTTCTTGATTTCGGATTGTTGTAAAGAACTTGATATTTTTTTAATGTTTCGCCTTATTAATCGACTACGATAATCATTACTTCCCTAGTCATTAATATTTCTCAAAAATTAAATTTTTAAAAAATATATTATGCACTATACTTATATCACTATTTTTTATCACCAGAGGTCAGTTTTAAACACGAAAAAATATATTTACATTTCCGTTTCATTAAATTATTTAGATGAAGCTATTTTGAACATTAAAAAATTAAGCTCGTTTAAATTATTTTTATAATGGTAAGATATCAGTATCGATGTCTATTCACTTAATAAAAAAATTTAATAAAAATCAGTAGTACCGAGATTACCTTTCCTAAGCCTGTAATTTTAGTTTAGTTAAACCGGATTAGTTTTATGGAACTGTTATGAATTCAAAAGTAGCTCATATATTTCATATATAGATATGGTGCTAGATAACTAAAAATAACCTATATTTTTTCTCAAAAAGTTTATTTGAATTCTGTCAATTCTTTTAAGTAAATTTCATTATTTTGGTTGCAAATTGAAGACTGAAGGGCCTGAGTCTCAATTGTAAGTCAAAGGTGAGACCTACAGCTGAAATGCTCCTCACCTGAACGCAGTGTGTTGGAGGAAGTGGGGAAGGTGTATCAGGCTTGAATCGCGATGAAACATTACGTGATGCCTGGGCCTTAGTTACTGGGAAGAAGAGGAACTTACCAGCTGAATCCAGAGATCCATGTAGGCAAAAAACAACATTTGCAGGAAATGACATGACCATCCCAGTAAGTAACGCGTATGCTCGAAAATTAGAAAATTTAATTAAAGTAGATCAGCCTACCGACAATAATAAACCCTCCAAAGACAAACCGCCTCCAATATACATTAACGGCATCCAAGACTACCAAGCTTTCGTCACATTTTTACAAAACAAATCGTCTCCCAATTCATTTTACCTTAAAACTACACTAAAGGGGGTAACTGTTTACCCCTCTACCTCAGAAGTATATTGAAAATTAGTAAGCAGCCTAAAGAATTCAGAAGCTGATTTTCATACTTATCAACTTCCTGAAGATAAAAGCCACAGGATAGTCGTGAAAAACCTCCACCACACTACTCCTATTTTGGAAAAAAAAAAAAAGATATCGAAAAATATGGTTATAATGTAAACATCACTAATGTTATTTCTAGGTTAAAAAAACCACTCCCTATGTTTTTCGTTGACATCTCCAAATCAACCTACAATGAAAAAAATTTTGGGATTCAATCTATATTTTACACAAAAATAAGTGTAGATGAACCCAGAAAAAGATGACTCTGACCCACAGTGTATCAGGTGCCAGCAGTACGGTCACACGAAGACGTACTGTAACCACCCGATTTGGTCTTAGCCACGACGGCCCAACTTGTACAAAGGCAAGAGAAACACCAGCGACATGCGCCAACTGCCAGGGGGAGGGAGGCATCCAGCCAACTACCGGGGGTGCCAAGTTCTGAAGGAGTTGAGGATTCAACGAACTTCTTGAACGTACCGCTCCGAACGACCTTATCCTCCACCACGAAATTTCGACGAATATCCAGATCTTCGCCAAAAAACATCAACCAACCCACCAGCTCATAATAATGGTACACAGATAGAAGAGTTGCTAGTTCAGCAGCTGAGAGCTCTGACTCGACAAGAACCAGAACTCCAGCCACTGGAACCACCACTCCAGCCATTGAGACCACCAATCCAGTCTCTGGTACCACCGAACCAGCCAGGGGAATCATCAGCCCTCCAGATGGGACCAAATCACGCTTTTCCGCCTCCTAACAACGAACCTAAAGGCTCTGGTGTGAGGAGGGAAATACCACAGCAGCCGTCTTCCGGTGAAAATTTATCCCAAATTTCACAAATAATTAGAGGGTTGAATAATCTTATTCAGCCCCTTTTGAGCCTTCTCCTAGAGCTCGCTTACTTCACCCAATCTATGAACGCTCCAAATGATCCCTAATCGTATAATGATAGCCTTATTAACAATCCGGGGTACTGTCCTTCCTCATGCCTGACATGTCATTATTTTGTTGATTATTCTATCCTATTTGCTGATTGTCACATACTGCTGACAGGTGCAAATCAATAAATAAAGTGAAATATATATATATATATATATATATATATATATATATAATATATATATATATATATATATATATATATATATATAGGTATTTTTAAAAAAAACAATATATTGATATTTACAACTGTATTATACAATACAACTAGTAAACAGGCTAAAAGGGAATAGACATGAGCAAGACTTGTACGGCAGCTACCCATCGGCAACACTCTAAAAATATTGAAAACTAGAAGGTCTCGTGGGGATCTTCTTTTCAGATGCCTCGGAGGATTATCCGGTATTGGAGAGGTAGAGAGGATTGTAACTAATGGATTAGAGTAGGAATGGGGTTTGTCATGGAAGGAGAGGTATCTTGTTCAGGCCAAATCAGTAACATATGGAACTTTAACGTCATTATGAGTTTGTTCGTGACAAAGTAGGAAGCGGGGATTTTGGGTTGTAAGGATAGGATTTGAGAGGAATTTGATGGTTTATTTGAGCCCCAAAGCTCAATCCCATACGTCGATATTGGTCTTATAATTGTCATGTAAATGAGCCGTTTGTAGTTTAGTGGGAGATTAGAACGTTTGTCAAGTAAGTGTCGAAGTAGCGGAAAATGTCTAGCAGTTTCTAGTCGTCTCAGTCTTGTATGAGGATTCCAAGTAAGTTGTTTGTCAAGATGGAGTCCTAGGTATCGGATCTGTTCAACAGGGGCTAGAGGAGAGTTATTAAAGGAGACTCTAGGGCAGGAAGTCATAGGTTTACGATGAAGAGTAAAGGTTATTTGGTGGGAATTATTGCAGTTTCTTTTATGAGTTTGGGAAGCAGGATTTGGATCACTATTTACTGATAATACATAACTGTCATCAGCTATATAGCTAAATTAAAGCACAATACACAAAGACAGAAATCAAGATAAACAGGTAAATGTAACAAGAGAGCATATGCTCATAATGATACTAGTTATTAAAACGTTTTTTAGCTTATATATCAGTAACAATAAAATTTCTAATTTTCTTTTCTTTAAGGAATTGACTGCAATTAGACTGCTTCAGCTTAAACAAGAAGAAAATAATGATTTCCAAGTAGAAGGGTATAAACGAGGTTTGTTTTTATATAACGAAGTCGTTACCTATGATCGGGGAGTAAACGCTTGTTCAATTTTCGCCATTTTACGCTTGAAAAAGCTTATTTCCTAAAGGAAATTGGCTAACAGATGTGAAATTATCGCCTGCTTTGGTAAATTTTATAGCAATATCATACAGTTTTTCCCTCATTTGAGCAAGCTGTTATAATAACAAGGAAGATTTCTGCAAGAGTTAATTTATTAATAATATTATTGTTAAAAAAAATTAAACAATATTTGATTGTCCATAATTAGTACATTCGGAGCAATATATTTATTTATACTTTTTTTCTTTAAATGATTTTAATTAATAAATTTTAATTTTTTTATATATTGATTTGTTTTTTATCATAGTAACATTATTATATACTTAAGTAGTGCAATTTTGATAAACATAGCAAAATATTCATATTTTTTTGTTTATCAACTATAATTGAAGCATTTTACTATTGGTGGAAATTTGTAATTAAATAAATACACATATGATACCCTAATTACATAGAATTAAATCAAAAATGTTAGGATATTAGAAGGCGGTATATTAAAATCACAAAAGAAAAAAATATGCTGGTTTTGAAAAAAATTTCATTTATCCTAGAGATTTTTATAATTATTATAGATAGTTAAGTTGAAGATGGTAATGTTTATTAATAAAATAATTACGATTTGCTTCAAATATACATCTATCTGTCGATACTAACAGTTAATATTATTCAATACCTTATAATAGTAATAATTAAAAATCCGTTATTTATTAAAAACACGTATGCGTATTTAAGTGAAATAAATGAGAACAAAAGGGATCACTTGTAGCAGGGTGGTTAGCATAACAGCCTCCTATGCCTAAGGTCACGGGTTCAAATCCGCTGGTGGTCCTAGGATTTTTTAATGGGAGTAAAAAATCCTTAGTTATGCCGTCCTTCGGAGGGGACGTTAAAAGGTGGTCCCGAGCCTATTTCAGTTACTCGTTTAAGATCCCTATCCTAATAAAATCTAGATAGGCAAAATTTAGGACTCCCACTGTAGCATCGTCCAATTAGCCATAGTAGCATAAAGTGACATTAAACAAATTTAAAAAAAATGAGAACAAAAACAACAAACAATAATATAAAAGAGATTAAAGTTATAAAATATATTGTTAAATATATAGTAAACTGTATCTGAGTAATTCCATTTCCTTGCAGTTAAAATCAATTTAAGAACTTTTGAATAATGTTAGATGTGATGAAAGGTTGAAAAATCACATTGAGTTTCTATTCTATTCTATTCTTATATTATTATGTGCAACAATCAGTTTAAATTTATCCACTTTTTTTCTCCTCTCCATTACCTTGTACCAATTTTTGTATGAAATGTTTGTTTTTAAATCTTTAGCTTTCCAATGGTATATTATACGTATATATTAATTTTCTTATGTATAACCAAAAAATACATAAATAAATAATATTGATATTTTCTCCTTTAGTAGGATACAAAATCCGTTCAACTTATATATTGACCCGTTTTCCATCAATGCTAAAAAGATAATAAGGCTATTTTTAGAGAAACTACAAAATTGAAGGTACTTTAGGAGAAGAGAATAAAAAAAATCGGCATTTAAGCCCCATCAGACTATTTAAATCAGAATGAAACCTACGCTATATGAAATCTCATTAAATTTTATATTTTTCTTATTAATATTATATAAATATTACATTATTTTGTACATTTTAAAATTTTAATTAATTTCGATGCATAATCTTCTAAATTATATATGATATTGAGGGAATATGTTAAGATTTCTTATTAAGATGTGTTTCATAACAACAACAACGCCTTTGCTTGTGTGATGGATGTTGTCAAAAGTGTACAGTTAATAAAGAGAATAAGCAGGGGATAGCAATATTGCTCCTAATACATCTTGCCGCAGTTTTATATCTTGAAATATCACAACGTGTCAAGAGATACATTATTCTGATAAATCTACTTTTGTATTATTAAAAATTAAAACATTTTTTTGAAAACCTAATACATTAAGAATGTTAGATTCCTAAAAATTTGTTAGACTAAGTGGTATCAAAGATTTTAGCCTTAGAGAAAGAGTACCATATACTGGCTTATTAAGAAATACTGCTGAAAATTAATCAATAAAGTTCCCAGACCATATTTTTTAAAAATGAGTTTTTTTAAAGGTTATATTCAGATAGGGAAAAGATTTTATGTTGGTTATATTTAAACAAGAAATATAAATAAAATTTGCATTGGTAGAATAGAATAGAATAGAAAACGATTTTTATTCGGGGACAAGGTCCCTTAAGAACAATTCATATGTACAATTAAGATATATATATATATATATATATATATATATATTATATATATATATATATATATATATATATATATATACATATAATGTGTCTGGCTACAAGACCAAAGGAATATAATTAATCCTTATTCACAATGATACATAAAGAAAAGAAAGTATAAAAATAAAACAAAAGAGTAAAATAAATAAATAATAACTTCTGGTGTGTTGAACAAAACTAAACATTGAAATTGATTCATAATTGATCCATATAAAAATATGAACAATAAATAACAAATTTTCTTTTTGATTTGAAATATCTTATTGAGCGTCTGTTTGGGATGACAGTAGGTACTGGAATAGCTGGGACTTGAATGATGGTAGGGAAGAAACATGGCGGATATGAGTAGGTAAGGAATTCCAGAGAGATGTGGAGCGGACAATAAAGGAATGATCAAAAGTTGTTGTTCTATGGGTTGGAATATAAAGGTTGGAATGGCGCGATCTTGTTTGGAGAGAGTGGACTGGCGATTTAAATTTAATAACGGAGTAGAGCTTTGGGACTCTACTAAACCATCAAATTCTTCCCGCATCCAATTCTTACAATCCAAAATCCTTCGTAAAATCCTCAACGCTCCTTACTTTGTCACGAATAAACTTATCCATAAAGACCTTAATGTTCCCTATGTTAGTGATTTGGCCCGGACCAGGTATCAATCCTTTCATGACAAACTCCATTCTCACTCTAACCCACTAGTTAGAGTCATCTTCAATTCCGGATAATCCTCCGAGGCACCTGAAAAGGAAATGGCCCCGGGACCTTCTAGTTTAAAATATGTTTAGAGTGCTGGTGCTGGTGCTGCTATAATTGGGTCACATGAGACCTTTTCGGTGTACCAAGGACAAATATTAAAAATATGTTCATAATTCGCTTTAGCCTGTCCTCGAGCACAGCCGAGAGGCCACCATATACCATACAGCAATAGTCGAATTGGAGGGAAATAACTGAGGATACAAGGAGCTTACGGGTAGACAGTGGAAGAAGATGACGGGAGCGATGGAAAAATTTGAGGGTACATATTGTTCTTCTGGAGATTTGGGTAATATGGGGTTTCCAGGTAAGGGTTTGGTCGATGGTAGACATGGATATAATTAGCTGCAATCGTTATGAAAAATGACAAAACAAATCACATGTCCGCATGTGATAAATTAATAAAAATAAATGTATTTCCCATCCGGAACTTGACATAAAGGCGTTGTGCACTATTTGTCAAGACAGTACAATCTTGCGGCATAGTCTACGAGTAAAATGAAGGGGCTCTCATGATTATTTAACGTCTCTTTCTGCTATTGTGAGATTTTGAAAATAAGGTACTGCGTAAAAGATTTGGTCCGAAGAAAGATGAGGCCTCTGGAGACTTCAGAAGGTTGTACAACGCGGAATTGTGGAGCTTGTACCCTGTGAATATAATTAAGTTGATAGCATCGCGGAGACTCCAATGGGCGAGTAAAGTTGTTGGGCTCGGTGAGAAACGGATTCCGAGAAAGTCGGTGAACCGACTGGTAGGCGTCAGAAAAGTAGGCCGAGGCGTTGGAGGGCTTGGGCTTGAACGGTGAACGTTGGACGAGTCTGTGCAGGCGGAGTTTGGTGGTATCGGCATCGAACCTTCGAGTTCGGTAGGCCTATTATCATTCTGCTACTGTGGCTAATCGGACGATGCTACAGTGGGAGTCCTAAATTTTGCCTATCCAGGTTAAGTTTAGATAGAGATTTTTAACGAGTAATTGAAATCGCACAGGCTCGGCACAACCTTTTTACGTCTCTTCCGAAGGACGGCATAACTGAGGATTTTTACTTCTATTGGAGAATCCTAAGACCACTGGCGTATTTGAACCCGTGAAATTTGGCATACCTGGATGTTATGCAAGGCTATATGCTATAGGTGATCCCATGGGGCTTTCATTATGGCTTTGTTTGGTTCAATTATTGGTTTATTGATGTATACACACACACACACACACACACACTCATATATAGAAATAGAATAGAAGTAGAAAGTAATTTTTATTCTGGGGCTGGCTTCCTTAAGAATAACAGATTTGTACAGTTTATAATATACAACATGTCTGGCCAACAGACAAAATTAACATAATTAACTAATATTTACAATTATGGATAAATATATACATAAAATAAAATCAATCCTCAGAAAATAATTTTGTTCAACAAAATAAAAAATAAATGAGTTTAAATATAAAACAAAACGAGTAATAATAATAAGTAATAAATAAGAAGAATAAATAAATGAATATTTACTTTATTCTGATTAATAGTATTCTAAGAATAATTTAAGTTTTAAAATAATAAAGGGTTTTTAAGTGGCCAAGAATTGATGAAAAATAAACTAATTAAAACATGAATAAAAATAGTGGATGTAATAAGTTGACCGTTGAGAATTACTGGAAGGAATTAGTCCGGGTGGCGGTCATTAAATGAAACAACTAAACAGTTTTAACTATTTAGTTGTTTCATTTAATGATCGCCACCCGGACTAATTCCTTCCAATCAATAAAAATAATATACTACAATAATCAATAGAAACTAATCCTCCTTATGACAATATAAACAATTTAAAAAATACGGTAACGATTGAACAAAAAGATGTTTTCTAGATAAAAAGAATGTTGAAAAATCATAAATAAATACTTATGGTAAAATATAAAAGTATAGAATGCACTTTTACTAAACATTATTACATTGTCAGGCATGGTTATTTTGGGATACTAGAAGGCACTGGAACCGAAGGTATTTCAATGTGGAGAGGGAGCATGGCGGATATTTCATGGGAGGGAATTGAAATAATGGTATTTTTTTTTTCATTTGAGAGGCTTGGCTGAACTATAAAAGGAGCTTCTTGTAACGTAAACAAAACCCAACATATTTTTTCACAACAAAAACATTTCTAATTCTACAACTTAACGGACACGATAATAGGCTTATAAATGACATACCAATTGCTGAAATACATATTATCTAGAAGAAGGCTAAAAAGAAGCTGGATAACAAACCTTTGCTAAATTAATGGCCAGGAGTAAAATTATAGTGGGCACTTTCCTTCCCCATTCCTATCACTCTTATCTGAAACTTTTTCCCCAGCACGTTTGATGACTGTTATATTTCTTCTGACAGGTGCAAATTAAGAAACGAAGATTAATATATTTTTTAAAAATCAAGTACTTAAGTTATAACATTAAATATTTAATTAAAACAAAAATTCATTCTAGATAAAGTTTAAATATTAATCGGGAAAATAGTGGAAATAACATAAAGAAAGGAAGAATGATTTTTAAAATTTTTATAATCAAACTCAACTTTAAATAAGAAAAAAATAAATAAAGGAACACGAATATACGACTCAATCATTAAAACATCCCCATAAGGGTAATTAAAACAATGATTCGGTCTGGATACGAAAATAACAACTTTACTTGATTAACTTGATGAAATAATTTTGTAGAAGATGAAGAAAAACTAATCACTTTACTAAAGTCACAAAAAAATTTACATTCATATTTAGTTAATACTGAATACCAGAAAAATTTGATCAATTTTCTCACCGAGAAGTAATATTGCTGAAAAAATTATTTAACAGAATATTTATTTTATAATCAATTATGGTTTATTATTTTCGATAAAGAACCTTTGTAACCGACCCAAAGAAAAAACAAAATAAAAACACACCCTCTCTCTGAAATTTCCAGGGCTTATACGTTTCGAAATGGGGAGCCCAATGCTGAGTGGCTGGCGCGCTAATCTCTCACGCTAAAGGTTGTGAGTTCAAATCACAGTCCCGACGGGACTTTTATAAGTATATAATAAAATGAGAATTTACTTACAGACCCTCCTCCAGATATGTGAGACCTGTCAGCCTACAGGTGGCCACTCGCAAAAATAGGTGGGGGAGTCATAAATCTACCCTATAAAATTTCATCGAGAAACGTGCGTATACTCTCCCAGGAGATTACACCACGCGGCCTAAACGCCCTGAAGCGTCATAGAAAAAAAAATACGTTAAACCAGAAAAATGAATTTAAGAAATTGCTGTCCGCGACATTTCTCCGAAAATACTGAACCTTTTTTTTTTTTTAAATTCGTCTCAAAAATACTAGGGCATGTAACGATGATTTTAACACCTAGACGTTGATGCTAGTTATTTTTAAAATTTGGGCCGATTGAAAGTGATTTAATTCAATAACTCATTTATTTTTAAATATGTTTTAGGGTTTGTAAATAAAAAACGAAATAATTATATATATGACAAAAAAAGAATAGAAAAAAAAAATGGAAATTTAACTAAAAAATACGCCCATTACTTAGTTATTTTTTAAGATACAGAAAAACATGTAAAGAGTTTTAGAATCAGTAAAGCATAATAAACAAAAATAAAAAAGAAATACAAAAATGAAAAAAAAAAAAATTGAAATCTTGCCCTCGAATACGCCCATAACTCAGTTATTTTTGAAGATGGAGATGTTTTAGATTCAGTAAAGCGCGATATTAGATAGAAAAAGAAATTGATCTAATTAATTAATCTAAGCCGCTATAAACAGTTATACCCTGATGTATTTAGATAGATAGATAGATAGAAAAAAAAAATTTATTCTGGGACTTTGTCCCTTAAGAATAACATGAAATTTACAAGTAAAAGTAGTACATCTGGCCAGATAACATTAAATAGACATAATAATGTACATAGGTAAAATGTAAAAAGGTAGGAAAATAAATTTATATAAATGTATGTACATACACACCTCTATGTACCAAAGATAAGAAAAAGCATAAAAAAATAAAGTAAACAAATAGTAAATTGAAAGTAAGAAACAACTAATTTTGAAGACTCTAACCAAAAATAATAATAATATATACATGTATATATGAAATAAAATAAAAAAATAAATAAGAAGGTAAACATAGGATAATCAAAATCTAATTAAAAATTAAAGATTAACAAGCGTCAGTTTGGAATAATAGGTGTTGGAAAAGGCGATATTTGAATGTGGATAAGGAAGAAGCATGACGTATATTGGAAGGAATGGAATTCTAGAATGTAATGGAACGGGCAAGAAAGGATCGATCGAAGGCTTTAGTTCTGTAGGATGGCATATAAAGGTCGGAATGGCGCGATCTTGTTTCAAGCAAGTGGACTGAGGATTTAAATTGAAGGAGACTGTAGATATAGGAAGGAGTGCTGGGATTTGATAGTTTGGTAGATAAATGACCCAAGGAAGTACTGTCTGCGTATGGAGGGAAGGAGCCACTTCAACTCGGCATAGCGGTGTGTCACATGAGACCGCCTCGAGGTACCCAAAACAAATCTTAAAAAAACAATTCATGAGACGCTTTAACTTGTTCTCAAGCACCACAGGGAGACCACCGTACACTGCGCAGCAGTAGTCGAAGATTTATTTGTATATTTGTATTTATTCGGAATAATAAACCATTGAGTAATAATTTGTAGTGTTTTTAGATTCGTGATCTATCTTCACATATAATGCAACTAAAATTTTATAATTAAATGCAGGTCATGAAATTAATTAAAGTTCTGTAAAAAGGTGTTACTTACAAATAAGAGGACTGTCTACAAGGTAAATAAGCTTTAAGTAAGCATTTAACTAAACTAAAATTAAGATTCTACGGGATATCGAGTGTTGATTAATGTATATAACCTTCCTGGTAGTATTCTACATCTGTACAAATTGGACTTAATTTGGTAATCACCTAAGTTAGGACCTTTGATGTTGACTAGAGTTTGATTTGACCTCACTTAATCCTGATTGGATTCGAAGGAGTTCCTGCTTTAATATATCCGATACAAGATTACATACAAGTAGTAAGATTTTTTTTCTTTTCATTTTTATCCTAAGAACATTTAAAAGCGATGTTTCTCGTGATAATTCGATATTATATTGTCTTAAATATACATATCCGTTCCTCATTTTTATTGCCTGAGACATGAGGCTTTGGCTTGAAAGCATCTACTTACATTAGATCAAATTAGTTCCATTGCACCTGAAGATGGCATTGTAGATGGCATTTATTCATAGAAATTTACCTTCACTTAAAATAATCTACACCATAAAAATAAATTTATTCACCCCAAACAATACATATAAAATAAAAATTATTTATATTGTTGAAGTCTCTTAAACTTTATTTTTATGAAAATGATGACTTAAGCCCTTTTTTCTAATCACCAGTGAATTTATTTGTGTGCTAAGTAATGAGAATAATGATGCTTATTTTAAGTTTTTTTCTTTTATTAAAATTTTTTTTCTACTAACGAAGTAAATTTAGTTAAGGAAATTAATAATTCATTCTTATAGATCATGTATGCGTTGCAGTGAATATGAAAAATCTATTTAATATTCTCAGTTTATACATATACATATATAATAAATAGTTGTCGGATAAGGTGTTGGTGCGAAAAAACCTCCCTTCTCAGTTCGCGGGTTCACTGGCGAGACTTGAGATCTGAAGAGGAGGTTGGAGACGGCGAATTAAAATATCAAGCCCAAATTAAAGTTCTTCAGACAAGGCCTTCTACCTGAGAGTGCTCTACATCTGTAACGTACACAATGCTGAATTTTTGGTTTGTAAGTTTATGAAAAATTTTCAAATTAATGAAATGCTTAGTTAACGAAATCGATAAATAAATTAGATGAGGAAGATGGTTGGGGGTGCGGTCATAAATTAAAACACACATTTAAAATAAGTGTTATTTTAATTATGTGCCGACGTTTCGGCCTACAATGTGGGCCTTCATCAGGGCTAAAAGAAACAAGATAACAACCAATGTAATTATAGACTTCATAATGTGTTAGGTATATAATAATAATATGACAGTAATATAATATAGGAACATAAATAAAATTAAATGTAAAATGATAATAAGATGACAGTTATAAAGTATGGCAATAAACAAAATTAAGATGATAGTTATAAAGTATGGAAGTAAACATAATTGAGATGATAATATTGTAATGAGAATATATAAAGAGAGACTAAGTAAATGAAAAAAATGATAAAGGAAAAATATGTGAACAATTAAAATTTTAAATATTAACAATTTTATGTTGATATATGACGGTAATATATTAAAAACATAGTTAAGAGTATAGGTAATATATATAAAAAGAATATAGTCATTACAAAAGAGAAACAGTATGAATAAAAAATAATTTAAATTTTAAAATAATGTAATATTAAACTAATAATTATATGTCAGGATATGTAACGGAGAAAGTATGATGATTCCATACTCATATCTTTCTCCGTTACATATCCTTACATATAATTATTAGTTTAATATTACATTATTTTAAAATTTAAATTATTTTTTATTCATACTGTTTCTCTTTTGTAATGACTATATTCTTTTTATATATATTACCTATACTCTTAACTATGTTTTTAATATATTACCGTCATATATCAACTCAAAATTGTTAATATTTAAAATTTTAATTGTTCACATATTTTTCCTTTATCATTTTTTTCATTTACTTAGTCTCTCTTTATATATTCTCATTACAATATTATCATCTCAATTATGTTTACTTCCATACTTTATAACTATCATCTTAATTTTGTTTATTTCCATACTTTATAACTGTCATCTTATTATCATTTTACATTTAATTTTATTTATGTTCCTATATTATATTACTGTCATATTATTATATACCTAACGCATTATTAAGTCTATAATTACATTGGTTGTTATCTTGTTTCTTTTATCCCTGATGAAGGCCCACATTGTAGGCCGAAACGTCGGCACATAATTAAAATAACCCTTATATTAAATGTATGTTTTTAATTTATGACCGCACCCCCAACCATCTTCCTCATCAAATTTCTCAACGGTCAACAAAACTCCATCATGATAAATAAATTAGCTTGTCTTATACTTATAATCCAGTCTTATATTTAATTTATTTCTTAACTTAATATTACGCATTTATGTTAGGATGTCCCTCATCCAACTTCTTTTCAGGCTTCTGCTAATGTTATGGGGCATGCAGGCAGTGGTCATGTTTTCTATTGGGGTGTGTCACATGAAATGTCCGTTTTAAAGGTAAAGGATTTTTATTAAAAATACGATATGAAAACAAGATAATTTTATTCGAAGTATTTACCTTCTTTTTTACACATGTTTCCCAACGTGACACCAACTTTTTTATCCCCGAAATGAAAAACTCTGAGCTTTGAAGTGAAACAAAATCTGAAAACGCACTTTTCACTTGATCATCATTTTCAAAAAGTTTTCCTATGACGAAGTTTTCTAAATTCCTGAACAGGTGGTAATCTGTTGGAGACAAGTCGGGAGAAGATGGTGGGTGTGGAAGAACTTCGCAGCCCAGTTCTTTCAATTTTTGCACGGTATGATTTGAAACATGGGGTCTTGCTGCCGCTTAGTGAGACCATGAGGTACCCATGTATCGAGCTTTTTTACTTTCCCAATACACTTTAAATGTCTGGAAACGGTAGATGCACTTGCATTTAGTTGTGCTGAGAGTAACTGCTTGGTAGGGGTTTCCTTCTACTGTATGTTTGAGGACATCGTTGTCTATTACGGACGGAGGTCTTCCTCGGAGCAAGTTTTCCAAGTTGGTATCCCCAGCTGAAAACTTAGGAAACCAACGGCGAATGGTCTGTTCATTAACACTCCCTTTCCCAAACGCCTTGCAAATATTTCTAGCGGCCTCAGCTGCTGAATGACCGAATTTAAACTCGTACAAAAATATTACTCGAAAATCGCGTGTTTCCATGTTCATATTTGGATGTATACTAAAAAATGGTTAATTGATTGGGAAGCTAATGTTTATAATACAAAGGTAGAGGATTAGTAATTGTTTACTTTAAATATGTAAACATTCGGAAGAAAACAACAGAGACCTGCAAAATCCGGTATGCAAAATATCCTCTCATATATATATATATATATATATATATCATATATATATTCATTATCACATTAATTATTAATAACGTTTCGAGGTCCTATCGCCTCATCTTTAGAATTATTTATTATTTGACGAGTTTTTTTTTTTTTCAACCTAGTTGTTTCTCGTTCCTAAATTATTTTGTCACTTCACTTGCCATATGCTAGGTTTAGAATAACTCATTAAAACTAAAAACAATAATACAACATTGAAATTTAATTTACATTAAACTATAACATTTAAAACAGTAATTATATAAACATTTTTAATGATATAATTATTTTTAAATGTTATAGTTTGATGTATATTTAATTTTAATGTTACATTAATGCTTTTAGTTTTAACGAGTTATTCTGAAGATAGATAGGTCCTCGAAACGCTATGTATAATACATATATATATATATATATATATATATATATATATATATATATATATATATGATAAGAGATTGTTCTGATTAATGAAACAGTATAGTTGTTGTCTTCGCGACAGTGATTTGAAACTAAATCATTATTATAATGTTAAATTGTAATTATTATAATGTTAAATTGCAATGAAACAAATTGTAATATATCTCAATAAATAAAAAATATATAAAAATGCCTCAGTCGGAATACACAACACTGTATGGTAAGATTGGAGGTCGCATACGTGCCTGTGGGGTATTACGTAGTCAAAACGACTCTTAAATGGTATAGAAAGATCTTAAACATGGATAATACTCGATATATGAAGCAATGTTTCCTAAAGTGCTCCTGGATAGAGATTATAGGTAGAGTAAGCAGTATAACTGGGTCACGCAGTTAAGGAAATCCGTGCCCAGTTTGTGATGGAGACGCATTGGAGATCCATTTTCTGTGTCGATTCCCCGCATACCATGACAATAGAATCCGTTTCATGCCCGTATGTATTAAATGATGTAAGTATTGGCGGATTTTATGAAATTCTCGCGGAACCCCACGTAATAGACTTAAAATCATTATTAATTTTTGTCACAGAAAATCATAAAATAAGATATCAACATCTTTCTTCTCAGAATGTTAATCACTCTTGAAGGTTTCAAGACTTATTAGTATTTTGTAGGGATTAAGTATTTGCTTTAGTACTATTGTTATTTTATTTATTTTTTTTTATTAAGAAATAATAAAACCTGCCCTCCCAAAGGGAACCTATAGCTCTAGGTACCAGGCGGGTCGCAATGGCTAGTAGCGCAATGTCCTGTTTCGGGTCATGCCGGCAGGATAGCTGGAAATATGATGAATACCAGCCCCGGATCATGAGCGGCCGAGTCTAAGGCGGAGGGGGGGAGCACATGGATCGTGGCGTGCCCATGCCCACCAAATACCCCAGTAGGCCTTGAGACGACTTAGGTGACGTGGCGAGGAGCGCCACCACCAAATAAGCGCTGCCCCCTAGTGCGGGACTCCGCCTAGGAGAAGGACAACTCCGAAGGAAAACCCGGGTAGATGGAACTCGTCAACCAGGTGATGGCAGTCTGTCTAAGGAAAGGAAAATCCTGAAAGAAAACCCCGGTCCTCCAGGTTGGGGGTTGTGGTTTGGGTTAGCTGCTCAACGGTGTAAAATTTGCTTTCCTAAAAACAGTCAAAACAGAGCCTCGGATTCGGACGGATTATATGGAAAAAGACAATGGAAACGGATACGGACCCTCCATTTCGGAACGTGGAATGTACAAAGTTTATCCAATAAGAAACAAGAAGTACAAAGAGAGATATCTGGATCCCAGTTAGATGTGATCGTACTTACAGAAACCAAGTTAAAAGGAAAACGGCAGGAATGGATGGGAGATTATGTTCATTTGTGGAGTGGTGTGCCAAAGGAAGAACGAGCAAAAGCGGGTGTCTCTGCCGTGGTGAAGAAAAAGCTAAAGAATAGAATAACACATTGCGAGGAATATTCCGAGAGGCTGATGAGAGTGGATTTCAACCTCTGGGGGAGGAGTGTAGTGGTTATAGGAGTGTATGCACCAGGGAACCACGAACCGCAGGTGATAAAAGATTCTTTTGAGGAAAGCCTAAGAGATGTTTTGGAAAAAGTGCGGCCTAATACAGAGATCATTCTTGCTGGTGATTTCAATGCGAGGGTGGGGCAGGAAATTGGTAGCCGGGTGGTTGGACGTTTTGGTGAAAGGATGGTGACGGATAATGGTCGGAGGCTCATAGATATCTGTGAGGCATTCGATCTTTAAATTCAAAACACCTTTTTTAGACATAAGCAAATCTATCAATACACGTGGAACAAACCGGGTTTCCAGCCCTCGATGTTGGATTATTGCATCACAAGGCAACGATGTTCATTCAAGGTGGAAGATGTGAGAGTTTTCAGAGGATGGGAGTATGGCAGTGACCATTATATGCTGAGAGCCAAAATTCTCTTCCCTTGGAGAATGTCAAAATATAGGCAGGAGAAACATGATACATGTGCTCTGGACACTCCAAAGTACAACTTACAGCTTCTGGGTGACACAAGTGTTAGAACTCTGTACCAATGGAGATTAGATGAAAAGATAGATGTATCTTATGGGTCAACAGCGAAAGAGAAGTATGGACATTTGAAGGAATGTGTTCATTTGACGGCGAGGGAGGCTCTTGGAGAGGAGGATGAGCGACGTCTGCCGGATTGGTTTTCACAAGAAGTAGCCCAGCTGGTAAGAGAAAAGAAGACAGCATATGGAAAATATCTTTCCTCCACCATGAGAGAGGACTGGGTGACATATAGAACCCTGAACCGGAAGGTAAAAGAAATGGTAACAAAAGCCAAGAACGCTTCATGGGAAAGGTGTTGCCAACGGATCAACAGTACGTTAGGGTTCAATCGAATCCGGGAGTCCTGGAGCGTACTGAAAAAGTTGCGGGCATCAAGGAAAGGAAATATACTTTCCCCTATTAAGGAAAAGGAGTGAGAAAACCACTACAAAACTCTCCTAACTGAAGATAGGCCACAGTTTACTAATAGGGAAAATGACACCGAGTCCGAAGCAGATAACACACCGGTCCAGGTGAAAGAGGACGATGTTCAACGGGCCCTATCAAAGGCAAAGACTGGCACAACTCCGGGACCAGGCGGAAGTGCTATGGAGCTCCTGAAAGCGGGAAGTGCGAAATCGGTCACTCTTTTGACGGATGTGATTAATCTTGTTCTCAAGGGAGATGATATTCCGGAAGATCTGAGAGCTGGTTATATTTCGTCAATATACAAGATGGGAGACAGAAAAGTGTGCAGGAACTACCGAGGAATATGCGTACAAAGCTCCGTCACCAGGATTATGGGTAGAATGCTCCGGGACAAGTTAGAGGAGGCATATTTTACCCCTCGGGAGCAAGCAGGTTTTACAGCGGACCGGTCATGTACGGAAAACTTATTTGGTCTTCGCCAGCTTATTGAGAAGTCACAAGAAAGAAAACAGCAACTCCATATGGCGTTTATCGACCTGGAACAGGCGTATGATAATGTACCAAGGGAGAGACTGTGGTTGGCACTTAGAGAGGCTGGTATAAGTGGGTCATTGATAAAGGCTGTGAGGCACTTGTACAGCAATGATGTATATCAGATAAGATGTGGGAACCATCTCTCTAACCCTTTTCATGGTACCAAGGGATTAAAGCAGGGTAGGTGTCACCTACACTTTTTAAGATTTACCTGCATGAATCGGTGAAGCCATGGTACGAGCAATGTGGGGATGTTGGGCCGTTCGTTGACGACGAGCAGCTGATATCTTAGTTTTTTGCGGATGACCAGGTCGTTTTTGCGAGACGGAAAGTCTATCTCGAAATGATGATATTCTCACTGAAGTCCTGCTATGAAGCGGCGGGCTTAAAAATTAACTTCGAGAAGTTGTATTACCATTGGCGATAATGACACTGGTGCGCTTCTGGTAGACAGCGAAACTTGTAAAAAGGTGGACGTTTTCAAATATCTTGGATCTTATTTGGATGCTGCCGGGTCGTCTGAGCATGACGTGAGAAATAAGGTGGAACAGGCCCGTAAGGCTACCCGAATGTTACATCCAGTCCTTTGGAATACGGAGATATCTTCCGAGAACAAACGCCGAATTTTCTCAGCCATTGTTGAGTCTATCCTGACATACGCTTCAGAAACATGGTCAATGAACTCCCGTTTGTATTCGAGGGTGCAAGCGGTGGAGATGGATTTCTGGAGAAGGTGTATACGGGTCACCAGGCTGGACACAGTTAGGAATGAAGTTGATCGCCAGAGGATGGAGGTGGGTACATCGGTGAATGAAAGGATCGGGGCACGCCGCCTAAGATGGTATGGACATGTTAAAAGAATGAATGAGGAATGTTGGCCCAATAGAATCCTGGATTGGATTCCGCCTGGAAGAAGAGGGCGTGAACGACCCAGAAGCAGGTGGATTGAAGGAGTCCAAGAAGAAATGACTGGCCGAGGCCTGCAAGAAGATGATTGGTTGGACCGAAGCGATTGGAACTCTGCACTGACTGGTGGAGGCAACCTTTGATGGAACGCCTATAAAGTAAAGTAAAGTAAGTAGAAACAATACAATCTGCCACACTCTTGGGCAATGAGTATTAATGCTATAAGAAGTCTTTCATTCCTTATGTACACTAAATAAAGAAATAAAAATAAATGAATACAAAATAAAATAAATAAAGTACAAAGAAAAATAAATAACTCTAAATAAAGATAAAAATAAAATAAATAAATAATAATACTATTGTTATTACATTATTATATTTAATTTATGTTATTTATGTATATGTTGGATGAAAGTAATCATAAAAATAGCAGCACATTTATGCTTATTGCTGTATATGTGTTTTGTTTTAAATATTTATTAGATTTGTAGTTAATAATGTATATTTGCTGTAGATAGATTTATTATTTGTGCTATGCCAGCCAGCACTATTTGTATAGGGATTGCCCTAAAGACAAATAAATAAAAATTATAATTATTATTATTGGATAAAAATAAATCATAACACCGCTTATTTACCATGTACATCATGCATTGCATATGAAAGTCTTTATATTATTTTTATAGAAAAATTATAGGCTTACTAAATAGTACAAGAAAAAAGATCGGACAAATAAATTTGCATTCTCGTACTTCGTAAATGTAGAGGTAAAAAATAAAAGTAATGCGGCCTATCATTTACCACTCTGAAAATCAGAATGGAAGTGCTTCAGCCGAGACGATGAAATGTTTCAATTTTCTCATCTGAGACTAGAAGTGGGTTCAACCACTCCACCACTTATCATTATGAAGTTTTAAGATTTTTTCTCGTAACGTGACAGGAAATCTTATCCTAAGAGTTTTCTCCGCTTAAATTGCTGTATTGTGTTGTTCCTTGAGCGAGCGTGGTTTAATGGTTTTTATGCACAACTGGAAGTCTTACTACAAATGGATTTGAAATTGATCTTTTTTTTCCTTTATTTAATATTTGTAAACACACGATAATTTTTTTCTTAGATATACACATTTTTTTTTTAAATGCTTTTAATTCTTGTTATTTTTATAACTGAATATAAAAAATCTGGTGAGGGCAACACACGACTTTCATTTGCCTCCGTTGGTTAGATCGGTTAAAGAATTTTCAAATACAGTAAGAAATAAAAATGAAAGTGATAAAGAATTAATTAAATTGAATTTCTATACAAACATGCGTTTTATTCAAAAATCTATTATATTAATATCTAAAACAATCGGTTATTTTTATCGCCTTTTATCACTGTTTATTAACTTTTACAAGCTTATGTATATTACAATTCTCATATTAAAAAAAAAATGCATTAAAAAAGTATTCCTTGTTCAAAGATACTTTAATCATTATCTGACTTTTTTTATTATAACTCTCTTTCGTGTATATAATCATTAAGATGCTTTGTTTATATAAATACGATGTGAGAATATTTTAAGTAGGAAAATCTTCATAAAATTTGAAACTCCACAACTGAAACTAAACAAAACTAATCAGGAAGTTTCCGCGCTGTATACTAAACCTTCTTAGGTTGCATACGAAAATAAATTAGAAACTTGAAATGATAAAGTTTTGTTCTCTTTGTTCCGGAAAGTTATGGTTGAAATACTCAGAATAAAATGTATCCTTATTTGTTAATAATTTCACTTCATAATTTTAATATAATAATGAGATTTTCTTATCAGTAATCTTGAGAATGGGATTTTAGAATTTTAGAAAGATTAACTTGTTCTGATTTGAAGATTTGAATCTGGCTCACGACCAATTTCAGTTTGGCAAAACACCAAATAGTGGAACACATGTTCCAGCACCTAAGTAGGTAATTAATTATTTGGTGAAACATATCATACTTAAAATAATTAATGTAATGTAAGCAATGATCGCTATGTGTTTCGTTCAAATAGTCTGTAGCGTGTACAAACATATTACCTGAATTTATAGTTAATTATTTAATCATAGATTCTAAGTAGTGTAATTAATAAAATATAACTTTTTAATGCTACAATCAGTTTTTTATAAATTCATAATTCGAACATTTACATTGAACGTATGATTCTCCATTTTAATTTTATCATCTTCCCTCTCCTCCCCTTTATAACATTTTATTCAGACATGAGGCTTCTGGATGGAATGAACGACACACCTTAAGGTATTTTTCAAATTTTAAAATTAAATTAGTGAATTTATATATATATATATATATATATATATATATATATATATATATATATATAATAAACTTTAGTTCTTTTTAATAAAAATTTAGCAGTGATGCACATAAATATATAAACTTATTCCATATACCGTTTTTAATGATTTGTTGTATTCTTCAGTATTTCATGTTAATTTTGATTATTTATTCTTAAATAATTTAACGTCAATCTTATTATAGATTATGATTTTATTATGAATATTTTTTATATATTTATGTTTTAAAATTAAACAATTTTCAGTTGTTGTTATTAAGGAGATCATATTTGTACTTGCAGATAATAAATGTTTCTTGCAGTAGAAGATGGCTATATAGTTTCGTATATTATAGTCCTTATTATAATAAAATACTAGTAGAGTATAATAATCAGCGTCCAATTCTATAGTAATGTAATATTATTCATATATCATTAGACTAAAAAATAGTAAATTAATAATTACAAATACTTACATGCTCTAGCCAGACGTTTGTCGTTAATATCTGGTCTTTCAAATTCTGAAAAAAAAAAAAAAAATAGAATTAGAGTACGTATTTTTGTGCAGTTTGTAACTAAAGTTAAACATATTAATTAAATATTACATTATTTAATGAAAAATGTTGTATCCTAATTAATTTGTATATATATATATATTGATATACAATAAAATTTTATGATCAAATAGGAACATTTCAAATGTATGCCTTATGGTTTTGCTATTTATAAATACTCAGGATATAAAATCTAGAGACGAGACATAATTAATTTTATATAATACCATTTAAGTACATGGATTCTTAGATGATGGCCAACTATTGGGTTGTTTCACATGAAATGTCCGTTTTTATAGTTTCTGAAAGGATTTTGCAGGTCTCTGTTGTTTTCTTCCGAATGTTTACTTATTTAAAGTAAACAGTTACTAATCCTCTACCTTTGTATTATAAAAATTAGCATTCCAATCAATTACCCACTTTTTAGTATACCTCCAAATATGAACATGGAAACACGCCATTTTCGAGTAATATTTTAGTACGAGTTTAAACTCGGCCATTCAGCAGCTGAGGCCGCTAGAAATATTTGCAAGGCGTTTGGGGAAGAGAGTGTTAATAAACGGACCATTCGCCGTTGGTTTGCTAAGTTTTCAGCTGGGGATACCGACTTGGAAAACTTGCCCTGAGGAAGACCTCCGTCCGTAATAGACAACTGTAATAGACCGTAGACAAACCGTAATGGAATGTCCTCAAAAATACAGTAGAAGGAAACCCCAACCAAACAGTTAAAGGATTCTCACCACAACTAAATGCAAGTGCATCTACCGTTTCCAGACATTTAAAGTTTATTGGGAAAGTAAAAAAGCTCGATACATGGGTATACTCATGATCGCACTGAGCGGCAGCAAGACCCCACGTTTCAAAACATACCGTGCAAAAATTGAAAGAACTTGGCTACGAAGTTCTTCCGCACACACCATATTCTCCCAACTTGTCTCCAACAGATTACCACCTGTTCAGGAATTTAGACAACTTCGTCAAAGGAAAACGTTTTGAAAATAATGATCAAGTGAAAAGTGCGTTTTCAGATTTTGTTTCACTTCAAAGCTCAGAGTTTTTCAGTTCGGGGATAAAAAAGTTGGTGTCACGTTGGTAAAAATTTGTAGAAAAAGAAGGTAAATACTTCGAATAAAATTATCTTGTTTTCATATCGTTTTTTTAATAATAAAATCTTTTACCTTCAAAACGGACATTTCGTGTGACTCAACCCAATATTTTTGTTTAAATGAGATGTGTTTATTTAAAGCTAATTTCTTAAGAAGATAGAACATATATGATATGTCTAAATACTGTATGTTTTTACTACCATGTCTAATAGAGAAAATTCCTCTTTTGTATTTGCTCGTCATATTATCGAAAATGATTCAGTATCTTTTGACTTTTTTTCAGATTTAATTAAAAAATAAAAATAGTATTGATTTAAATCTGTGTTAATTAATAAACTTTCCCTTACTGCGTGTATTAGGATGATTGTTACTACTTAAATGTCACAAATATATTTTAATTTCTATAATATTATTTTCGTAGGTTCGATACAAGGTACTGTTTACATTTAAGAATTCGCAAACCAGGCAAATTATTATAAAAAATGAGACACCGAGCAATTCCTCCTGGTTGTCTGTCTTTTCCGATTCTATCAACTAACAATTATGTATCATATTTTAACGTATGTAATATTTTAAAGCTATAAACTAATATAAATATAAAAGTCGTTGTTACTAAATCTGATCCATTTTTATACACTTATATCCACTTTTATAAGTCTTAAAAGATGAGACAAGAATAAATTAGTTCGAATATTTTTTCTTTCACTTACCTATATATGAAATAGGGGTACTCACTACATTTGCTATGGCATGCTATTTGTGCTATTGTGCTAAACCCATCAATTTTATACAGGAAATAACTGTAGAAACTCGACGGGTTTAGCAAAATAACACAAATAGCATGCTATAGCAAACGTAGTGAGTACCCCTATTATTTAGTAAGTGAAAGAATTGCTATAGTGAACATTTTTAAATCCCAGTTTTCAGCGGAAATACAGGATTTAGGATACCTTGGGTCTGACCGAGTATCGCGAAAAGGTCTTTGTGTGGTAAATCTATTACAAAAGCTATAAGTATAACAAAACTAAAATGTTATGCGATGTTACAGTAACTTTAGCACTAAACTCGGCTATTTTATACCATGCATTTTGCACCTTTTTACAGTTTTCTTAAAAACGACTATAGCGGTTGTAAAATTTATGGGATTTTAACATCATGTTCGTTTTATTCTGATTGAAATAGTCTGAAAGCCCTTAAATTCCAATATTTTAAGTTTTCCTCTTCCGAAGTAATTTTAATTTTGTAAATTAAAAAAAAAGTACCATATCGTCTTGTGACAAGACGATATGGTACTTTTTTATAAAAAAAGATAAAAAAAAAAAGAGAAAGAGGTAAATTTAAAAGTTGAAAGAACTCGATGTCCAACTGAAGGACAAAACTGAAAAAATATTTTTTTAAATTCAATTTTTGTTTTTAAACATAATAACAGTAATATAGATGTATAATATACCGTTGGAAAGCTAAACATTTTAGAAAAATATCTAATATTTAATATAATCAAGCTAGTAAAAAATAAAAAAGAATTATGAAAAACCGATAAAACTAACTGATTATTTTAGATAATAATATAATGGATTTTTTAATAATACACATGTTTCTATAGAAATTCAATTTAATGAATTCCATAAAAGTTTTACTAGTTTTTGTCTCTAACTTTATTTGAAAATTCTTTAAGCGATTTTAACAACGGCGGTAATTGAAAGTCGTGTGTTGCCCGCACCAGATTTTTTTTTTATCTTTAATTGTATTTAAAAATTCTACAAAACAATTCAAATTGATTTTAACAATGGAGGTAAGTGGAAGTCGTGTGTTGCACGTACCAGATTTTTTTCATCTCTATATCAATCAACTGTATTTAAAAATTCTTACATTGATTTTGAAAACGGAGATAAGTGAAAGTCGTGTGTTGCGCGCACCATATTTTTATTATTACCAGATGAGTACTAGTCCAAGAGTAAAATTTATTTTGTTTTAATTAAATGGGTATGTGACTCATCTATGCTTAAAATCAATTTCAGGTACTGCCATTCGAGAAATTTCTAGAATGTCGGTAAGAAGCAGCTAGAACTTATCAAACCCTGAACCCCAGACATGTATAGCTTGTAGTGGTCCTGATGTTTTATCAAATAGAATATTTATAAGCTGTGGGTCTGTTGTCCCTGCGTTATATACTTCATACAGGATGTCCCAGAGGTGCGTGAGTGGGATGATGGTCCAGCATCCCAAGGGATCAAACCCGGCAGGGGGTGGTGTTGGATGCTTCTCTCCATGTATCCCTTCCCTACCTTGAAAAATATATGAACCATGCTTTTTTTTTTTTTTTTTTTGCTTTCGGAGTTTAACGTCTATTCCTGCTCTAGTTATGAAAAATAAGCGTTTGACTTTGAGGTAACCATAATATTCTAAATGGAGCGTGAAAGTCGAATTCATACGTGAGATGACCACGAAATAAAAAAAATTAAAATCAAAATTGTTTCTCTACATCTCATTAACAAAAGACTTAACTTGTCACCCGCATATTAGACAAAAACTACAAGAGCATAACCGACGATTTGGCCAATTATACCGACTGTTAAACAGAAAATCTCCAATTTCTATTGAAAACAAATTGTTAATTAACAAGACAGTACTGAAACCTATATGGACCTAAGGACTTGAGCTGTGGGGGACAGCCAATTTTTTTAACATCAAGCACATTCAATCCAAAGTCCTCCGAACAGTTAATGCTCCTTATTATGTCACCAACCATACCTTACACAACGACCTAAATATTTCAATTATTTTAGACCTTATTCTATCAGAACCTTATCTATCACCCCAATCCTCTAGCTCAATCCCTCCACACATCCTTACCATCCTCCTAAAGGTTGAAACGGCAGTGGCCTCGAGATCTCTTGTAACATGTATATTAGAGTTCTAGCATTGGCTAGATTCTCCACTCACGTGCTGCTTGAGGATGGTATATAGGTATGAATGACTTTTCTACATATTCTTATTAATGCCTTATCGTATATATGTATATTATATTATTATTTTATATTTATTGTTTGTATAATAGTAATAATAAAATAACTTTATTCTGGGCCTATGTCCCTTAAGAATAACAACTATTTTTGTGTGAATGTTGTACTTGATCACTAGTTTAAATGTCGTAATTCATCCTAACACATTTCTTTCTACCTATGCCGATGACACTTCTTTGCTATCAGTTCATAATGATCCTAGTATTGCCTCTTAAACTCTCTAATCCCACATCAGAGACCTTGAGGTATGGTGTCAGGATTGGAGAATTAAAATAAATTCCAATAAATCCTATCAAATTACCTTTACCCTTCGTCGAAAACCTATGACATCCTGCACTACAGTTTCCTTTAATGATATTCCGCTTGTCCCTGTTGAACAGATCCGCTATATAGGACTCTTGCTTGAGAAACGTTTTACATGGAATCCGCATACAAGACTGAAAAGACAAGAAACTGCTTGACATTTTCGGCTTATCCAACACTTACTAGACAGACGCTCTAACCTTTCACTTAACTACAAAAGACTCATTTACATGACAATTATAAGGCCTATCTGGACCTACGGAATTGAGCTATGGGGTTTACTAAACCATCCAATTCTTCCCGTATCCAATCCTTACAATCCAAAATCCTTCGTAAAATCCTCAATGCTCCTTACTTTGTCACAAATAAAATCATTCATAAAGACCTCCAAGTTCCGTATGTAGCCAAATGTGGCCCGTACCAAGTATCATCCTTTCCATGACAAACTCCATTCTTACTCTAATCCACTAGTTTCAATCCTTGCTTCCTCTACAATTCCTATAATCCACCGAGGCGTCTGAAGAGAAGATGGCCTCGAGACCTTCTTGTTTAGATTGATTACTAGAGTGCTGCCAATGGGCATGAGTTTCTCTTCACGTTTTTCATGTACATATCTTTTATCAGCATTTTACTTGATGTATTGTATTATACAGTGAATTTCAAAAAATATAATAAAAAATTAATAGAAATGAAATTGTCTCAACTTGAAGATTATTTCTCATAGGAAAATTTGAAAAAAAAAAACAAAAAACGATTCATTCGGTTTCCAGACCAACAGTTGTGCAAGGAGGTAATTAGGTCTAGATCAAGCTCGGCTGCCAGGATTTTTTCCTCAACTTTTGAGTACCCACTTTATATAGCGTCCCTTAGGAGGGTTTCAACCGGGTGCTCCAAGGCTGAAATAACAGAATGAAAAATTTCCGCTTCAACCGAGGTTTGAACCCAACACCTGGAGAACAGAAGACTAGTGCTTTATTAACTAAACCTCCTCCCAGGAAATAAACAGGAAGATATAAAATCAGAAGAACGTTTTGCTCTAAATGAAAGATCACCCCTAATACTATCTTAACAAACATAAAATGGGAATCATTATTGAGCGGTGATTCAGGACATTGTATCCATGATAACAACATGAAAATATTTACCGATGCATTTGTTAAAATTAATTTAATATGCAGGGGAAGTCAGTGTAGAGTAAGAGAATTTTTATTGCCAGTCTTTGTTTTTTATTCATTTACATCACTTTATGCTACAGTGGCTCAGTAGGAGTCCTAAATTTTGCTTATGCAGATTTAATTTGGATAGAAATCTTTAACAAGTACCTAAACTCGCCAGGTTCGGAACCATATTTTTACGTCACCTACGAAAGACGGCATAACTAAGCATATATTTACCTCATTAAACAATCTTAGTGCTACCTGCCAAGTTTGAACCAGCAACCTTGAGTGTAAAAAGCTTTTATGCTAGTCATTAAACCACAGGTGACCCATTTCTATTTATTTTTTTTTATTTTATCTGCTTGAAATAATTATTAAAAGACAATAACAATTAAACATTTTTCACTGGGGACAAGCAGACACAATATCGATACGAGCCCCAAATATGCTTAAGTATATTTATTATTATATAGTATCTTTGCTGATACTGGTCAGATTTAGTTGATTTTGCTTTCTTATGGTTAAAAGTTTGACTTTATTTGTTTTCATGAGATGTGTTAATTTTTGAGTTATTTGTAAAAAAAAAAATATTTTGCATGTTTTAGAAATATATTTTTTTCAACTGCTCATAGAAAATTTCCAAATTCATCCATATTGTACACCTAGACAATAGGCAGGGGGAAAGGGAAATTCAGAAAAAAATTCAGCTTTAAAACTATATTTGTTTTATTTTACTTCATAAGTGAGTAAAATTAGTTCTTTATTTGATTAATGTAGATATAAAGAGTTATATGTCTTCTATAGTTTTACTTTTACATTCGCTTACTATATACAGTAAGGAAAGTATTGCGATCGTGAAAATTTTCGAATTCCAGTTTTCAACGGAAATACACATTTTAGGGTCCCTGAGTCCAATACTGAGTCCCGCAAAAAGTCGTTTCTTGTTGTAATGTGGGTAACTCCGGCGAAACGTAAGTCCTATGAACTAATAAATATTAGTCAAATATACGCCCGAGCGTTACAAAACTTTTTCATCAAATGAGCTTACCAGACGGCACTTTTACATGCATTTGCACCTTTTATCAATTTTCTTGAAAACGGTTTCCGACGATTTTGATTAAACTCGTTATATCGATGTAAAATTTAATAGCTTAAACCTCATGTAGGTTTTGTTCTGATTAAAATGGTCTAACAGGGCTTAAATGCTGATATTTTAAATTTTCTTTCCCTAAAGTACCTTTAATTTTGTAGATTATATAAAAATAACCAAATTATCTTGTTAGTATTGATAAATAAGATAAATATGTAAGTTGTACGAATTAAAAAACAACTAAAGGAGAAAACTGAAAAAATAATTTTTTAATGCAATTTTTTAGTTTTTGAACATAAGAACAGTAATATACGTGTACATGTATGATTTACCGTTTGAAAGCTAAAAATTTTAGAAAAATATTGTCTACTGATTTTTATACTATTACTGTCTTATACACAAGCCTTTAAAAGTTAAAGAGAGTGATGAAAAGCCCATAAAACTAACTGATTATTTTAGATAATAATATAATAGATTTTTTAATAGACACATGTTTCTATAGAAATTCCATTTAATTAATTCTTTAATGGTTTTACTCATTTTTATCTCTTACTGTACTTGAAAATTCTTTGATCGCTTTTAAAACGGAGGTAATTGAAAGTCCTGTGTTGCCTGCACCAGATTTTCTCTATTACTGTCTGGCCTAAAGCTATTGAATATCGCCTAAGGACATAAACAAAATTAATGGCATTGGTAAGTGTTCCCCTTTTATATCTAAATTACGTGTTTACGTTTCCCGATGTACAGAGTGGGGAAGGAGTAATGATAACAAGGCATTGCTTGAAATATGAGACAGAGTTTCCGAGAAAATTTTATTTTTTATAAGAATGAAAATAACAAACGTGAATTCCAAGAAGGAAAGAAAGGAGAGAATTGATATGGGGGATAGTAACGACGTTGTTACTAAAGACGAGGTAGACAAAATAGCAGTATCCCCTCCCCCACCCCAACCCCCCCAAAAAAAATACATCAGATTGAAGAAAAAATTATACATTTTTTACAATGCTCCTTATTATGTTACTGATTAACTGATCCACAAAGACCTTAATATTCCCTATGTTTTGCTGATTTGGCCCGATCTAGATACCATTCCTTTCATGACAAACTTCATTCCCACCCTAATCCTCTAGTTTCAATCCTTTCTTAGGCGTCTGAAAAGGAGATGGCCCGAGACCTTCTAGTTTAGAATAGTTACAGGAATGCTACCATTGGGTAGTTCTTCTACAAGTCTTTTTCATGTCATTTTTCTGATATCATATTTACTTGTTTTAGTACAAATGTTTATTGTTTATTTATTTAACGTCACTTTATGCTACTATGGCTAATCGGACGATGCTACAGTGGGAGTCCTAAATTTTGCCTATCCAGGTTTTATTAAGATAGGGATCTTTAACGAGTACCTGACATAGCACAGGCTCGGGACCACTTTTAACGTCCCCTCCTAAGGACGGCATAACTAAGGATTTTTTACTCCCATTAAAAACTTCTAGGACCACTTGCGGGTTTGAACCCGTGATCTTTGGCATAGGAGGCTGTTATGCTAACCACCCAGCTACAAGTGATCCCTTTAGTACAGTTGTAAATTTCAATAAATTATGTTTAAAAAAAATAAAATAAAACAAAATAATTTTTTTCTTTTCGTTATTTTGAATTAGTTGAGTTATAGCCGAAAAAATTCTAACCTCTCCTAAAGAAGCTAAATGTGTTTTGCTTAAATAGTGCCTTTACATCTTGAAATATCTTGTCCGAAGGATTCACGAAGAAAAATGTATAATAATCATTTCTGTTTTATTATGTGTAAAAATTATGAATAACATGAAAATTTTGCAATATTAAATTGGAACAGAACGGTTTTCCAACTAAGCAAGCTCCGTTAAAACATGTGGTTTTAAACAAAACATTGGGTTGGGCACTAAGTGAATGCGGATTTCACGTGTAGGTGACTTTCATAACAATGTTATCATTGTTTACTTATCATACTTGTTGTTGTTTGGCCTTATATACCTTATCTATTATTTCAACAAAGTACTATTAAATTCTAGTGGTATTAAATTTATTGTTGATTAGTATAGCCGGGTAAGAATGGTAAATCTGCCCCTCCCTCCTCGACTTTTTTGACTCAAACTTGGTGGATCAATTTGGTGTCGAATGATAATAATTCACCGACATTTTTAGCTTTTTAATTCAAACGGTTTTCAAGATTTTTTGAAAAAGTCTTTTTTTATTTAATTTTTTTTTTCAATAGTAAAATTTAAAAAAAAAATATTGGTATTTACAACTGTATTACCAAAAACACATCAAGTAAATGTGATGTGTTATATAATACAATGACTTGATATACATGTAGAGAAGCTTCCCATTGGAAGCACTCAAAAAATATTCTAAACTAGAAGGTCCCGGGGCCATTTCCTTTTCAGGCGCCTCGGAGGATTATCCGGAATTGATGAGGAAGAAAGGATTGAAACTAGTGGGTTAGAGTGCGAATGGAGTTTGTCATGAAAGAATTGATACCTGGTCCGGGCCAAATCAGTAACAAAGGGAACATTAAGGTCTTAAAGGATAAGTTTATTCGTGACAAATGAGGATTTTACGAAGGATTTTGGATTGTAAGGATTGGATGCGGGAAGAATTCGATGGTTAAGTAGATCCCCAAAGCTCTACTCCGTAAGTCCAGGTTGGTCTTAGAATAGTCATGTAGATGAGCCTTTTTTTGTAGTTCAGAGGAAGGTTTGACCGTTTGTCTAGTAAGTTTTGAAGCAGCCAAAAGCGGCGAGCAGTTCCTTGTCGTTTTAGTCGTGTATCTGGATTCCAAGTTAAGCGTTTGTCGAGAAGAAGTCCTAAGTATCGGATCTATTCAACAGGAGCTAGTTGAGTGTTATTAAAGGATGCTATAGGGAAGGAAGTCAAAGGTTTACGACGAAGGGTAAAGGTTATTTGATGGGATGTGTTGGATTTTATTTTTATTCTCCAGTTCTGACACCATACTTCTATATCTTTGATGTGGGCTTGAAGGGTATTTGAGGCAACAAATCTTTATGAACTGATAACACGCAGGTGTCATCATCATACGTAGAAAGGAAAGTGTTAGGATGGGTTGGGATATCAGGTGTATATACTGTGTATAGAATGGGTCCTAGGATACTGCCTTGAGGAACATTTGTGATTTATTTTGAAGGATATAAGAATCAGGAAATATGTGGGAGGAAAGAATTTACGGAGTTTGTACAACAGTCATGGGTGCCAGACTCTATCAGAGGCTTGTTCTATAGTAAAATTTAAAATTAATTATTGATGATTTTTTCTCTGATTCTTAGGAGTCAAAGGCATGAAAAAGTGATATGTTATGATTCTTAAACGAAAAGCCAATTATAACCGAAAGAAAGTAAAACAAAATAATAATTTTTTTTTAACTTTTTTGAAAACTGTCAATCACCAATTTTTTTTATTTCAGAAAACGTATTTTTACTCCTCTATACATAGGAATTGTTTTGAATTTTTTGAATTGGTGGAAAAAAATAAAAACTTATTTTTTTTCTGAAATCTTGCATGTAACTTATATTTCTTATTATTATTGAAAAATGTGCACACAATTATTTCTCACCAAAAATACACAATTATAAATCATTATACTATAAAGTGATTGGATAAAAGCTAAACAATAGTAAATAGAAACATTTTCTTTTACTTTCTTCCGCAAAAAACACGATTTCCGAAAAAATTTTTTGTACGAGTTTAAACACGGACATTCAGCAGCTGAGGCCGCTAGAAATATTTGCAAGGCGTTCGGGGAAGGGAGTGTTAATGAAAGGATTATTCGCCGTTGGTTTAATAAGTTTTCAGCTGGAGAAACCGACAACGATGTCCTCAAACATACAGTAGAAGGAAATCGCTACCAAACCGTTAAAGGACTCTCAGCACAACTAAATCCAAGTGCATCTACCGTTTCCAGACATTTAAAGTGTATTGGGAAAGTAAAAAAGCTCGATACATGGGTACCTCATGATCTCACTGAGCGGCAGCAAGACCCCATGCTCAGAGGTTTTCAGTTGGGGGATAAAAAAGTTGGTGTTACGTTGGAAAAAATGTGTAGAAAAAGAAGGTAAATACTTCGAATAAAATTATCTTGTTTTTATATCGTATTTTTAATAAAAATCCTTTACCTTGAAAACGGACATTTCATGTAACACAACCCAATAATAAGCCCATCGTCTTCTAATACCCTCAATTTTATGTTTTCTGGTTTTACTGCACTATTTTGCTTATTTCGAGATTGTTTACAGCACGATATTGCACGAAAATTCGGTATCTATTTAAAACTATAATGTCAGACTAAAGATTTTATGTATATTTTTCGCAATAATAAATCGAATAAACTTAAATAGTTCTATACACCCCTAATTATGTTTTTACTATCCCACGTCACTGAATATTTATGCAGTAGTTTAGAGATGAAAACCTTGCCCTGAATAGCTCGGAGCAATCATAGATATTATTAATAACCCTGACTAAATAGAGCCTGATTTTAATGGTAATGCGTCACCGGTAGGTAGCAGCTGGTCCTAATGCCCCTTAGAAGGGAGGTGTAAGGTAATTAATGCCTCTCTTGGTGGAGCATTAGTGGGGAGATGGTCTGCGCTAATTTGATAGTTCTCGTCTTAGGCCCTATAGTTTCTCTTCAAGGACTTCTATCTAACACCACTTTTTTTTCCGTTTATTATTTTCAATAATGCACCTTTGTAATCGACCAAAAAAAAAACAAAAAAAAAACTATCCCTCAAATTTGAGGGCTTACGTTTCAAAATACGTAGAATCCGAATAACAAAAAAAAACATTCGTTTGTTCACCGTCCACCATCCATGGCATTTCTCCAAAACTACTGGACCAATTTTTTTTTTAATTCGCCACAAAAATACTAGTCCATGCAACGATGATCCTAACACCTAGACGTTGATATCAGCTGGTAATTTTTAAAATGGCGGCTGATTAAAAGTTATTTACTTCAATAACTCAGTTAATAAAGAGAAAAAATGTATTTGTGTTTTTTAACTAAAAAACCTCGAATAATAATAAAAAAAAAAATTGAAATTTTACACGTAAATATGTCAATAACTCAATTCTTTTTAAAAATAGAGAACATTATGTAAAAGGTTTTAGAATCAGTAAAACACGAAAAAAAAAAAAAAATAAATACAATCTTTCCCACATATACGCTTGTAACTCCCGTTATTTTCGAAGGTAGAGAAAAAATGTATTATTATAAAAAAAATATATATATAAAAAATTGAAAAAATTCTAAAAGTGTACTCGTTACAGTAGGGAATATGTAAAATATAGCGTACCACGTAAAGTCTCGGAGGCATTGAGCGATAGTGATCAGGCCGTCGACGGTGTCATTCAATTGATGAAGAACATTCGTTTATATCACCTCATTTAACACATTCAGGTTATTTTACGCACTTTTTCATATTTTACTCACACCTTTTATTTATTTATTTTTTTTTACTTATTGTTGCTAATCATCGTTTTTGCAGTTCGGATTAAATCATAATGTTTATTGTTCTGTTTTATTCTTATTGATTTCGCCCTTGTAAATAGATTCCCCCCTCCTCTTTACTCATAAATACGCCCATACGCTCAGTTTATTTTTTGAAGATTGGCGAAATATGTACATACTTTTAGAATCCGTAAAGTGCGATAAACAATAAAAAAAAAGGTTGATCTAAATATTCAAGTCACAAATTATAATAGATGCAATTCCACAAAATTCGGTTACTATTGAAGATAGAGAAAAATCGAAAAGATTATCGAGATCAAGACACCGCGATGAATAAAGGGGAAAATCGCTGCAAAAAATTACACAATAGTTTAATATTTCCAAATAACAATATTAGGGAATAACGGTTTATAAAGCTATTGATATGCAATTGAGTAATATGAAAAGCAATAATTCGAAGGTTAATATCGCATCACTATTGCTGATTTCAAAACGCTGTATCTCAGCTAGTTGTTGGCCAATTTCAATGATTCATTTTTCATTATGTCGAACTTTAATTCTCTATAAACAAAAAAAAAATGGTATATACTTATTAATTAGGAGAAACGGATTTTTTTTTATTCGTTATTCGGATTCTACGCATCTTGAAATGAAAGCCCACAAATTTTGAGGGGGTGGGATTTTTTGGACGATTACAAAGGTTCATTATTGAAAATAGCATAAACCAAAAAAGTATTTATACAGGACTGCGTTACTATTTCTTTTTATTTTTCTTTGATTTTATTCAAATAAAATTTCCTGAGTCTAAAAGATCTTACATTTTATCTTTATCAGCAATAATAACCGAGTTATCAGAGAATCACATCTCTAATAAGTTGTGGCCTGGCTATATAAGATATATATTTTTTTTTTTTGCTCCTTGTTCACATCTTATTGCCTTGATCTCGAAAATCTTTTCGATTTTTCTCTACCTACAATAATAACCGATTTTTGTTGGAATTACATGTAATATAATTTGTTACTTGAATTTACATTTTTTTTTGGTCGATTACAAAGGTTCATTATTGAAAATAATAATCTTACACGGTGAAGCCAGACATTATAAGAGATGTGATTCCCTGATAATTCGGTTATTATTGATGCTAGAAAAGAAACGTAAAGTTTTTTGGGATCAGGAATTTTTTTTTTATTATTTGAATTAAATATACATCGGCCTAAACACCTAAATCCACCACCAATCCGCACAATCCACCCCAATGACTTTTGGGGCTGTGGCATAGAGATGCCTTGAATTAACATACTTTTCGGAAGTTAACATATTTGCTTATTGCAAACATTTTTTTTCAAAGATGACAAATAGCAATTCGGCCTAAAATAATTGTTAATAAATAAAATGTAAAAAATCTTTGTACATTTAGGGTAAAATATATCATCTAACATGTTTCTCATGGCCAACGCCGGAATATGATATTGATAATTAAGACAGAACATCGTCTCTAAGGTTAGCTCGTTAAAAATAAAATGCCACTGAATTTTCTTGTTACTTTCAACGCCTGTTGTAATTTATGCATACATAGAAATGTTTTTAGAATTTCACTTGGAAACTAGCATTACCATTCATGACACTAGGAATTTAAAAATCTTCTACGGATAAGGTTTGATATTTGTCGAGGGAATAGAAAGTCGTTAGAAAGCCCCCACCCTTAATTCAAGGCTCAGCATTTTGCCGACAAGTGAAAATGAGGCTTGAAAAAGTTGCCCGGGCTTTTTGCCACATTTTTATTCTTCCTAGCCACGAATCTTTATAATTGGATCTGCCTGGGGGTGCTTGTTAAATAAACTGATCCTGCCCTTTAATCCTCCGTATTTTTTACATCCGTTTTCCTCTTCCATTTATTTTTTTTTTTCTTTGCATTCTATCTTTATTTTTTTTAAATATATATTTACCTAACATGTGAAAAGAAATATACCATAGGATATACAGACACGAAATTCTTTTAATTTCATTACTAAATCATACCTATCAGATATTGAAACATGGATAATCAAAAGCAATCCTTATAAATCCCGTTTAATTTATATTTAATACTAATATTATTTACTCTGAGTCGTAAACCTACGACTTTTTATTCTACTGAAACGACAAGAAACTGCTCGTAGTTACAGATTATTATTCGAATTATTCGAAAGACGCTCAACACTTCCTATTTATGGATGGCAGAAAATGTGGGACGATAGCCAGGTAAGCAAACTGAAGCATATAAAACAAACAGTAAAACCCTGGTCTACATCTAGCCATAGCAGCCGGAGGGAGGAGGTCGCGTTGACCCGGCTAAGGATAGGACACTCGCGGCTGACGCACTCTTATCTTTTTGCTAGGCAGCCGGTGCCCCGATGCCGGCACTGTGATGGAACCCTTACCATTCGGCATATTTTTCAAGAATGCCCTTATTATACATCACACCTGAATAAAATTGGACTAAGGCCGAATATTTCAGAGGTGCTGGGTGATAGAGAGAAAACCATTGAATTAGTTTTTGATTTTCTTAAGGAGCAGTCATTATTATCGAAATTATAAAGACCATTCCTAGTCAGTTAGCATTATTAGTATTAGCTTTTTAAACTATTGTTTACATAAAAATATTTTTTCTTTCTTTATTTTTTTTTTATTTATTATTTATTTATTTTTTTATTATTATTATTTTTTCTTTCTTTCTCTCAATCACTCATTACCAAATAGTTCTTTCTTATAAAGGTTGAATATGCATATAGTGTCTAGGCGTTGATGACCTTAGTGTTTTACGCCTTAAAACCAAAACAAACAAACAAAACTTCCTATTTATAAAAAAAAAAAAATCTGGTGCGGGCAACACACGACTTTCACCTACCTCTATTTTTAGAATCGATTAAATAATTTTCAAATACAGTTAGAGATAAAAATGAGTGAAACCATTAAATAATTAGTTAAATGGAATTTCTATAGAATCATGTGTTTTATTAAAAAATCTATTATATTATTATCTAAAATAATCACTTAGTTTTATCAGCTTTTCATCACTCTTTATTAACTTTTACAAGCTTGTGTATTAGATAATATTTCTTTTTCTAAAATCTTTAGCTTTCCAACGGTAAATTACCCATGTATATTGCTGTTCTTATCTTCAAAAACAAAAAATTGCATTAAAAAAATATTATTTCAGTTTTTTCCTTTAGTTATTTAGTCCTTTAGGGTATCGAATTCATCCAATTTATATATTTACATGTTTTTCATCAGTGGTAACAAGATAATATAGTTATTTTTATAGAATCAACAAAATTAAAGGTACTTTAGAGAAAGAAAATTTAAAATATCGGCATTTAACTCCTGTCAAACCATTTTCATCAGAATGAAAGCTACATGATATTAAAGAGTTTAATCAAAATCGTCGCAACCGTTTTTGAGAAAATCATTAAAAGGTGCAATATGCATTGTATAAAGTGGCTCTTCTGTTCAGCCGATTTTAATGAAAATGTTTTTGTATCATCTCGGGTGTATAGTTGTCTTAAATATGAAATTTCAGTTTCATGAGACTTTTCGTTTTCATCCGGGAGTTACCACACACAGACCTTTTTGCGGGATTTGGTTTTTTAGGCTCAGGAGAACCTAAAACTTGTATTTCCGTTGAAAACCGGAATTCAAAAGTTTTCACGATCGCAATACTTTCCCTTACTATATATAGTAAGGAAAAGTAAAAAACAATTCATTTCTGTAACCATTTTAGACGTATGGACCTATGGCATTGAGCTATGGGGGTCCACATAACCATCAAGTTCTCCTTGAATCTAATCCTTTCTATCCAAAATCTTTCGAAAAATCCTTAAACGTTCTAACTTTGTTACTATTGAAATCATTCATAGTGGCTTTATTATTCCATCAGTTAAAGGCTTAGCCCGAAATAAATACCAGTCCAGGGAGATATGCTACCATAAATTGGACATATCAAAGGAATATCATGGGTTTCTACGATATATTAATCTCAATTATCTGTATTGAATTAATACAACAATTGTAAATTTCTTTCAAAAAAATTAAAACAAAACTATTTAATTATCTAAAATATGTTCTAAAGAACATAAATGTCAGTAAATATTCCAAGATATTATTAGTTTAAAAGTCTAAAAACAATAATGTGTTCTCAGAGCTCAGAACTAAATCATATAAAATTAAAAATGTGCTCAAAACAATATGTGAAATATTATTTGAAAATTTTGTACAATAACAATTTTATGACAAAAAATAACAAAAGAAATGTGCGAAGGTTTTGGTGGCTGTCAAGTCTAGGAAATAGTGAATATCTATTTTCGAATATTTTTCGACCGTTTTTTCTTAGTAATCATTACAAAGTTAACTGTTTAATATTCAATATAAATTCATTTGCCCATCGACATTCGCATCTCCTTATGCCTAATAGTTGAGCCTAAATAGAAACAAATATGGCATTAATAAATTTACCGTAATAGTATTAAATACTTGCAGGAAAGCTAGAGAAATCTATGGTTAGGACACAGCAATACTAATGTCTGTTTCAGGGTGTGAGTCCGACCAAGACAATAAATGTTTATTCTGTTATATCAGCCGTGTGTCATCACTGAGGTAAGAACGCATTCACACACACACACACACACACACACACACACACACACACACACACACACACACACACACGCACACACACATACATATATATATTATATATATATATATATATATATATATATATATATATATATATATATATATATATAACAAGTTAAAGCTGAATTTCGAAAAGACTATGGCTATTATATTTTAGGTTCCATTCCCCTCCTAAAACCTCTCCCTCCAATTCCTATACTTTTTCATAATGATAATCGGATACGATCAATCTATCAAAAACCTTGTAATCACCTTCGACCATAACCTCTCATGGAAAAAAAAAACATTTCTGACATCTCCCGCCGCTTCTGCATCACTTTAAAGCGATTAAATGGACTCCGTGACCTATTTCCTCATGAAACGCGTAAGCTTTTGATCTCCTCCCAGATATTTCCCCACTTCGACTATTGCTTTACGGTGTATGGGGGTGTCTTTGGAGGTCTTGAAGAAAAACTAAAACGTTTATTTAATTGCTTCATTTGATTCATCTTTGGGATCTCCAGAGACACCTCTGTAACTCGATTCTACGAAGAGTTATACAGGCTTTATCCTTCCTACCATCGAAAATACTTCCTGGCCTTCTCCTCTATCAAGTAATCCGATCCCCCCGTCCATCATACATCTCTGATCTCTTATTATTCAAATCCTCAATGCGTTCCCGCAACACCCGTATGCGGCCTTCTGATTTGTATATTACGCCCCATCGAACCGCAGCTTTCGACAGATCTTTCATAATCCGATCCTCTTCCATATGGAACTCTATTCCTTCTGATATCCGTTGTTAAGAATTGAAATTGGCTTATGTTTATATCTCTCCATTTTTAATTTTATTTGTTTTATTTTGTGATTTATTATGTGCAAGCGTGACAGTCATTTGTTTTATTCTATTTGAATCAGCTGTTAAGTGACCGCTGGGCAGAGTGCATTCTGGGATTGTGAGGGAGAGAGTTAATGGAGTTATTCGCGAGTGTAGACTATGTTTAATTAAGTTGGTTGTCGCTGAATGTCGCATATTATTCGTATAATTGCAACTCGCACATCATCCTAGAAGATTGTCTCAGAATTGTCGCATGGAGTAGGAGCCGCAGAAGGAGAGAAAGGAACATCGCAGACGGGAGAGGGAAGGAAGTCATCACGAACAAAGACCCACCGCTTGCACACTATAAACAGTATTTGTTTTATTTTAATTAATATAAGCTTGTTCATGTTCTCTCTTTTATTATTTCATTCATTTACCCTCAACAAAATTACACAGATCGACAGGAAATTCAGCGAATCATAATAACGACCGGGTTGAGGCTGCGAGCAAACGCGTTAGTCGCCCCTCTTCCCAACATCCGTAATTGATCTTACACTAAGATAGTAATTCTCTCATTATTGTATATTGTATTATCCTAAAGGGACTTGTTCTAGAATAAATAAATAAATTATTATTATTATTTATGTATATGAACAATAAAATATCGGAGTATTGATTCTAAAATTAAAATATTTAATTATTCCATTACAACTGAATAATAATTTTAAAAAGTCTTTTTCTTATTTGTTATTTTATTTAGCCTGAATTCAACACCTAAGTTTGGCCCTAACTCAAACTAACTTGGTGCCTTATGCAACTCCTACCTGTATTCAGGGAGGTGAAGGCTAACTTTGGATAGACTAGGTGTCACAACTCCCGCCAAAGTTCAACAGGCTCCCTCTTTTTAGCATGATCCCCGATAATATTGTACCTTATAGCAAACATTTCCTTTTTTTGTTAGAATGAATTTAATTTTCTTAAAAGTAATTTAAAAAACTGTTTTCCAAAAATATTCTCCATTTTAAATATAAATACTTTTTGACATAGATTTTTTTTTTTTTTTTTCTGGAGATCTAAAGTTTTTTCAACGAAAAAAATCTAGTGCGGGCAACACGTTTGACACTTTTTTTTATCCTGTCACTGTTGACCAAATGAAAAATTTGATAACTGTTTAATTTTATGTCCGAAGTTTTATGGAGAATATTCTTTCTCGTATAACATTGGTTTCTAGGAGCTTTCATTTCAGAGCTAAAGTCAGTTTGACATTTTGAATGACAAAAGTCACTTTTTTTGTTGTATTTTAACAACCTAAGTGATATAATTGCTTTTGCTTATTGACAGGTGCCGGCTACTGCTCAATCAGAACAAAATTTCAAACATTTCTAAAATAAGGAGCTTAAAGAGCAAAGGTATCGTAGAAGATGATAAACAATATTTAAAACCCATAAGAGGGTTCGAATTAATACATTTTTATATAAGTTTTAATTTTTTATTTATTTATTTAACGCCATTTTATGCTACTGTGGCTATCGGACTAAATTTTT
Organism: Piezodorus guildinii; assembly: GCA_023052935.1. Classification (NCBI taxonomy): domain Eukaryota; kingdom Metazoa; phylum Arthropoda; class Insecta; order Hemiptera; family Pentatomidae; genus Piezodorus; species Piezodorus guildinii. Next base: position 46,033,425 of record CM041298.1, read on the forward strand.
CCTATCTACGTTTTATTAGAATGTGGAACGTTAAAGAGTACCTGACCTAGCGCAGATTGTGGACCACCATTTATGTTCCCCTGAACGACGTAAATAAGGATTTTTCCTACCGTTTTAGGGTTATCTTCCAGGTTTAACATTAAATGTTACGCGGATTGAAGTAAACTCGTAGAGCCTAGCTCTTTCTTCTTAATTTCTATTTCTTCAGAGGTATTAATTTTTTTCTAGAGGTATTTCGCATTCCATGTACTTGATACGGTGTAGCCCACTAAAAATCTAAATATTAAGGATTTAAGGAGTTCCTTGCCATTGAAATGAAGGTATGGAGTGGTCCGCGAAAAGTTAATGTTGGCAACTATAGTCTAGTGGAGAGAGCACTTACTGCTTTCTGGTTCCCTGGGTTAGAACCAGGGCTGTTCAAGGATTGTTTTTATTTTAGCCTTTGAGAGGATACATTTGGAAAAAAGGCTAACCTTCTTTATATTACATTATATATTATATTTGGTTTTATGTATATATGGGTATATATATGGGTTGCCCGTGGCTGAGTGGCTAGCTGAGGGAACCTTTTCAAGCATTTAATAAATGGAGATCCACTCACAGCCTCTACCTCGGGTATGCGAGACCCGTTAGCCAAATGGTGGCCACTCCCGAAATTAGGCGTGGGCAGTGATGACTCTACCCAATAAAATACATCAAGAAACGTGAGTGTAATCTCCCAAGATTTTACACCGCGAAGCCAAGGGCGTACACGGCCTGTCGCGCCTCTGAAAGAAGAAGAGAGGTATATGTATATACACATATATATACAAGGTGTTTCGTAATTGTGTGGCACTATTTTAGGTATGCTTCACTAAACTAATCAACAAAAAGATCATATAATATAAATAATTAATATATATATATATATAATATATATAAATATATATATAAATATAAATTTATATAAATATATATAAATTAATTATATTATCATATGTTAATAAACAGATACCAAGGTAAAAAAGAGATCACCTATAGCAGTGTGGCTAGCATAACGCCTTACATGCCAAAGGACACGGTTCAGACCCACAGGTGGTCCTAGGATTTTTTAATGGGAGTAAAAAAATCCTTATTTATGCTGTCCTTCGGAGAGGACGTAAAAAGGTGGTCCTGAGCCTGTGCGATATCAGGTATTCGTTAAAGATCCCTATCCTAATTAAACCTGGATAAGCAAAATTTAGGACCCTACTTCATCATCCGATTAGCCACAGTAGCATAAAATAACTTTAAATAAACAAACAAACATCGTCAACATTATTTATTTACTACATAAAGATTGACTGTACAAAATTAAACGTATTTAATACTAAATAACAAGTTTTAATCACCTGTTAAATTTATGGTCATCATGGGAGAGACCATAAATTTATTCACTTTTGCATTTCTTAGGTTAGGAATTTTTTCACGATATCTTCGAACAATAGCAACACCGTTTCTATGTAACTCGCCATAAGTTAATATGTCTGTCTGTTCTGCAAAATTGAATAAATTTACGGTGTCTCCTAAGACAATTATAAATTGAACTGTGCCACAGTATTCACTCACACTAATAAAACAGAACTAAACAGATAATGATAAATACAACGATGATACACTAAAACACACAGTACTAGGCAAACTGATGAGCAACTACTGTCATTGCTCATCGTTAATTTCTTTATCAGGTAATTAAAAAAAAAAAACCTATACCTCTACAGCCCACGAAGAGTGCTGGGCTCAGTATATAACCGTACTGTTTCTAGGTCAAAGGCTGTTAAATGAGGTGATTAGTCCTTGATCACGCTCAGCAGCCAGGTTTTTTTCCGAATCTTATTTGTTACCCACTTTATAGAGGTTGGGTCTGCCCCAGGAGGGTCTCCATACCCCTCAGGAGGTCGCCCCTCCCCCCCCACGGGCCGAATTAAAAGAATAATTAATATCCTGCCACAGCCGGGATTCAAACCCAGGACCCCCCACAGTGGACTAGTGCTCTATCCACTAGACCACGCCGCTTTGTAATTTGTACAGTTAGTCCTTAATGTAGTAAATAAATAATATAATCTTTAACCTTTGATATCTGTTTAATAAATGAGTTAATTTTTTTGTTTATTTAGTGTGAGTGAACACATACGAAAATAGTGCCGTGCAATTACGAAACACCCTGTATGTATGTATAATATAATATATATATAAAACCATATTATAACATGCAAACCTTAATGCATTGGGGACAAAAGCAGAAGAAACAATATAAGAGGAGCCACTTTGTATAATACATCCGGGGTGACAAATCTAAATCAGCTTTACGAGGTAATTTCGCTTGATAAGGGTGATTGTCTGTGATTCAGTTTAAGAGCCTTTGCTTAAATTTCGGAAGGATCCGTGACTTCTCGGCTACTGTCGGGGTCAATACAGGGGGGAGGGGGTTGGGACCCATGGACCAGTTTGCCGAGTTTGTCGTCCCCAAACTATCTCTGTCTAGTCTGCTATATATCATATTTCAATATGTAAAACATATTTCCGAAAAATATAATATATAACTATTTTTTTTGTTTTAATTTAAAAACAAATTGGTGCTGACAACACACGACTTTCACTTACCTCCGTTGTTAAAATCAATTTAAGAATTTTTAAATACATTTAAAGATACAAATAAATTGTTAAAGAATTAATTTAATTTAATTTTAATAGAAAGGTTTGCTTTATTAAATAATCTATTGTATTTTATCTACAACAATCAGTTAGTTTCATCTGTTTTTTATCATTCTCTATTAACTTATACAATTCCGCGTATTTGATAATATTTTTTCTTAAATGTTTAGGTATCCAACGGTGTATTATACAGCTAAATTACCGAAAATCTGGTGCGGGCAACACACGACTTTCACTTACCTTGACTGTTAATATCAATTTAAAAACTATGAAATATACTTCAATTTGAAAAATATTTTAAGTTGATTTTAATAAAAGGTGTATTCATTTTCGCTGGAAACATATCATTTAGATTTTAAAAAAATAACTATAATAAAATGTTAATCAGTAATAAGTTTATGATCTATTCGTTACTTTATTATACCTTTTACAACTTTGTGTATCAGATAATATTAATGTTTAAAATGTTTCTAACGGTATATTATACGTCTATATTACTATCAAATTCGCTCAACTTTCATATTTAGCTGTTATTTATCAATGCTAACAAGATGATGTGCCTATTTTTTTGCAATATACACAATTAAAGGTAGTTAAAGGGAGGAAGAAAAATTAAAAATTTGACAATTGAGCCCTGTTTGACTATTTCAATCAGAATAAAACTTACATCATAAACGAGCCTGTTGAATTTTACATCGAAATAGCGATTTTAATCAAAATCATTTAAATAAACCGTCAAAAAATCCAAAATGCATGGTATAAAGTGGCCCTTTTGGTTACCTAATTTTGATGAAAAAGTTGCTGTAACATCTCGGGCGCATAGTTGTCTTACATATGAAATTTTATGCTCTTTGCCACAACTAACCCCAAAAATAGACATACATGAGGATTTAAATATTCCCCAAATCCAAAAAAAATGTTCTAAAACTAACACTCGATTTTATTAACTTCTGCCACAACAACCCACAAATGTATAACAGTTAGTTGTAAATAATTCGTACTGCAAAAAATATAAACATAGAACATATGGTACTTAGCTATGTTTGTTCTTTTAATTTTTTTATTTTAACTTTAACAGTCATGTGTGTATACACTCCTGACATACCAACTCACCCCACCACATTGATTGCTACTTACGCGGACGATACTGCAATTCTAACATCAAACGGCGATCCCATACTGGCCTCACTGACTCTACAAAATCTATAAGATTTATATAATGCTACTACAAAATTGGTACAATCTTTGGAAAATTCGTATAAATCACGACAAATCAAAACACGTAACGTTTACACTACGACAGAACACTTGCCCACCAATTTTTATCGACAACAACCAAATTCCTCAGACAAACTCTGTACATTACCTAGGACTGACACTCGATCGAAGGATGACTTGGGGCCCACATGTCAAGATGAAAAGACAGACTCTAAACCACCGACTGAAAATTTTTACTCTCATTTTTCAAAATCATCAAAATTAAAAATTAGACAGAAACTGAATACATACACATACCTTCTTAAGCCAATACGGACTTCCGCTTCACAGATTTTTGGTTCAGCAAAAAAGACTCACATACAAAAACTGCAATCATTTCAATCCAAAATTTTAAGACTCATAACGACAGCTCCTTGGTACGTAAACAACAGAACCCTACATACGGACTTAGAGCAACCAACAGTTGACCAACATATACGAACACTCTATTCTCGATTTCACATTAAACTTAACGGACACGACAATAGACTGATTAACGACATGTCAGTTGCTGAAATGCCGGTCAGAAGAAGGCTAAAACGAAGCTGGATGAGGAACCTCCTCAGCTAGATTAAAGCCTTGGAAGGGGGGGGGTCATCACATTTGCTGGTTGTCAGACATCTTCTGACAGGTGTAAATAAAGATATAAAGAAAAAAGAAAAGAAAAAAAAACTAACATTGTAGTTTTGTTTATTAATTCAAGTTTGTTTTATTTAAATTTAATTAATATCATGTAACACTATTAATTAATATTTATTAGTTTATTTATTAATTAATATTTAAAGTTTGTCTAAATTGTTGGGAATTTTTGTTCTATTCTTCTCTTCTGATTTATGTAAATTTCTTTATTTCTTTAAATTGGAACAATTTGAAATTTGTGAGTTTAAAAAAGCTAATGCTTGAAGAACATTTTATTATATTAAACCTAATTTATATTTGATGAATAAAAAATATTTCTTGAAGTAAGAATATATATATAAGACCTTACGACCAATCAGACGATCTTTTCCTCAAGTCATCTTTTCCTTAAACCCCAGGAAACTCTAATTCAATTAAAGAAGTTTCTTTAATAGGTTTATTCTTAAGGAAAATTATTGTTAAGTCATTTAGCAAATAACGGCAGATTAAGGTCAAAGCAATTAATAATTTTAATTGTTTAAGTAATTTTAGTAGGGTATAAGGATTTTGGATTGAAAAACGAATTATTTTTTTTTTTTTATAGATTTTGCAATCATTATGAGTTACAACGCAAACGTTATAATATATAAATTCAAAGAATAAATATTGGTTGATCCAAAATTAATGCAGGTTTCCTCTATTGCAATATCTTAATTCAATTGTGTAAACAAAGCTAATCTAAACATTGATCATTATTATACCAAAACAAACCTTATCTAATACCCTCTCTTTCACCATGAATTTGTTTAGTAAAATCGTTTTGTTCAGTGTGTTCAAAGGTCTTAAATCGAAAATGTCAAAGTGCGATTTTCGTCAAATTTATTTTACGAATTTATATTAGGGCGCAGCGCTGCGAAAACGGCTCGTAATATTAATGAAGTGTGGGTCAGGGCTATTAATGAGTGCACGTGCAGCGTTGTTCCAGAAGTTTCGCAGAGGAGATTTCGACCTCGAAGACAATGGAAGGTCGGCTGTCATCTTGCTCTGGACAACGACAGCTGAGGTCAAAAGTGGAAGAAGACCCAACCAAAACCACACGAGAAATGGCGCGAACTCGGAACTCAAAAATTGCAACGTCTTTGCCCAGCATTGATGAATCGGAGAGCCGATCCTGCTCCACGATAACGCCAGACCACACGTGCACAACAACCTTCGACGACTGCACGAGTTGGGCTACAATTTCTCCAACATCCGCCTATATCACCTGACTCTCTCCTACAGACTTCCACTTTTTCAGGCATCTGGACAACTTTTGAGGGAGAAAAATTTCAAAACAGGACGACATTGAAAATTCTTTTCGTGATTTTCATTGATCCAGGGATTCGGATTTTTTTTCTGTGGAATAAGAAGCTTGTTGAACGTTGCAAAAGTGCATTGATTCAGATGAAATTATTTTGATTAAATATATATGGTTAAAGTAAAGATAGGCGTATTTACAATACCTACTAAAAACCTGCATTAATTTGCATCAACCCAATACCCATATATTTTTTATCTTAAATATCTTCTTATTACTTATTTCAGAAAATAAATGTATATGATCATGATAATAGATTTTTTAAAAGTCTTTATTCTTTATATTAGACGTTTGAGATCAAAATAACAAATTTTGAGATATTAACTAAAAACCTAAAATAAAATCAGTGTTTTATATTTCTCTTCTTACATAATACGAAGATTTTCAAAAGTTATGATACAGAAGGTACAATGATATTCAATTTGTTTTCCTTTTTTACTATTTAAGCCTATTATTATTAATATAGCGTTGGAAAGCGATACATTTAAAAAAATGTTATTTTATATAATAAGCTGTAAAACGAAATGCATAAAGAAAAAAAGAGCATAAACTTTATTGATTATTGATAATGATATTGCAGATAATAATTTATATTGTTAGATTATTCAATATGAAACACATTTCCATCGAAATTAAATTAAATTTTTTAAAATAGTAAAAACTAACATTGTTTAAAAGTTCATAAATTCATTTTAACAAAGACGCAAGTGAGAGTTGTGTGCTGCGCTCACTAAATTTTTTAGTAAAGGGATAAAATAGTAATAAAAAGTTATTTTCCTTGAAAAAATTCAATATTTGTCGATCGATGGTTCTGACCACAAGCTAATATTTTGAGAAGTTATATTAATATAATGAATGTTACAAACGAGCTAATTAATATATTATCTGACCAATCAGAACTATTAAATATGTTTAGTATTTCTATCCATCGGAAGTATTGGTCAAAGTAATTAACAGATCTGAACCGATTGTTTAGTTTTATAAAAATAATAATAAATACTCATTTTTTAAACTTTTTAGTTTTCGATTTTTTTGATCTTTGTCGTAAACCTATGACATCCTGCCCTACAGTGTCCTTTAATAATATTCCGATTATCCCGGTTGAACAGATTCGATACCTAGGACTCCTACTTGACAAAACGTCTTACAAGGAAACGCACACAAGACTGAAACGACAAGAAACTGCCGACGCTTTCGCTTACTTCAACACTTACTGGAAAGACGCTCTAACCTTCCACTTACCAAAAAAATAGCTTTGTGGCTCTACTAAACCATCCAATTCTTCCAGTATTCAATCCTTACTATCCAAAATCCTTAACGCCTTACTCTCTTTATACTCTACTCTCCTCCTTACGCTCCTTACTTTGTCACGAATAAGCTCATCCATAAAAACCTCAATGTTCCATATGTTGCTGATTTGGCAGTTATCAATTCTTCCATGACAAACTCCACTCTCACTCTAACCCACTAGTTAAATCCTTGCCTAGTCTTCCATTCCTGACAATCTTCCGAGGTGTCTGAAAAAGATGACCTTTAGACCTTTTAGTTTAGATTACCAAGTGGAGTACTGCCAATGGGCATTCTCTAATTATTTTTTTTAATGTATTTTATCTTACAAGAGAAATCTGTAAGGTACGCTGGTATCCAAACAAATAGCACCGTTTACAATCATATAATCCAGCCATTAGCTTACGCGGATGACGTTGACATCATAGGACGGTCGTTGCAGTTTGTCAAAAAAGGATTTTTGGTCCTAGTGGAGGCTGCCCGAATACTTGGACTGGAGGTAAACGCGGGAAAACAAAGTACATGGCAACAGGAGAAGAACCCCGTACCCGGTGAGACCATCAATGTTGGCCCCTTTAACTTTGAAGAAGTGGCCCAGTTCACTTATCTGAGTTCTCTTGTAACGCAAGATAATGCACCAGAGGTTGAGGTTAAAAGAAGAATTTCAATGGCAAACAGGTGCTACTTTGGCCTCCGAAGAGAGTTCACCTACCGGCTCCTAGACAGGCCGACTAAGCTCCATCTATATAAGACGATGGTTCGCCCAGTCCTGTTGTATGGATCAGAAATATGGGCTATTAGTAAAAGAACTGAACAGGAACCTACAAGTCTTTGAGAGCAAAATACTTCGACGACTTTTTGGAGGAGTTCATCTCAATGACATTGGAGAAGGCGGACCAATAATGAACTCTGTACAGGTTTTAAGGACAATGATGTCGTTATGACTTTGAAGCTTGGTAGACTGCGATGGGCTGGTCACGTGGCTAGAATGGAAGATGAGGCGATCCCTAAGCCATTTTGACTGAACCTCTCCATAGCATCAGAAGAAGAGAAAAACCGAAACTTAATGGTCGGATGGTGTGACAGCAGATGCAAGGGATATCCTAGGAGTGAGCAATGGATGACGGCTGCACAAGATAGAAATAACTGGAGAGGGCTGGTGGAGGAGGCCAGGAATCGTCACCGAGTTGTAGCGCCGGATTGATGATGATGATGATGATTATCTTACAAGCAATTTACTAAATATATTTACTAATAAAATCGTAAATTCCAATAAATATATTTAAACAATTTTTTTTTAATGAGTGATACTTATATATTTATATTTTGTTTTAATTTCTGCTTGGTATACATATTGTTTAAAAGATATTGAATGTAATCTAAATAAAATTAATTATTTTCATAAAATCATCCATGCATATACTATGAAATATACGTAAACAAGAAAAAGAGGTGTGAAATTATGAATCATGGCTGGTTATCGTTTTGTTTGTTTATTTATTTAACGTCACTTTATGCTGCGGTGGCTAATCGGACGATGCTACAGTACGAGTCCAAAATTTTGTGTAAACAAGTTTAATTAGGATTTTAAAACCTGTGGATGTATGTTTTTTACAAAACGAAAAAAAAAAAATACAATCCACAGTATTATTAGAAAATGTCTATGAACTAGAAAATCGACTTTCGATATGCTTATTATATTATATTTGATATAGAAACAATACACGCAGTATATTAATATATTAATATTGTATTCAAATCTTTGAGTAAACATGTCAAAAACATTATGGAGAGGGTTGGAGAGGATCGTATAATTCCGACAAGAAGGCGGTTTGGGAATGTTTCCAAACAGAATGACAAATGGGTGGGTTCTTGTCACAGCTTAATTGTGAGGCCCTCTATAAAAATAGTACATGATTAATTAATTACTTGTTTTATTACTGACGTTAAATATTTCTTAGAAGTATAAACTGCAATGCACATTTCTTTTATTGAAAAAATTGTAAATATAAAAAATCTGGTGTGTGCGACACACGAATTTCACTTTCCTCCGTTGATGAAATTAATTACAGGATTTCCAAATACTGTTACGGATGTAAAATTATTTAAGAATTTATTGGATTGAGTTTCAAAAGAAATATGTTTTATCAAATAAACTATTATATTATTATCTACAACAATCCTTTAGTTTTATCGGCTTTTTATCCACTCTCCATTATCTTCCACAACATTGTACATAGGATTATATTTTTCTAAAACATTTAGCTTTCAAACGGTACATTATACGAATTAGGTATTTTGGAAACGATCTCTTCTTTTTGATAATTATTCATTTATTTCTCATACATAATTTAATTAACGTTTCATAATTTAATAATACTCCAACCATAAGTGTGTTTTGAATTGATTATTTTGATATTTAAAAAACATACATATATATGCATTGGTATAAAGTTGTTGTGGAGTGGCAGTAAGGTTCGAACTCCAGTCTTCTCCTAGCCTGTGTATAAAATGGTTAATAAAACATGAAATTATTAAAGAAAATGTTAAATTTTTAATAACTAAGAGATATTTAAAAACCTGACCATCATTTAAGAAAATAAGGATTTTTAACTTATAAAAGATTTTTGACAATATTGGAAGATGTATTTATGTAAGTATAGATACAATATTATTTAAATTGTGGTAATGTGATGATGAATTGATTAAATGTGATATTTGTATTTTGATTAATGTTTTAAATTAATTTAATTTTTAATTGTTAACAGTTTGGACTGTAAATTCTGAAGATGAGGCGTTGTTAGCCCCGAAACGTTAATTAAATTATGTATAAGAAATAAATGAATAATTATCAAAAAAAGAGATCGTTTCCAAAATACATAATTTAGATTAAAAACTGTTGAAAATTTGATAATATAAAAAAAAAAGAAGGTACATTATACACACATATATAATATATATATATATATATATATATATATATATATATATATATTACTGTTCTTGTGATAAAAAACAAAAATAAATTGAAATTCGAAAAACTTTCTGGATGGCAATACTTTCTCTTATGATATATTTCATATATAGATAATTTTCACTCATATCAGATAATTAAAGTGTCTCTCTCAATAAAACATATAATTGAGATCTGCCCCGAATCCCTTGTACTAATGAATAAATTTAATCTACCAAGATCGCTGAGTGAGAGCTTTAACGACTCTAGTGAAACAATTTTTTTTATTTGTATATATTACAATTTGTCATAATAGACAATAATAATAGTGCTACAGGATCTCATTCATACAATATAAGCAAAAGGAATGTCAAATTACATAAAATAAAAACAAAATTTGTGGACAAAATAAATACAAATAAATGAAGTTAACAAATAAATAAACAAAACATGTCACATTCATACATATGTACAATATTTACAATCAGCTCGGGAACCCCGGACGGGGCTTGTCCCCCCACTTGTGGAAGGACAAACAGAGTCCAAAGGATCCCAGCGCCTCCCTCTCAGCCGCATCACTGGTGAGAGCCAGCGGAAGCTAAGTGAGGGCGCCACAGCCACAATCACACCGCACATGAGAGGAGAATCTGACCAGTGTCAGAACTCCAGAATAGATGCTTACAATATGTCTCAGGGCCACTGCCGTTTCAACCTTCTAGGAGGGTTGTATGGATGAGTGGAGCTGGATAGGGATTGTGCTAGAGGATTAGGATGATTAATGAGGTTCTGGTGGAATTTGGAAAATTTGGACGGAATCAGGTCTGAAATAAATAGAACATTAAGGTCGTGGTGTAAGGTATAGTTGAAGACATAATAAGGAGCATTTACTATTGTTCGGAGGACTTTGGATTGAAAGTGAAACAATTAACACACTAAGGTTCATCAAAGATTGTTATCTGCTCCCGGAATTATAAGGGAAAAAATAGAATAAATTAATTTTTAAACAATAGATAAATAAATATTTGTGTTATTTATTATTTTAAACTTGTTACGAAAAAAATGTTTAATGTATATATATATATATGGTGCTAATAAATATGAGGTTGAGCACCTATTCCAATACCCTAACCCTAGGTAATCTTCTTCTTTAGTATACGTTCAAATTATATATTTATCAGTTTTTTATGAGTGCTAAAAAGATGATATAGTTGATCTTTTAGAATGTCTCCTGTGTAGGCTAATCACATCCAACACTACGCCAAAATGATCACTTCTTTTTGAATAGTGGACTATATGAAAATATAAAAACTTAAGTAATTGAGGGCTGGGCCTAGATCAAATGAAACACTAAATAATGGTAAAAAAAAATTACTTATATAACAAAATAAAATGCTACATTTAACCTTAGTAGCTAGGTGTTAATCTATTGGATTAGTAGGTTAGTAATGTTGAAACTATTGACAATTATATAACTGGGTAAATTGACTTGAGTTGTAGAAATCTGAGATGGTGAAGATGCTGTCTGATGAGATGGTGATGGTGGTAATGGTGATATTGCACTTCTCTCTCATGGCTAGAGGGTCTTCTTAATTCTTCTACTCGATGGATATTAAAAAGGACAAGACACAGGAACTAAAACAAACTGTGGCTCATCCAGCCAAGACCTGCAACTCACTCAGTTTCTTTTTCGCCCGCTGTTGGCGTTCTGGTTTTTCAACATGCCGCTAGGTGGCAGCACGGTCGACATGAATTTACCTTTTCGGGAACCCGAAACATCCACAATTAAAGGTATTTTAAAAATATTAAAATTTAAACTATCGACATTTAAGCCTTGTCAGACTATTTTACTCATAATAAAACCTATATGATATTAATAGCCATTGTACTTTACACCGGCGTAGGGAGTTAAATCAAAACTGTTAAGAGATTTTTTTAAGAAAATGCTAAATGCATGGTATAAAGTGGCTCTTCTGGTTAGCTCATGATGATGAAAAAGTTAATGTAACATCTTGGGCGTATAGTGGTCTTAAATATATGTAATATTTTAAGCTATAGACGATAATTATTTGTTAAAAAATTGTAATGTACATTTTAGTTATTTTTCAGTTTTTTGGACTACTCGTCCCAGAATAAAATAAATTTATTTGAATTTCATTCAATGGAGGAAGCAGTAATGTATGACGGATCTCAGTTGGGAAAGAATTCCAAAGAGAGAGCTCTTCGGCCAGAAAGGATTTGTCAAACGCAGCAGTAAGGTGATAAGGAGTGTAATATGAATAGTAAATTTCTTTTATTAATATAGATAATTACCCATTGTGTAATAATATGCAACATTTTTTAACTAATTCTTTATAATAAGGTATTTCTGAATTACACGAGTACAGTTCTTTGAGCGTACATTGAACTTTAGTTCTGGTATCTTAGACAGAAAAGAAAATTTTTCTTTTAACTTCCGTTTGAATTGAATATGTATACAAAGAAGAAGCCATGGAGATAGCAATAACGTTAAAAGGATGTTGACTTATTCCATATGCGATCAACAAATCCTGGAGAGATATTGGAATACCTTCATCACTTTTAACTGAGGAACAAATATTTTGCTTGGCCCTCTTCGCCTGGTTCCAAGAGAGCTTGAGGGAAATTCTATTTCTCCCGTCGGTATCTCCCTTTTCCCTTACGATAAACCAATACCAGGAGAGGGGTTGGAAATAAAGCGGAAATTCGTGTTAAACTACGATAACTTGCCGATTTATGCATGCTATTTATGTATATAAAAATAAATACAAGGGTATTTACATTCGTTAATATAAAAAGACGAGAGCCTGATATCTTTATAATAATATATTTTACAATATATATAACTGTTAGAAAATCTGTTAATTCACCACATCCATGTAAAGTAAATATGAAAGGTTTTTAACAATGAGAATGAAGTAAAATTTCAAAACGTTGGTAGAAATTTAAAAAAAAAGTTAAAATATGTAGTTTTAAGGAATCAGGCCCCTTAAAATTTTAAGTGCTGCCATCTAGTATACAATATCATCATCAAGAGCACAACGCTATATGGTAGCAGCCAGAGGCCAAAAATTGCAGAAAATGGTAATACCCCATGAAGGTCTGCAATAGAGTGAGAGACAGTAGTGATCACATGTGCCCCACAGCAAAAGAGACATTTTTTATTAAGAGAAATAGTTACTTCGTGTCATGGAGTAGAATACTTGTTAGTCCGCCTACCCACTGGCAGAGAAAGAAGAGGACGAAGGAGAAACGAAGAGAAACTACTGCCCAAGATATTTACAATATATTAAGAACAACTAACCCGTATTACAATATGTGAATATAGTAAAAATATACATACATTCATTTATACAGTCTGCATCATTTAAAACCCAGCCCATCCATTATTTAATTTTAATATTATTAGGAGTCCCCTAGAACGCCCCAGGCCTTCCGATAATAAACATGGAGAGTTTCTAATAACGAATATTTTAAAATAAGAGATGTTAAAACACTTGTTTGTATTATAATATCTTACTCTTTATTATAATATTTTGTTATTAATTAAAACAATAATTTTTTGTAGGTGATATCATTCATTCATTACATAATATAAAAAAAAAATTCTAAGACAGGTAAATTACACAAAAGAAAGTCCATACTTATTTATCTCTTTACTGAGGCGTATTTGTGGCTTTCGGAGTCATGGCGTTATATTCATCGGTAACGTTTTTTTTAATTGGTGAAAAGAGAAAACAAAAATATTATAATAAGTGTTATACGTTTCTGAGGAAACTTTGAATTTTTGGTTTAATATTTTCAATAATGTACCTTTGTAATAGACCAAAAAAAAAAAAAAAAATTTTACCCCTACCTTTTAAAATTTGAGGGCTTACGTTTGAAGATACGTAAAACTCGAATAAAAAATCCGTTTGCCAGCCGATCAAATTAATAAAGAAATAAATACCAACAATTTCGGTATTTCTGTCGTTAGCGCTATTCAATAGAGAATTAAATTTCCTACAAAACAAAAAAAAAATCATTGAAATCGGTGATAATATAGCGTTTTGAAATAAGCAGTGGTGAAATTAATTTATTGTTTTTTAAAGTAGGTAATTCCTGTTAACAGTCATATAAACTGCTGTACCCTCATATAATTATATGGAAATTATAAACCATTGTGTTTTTGTCTCTGACTTCATTTAAAAGTTCTTAAGTTGATTTTATTATCAACGGAGGTAAGTGAAAGTTGTTTGTTTCGCTCCAGATTTTTCTGTATCTTTATACTTTTTATATACGTGAAGTTTGCATGACGGTTTCAGGTCTCTCAGTGCTGCAAGGTGGGAAGCAATTTAATTATTTATATTCGAATTTTCCCTGCAACTCTGAGATAACCAACCATTTATCTGTACAGTGAGTAATGTTTTTAAGTGGTGATCGAGATGTGAAATTGTGTGTGTGCTTTAAAAACTGTGTATTATTTTTCATTTCTTATTTTCTTTAATTTTTTTAAGTAACTTTTAATTTTATACATTATATTTTTAACTGACTTTTATTATCCATTAAATAACTATTGATAACGAAACGGGAAAATATTGAAAATTTAATATATTTGGTATCAAACTTAAGAAAAAAGAACAATGAATTTTTGGTGTTTTTAACATAAGAACAGTATATATGTACCATCTACCTTTGGAAAGCTAAAGATTTTAGAAAAAAATATTATCTTATACACAATCTGGGAGTAACCTTCGACCAAACTCTATCCTTCAAAAATCATATTTCCGAAATCTCCCGTCGTACCTTTTCAACTTTAAAGCGACTATTCTCTCCGTCACCTATTCCCGCATGAAACCCGAAAACTCCTCGTTACCTCTCTAATATTTCCCCACTTCGACTATTTTTGTACTGTATACGATGTTGTTTCTGGGGATCTTGAGGTAAAAATTAAACGCTTAATTAATTTCTTTGTACGATTCATCTTCGGGGTCTCTATGTACCCCGAGCTATCCAATCCCGCCGTCCATTATACATTTTTGACCTCCTACAATTCAAATGCCCAGTCTATCCTCGTACACGCTCCAGACCTTCAGATTTATACAGTACGGCCCACCGAACTGCACATTTCGACAGATTCTTTCTTATTCGATCCACAATCCTATGGAATTCCATTCGTCCTTCCATCCGTCACTCCAATTCTCTTTTTGCCTTCAAATCCCGCATATTTAATCACTTAATGAATATCCATGCTCAATAAAATTGTAAATAAGCTTTTTTTATTTATTTATTTTTTTTCTTATCAATGAAATATACCTATTTTATATAAGTAATTATTAACATCTTTATATCTTGTATTTAATATGTTCTAAGATTCCAAAGCACTTTTTGTACATTATGTATATTTTATCCTAAAGGGACATGTCCCAGGATAATAAAAATTTTATTTATTTATTTAAAAGCTGTTAAAGGTAATGGAAAGTGATAAAAAGCGAATTAAGTGACTCTTGGTGACAATAATATAATTGATCATTTAATGAAACACATTAATCACAAAAACAGTATCATTTAATAACATCTCACTTACCCTTGTAGAACAAATTCGATACCTAGGACTTCCTTAAAAAAAAAAAAAAAATTCTTTACTTGGAATCTTCACACAAGACTGAAACGACAAGAAAATGCTCGAAGATACCGATTACTACAACACTTATTAGACAAACGTTCGTAAATTCCAGTTTATTACAAAAACCTTATTTACATCACTATTATCAGACCTTTTTGGACATATGGAATCGAGGTTTGGGTCTCTACTAATAAGCCATCTAATTCCTCCCGCATCCAATCCTTAAAATTCAAAATCTTGATTGCCACTTATTTTGTCACAAATCAACTCCTCCATAATGATCTCGACATCCCATTTGTTGCAGACATACATCGTGAAAGATACACCTCTTTTCATTCTAAACTTCCTGCCTACACAAACCCACTTGTCCGTAATCTATCTTCCTAAGATATTCCTGATAACCCGCAAAGGCGTTTGAAAATAAGGTGGCCTCGCTAACTACTACCTTAAAATAGTGAAGTGCTACCACTGGGTAGTTCTTTCTCAAGACAGCTTCATGATTTTTCTAACCCTCCGAGGAGATTGAAAAGACGATGCCTCGAGACCTACTTTAATTAAATTGACATTGAAGTGCTACCACTGGGTAGTTTCTTCACTAGACAATATCACGCCCATAAGTGTAAATTAGCTCATTTACTTGTTGTATATATTATATGTACAGTTGTAAATACCAATAAAATGTTTTAAAAAAAAAATGATTTTTCTTCACCCTGCATATTTACTTATTGTGTTTGTATAATACAGCTGTTAATTAAAATAATGTTTTCACATATATATATATATAAATCAATAATCGAAGTTATAAATAAATTTCCAAATAATAAAATAATTTGAGTTGAACATTACCTAAAATAAATGTAACTCATTTTTCAGTTGCACAGAGAGAATATACTTTTTCTATTTATCTTAACTAAATAGTTCGGAAGATGTTAATTAATTCTGCTCCTAATAAATAAATCCGTGAAGGGGCACCTAATGCCGCTTTGGCCACTACATTGATTCCCAACTTGACCCTCTCACTTCAAAGCCGCGCGCTTAATCAGAGGCCTAATGAACTTTGCGTCGGTTACTGCTTAGTCCCTTGTACCTCCAAATTAAGTCCCGATTACCACTCACTATGCTCGATCAAATAAATTTTAAAAATAATTAGTTACAAGCTAACAAATAAGCATATACAACTTTGTAACTGCTGATTAAAATTAAATTACTTGAAAGTTAAACAGACTATAAAGTGAAAGAATATTTGATGTGCAAAACACTCGGCTCTCACTCATCTACCTTGCAAAGAATAATGTGAGACCTCTTAAAGTAGACTTAAAGGAAAAGTAATTGTAATTATTTTCAATAGATACATTGATTTTAGATTAATAAAATATAGCAACATTACTTATTATCTACAACAGTCACATAAGTTAATGAGGTTCTTATCGCATTCTATTACCTTGTTCTACTTAGTATGTAAGAAAATTTTTATATTCACTGAACTATATATGAAATATATAGTAAGGGAAAGTATTGCAATCGAGAAAATTTTCGAGTTCGAGTTTTCACCGGAAATACACGTTTTACGGTCCCCTGATTCCAAATAACCAAGTTCCGCAAAAAGGTCTGTGTGTGTGTGGTAAAAGTAGCGCAAAAACTAAAAGTCGTACGAACCTAAAATTATATATATGACAACTATTCATTCGAGACGTACATTCCAGAAGGTTAGCAATATCATCTTAATAACATTGATGAAGGACGGCTAAGTATACAAGTTGGACAAACTTGATGGCCAACTAAAACTAAAGTAAAAAAAAAAAACTATTTATTTACTTTCACTTACCTATATATGAAATATATAGTAAGGGGAAGTATTGCGATTGCGAAAATTTTCTATTTCCAGTTTTCGACGGAAATATTAAAGACCACCATTCGCCCGAGATGTTAAAGCAACTTTTTTTTTTTTTTATGAAAATTAGCTAACAAGAAGAACTACTTCATACCATGCATTTTGTACCTTATGATCTTCTCAAAACGACTCAAACGATTTTTATTGAACTTGTTTTATCGATGTAAAATATAATGGGCTTTAATATTATGTGGGTTTTATTCTGAGTAAAATGGTCTGACAGGGCTTAAATGACGATATTATAAATTTTCTTCCTCTAAAGTACCTTTGATTTTATAGATTTCAAAATAATAGGAATATTGGAAATATTTATTAAAATTGAATCAACGTTTTTATTAAAAGAAGTTAGATTAAAAAGTGCCAATAGGAAGATCAATCTTCGAAATGGACAAGACAAAGTGTTTTTATGAAAAATTACTTTCTGCTTAAAGTCCAATTACATTCTAATGTCTCTTAACTAAAAATGAATTATTCTGATAAATAATTTAATTATTAAAAGAAGAGATGAGGGGCGATGGCGAGAGAGAGGGAGAATGAAGAGTAAATGACCGGAATGGAGAAGACAATTAAAAAATGTAACTTTAATTATTTCAAGTGCTGCTAATGTATATTGCAAAAGTTATATTAACATAATACTCTTTGAGTAAAAATTTAAAGTAACGAGTTTTTTAATTAGTAGTAAAAATACCGACCGTAGTATTTATTAGAGTGTTACATCTTTTTTTTTCTCTCTCTTTTACAAGAAAGAATACTTAAAACATAGTAAAAATAATAAAACAGTAATAACAATAGAGTTAACGAACCAGAAGGTTCAATGCCGATTCAACCAAATGTTGCCTACATACATCCGTCCAACTCCAAGATCAGACACAATCCTCCACTGAAGCACAGTGGAAAAAAATCACGATTTAGTGGCCAAAATTCTATAAATATTGATCTAATTAAAAATAAAGATATTTTAATTTGTTTGATTATAATAATAATAACCTTTATTTGTACATAAAATATATATACAAAACTTCTCCTTTTGTACCAGTCTGTCAGTGGACGTCCACGCTTCCTTGTAAACTCCCTTGGGTACAACTCCATATGCTGCCTGATCCATGTTGTAATGTTTCTCCGGATAGCATGCCCGGTCCAGGTCCACTTCCTTAGGTAGACTTTTTCCACAATATTTAGGAGATCGGTTCTTGATCTTAGCCACTTATTTGTTTTTCTACCTCGTCTCGATACTCCGAGAAGGTATCGCTTCATACCTTTGACCGTTACTCTCAACTTGTGGCTGGTCTTCTTATCCATTACCCATGTTTCGCAACCATAGGTCATGGCAGGTAACACAGCGCTCATCCAGAGTTTCTTCTTCACTTCCAAGCTCACAGACGACCTATACAGCTCCTTAAACTTGAAGAGTGAGCGCCATCCTTGAGTGCATCGCCTGATAATTTTTTCAACTTGTCCTTAACAGAAATAAGATACCCAAGGTATAGAAATGAATCTTCTCCCTTAATGATATGCTCACCCATTGTTAAATCTCCTTCTGCATTCACTAACACATATTTTGACTTTTTATACTTAATTTTGAGCCCTATGTTTTCTCCTGCTGCTATCAAATATTTTGCCATGGTTAGGATTTCTTCTTTTTTTTTTCCTATTAGCACCTGATCATCCGCAAACTCTAAATGGTTAAGCCATTCTCCATGGTTGTTTATGCCTTTGTTCTGCCAATTCATTGTTTGCATCAATTTGAGTATGGTATGTTTTATTTTGGAAGGAAAAAAATATTCTTATTATTCCTCTACACATTTCAAATTATTTTTTAAAGTAGCTGATTTTATACATTTCTTTTTAATTTAGCAATTCATTTCAGATGTATTTATTTATTACATTTCACCTTCCCTAAAGTGGTGACACCGACGTGATTGATATACGTGCCCACTAGAAGAAATTACAAGCACCAAGGTAGCAGAAGCGATTGTGGACACGTGGATTTCCCGCTTTAGTATGCCTGCACGGATTACTAACGACTAAGGGCGCCAGTTTGAGCTTGACTTCTTTATTAGCCTCCCTCGCGTCCTAGGTATCCACAGGAGCTGAACAACGGCGTATCATCCTCAGTCCAACGGATGCGTGGAGCGGTGGCATGGTTCGCTCATGGCATCCCTAAGGCAACGATGGACACTATGGGCTGGACTAAGGTGTTACCTTCACTCATTTAGGTGACGTCTCCATTCAGATATTGAAGCCCGCGCTGAAAAATGGTCTTCGTTCCAATCCGTCTCAACTAGGAGAATACATCGAACCTTCCGAACGGCGGGAGGACGCGGAGGCAACATTGAAGGCTCACACTTTCGTTCACCGCGACCTTAAGGACTACACCCACATTTTCCTTAGGGATGACACCGTCGGACGTCCGCTGACAACGCCTTACACCGGCCCTTATCAGGTTCTTTCGCGGGAGGAAAAGACCTTCAAGCTGCTGCTACTGACTGGACCGAAATCTGTCTCCATGGATCGTCTGAAGGTGGCACATCTTCTCCCGGGACCGGCAGAACATGGCGGCAACACGGATCAACCCACTTCTTCGCACACATCAGGCCCGTCACGATTCTATATAGGAGAATTCTAATCGCAAGAAATGACCCATTATCCGCTTCTATAGAGGTTTCTCTACAGAGGCTTCTTGCGTTTATGATTGCCTTACTCAGGAATTTACGGCGTGTACAGGATTTATTGCAAGTAATTATTATTTAAAGGCAAACAATCGAAAATTTTAACTTAAAACAATAATATATTGTCGATACTTATCCAGTGAATATATGTTTTCAATGGAAAAAAGAAAAAACAAGTAACAAAATATCAGGCATATTTTAGGTTTTTAAGTATATCATATTATATGTAAATGCAATAATGTTAAAAAATATAGTGTCAGATCTTTAAATATAACACCGATCGCATTTGATCGATCAAACTTTATCATGGTATTTAATTGCTATACACTCTCTACAGCATTCACAAAAAAGAAAAAAAAAGAACTAAAGCTAAATGTATTTATTAATTTTTAAAATACCTTTTTTTTTGCTACTATATGAACAATTTGTGGCCAATATTTGTCGGATATTTCACCTTGAAATATCTGATAAATATTGAACAAAAATTATTCATATATTGTTATATATATATAATTATATATATATTATTATATATATATAATATATATATATATATATATATATATATATTATTTCAAACTCGAATTTCATGTAAACTAAGTGTATTAATAAACAGCAAAATTTGATAAAAACCATTGATTTTCTTTCGTATCGTTTCTGATTTCTTCAGATCAGGACTGAGAATCTGAACGACCAATTAAGTACAAAAAAGATTTCTTCCAGGTCTTCTAAAATGGTTATTCTTTTCTAAAAAATATCTCGGCTTTTCATCGCTAAAAGGCTGAGATAAAAAAGATGTAAAAACGCTAGCTAATCATGTCCCGCTCTCGTTAAGTCCGTTCAATGTTCTTCACTCTGAAGAAGTTACCAAAAGAAGAAGCTTACGATGAATAATTTAAACAGACAATCAAGACGAAAAGTGGTTCTTTCTCTCCATGGATGGGGCTACTTAAGTTTACATAATAAGCTTCCATTGTCCTCTGTTAAAGCCATTAGCGATATAATCAGCTCATAATCACATGGTTTCTTCTTTTTTTCTTTTCAGAGGTATAGAAGCTGGTGGAACAAAATCAAAAGCTATGTGGATCAAATAGCTAAGTAATTTTATGGCACATCATAGTAGATGAGATGTGGTGGTAAAAAAATATATAGATAACAAGATTTATGGAAATCCTAAGAAAAGTATATGTTGAGAATATTAGTCTATGCGATCTTGACGTTTTCTGATCTCATGGAGACTTAATATTGACTTATATTGACTTAATATAGACTTAATATTGGAGACTTAATATAGAAACGTAATATTGACTGAAAATATTTGGGAATTAAATCTAGGTAAGTTTTACTTTTACATTCCTAATATATATATAGATGTATAGGATAGATATGAGATATATGCCACAAACACCAGCTCACGTGCTGGGGAAATGTCCCAACAACTCCCTCCTGATAACAAGCCGTCACCATAGAGTAAAGCATGAGTTGACGAGGCTCCTTAAAGAAAGAGATTTCGCCTGCTTCGAGGAAGTTTACTGTGTGGATACGGATGGATCCACGCGATATGCTGATATCGTGGCATCCCCTAAGACCGGAAATTCAGCTTGGATTCCACCGTGAGATACGAATCCAACGACCTTGAACAGAAAAGTAAAGTGGAATGGGAAAATAGAGAAATCCACGAAAAATGTATCCCTTTCCTCAAGGAAAAGTTCCGCGGAGCTGTACCAGGTTCAACAAGGAGCTTCATGGAGGACATAGGTGTCGATATAAAAGACGTGGCAAGGATAGCAGGAAGTGTGGTTCTCGACTCCCTGGGAATTATACACTATCACATCTACTCATAACAGGTATAATTGGAGGGGCATGCATGTGCATTAGTGCTTTACTTATAGTGGTTTATATTTTAATTTTAACATAATTTTGTAAATATAGAGATATTGATTTTAGATGCTTAGTGTTATGTTATTGTAGTGTTGTTTTTATTTATGATGGTATGATTTTTTAGAATGCTGTTTTATGATGTATATATAATTTTTTTTTAAATCTTTGGTGTATATGTATAGATAGATCTATGCATCTGAAAGAAAATGGGAAACGGTAAAGAAGTAAAAAAGAATACCTGTCTCCAAATGACTAAGTCCCGTAAAATATTATTCGTGTTAAAACACATTATAATCCTGTAAAGAAACTATTCATCAGTAGCACACTAATGTCTAATTCATGGTAGTTGGTCCCTTGGTCATTTTCTTTTAGGTCACCTCAGTGGATTGTCAGGGTGTCTGATAAATGTCTACTGACATTTTGGTAGCAGATACTAGACCTCAAGTGAAACTAAAATGTTCATATAACTAGAGCGCTAGTCTCTCACGTCAAAAATTGTGAGTTCGAATTCCGGTTCCGAAGAGACTTTTTCAAGCATTTAATTAATGGGGGTTCACTAACAGCCTCACCTCCAGGTTCTTCTTTTTTTTTCAGAGGTATAGAAGCTGGAGTTACAGCATCAAAAGCTAGGTGGAATCAAATAGGTAAGTAATTTTATGGCATACCACAGAAGATGAAATTTAGATCCTATGGGTAGAAGAGGATGCAATAGCCTTTTGAAATGTCCGAATGTTTTTAGAAATATTAAAAGAAATTACTTTCCTTTTTTTGTGGTTTAACATTTTAGAATTCTGAGAAATTATCTCTTTTTTCATTTGGTACCAGTTGTCCAGTTGTTTTTATTTTATTATTTTTACTTTCACTTACCTACATATATATATACATTTTTTTTTTTTCAACCCTACCTCACCTTTGAAGGCTTTACGGGGGTTTCTTAGGCCCGGGGATAAATGCTGAGATAAAAAGCTCTCCACAGGCCGAGACGCGAACTTGTGATTATTTTGGTTCACTGTTGCTAGGCAACGCGTGTTGAAAGCAACGCGCGCTAACCTACTCAGCTACCCCGCCCCCTACTTACCTATATCTGAAATATATCAGTTTTCAACGGAATTACACGTTTTAGGGTCCCCTGAGTCCAAATAACCAAGTCCCGCAATAAGGTCTGCGTGCGTGTGTGGTAACTCCTGGGCGAAAACGAAAAGTCTTATGAAACTGAAATTTCATATTTAAAAGAATTTTACTCCTAAGAGTTTACAGAAACGTTGTCATTAAAATCAGCTCAACGGAAGTATTATTTTATATAATGCATTTAGCACCTTTTTCAATTTTCTCAAAAATATCTCTAACGATTTTGATTAAACTCTGTACATCGATATAAAATTTGATAGGTTTTAATATGATGTAGGTTTATTCTGATTGAAATAGTCTGACAGGGCTTAAATGCAGATATTCTAATTCGGTTCCTCTAAAGTACCTTCAATGTTGTAGATTTCAAAACATTTGGAACATCATCTTATTAGCATTGATAAATAACGAGTAAATATGGATGTTGAGGGAATTTGATAAAACAACTAAAGGAGAAAAGTGCAAACATATATTTTAATGCAATTTTTGTGTTTTTGAACACAAGAACAGTAATATAGATGTATAATATACCATTGGACAGATAAAGATTTAAAAAAATATATTATCTAATACACGGAATTTTAAAGGTTAATGGAGAGTGAGCGATAAAACTAACTGATTGTTGTAGGTAAAAATATGATAGATTATTAAAAAAAAAACAACATGTTTTCATTGAAATTCAAAATTATTAATTCTTTTACAATTTATTTGTATCTTTAAATGTATTTTAAAAAATTCTTAAATTGATTTTAACAACAAAGGTAAGTTAAAGTTGTGTGTTACGCGCATCAGATTTTTTTATTATTTTGAAGCCATGGATAATTGCAAAAAATACACAAAATTTGATTTTCCTTTCTAACCGTAGAGAATCGGACCAACTCATCGGTCATATAAACCCCGATAAATTCTTTTTTATTTATTTATTTATAGTAATTTACAACTGTACCAAAGAATACGATAAGTAAATATGTAGAATGAATATAAAAAGTCATGAAAATGTCTTGAGAAAGAACCACCCAGTGGTAGCACTTCACTAACTATTTTAATACAGTAGGTCCCGAGGCCACCTTCTTTTCAGTCGCTTTGGAGGGTTATAAGGGATATCTGAGGAAGATAAATTACGGACAAGTGGGTTTGTATGGGCAGGGAGTTTAGAATGGAAAAAAGAGTATCTATCACGGGCTATGTCTGCAACAAATGGGATGTCGAGATCATTATGGAGGAGTTGATTTGTGACAAAATAAGTGGCAATCAAGATTTTGCAAAGGATTTTGAATTTTAAGGACTGGATGCGGGAGGAATTAGATGGTTTCGTAGAGCCCCAAAGCTCGATTACATATGTCCAAATAGGTCTGATAATTGTGATGTAGATGAGTCTTTTGTAATGTACTGAAAGTTTTGAACGTTTGTCTAATAAGTGTTGTAGTAATCGATATCGTCGAGCAGTTTCTTGTCGTTTCAGTCTTGTGTGAGGATCCCTGATAAATAAATAATAAATAAATAGCCCTGATAGAATTATAAATTTTTTTTTCTACTAAATAGGGAGCATTGGTTTGAGTAAGTATTAGGAGTTTGTTTTAGGCAATTATCAAGATGGAGTCATAAGTACCGTATGATAGACTTTATTTAATTTACAATTTGTTGAATGCAGGGAAGGAAGAAGAGGTAATGACGTGTGCACCGCAAATATTTTTTAATATGCGGTGTATATACCCGCATCAAAGGGGATATTTAGTTTAATAATATGTGTGGAAATATAAAAAAAATTCAAAGTTTATGAAAATATTTAATTATACAACTAGATTAAAACGTGTTAATTAGGAAACCCTTTCATGAGATTTTATAATGTAGGCCAACTAGGGATAAAGAAATTCTTAATCAAAAGCCCTGACTGGCCCTATGCGAGCATAGCCCTATTAAATGCAGCTATTCCTGACCAAGGGGTAGGGTGGGATGGAGGGGATGTCTTTGATCATACCACTACCCCTCCACTCTGCAATGGAATTTCCTTCTAATAAAGAATTTTCCTGACATAAAAAAAAAAAAAGGTTAAAAGGGAAAATCTTTGTGCTTGTAAGAATATTCCGAGGCACACACAAAGCCTGGCACTTCAAAAGGGGTCGACTTCAAGAGCAGAGAGAAGCGATTGTCGAACAAGTCCTTCTCTTGTAGTGTTGTTTACGTAAATGTATTCTATTAGAGAAAGAAATTATAAATGTTTTAATCGGAATTTTAGTCTAAAATATCTGGTGCTTGGCTCATTATCTGTATGATACCAACTTAAGTTTGTTTTTGTTTTGGTTTTAAGGGCAAAAAACTTTTTAGGAATTTTTAACTTACCAATGATGAATAAAAAAATAAATAAAATAATAATAAATAAATAAAAATAAAAGAAATAGATAAAATTATAATAATTATGTAATCAGTTTTCTGAGAGGAAAGGACGAAATCGATTTTAAAAGGCCGACGTAATCAATAAAAATGAAATAGAATAATAGAAGCAATGAACACAATGATTTAATAGGAATAGTAAATATAATTAGCAATAAAAAGTGTTTTTTTTATATTTTTAATATATATTATTGTTTTTTACAACTGTATATACAATAAGTAAAGTGGATGAATCACAATAACAGGCATGGATAGACATGTAAAGAATCTACCCAGTGGTAGCACTTTATAGTTTATTTTATGAGCAGATCTCGAGGCCACCGTCTTTTCAGGTGCCTCGGAGGATCACCGGGAATAGATGTAGATGGGAGTTTACGGACAAGCGGGTTTGAGTCGGCTGGTAGTGTGGAATTAAAGGAGGTGTATTTATCACGAGCTAAGCCTGCTACCAGTGGGATATTTAAGTCTCTATGGATGAGTTTATTAGTTACAAAGTAAGGAGCATTGAGGATTTTTCGTAGGATTTTGGATTGGATGCGGGAGGAGTTTGATAGTTTAGTGAACTCCCATAGCTCAATGCCATGGCTCCAAATAGGTCTGATAATCGTTACAAAAATGAGATTTTTCTAGTAAATAGAGAGTTTTGATCGTTTGTCAAGTTGGTGTTTGAGTCCATGTTTATTAAATGGAGTCCAAGGTAACGGATCTATTCAACAGGGATTAGTGAAATTTTGCCAAAGGATACACTGGGGCAGGAAGTCGTAGGCCTGCGACGAAGGATAAAGGTAATTTGATGGGATTTATTGGGATTGATTTTAATTTTCCAGGTATGACACCATTTTCAATGGATTAAATTTGTGAGACTGTAGGGATTGTGATGCAACTGTTGGGTCACTGCTTACGGATAACACACATGTGTCGTCAGCTTAAGTAATGAGAAGGAATAAAACGTAAAATGAAAAGTGTGAGTAATGTAAAAAAAGTGCGTAAAATAATTTGAATATGTTAAATGAGCTGATATAAACGAATTTTCTTTACCTAGTGTACGCCAAATTTTACGAATTCCCTACTGTAACGGGGACACTCTTCGAAAATATGACTTACTTTGAGAGTCACTTTAGAATAGAATAGAATAGAAAAATAATTTTTATTCTGGGACTGGGTCCCTTAAGAACAATATGATATGTACAATTAATATATACAATGTGTCTGGCCACAAGACCAAAAGATTATAATTAATTTTATTTACAAAGCTTTAAGAAGAAAAGTAGGATACAATAAAACAAAAGAGTACAATAACTAAAAGAGTAAAATAAATGAATAACTTCTGATAGTTGAACAAAATTAACATTGAAACTGATTCATAATAATTGATCGATACAGAATCATGACCAATAAATAATAAATTTTCTTTTGAATAGATATTTGATTTGAAAACTTGAAACCGCTTGTGGAGCGTCTGTTTGAGATGACAATAGGTACTCGTACAGTTGGGACTTGAATGATGGTAGGGAAGAAGCATGGCGGATTTGAGTAGGTAGGGAATTCCAGAGAGTAGTAGAGCGGACAAGAAAGGAATGTTCAAAACTTGTTGTTCTGTGGGCAGGAATATAAAGGTCAGAATGGCGCGATCTTGTTTCGAGGCTGTGGATTGACAATTTAAATTGCAGAAGACTATAGATATAGAGGGGTAGCTGGGAATGGATGGTTTGGTAAAGCTATGATCCTAGGAAATATTGTCTGCTGATAGAGGGAAGAAGTCACTTTAACTCGCTGTATAAATGGGTCACATGAGACCTCTTCGGTGTGCCAAGGACAAATCTTAAAAATGTTTACACAGGTGAATCGACAAATTAAGTTTCAATGGAGTTAAATGGATATTTAAAGTTAGATTTGAATTGTTATACCTGAACTACAATAGATTTTGGTCAAATAAAAATGCGATATGCTTTCTAATAAAAGAGAAGTAGAGAATACGTTTCATTTCCTTACTATCTGCCCCATTTTGTCTGAAATTAGAAATAGGTGCTTCAGAAAGAGTTGTCTAAACGTTGAAGAAATCATAAACTGTCTTAATGGCCAAAATTGGATGGCTGTGTATAACTGTTGTAAACTATTCGGTTGTTTTACATGAAATGTCCGTTTTTATAGTTTCTGAAAGACATAAAAAGGATTTTGCAGGTCTCTGTTGTTTTCATCCGAATGTTTACATATTTAAAGTAAACAGTTACTAATCCTCTACCTTTTTATTATAAACATTAGCTTCCCAATCAATTACCCACTTTTTAGTATACCTCCAAATATGAATATGGAAACACGCGATTTTCGAGTAATATTTTTGTACGAGTTTAAACTCGGCCACTCAGCAGCTAAGGCCGTTAGAAATATTTACAAGGCGTTTGGGGAAGGGAGTGTTAATAAACGGACCATTCGCCGTTGGATTACTAAGTTTTCAGCTGGGGATATCGACTTGGAAAACTTGCCCCAAGGAAGACCGGACGGAGGTCAAAGTAAGGAGAATTAAGGATTGTAGATTGTAAGGATTGCCTAAACTCCGTAAGTCTAAGTAAAGTATGTAAGTCTTCGTATGATGGGCCTGATAATGGTAACATAAATGAGCTTTTGTGTTAGAGTAAAAGTCTTGAACGTTTGTCAACTAGGTGTTGTTGTAATTGCTATCCAAGAGCAGTTAAATAACTTAAACCTTGTATTAGCCTTCAAAGTAAAAAGTTTGCGAAGGTGCGAGTCCTAGGTATCGAAACTGCTCAACAGGTATAACTGGAGCGTTATTAAAGGATAATATAGGACAGGAAGGCACAGGTTTACGAGGAAGGGTTAAGGTACTTCGATGGGATTTGGTGGAGTTTATTCATATGATTTCAATGTTCAAGGTCATGATGATTTTGGGACGCAATAATGGGACCATTATTTACTAATAACACACAATTGTTATCAGTATAAGAAAAAAGGTCCTAGTATTGGTTGGGGATATGAGCTGTAAGACTGTCTAAAGGATGGGTCCTTGGATACTGTCTTGAGAAAAACCAGCAGTAAAAAGAAATAAATAGGAACTATTCCGATTTATCTTGATCGACCGTCATTTGGTCAGGACTGGCTGATGAGATAGAACATAAAAGGGAAAAATTCTGGAAGTTTTTAAAGCAATCTCTGGTGCCAGATTCGGTCAAAGACTGTTTTGGTGGAAACATTAATTTTAGATTCTTTGTTTATTGATTCAATGCCACTTTATGCTACTACAGTGCCACTTTACCTGACGATGCTACAGTGCGAGGGCTAAATTTTGCCTTTTCAGGTTTAATAAGGATAGGGATCTTTATCGAGTTCCTGACACCGGACAGGTTCGGGAACATCTTTTTTCGTCTCCTCCGAAGAACGGCATAACTCATTAAAAAATCCTAGAGCCACCTGCAGGTTTGAACCAGTGACCCTTGGGCATAAAAGGCTATTATGCTATACACTACGCCAGAGGTGACCCTCATGAATTTTATATTAAATAATGTTACAATATAAATTAATATATACAACAATCACTTCGGCTTCTCAACACTTTATTTTTTATTTTTTTTTTGGGGGGGAGGAGAATAATTAAAATTATGACCTGACATTATACATTTATACTACTATGTTTTTTTTTGTTTATTATGGTGAAAAGAAAACTAACCTAGAAAAATATTTCTTCTGTTTTCTCATTCAATTAATTGCCAAAATCTTTGGTATTTCATAATCACTAATCTTGTCCTAATTCCATATTTAGTGCTACTGAGACGAGAAGGGAACTATTTTATAAATTATAGTACAGATTATCGGCCGAAACTCCAAAAATCCATTTACTGCAACTGAATAAAAGATAAACAGTGAAAAGACCTAGGATGTAGGATGGCGGTGGGGCCTACATTGCAAGTGACAGGTTTGGACGTTAAAGTACTCTAGCTTACGATAACTTGGAGAGGAGTATGGTCCTGACGTTCGTTTCAGCGCGAGAATTCAAGGGCACCTCGATGAGAACAATGGACACCATTACACCATAAGTTCTTGAACGCTTATACCAGAACTATAGAATTGAATACTGACTAATTCTGTTATTACAAGAGTTTGCGATTCAATGACAAAATTGATTTCTGAATAGCTGATTTTTTTAGTTTTTCTTTATAAAAAAAAAAAAAAAAAAAAAAAAAAAAAAAAAAAAAAAAAAAAAAAACCCTGTACCACTACAACCCATGAAGGGTCTTGGGCTCAGTACATATAGAGATTCGTACTGTTTCTAGGCCAACGGCAGTGCAATGAGGTGATTAGGCCTTAATCACGCTCAGTCGCCAGGTTTTTTCCTCAATTAGGGTACCCACTTTAAAGAGGTTGGGTCTGCCCAAGGAGAGAATTAAAAGAATAAATAATATTCTGCCTCAGACGGGATTCAAACCCAGGACCCGGAGCACAGCAGACTAGCGCTCTATCCACTAGACCACACCGCTCCCTCAGTTTTTCTTTTTTTTTTTAGTTTTTCAGTTTTAGTTTGTTCAGTTTTAGTTGTTGTTTTTTTAGTTTTAGTTTGTTCAGTTTTTTTTTTTTTTTTTTTTTTTTTTTTTATTTTTTTTTTTTTACAGTTTTTCTTTTTACTTATTTAATATTGATAAGCATGCAACGCCTGACAGTTGGTAGCTGTTGTATATGCAACTGCAGTTATCTTTTGCAAAAATACAAATATTACATTTTTAAATTATTTTATTAGTACAGTCACCTTAAAATAATAAAAAAATAAATTAAAACTTATTATAAATTTATAATTATAATTCTCGTAATAACCAGTATTATCCCGTAATTTTCCGAGTTGTGTATCATAAGGAATAAGGAGAGAATTAAATAAATCTAACCATCTAAAGGTTTTTTACTTTCTCTTACCTCTATTGCAATATAGTGGACAGTTTTCAACGGAAATACACGTTTTAGTTTTAGTCCCACAAAAAAGTCTTTGTGTGTATAGTAAGTCTAGCACAAAAACGAATAGTCGTACAATACTCAAATATTATATTTAAAGGTCACAGCAACTTTTTTTATCAAAATCAGTTTACCGGAAGAAATCTACTTTATACCATTCATTTAGCATTTTTTTACGATTTTCTCAAAAACGGCACTAACGATTTTGAATAAACTCGCTATATCGATGCAAAATTTAATAGGCATTAACATCTTGTAATTTTAATTCTGATTGAAAGAGCCTGAAAGGGCTTAAATGCCGATATTTCAAAATTTCTTCCTCAAAAGTACCTTTAATTCTGTAGGTTCTACAAAAATAACTTTATTACTTTGTTACCATTGATAATTAATAATAATAAGAGGCTTAACGAACCCAAAGGTTCGATGCCGATACCACCAAATTCCGCCTACACAGACTCGTCCAATGTTCACCGTTCAAGCCCAAGCCCCCGAAATCACCTTAACGCAATCCTCCCATCGACGCTTCGGCCTTCCTTTCGGACGCCTACCAGTCGGTTCAGCGAATACCGACTTTCTCGGAATCCGCTCTTCATCGAGCCCAACAACTTTACTCGCCCATTTGAGTCCATTGTTCCAACCTCGCGCGGATCTCATTACCGCGTATGGGGAGCGTCCCACAGGTGGCGGATGTGGGGATGGTCGGTGGAATTTCCTCGGAAACTCCTCCCGGCTAAGTACGATGGACTCGCTGACCGACAGTGAGAGCGGCCCTCCAGGCTTGCTGGAGGGTGTGACGTAGGTTCGAACGCCCTACTCACATATTTTAGTTCACAAAATACCACCAACAGTCATGGATTCCTCTGAGGTAATACCATTGATAATTAACAGCTGAATAAGCAAGTTGAACGAATTCGATAAACAACTAAAGGAGAAAACTTAAAAAATATTTTTTTAACGCAATTTTTTGTTTTTGAACATAAGAACAGTGATATAGACAAATAATATACCGTAGGAAAGAGAAAGATTTTTGGAAAAAATATTATCTTATACACAAGCTTGTAAAAGTTAATGAAGAGTGATAAAAGTCAATGAAACTAACTGATTATTTTAGATAATGATATAGAGTATTTTTAAAAAACATGTTTCTATATTAATTCAATTTAATTAATTCTTTGCGAACACTGGAAACACTGTCTAAACAGTGTGGCAACACTGACACAGTACCTTCCTAGTAAGGTTATACATTTTTTATTTATTTATTTATTTAACGTTACTTTATGCTACTATCGCTAATCGGACGATGCTACAGTGGGAGTCCTAAATTTTGCCTATCCAGGTTTTATTAGGATAGGGATCTTTAACGAGTACCTGACATCTCCCTGGCTCGGGGCCACCTTTTAACGTCCCCTCCGTAGGACGGCGTAACTAAGGATTTTTTACTCCCATTAAAAATGAATGATTTTTTACTAGGACCACCTGCGGGTTTGAACCCGTGATCTTTAGCATGGGAGGCTTTTACGCTAACCACCCAGCTACAAGTGATCCCTATAAATTTTTTAAACAATTATTACATGCGTTTACGTAGTGTTAAAGAATATATATCTTGTTTAACGAATATAGTTTATTTATTCCATAGTTACAATATAAGTTACAGCAGAATTGCCGACGAGGTGTAAGTAAAATGGATCCAGCACAATTCAAAACTTCCATGCAAGCCTTTATCCTATGACAAACAACTCTTGATAAAATTCTTTCCAAGTTGCAGACGGTTTACCTTTAATTTTGTAGATTTTAAAAAATTTGGAACATTATCTTATTGGCAGGGATAATATGCAAGTAGAGCGAATTTGATTAACAAACAAAGGGGAAAAGTGCTAGCATAATGTTTTATGCAATTTTCGTGTTGGATAGCTAAAGATTTTAGAAAAAATAATATCTAATACACGTAATTTTAAAGGTTAATGGAGAGTGATGAAAAGCTGATAAAACTAATTCATCGTTTCTATAAAACACACGTTTCCATTGGAATTCAAAATAATTAATTCTATAACGATTTATTTGTATCTTTAAATGTATTTAAAAAATCTTAAATTTATTATAACAACGGAGGTAAGTGAAAGTCATGTTTTGCGCGCACCAGATTTTTTTAAAAATCTCTAAATTTATTTAACAATTTTTAAAAGCTATTTAAATTGATTTTAACAACATAGGTAAGTGAAAGTCTTATGTTGCTCTCACCAGATTTTTTTATTGATATGTTATTCCTTTAATTATATAATTAATATTTCAATAGATGTGCCAGACTTTTAAAGTGTTTTTTATTATTTCTTGTATATTTGTCTAAAAACATTTTTTTAACAAATAAAGTCATTAACCCACCTATCCTTGTGATAGATAGATAGATAGATAATCATTCGTTCATTAGTCGGATAGTCATCCGCTCCCATCGCCCCTCTTACGTTTATAGTCTCCTGCAATTTAAATTCACAATCCATCTCAGGAAACCAGATTCCGTCCTTCTGACCTCTATACGCCTTCCCATCGAACCAAAAAATATGAATTTCCTTTTTAGCCCGGTCCACTTTTTTCTGGAATACTCTCCCATCAAACATCCGTCATGCTCCTTCCCAATCTTCATTCAAATCGCTTCTTTTTAAACACCTTCTTGCTTCCCAACCAGATGCCAACTAATTTCAGTATAAAAATTAAAGCGATGTGAGAAATGTCCACATTTCATGACATAAATGTTAATTAAGTTTTCATCATTATTTTTAATTATTCTAAAGTGTTTTTTTTTGGTTAGTTAGCCCTATGTTACTTTTAGACACTATTGTAATCTTTTTAATTTTTATTTCTTTCTGTTTTTACCATTTAAAATACTTGTATATATTTATTGTAATCATTAATGTTATAAGTCTTTTCTGTTTTTCTTTTTATGCGTTCTTTGGTCAGTCATAATACTTATTTGTTTTGTACCTGTATGTTATTCTTAAGGGACCTAGTCCCAGAATAAAGTTTTTTTTTTATTCATTCATTCATTATATATATATCGCATATGACTGTGTGTATTTAAAAAGACAGAGAAAGCTGTATATTCCAAAATATGGTGCGTATCCTAGATGGCTATCTGTGGAAGTGTGACTCCAGTTGGAAGGAAAGGACACTAAATCTTGGCTATCTGCTGGTGGCATCTATAGTCCCTTTCTAGCCCCGGGGAAATCATCCTTTCTTTTCATACCCGACATTTAAAAGTTATTTCGCAACCTATTCCAAACACTCTTCGTCAGGCTAGAGGATAAATATATAACAGCTTAGTGTATGAAAAACTAAAATTTCAATATGGTTGACTTTTTTTTTTTCTTTCACTTACCGATATATGAAATATTGTAAGGGAAAGTATTGCTATCGTAATAATTTTCGAATTCCAGTTTTCAACGAAAATACACGTTTTAGGGTCCCCTGAGTCTAACTAATCATGTCGCATAAAAAGGTCTATTTTTGTTTGTGCGTGTGTAGTAAGTTTAGCACGAAGAGTTGTACAAAACTAAAATTCTAACAGCAGCTTTTTTTTATTAAAATCAAAATATAAAGATCCACTTGATACCAATCATTTGTGACCATTTTACGATTATATCAAAAACGGATCTAACATTTTCGGTCAAACACGCTATATCGATGTCGAATGGGCTTTAATACAGTTATAGAATGAGACTTAACTAATAAATAATATAGAGTAATTATTAATAACTTCCTTTTCTATAATCGAAGGCTGTCATAAACCAGCTACCTAGAAAGGACAGACCAAGT
Source organism: Piezodorus guildinii (assembly GCA_023052935.1). Lineage (NCBI taxonomy): Eukaryota > Metazoa > Arthropoda > Insecta > Hemiptera > Pentatomidae > Piezodorus > Piezodorus guildinii. Next base: position 46,067,907 of record CM041298.1, read on the forward strand.
ACCGACAAAGAACACATACCTGTACTTAGGACCCAACAACTGGAGACACTTGCTTTGTGGTACCCATGCCGCCTTATCCTTATCCCCTCTACAATTCCTCGTTATATATACCCTTTGATCCTCAAAACTCATCACTCTAGTTATAACATTTACTTGTGTCACACTTTTAGAAGGAGACCTCGGCATGTACACTTGTAGTCACCCAAACTTCCCAGCACAGTGTATTGTAGTCATAATATGTATTATGTTCTCATAATAATAATAATAATAGGCTTAGCGAACCTGAAGGTTCGATGTCGATACCACCAAATTCCGCCTACACAGACTCGTCCAATGTTCACCATTCAAGCCCAAGCTCCCGAGATCAGCCTTAACGCAATCCTCCCATCTCCGCTTCGGCCTACCTTTCGGACGCCTACCAGTCGGATCAGCAAATACCAACTTTATCGGAATCCGCTCGTCATCGAGCCCAACAACTTTACTCGCCCATTTGAGTCTCCGCGATGCAATCAGCTCAATTATATTCACAGGATGCAAGTTCCGTAATTCCGCGTTGTGCAACCTTCTAAACTCCCCAGTGGCCTCATCTCTCTTTGAACCAAATATTTTACGTAATACCTTATTTTCGAATAAGGTATGTATGTAAGTATGTATTTTTATGAATAAGGTATGTTCTCATAATAAAAGTAATATCTAAATATCTTAACTTACGATATTCCATTCTAACTGAGATAGCCCGACAGGGATTAAATGGTGATATTTGTAATTTACTTCCTCTAAAGTACCTTAAATTTTGTAGATTTCATAAAAATAACCATAACATATGATTAGGATTGCTGGAAAAAAACTAAATAATAAGCTAAAAACAGTATTATAGATGTATAAATTACCGCCGGAAAGCTAACGATTTTATAATAAAATATATCTTTTACACAAAATTGTAAAATTTAAAGGTAAGTGATGAAAAGCCGAATAAACACATTGTCGTAGATAACATTATAATAGATTATTCATTAAAACACATGTTTACATTGAAAATCAATTTAATTAATACTTTAACAATTTATTTTCATCTCTAAATGTATTTAAAAATTCATAAATTGACTTTAACAACAGAGGTAAGTTTATGTTGCGTGTTGTTCGTACCATATTTTTTCTCTTTATCTTTAAGAATTATGGAATTAGAGATAGATAGAAAGAAAAGTCTTTATATTTTTCAAAATTATAGCAAATAAAAAATAAACAATTTACAAAATACAATACCGATACAAAATAAAAAACAATTTTTCATTATTTTTAAACCTTAAATTAAACGTACTACATGGTCCATAGACCGTCCGTGAATTATGCTTTTATCTTTATTCTATCTATATAATTACTAATAAAATTAAAAACAATATATTCTTACTTCGGAAGTTCTTTATACATTAAACTCAAATTCACTAATAGTTAAATTCTTTTGTGAGTACTATTCTATAGGAGAAAGCAGATCTGGAGTAATTAACCAACGCTATCCAAGCTTTTTAATTAATAAGCTCTAATGTTTGTACCCTAATTTCTATCTAATGTAGATTCTTAGAATTAAAGTATTTTTTTCTAAAATCTGAAAGAATCGAGGTGGCAGCCATAAAATAAAAGAGAACTTCTATTCTATTTATGTTACAGAAACTACTTATGTCATTTGTTTACTTTAATTTTTAAAATTTAAGTTTAAAACATTACCCCTAATTCTAATTACCCATTTACTCAGCTCCAGTGAACATTTGTCAGTATTGTAATTTACTGTGGTTAGATGTGGATAAAAGGGAAATGTTTTTTGAATTCCTAACTTTAATAATATATTGACTATCAATATATTTTGGAATTAGAACCCTTAGTGTTGCTAGATTATTTCTCCATAGCTTAATATCACTGATCAATCAATAACTAAATTATTTAATCAAACGAATTCAATCCGCCTCCACTTTAAAACTAATTATTTTTTTATTGTTTAAATTATAAATTAGTATGTAAAAACTATAACTAGTTCCAGACTCCTAGGAGACCTGACAGTTACTCATATTTTCGAGGAATGTCCCTTCTACACAGGGAAATTGAACCAAAGGGGAATACCACTCAATGTCGCGGTTGCTTTGGGGAACGATATAAATAGAATTGACGAATTGATGTGCTTTCTTACGAAAATGGACTTTTACAAGCAGATTTTAAAATTGTATTTTACTATTATTATTATTTTTAAAATTAACATTATTTTATCTTCTAAATTAATTAATTAATTTTTAAATTTATTTATCTACATACATATAAATAATATATATATATATATATATATATATATATTTATTTATTTATTTTACATTTAGGTGCCGTGTACCACAACATTAGGTTAGAGGCACCGTTCGTTGTATTAATTACAATTTTTTGTACAAATTAATCTTTTTGATATATTCCATAACTGCATTGTGGAACTTCCTGTCATCTCCTAGTAGTTGTTGTAGCTCGAGCCCGTCGATTCCATTTTTTCTCCTTTCTTCTTGGTATCTGATACAGTCAACCATTATGTGTTTTGCTGTGACTTTTACTTTACAGTTTTCACATATTGGTGGAGTTGTGCCTTCCAATAAATGACTGTGCGTGAGCCTTGTGTGTCCTATCCTCAGTCTGGTTAACAATAATTGATCCCTTCTTTGGCCTGAGATGAGGTTCCAGGGCGTCGCGTGGGCTCTAATTGATTTTAGCAAGTTGCTTTCCTTTACCTCTTGCCAATTCCGGTCCCAAGCTTTCTTAGTTTCCTTTCTTATTTTTGACTTGAAGTCGGGCAAGGGAATGGAAATTCGGGGAACTGGAAAGAGGGTACAGGCCTCTTTAGCAGCATTATCCGCTATATCATTCCCCTCTATGCCTGCGTGCCCTGGGATCCACATGAAATTAACAGTTTTGTTTTTTCTTATGGTTTCAATAAGAGTCAAAATGTTTGATAAGATGTAATTATTATTTATTTTATTTTTACTGATGCTATTGAGGGCCGATAGGGAGTCTGAACATATTAAAAATTCATCACAGTTATTCAAACATAATATCAACTCTAACGCCAAGTTTATTGCAAACAACTCTGCTGAGTAGATTGTAAAAATATTTGGTAACGAGTATCGAATAATTTCCGTGCCAATTACTACAGAACAACCCACACCATTGTCAGTTTTTGACCCGTCTGTGAATATTAACTGATTTTTGTTATAACTCGCGGTGTATTCTTTGAAGTAACTACGTGTTACATAAGGATTTCTATGATTTTTGGATAGGTTAACCAGTGAGAAGTTAAATTTTGATGAAGATTGATGCCAAGAGACTTAGAACTCATATATATATATATATATATATATATATATATATATATATATATATATATATATATATATATATATATATATATATATATTTTTTTTTTTTTTAATTTTATTTATTTTATTTTATTTATTTTATTTTTATTTATTTATTTTTTATTTTTTTTTTTTTTTTTTTAATTTTATTTATTTAATTTTATTTTTTTAATTTTTTTTTATTTACTTATTTATTTATTTATTTTTTATTATTTTTATTTTTTATTTTTTTTGTATTTTAACATGATATATGTTTATCTTTTGCTAATGCTGTTACATTTTTTCTTACTAGTGATTATTCTTATTAGTTAATTGTTTTCAACTATTTGTTGTATTAGTTTTTTAGTAAAACAATTGTTCATTATTTAACCTTAAATTAATTTCTAAAAATGAGTGTCTGATGACCGAGATGTTTTGTGCCAATAAAATGTAACAACCAACCAACAGACTCCTAGTTAATACACCATTCTACATATTTACTTTTACCCGCAACATATTTCCTTTTAGACGGACTTATGTATTCTAAGGAAATTACACGTCTGTTGAGAGAGGAAATAGAACTTGCAAGTGTTTCATACAAGACAAACGGCATATTTGAATTGTAAACTCCAAACGTATTTTCCGGAAAGGTTCCAATCCTACATAATGGTGAAGATGAATATATATTTCACAAAGAGCATATATTCAAAGGAAATACATTGATATTTATATATTAAGGAAATTATTGTTATAAACAAAGATGTTGGTCATCCATGATCCATCGTGTTACGCAGGGAGGAGCAGAGGAGAGTCATAGCTGCTCTAATAATGAAGCTTTAGGAAAAATCAAAATAAATGAAATTAGGTGTTTGGATAAAATGTATAGTTATAGACTGATTTTTTTTTTAGTCCAAGCACAAAAGGTACAAAAAAAAAAAAATTATTCAATGATTTTAGCTTACGTTGCATGGTTATACTGAAAAAAGTGTTATCAGCTCTGGTGTATGATGTGGTCGATGAGGCTGGAAGACCCTTGGCGAATAGGCACATACAAGAGTTGAAGACTGATGGGGCAAAAACCGTGAGCAGCATAGCAGCAGAGTGCCCTCCCGCAACCCCAGGAAGAGAGGAGAATGTCACAGCTGACGAAAACTAGGGTTGGAACAAACCCTCGCTCTGATGAAATCATCATTTTTTTTTTTTTTTTTTTTTTTTTTTTTTTTTTTTTTTTTTTTTTTTTTTACAATGAACGTTATAAATGTGATTTATTATAAAATTTTATTGTAACCTTTTAGGTTCAATTACGTGATGTTGTTTTGTGGAAATAAAGAAGTTTCAAGTCAAAAATAGTTACTAATCATTCCCCCTCCACTGGGCTAGCACTTATTTAAATAAATAATTATATAACGTAAATAGAGACGTTACAATACTCACTGAAAAAAAGAAAGATAAATTTAGTATCTATGTATATTTAGTTAACGAAACAATAAGTCATTTAAATTGAATGATTTTCATATACTGTGACTTCATAGCAACATATAGAAAAATGACCCTTTTGAATGTCTAAATGTGATCACTAAAGAAGATATTTTGCAAAATACTTATCAGAAAAAAAATAATAAAAGAAGATATTTACTATCATCATTCGACGTACAACCCGATACGACAAGAAAATCTTGTCTTCGCCCAAGGTATGAGATCAGACTTAACGCAATCTTCCCATCGACGCTTCGGTGTACTTCTCAGGCGCCAACCTACCGCTATAGCGCATAACAACTACGTATTTAGGAATTCATTCTTCACTGACACAACAACTTAGCAGGCTCATTTGAGCCGCTGCACAGTGGTTTTAGGGACCAAAGTTTTCACTGATCGTTCTATTTAAGATATATCAGCCATTTTTATTTCATTTTGTTTTTTAGTAAATTTTACTTTTTTTGGTATGATGGACTTTTTAGCTAATTTTTATTCCATATAAATTAATAGCTTTTATCAATTTTTTCAGAGAAATTTATCTGTGAATAATTCTCATATATACATCAATATTTCCTGCAATTAACTTTGTTTACAATTGTTATTAGAAAAGTTTCATATAACGTCATGGTGGTCATACATATAACGACGTGGTGGTTTTCAAGAATTTTGAAATTTCTAATAGCTACGTTTAAACTTATTCTCGAAAACCTTTAAGTGTTGTCCATCTTTGCGACCACGTTTCACATCCGTACAGAACTGTCGGGAAAATAATTATGAATTTTAACCTATCGCGAGCTAAATAATTTCTTAACTGAATAATTTCATGCATTTAAACGCGACTTTACTTCCTCATATATTTCGTTTTTTCCAGTTATCATAGAACCTTATTACTCTAATATTTCAACGTGTCAAAAAGTATGATGATATCAATATCACCTAGATCGTCACTTTTTCTACTATTCACAAATTTTGTCTGTTCCGTATTTTTTTTTTATATATATTTATTTATTGGAATTTACAACTGTATAACAAGTAATACTACAAGTAAATTTGAATGAAACATAAAAAAGGCATGAAACATATGTAGAGAAGCTTCTCAATGGAAGAACTCTAAAAATATTCTAAACTAGAAGGTCCCGGGGCGATCTCCTTTTCAGACGCCTCGGAGGATTGTCAGGAATTGAAGAGGAAGAAAGGATTGAAACGAAAGGATTAGGGTGGGAATGGAGTTTGTCATGGAAGGATTGATACCTCGTACGGGCCAAATCAGCAACATATGGGACATTAAGGTCTTTATGGATGAGTTTGTTGGTGACAAAGTAAGGAGCATTGAGGATTTTACGAAGGATTTTGGACTGAAAGGATTGGATACGAGAAGAATTTGATGGTTTAGTAGAGCCCCAGAGCTCAACTCCGTAAGTCCATATTGGTCTTATGATAGTCATGTAGATGAGTCTTTTGTAGTTAAGTGGAAGATTAGAACGTTTGTCTAGTTCCGTATTTAAGGATTAATTTAAAATACTTCGAAAATGTGCCCATATAAATAAATATTAAATTCCTTTAAATATACTAACATGACTAAGTGATCTTTTTTGTTTCTTCCCCCTTTGGTTCACTATGCGGCCCATCAGCTATGCAGCGATATGCATATCAAGAGAGGCACTCTTTAATCCTCAAAGGAATTTGATATCACTTGTAAGCCATCAGCATATATGAGCTAAAATGACCGTAAAAACACTGCCACTGAAGATGGCTCTGGCTGATGAGTCGAAACGTTGGCTTTAAAATTTAGTACAATAAACAATTTTTTAAAGAAAGATATGTTGCACTTAACTTTTTATAAATTTGTAGTACATGAGTATAGATTGAACAAATGGCTCTAAAACATAATAAAATACCCTTCCGCTTAAAATACATTTGAAAAGTTTATATTTAGTTTCAATTTAAACTCTTTTTGTTTTCTAAAGTATGAATCATTTTTTGCAAAGGTAGGTTTCGGTTTTTTTCGTCACTTTTTATTACATTCTATGACTAGCTGTTGCTCGCGACTTCGTCTGCGTCAATTTGCGTTATTATGATCGCTATTAAAAGAATATATTGGGTTGTCCGGAAAGTTGATAGAGATATTTGTGCAAAATTAAAATTGATGAACAACTTAAAATTTATTCATTTAATCTACAAAATAGTTATCACCGTTATCGATTGCCCTTTTCCAATGGCTTGCAAGGTCCATCATCCCTTTTTTTCTAACTATCACTGTCCTTACTCCTGAAGAACTATAAAAAAAACCGTTTTGACGTCATCTTCTAAAGTTTAGGATTTCCCTAGTAGGAAATTTTCGAGGGAACAAATAATATAAAAATCCGAAGGAGCAATGTCAGGAGAGTACGGCGGGTGAGGTAATGACAACCCAATATTTTAAATGATATTTTTGGTTTTATTTTCTTGTGGCAGAATATGTAAATGATTTTCTCCGCAACCCGATCTTGACGTAAATCGATTCCTACGTGTTTAAATATTTGCCCATGTGATTTATTAATTGTTTCGGCAAAAGATAACTTAACAGGAAATTGAATTATTTTAAAATTAAAAGGTAAATCATTTGGAATCATTGGGATGCGAGGTTAATTTCTCTCGTTTTTCCCTAGATTTTCAACTGATTCTTCGCTCCTATTGGTTGCAGCGTGATGTTATATAGCCTATAACTTTCCTCAATAAAAGGACTATCCAACACAAAAAGAATTTTTCAGTTTGAACCAGTAGTTTCAGAGATTAGCGCGTTCAAACAAACCAACAATCAAACAAACTCTCCAGCTTTATAATATTAGTATAGATTTAATTTGTTGCATTTAAAAAACAAAAAAAAAAAAAAAAAACTGTACCTCTTTTATGAAGGGTCTTGGGCTCAGTACATATAAAGATTCGTACTGTTTCAAGACCAACGGCCGTGCAATGAGGTGATCAAGCCTTGATCACGCTCAGTCGCCAGGTTTTTTCCTCAATTAGGGTACCCACTTTAAAGAGGTTGGGTCTGCCCAAGGAGGGTCTCTATCCTAGGGGCGCACTCTGGATAAATTAACAGAATATATAATAGTCTGTTATAGTTGTGGTTCGAACCGACGACCCGGAGAATCGAGACGTTGATTTCCAAAAGGTACTAAAGGACATTTTTTACGAAACTGGATTTTTTACATATTTGTATTCTCATCATTTAGTTTTATCTAAATATTCTATTTGATGTTATCTTATGAACTCTCAAGTCCTTAAAAAACGCGATTTAGAAATACAGTAATTTTCTTAATGTACTAATTACGCATTTATTTTCGTTCGAAATCATTCTAAAAAAAAACATTTTATAACTTTAATATGATGTTATTATTATAGTAAAAAAATAATTCTAAACTTTAATGCAAAAAGACCCAAATTAGCTGATTTAATCATATAGTAATGAGAGATTTTCGCGCTTCCTGTAAAATTTCCTAAAATGGATATAGTACTTTTTGGAAATCAACGTCTCAATTGTAGACTAGTGCCCTATCCTGCCTTATAGTGCCTTCTTTATAAGCTTCTAGAATATTAAATTTGAGTTCTTATCGTTTTCGAGCCAGACATATATACATACACACATAGACCATTTTGCGGAAATTTATTTGTTGGGAACTACTAGGCTAATATATAATCCTTCATTTTTTTACAAACAATCTTTCAGATGTTATCATGATCAACTCTCTTTTCCTCGGTGCTGCTGCATTATTAATTGAATTTTGTTTTGAATGGGAGTATATGATGTTTTGGTTTTTATATATATATATATATATATATATATATTATATATATATATATATATATATATATTTTTTTTTTTATTTTAAACTATTTTCTCTCCTTCTGTCTTGATGATTCTTGGATTTGCTATATAACGAAATATTACATGGTTCATTTTATTTTAGATATTCTTGACTTCGTTTGTTGATCGGTTCTTGTATATCCTAGCCTTCCATATAAATCTAACAGACATAATCGTAATTAGCAAAACAAGAAATAATTCTCTTAAAACGACCCTCCACTTGATAAGGTATTACATTATGTAATAGTTATCCGGATAGAGTTATTGGACTCTTATCTATTTTGGGGAGGAGTTTGAACCTGCAGATCTAGATCTTTAACTAGTAGCATTGGATAATATCACTTGATGATTTGGTAAAGTACATTTAATTTTGTAGTTTCATAAAATTTACCATTTCATCTGATTAGCATTACCAAAAAACAGCTAAATACACAACCTGAGAGAATTTGATAACCAACTAAAAGGAGTAAAGAGCAAACTTTTTTTTTAAATAATTTTTGTGTTTTTGAACGTCAAAACAGTAATATAAATGTATAATATACCGTTGGAAAGCTAAAGATATTAGATATTTTTTTATCTTGTATACAAAATTATAAACGTTAACGGAGGGTGATGAAAAGCGGAAAAAAACAAAATGATTATTGTAGACAATAATATAATATGTTACTTAATAAAACACAAGTTTTCGTTGAAATTCTATTTAATTATAAATTGTCTAATATATACTCATTCTTTTCTTTTTTTACGAACATTAGTTTAAATTTAATCTTTCAGATGTTATCATATTCACTTTTATTTTTCTCAGTTCTGCTGTATTTTTTTTTTTTTTAACTGCGGGTATGGGATTTTTTAAATTTTTTTTTATAAGTATTTTTGTTTTTTGTAACTGAATATTTTCTCTCCTGTCCTGACGAGGCTAGAATTCGCTATATATCGAGATATTATTCGCTCCATTTTATTTGAGATATCCTTGACTTCGTTTGTGGATCGGTTCTTGTATATCCTAGCCTTCATATAAATCTAACGGACACAATCATAATTAGCAAAACAAGAAATAATTCTCTTAAAAACGACCCTCCACTTGATAAGGTATTACATTATGTAATAGTTATCCGGATAGAGTTATTGGACGCTTTGATATAATTAAAACGATGAATTATTCAATGAGCAATCCATTCTGGAAGCTCATAATAATTGAAGTACATTTGACCAGCGGTTATGACAGTGAAGGTGTAAGTATTCCATACATGGAAGGGTTGTAAAATCAAGGGGGTTTATGGCTACTTGTGGGGTAATGTCCTCCCTACCAGTCACTTATCGGTTACAGCAGGCACTTCTTATGCCCTCTATATCCCCTCATTCTAAAAATCGGCAACATAAAAAGGTATTTTATCACTAACGCGGAGGTTATGCATACAGCACGCCCTCTGGCCAGATCCTATTTTCTTAAATCTTTTTTTTTTTTTTCTTTTCGATAAGGCTTAGCTGGAAATCGACTAGCTTACAACAAAGTTTTATTTATAATATATTTAATACATATATTTTAAGATTTTCTAAGGCCTTCACTTAACTCCTTAGTGGGTTAAAATCAATTTTAGACCTCATATAAACTCGCTATATCGACTTAAAATTTAATGGGCTTCAATACCACGCAGGTTTCATTCTTAATGAAATAGTCTGACAGTGCTTAAATGCCGATATTTTAAATATTTATTTTCTACAGTACCTTTAATTTTATGTTTCATTAAACTAACCATATCATCTGATTAGCATTGCCAAAAATCAGCTAATTATACAACTTGAACGAATTTGATAACCAACTAAAGGAGAAAAGAGCAAAAATGTTTTTTATTGCAATTTTTGTGTTGGTGAACATTAAAACAGTAATATAGGTGAATAATCTACCGTTGGAAAGCTAAAGATTTTAGAAATAATATTACGTTGTACACAAAATTTAAAAAGTTAACGGAGAGTGATAAACAGCCAATAAAAAAAAAAAAACTGATTGTTGTAGATTATTTAACAAAACACATGTTTCTTTTAATATTCAATTCAATTACTTCTTTAACAATTTATTTTCATCTCTAAATGTATTTAAAAACTATTAAATTGATTTTAACAACGGAGGTAAGTACAAGTCGTGTGTTGAGCGCCCCAGATTTATTTTACTGTCATTAGTGCTGAGGAAACACTAAATCGTTTTTTTTTCTGCTGAAATCTCGAGTTGAGAAAATTTCACCATCGAATAAATTTGTTCCATACAGAGCTAAATAAAATAACATCTAGGAAATATCGTATGTTTGTGTATACATCATATATATAATATATTATAAAAAACACACACACACACTCACATACATATACATCCATTCACTATTGAAGGAACAGCTAGACTATGAGCACTTATGGTACTCATTGGTTTAGTTCTACGATGGATACTACAAGAAATACAATTAAATAACAGGTATGCTATTCCCCACAAGGGATGCCATTTAATAATGGTTTGCTTTCTCTACTGAAACAACAAAGGATTTATTAAATGGTATATTATGGGTAATTACCCACAACTATTAGTGACAATTCTTTATTAAGGACTTTAAAATGGAATTTTCTTCAAAGGGATTTTTAGTTTACTAATTTAGTGATGAACTTGGAATATCTTGGATTAAAAAATTTAGATAATCACTATGGAATTATAGAAATTATACAATTAAACTCTTTATCTAAAACTTATCTTAAGTTACAATCCTGGAATGAAGTGTTAGTATTCACCTTTAGTGGTAGCTCTATTCAAGTCCGAGATATTTTTCTTTTATGTCTCCTTCGGTTTATTCTTTGTGAATCATATTTTATGTTTCTAGCTTTTGCCTCTTTTGGTCCTAGCGTATACCAACTCTGTCCTCTAATAGGGTCATTCCTCATATTTCAGTGGTGAAAGTACTCTAGAGAGAGGGTATCATTTTATCATCCTATTGTTTAAAAGGTTCGTGGAAAGCTGTTGGAAATGTTGGTCTTTCTACAGCTCAAAGCAACCCTACCCATTTTTTTTTTACATCCGTATTACGTAGCGACCTCTTCCAGTTAGACAAACCAATTTCATTTTACATGTCATATATAAAAAAAAAAAATATTGAGATAAAATACTATTGAATGCATCAAGTAAATTAATAATTACTTAAAGAGAAACTACCCATTAGCGGCACTCATAAACTATTCTAAATTCAGGTCTCGAGGCCATCTTCTTTTCAGACATCTCGAAGGATTATTATTATCAATTGAAGAGGAAGCAAGAGTGTTTGCTATAACAGCATTTAAAGGAATTATCCATCCTCTAATTAAAGGGGAATAGGTGGAATGTGAGTACTTATTGGTGTTCATTGATTTTGTTCTGAGCGGACTTTGTTCTAGAATGAAGATGTTTTTATCATTGCACTAAGAAAGCTAGACATGGAACCTGAGGCTACAAATTCAGTTTAAAATACGTTTAATACATTTTTTCACGAAGAATTAGTTGATTATGCCCTTGCAACTTGTACAAGTAGCGGGCTGTTCTGTTAAATCTGCCTATCGTGTTACGGAGCTGAGTAAAAATGTAAAAGTTAGGGGTGGAAGGTTGTCTAAGGGAAGGTCCTTACGTGACTAGAAAACTAGAAGAAACGTGCAAGGCTTACCGAATATTTAAACTTCTTGACCCAGCCTCGGAAGAGAGAGGAGATGGAAAGGTGGGGTTTGAAGTCAGGGTCCACAACCGGAGCCTTCAATTTCGACGGGGACGGAAAAGACTTTCAATATTATCATGAAAAGATAAAAAAAAAAAAAAAAAAAACTTAAATGAAAACATGTTCTCGGTCCATTTTAGATGTATAAGTTTGACTAATTTTAAATATTAATTTAAGGATTGAACTAGATCTTAAAATATTAAAGTATATTTTTTTTTTGATAAACAAACTCACGAGATAATCACTGATTTCTGAGAAATAAAAATACTATTCATTATTTTCTAACATAATCTTCACAATAGCAAGCAATCCAATTAATCCCACCTATTAACCTTACATTTCGTCGCAAACCTATGACGCCCTGCCCTACAGTATCCCACCATAACACTCCGCTCGTCCCAGTCGAACAGATCCGATATCTAGGACTCCATCTGGACAAACCTCTTACTTGGAATCCTCATACAAGACTAAACCGGCATGAAACTGCCCGACGTGTTCGACTCCTTCAACACTTACTGGAAAAACGCTCCAACCTTCCGCTTAACTACAAAAGACACATCATGACTATATAAGGCCGATATGGACTTACGGGGTAGAGCTTTGGGGCTCTACTAAACCATGAAATCCTTTACCAATCCTTACAATCCAAACCCTTCGAAAAATCCTCAATGCTCCTTATTCGGTCACGAATAAACTTATCCATACAGACTTAAATGTTCCCTATGTTGCTGAAATAGCCCGAACCAGGTACAACTCCTTTCATGACATTCCGACTCTTATCCACTAGTTTCTTACATTGCTACCTCTGCAATTCCTGATTCCTCCGAGGCGGCTGAAAAGCCTACTTATCTGAATAATCTTTGAAGTGCTATCAGTGGGAGATTATTCTCATGCCTATCATTTCCATATCTCAATGTTCACATTTACTTGATGTATTTTTTTGTTGATACAGTTGTAAATATATCTATAATAAATAAAAATAAAACAATTCCTAATAATCCTCTGAGGCGTCTGAAAAGAAGATGGCTACGAGACCTTCTGGTTTAGCATAATTTTTGGAGATCTGCCAATGGGTAGTATCTCTACATGTGTATCATGACAATATAACATTGCTTCATATTTACAAGATGTATTTTATTATACAGTTGTAAATATTAATAAACATATTTAAAAAAAGAAAAAGGTCTGGTTTATATCGAGTTATTTCTTCTTTATAAAAAAAATTACCCTGCAGATGAGCCTAGGAGTTTTTAATAGGAGGGAAAATTCGTAACGTCATCTGTCGGGCTCGTTATATATTTTAGACCACTAACTACATGAAAAACCTTAAAGAGGTCTTAAGAGATAGCCTTTTTAAACTTGGGGTGAGCCTTAGTAATTTACAGGGAGTCGGAAATAAATGCATCAGCTAAAACATACATACACAAGTTACAGCAAACTTTAGATTGGACTCCTACGATCAGTTCTTTTTTTGGAAAAAGCCCTTGGACTAAGTCCCAGTAGTGCAGTCTGCGCAAACTCCCCTTGGATATGTCAGTTCCAACGAGGTAAAATTTTCTTTAGCCTACTTACTCGGGTCCTACTGAGAAGATTTTGCAGATAAAGATTATTTCTTAAGACTTTTCCTCTTTCCCCTCCCCCCAACTCTTAGATAACGTTCCAACGACAGCCCGCCTCTGTAGGGCCGATAAACTGAATTCTTTATTGCAACTTTCTATAGAACTTCCGTCGAAGTGGAATGAATGTTCCTATCGGGATAAAAAGTTAGGATTTGAATTATAAGAATGCAAAAGATAAAAAAAAAATGTAATTATATTATAATATTACATAAATGCTATGCTAGTTATTATAATTATTTTAAACCATTATTTCTAAGAGAATTATAGTGTACCGTGTATTAAGTATACCGTATTATAGTATACCGTGTATTCATATTAGTTAATAGACAATTAACTAATATGAAAAGCAATAAATAATTCAAAGGAAAATGGTATATCACCACTGAGTATTTCAATATCTTTGCTAGTTCTGAATCAATTTCAATGATTGTTTTTTCGTATTGTAGGTAATAGAATTTCTATGATACAGCACGAAATTCTAAAAAGGACTAAACATTTTAATATTTAATTAATAACTAACCCGTTTATTATCAAAATGTAATAAAAATCAACTATTGGTGTTAAGAACCTTTTTTTACCTCCTTTAATCGGTACTTAAATTATTTAACATCTTTTTAGAAAAAAGGAGGTGTTGAAAAAGGAGAGAATTGAATTCGGATTGGGAAGAAGCATGGCGGATGTTGGGTGGAAGAGTATTCCAGAAAAACAGTGGACCGGGCTAAGAAGAAGCGTTAATATTGTTTGGTTCTAAGGAGACAGGATCAGGCTCCCTGGGTGTGGGTTGTGGATTTGAATGCAGGAGGCTTCAGAAGTAAAAAAGCCGGTGGGAACGGGTGATTTGGCTGAGTAATAAACTAAGGGCATATTTACTTTGAGTCGAGAGACATTACCACTTTGACTTATCACTCTATGATAAGATTCATTTCATCGTCAACTAGACATACGTTCTTAATCAGCCTATTTACTTATTTATTATTTCACTGTTATCAAATCTGTTCTAATTTAATGTCTCTCTTATAATTCTTATTAATGTCTTGGGTAGATAGATAACTGTTTTATTTTTCAGCATATTACAACTAACATTATTACAATTTAAAAAAAAAAAAAACATTAATAGAACCATGGTCTTTTAGACAGTCTACTCCGGAGCAGACCTGTTCAATTTTAGAAATTATAGAACAGTAATAATATATACATATACAACTACAATATAAAATAACAGTGGAACATATCTCACTCATTTATTCTACTATTTCTTAGCCAGGTCCAAAACAATAATTACTAATATATATATATATATATATATATATATATATATATATATATATATATATATATATATATATAAGTTAAGGATAGGAGTCGGGCAGTATTAGCCTTAATACCATCTTGGGATGTAAACAACATCCCAAACATATAAAAGGAGGATTACTTTCATGAATAAAGCAGTATTGTTTCTGGAACCGTGAGTGTTGTTTCTTCTTAACCTTTTCCTTTTTTTTAATTCATTTGTCTCGACCAAGCATAACTGGTGCCGAAACCCGGGAACTCAGAACGGGCAGGCTATCGCAGTAAGTGACTCGTTTTTTTTTATCCGCCGTATATTTCGTAGTTTTATTTTTATTTTTTCTCTTCCGTAATTTCTCCGAAAAACCAAGAAAAAAACAATGGACGGCTTGATAAGACCAGCGGTTTTGAATATACAGGAAAACCCGCAAGTCCAGGAAGTTCAGCCACCGCCTGTGCCGGAACTCCCTCCGTTACCCAGGAATACTCTAGCGGAAGCACATGCTAATGCCATGGCATGGATGAGGATTAAAACGGCGACATGCCAAGATCTGAGGAAAGCCATTTCGGATCTGGAACGTTTCGGTGGCGAGGTAGGTGACTTAAACCACTTCCTTAAGGGCGGAGATCGTCTCATGGCAAGGATCGAGGCTAAGGTAGAAAAAGACCTACTACCCCAGGGGGACGCCGAATCTTTGAGGGCGGCCTTAGTTTGTCGCGTGAGACGTAACATCTTGAACCAGATCCAGGCGGACGAAGAAACACCATGGCCGATAGTCAAGGAAAGATTGAAGAAAGCCTTCGGCGGAGGACGCTGGACCCCGGAAGAGGATATCTTCCAGATGTTTCGGGAAAGATGTTCACCTCGCCAGACAGCCGGGCAATATGCGGGAATCCTACTTGCAAGATACAATAGGATAACCGAGAAGATGCGGGAGACAATGAGTGCGCCCGAGGTAGAAGGTCGGATGAATTTCCTATCGACGATTCTCAAGGTGCAGCTGGCCAAAGAAACTGGAAAGAGAGACTCCCTACCGCGGGATCGCACATTCATCGAGTGTGCCCAGGATATGGTAGATTCCAGCGCTAGAGAAGAAGAATCCAGGATGGAAATAGAGGAACCAGGATGGAGCACGATACCCGACAGACGTCCTCGGAACACGCAGACAACCTGGAGAAGGAAAGATCAGGCGTATGGAACCAGAGACAGACCTACGGCGGGAGGAGAAAGGAGGTCAGGACAACAGCGAACGAGGAATGGGTTTCGAAGAGACGATAGGAAGTGCCACGGTTGCGGAAAGCAGGGACATCTGGTGGCCCAGTGTCCCCGTACTAAATGTTTTGAATGCGGAACCGAGGGGCACATAGCCAGACAATGCCCGTATATGGTTAGAAGGCCAAATGCCTCGCGGGATGAACCGATGGAGGTAAATATGCAGAAGATAAAGAGAACTCGCATCCCCTCTCGAAGAAGCGGACCTTCAGGAGAGGTCACCGAGGCTTCGGATACTTCGGAGACGGATGGTGAAGAACCAGGGAGCAGCGGCAGTGGAGGAGAGGGAGGCAGCAGGTGGATCCACCCGCGCCGAGCAGCAGCCGGAAGGAGGCAGAGAGCTGGGATCTGAGGAGTGTGCTCGCAGAGAGGCGACCGCACAGCAATATGTAACAACATCCGAGGTAAGCAATGCTGGTTGCCTATAATTAAAGTGTCTGGGGGAGTGAAGTGCTTAGTAGATACGGGGAGTTCTAGCACCATAATGTCTCGGGAGGCGTTGGATAAGTTGTGCGATAGAGAGAGAGCAACTCAGATTCGAAAATGCGATTGCCAGCTAATTACATTGGGGGGACCGTGTAAGGTAGAGGGAGAAGCAGAGATCGATTTAGGTCGTTGGGTGGAAAAAGGGGGAACTTTAAAGGTACATATAGTGGGTAACTTGACCGGGAATACCAGGTGATAGTGGGGTGCGACCTGCTAGGACGGGCAGGGGCAAGAGTCCGAAACAGCCAGGGGATCTGGAGCATTAGGCTCGGACAACAGACTTACAAATGTCGGGAACTCGTAAGTGGAAACAAGGCGCGGATAGGCGCGGTTAATAAAGTGGACGACTGGAGGGATCTAATCAGGGCGGAATTTGGCGACATTTTTTTTCGCGAAGGTGAGATCTTAGGCGTGACGGGAAGACGGTCCCCGAGATCCCGCTGAAACAAGAACGGATCACTTATGTTAAGGAACGACGGTATCCTCAGGCGCTCCGCAAGCACATTCGGGAGGAGTTGGACAGTCTGCTGGCACAGGGGATCATCGTTAACAGCACTTCGCCGTATAACAGCCCCTTATGGGCGGTGAAAAAGAAGGCGGTCCCAGGGGATAATACCGAACGGTACAGGGTGGTGATAGATTATCGGCTCCTAAACGATAACACTGTGGACGAACGTTATCCGATTCCGCGTTTTGAGGATATCTTAGACAGGCTGAGCGGAGCAGTGGTCTTTAGCAAGTTAGATCTTAAAGCTGGCTATCATCAGATCAAATTTGCAGGGCGTTGCTGGATGCATCGGAACCGGGGAAAGTGCACCACCTTTACGTGGGGAACGCTACGATTTGGGACAAGGTTCGACGTATATGGCGCTGCGAGAGGATCGGTGTCGATCGGTCGTTTATCCGGTGCAGGTACTCTGTGGAAACGCTTCAGGACGAGGAGCGGCAGAAGGAGGTAACCCTCGCGTACCACCAGGGTAAAACCAACCACCGTGGTGTGAATGAAACATTACATGCGTTGCGTAGGAGGTATTTTTGGTGGGGGATGAAAAAAACCATACAGGACACGATCGGTGCGTGTGAAGTGTGTCTGCGCACAAAATACGACCGTCACCCCCCACGGGGTATCCAGGAGGAGACGCCTACAGGGGACGCGCCTCTCCAGGACCTCCAAATCGACACTTTCACCTGGAGGGGTTACAAGTGGGTCGCCATTATCGACCTCTTTAGCAAGGTGGCCATGGGGTATCAGGTGCTCGACAAGTCCGCAGAAGCAGTATTAGAGGCCCTTCACGTCTGGATGCAATTCTATGGCGTACCTGGGAGAATTTCCTCGGACGGGGGACGGGAATTCGATAACGTTGCGCTACGGGAAGAAGCGAAGCGTCTCGATATAGCGTGGCATTTCACAACGCCGGGTCATCCGAAAAGTAGGGGTAGCATTGAGAGGCTGCATAGCACTCTGAGCGATCACCTCCGTGTGTTTCAGGGCGAGAAGGGTTTGGAGCCGGACGTAGCTATGCGGAAGGCAATCGTGGCCTACAACCACTCCATCCACTCCGTCACTGGGTTCTCACCGAACGAGGTTTTATTCGGGTTGCATGGGCAGCGTCGCGACTGGATGGAAATACCACTGCGAACGAGCGTTGCGTCAGGGACATCGTGGCCAATAGGGGCGAGGTACGTAAAGTATGGGGCAAGGTGCGGCACAAGATACAACGGGAGAAATGTCGGCGAGTGGAGCGGGAAAACCTCAGACTGCGTGATCAGGTGGGCGACATCAAGATAGGTACTATCGTTTATCGCAAACTGTCCACTAATCGGGGGAAGGAGTTGCTTCGGTACGACGGTCCTTTCAGGGTAACCGCGATCAGGGAACATAATCTCGTCACGATCGACAGTCTTCGAGAGCCTAAAAAGAGGCGCACAGTTCATATAGAACAGCTTAAGCTTCCAATATTAGATCCGCGCTAGCCACCGCGACCTGTCTTGCTCTCGCCTCTGCACGCCTCCTCGTTTCTCGTGTGCAGTCCCGTCCATATTTTTTTTTTATTATATCAGTTTTTGTATTTCTGTTAGTGGTGGTGAGAATGTCAGTGCACCGTTTTTTATGAACTTTGTTCCTCATGTTATTTTTTCTTTTGATTTCGGTTAGTGTGTAGATATTGAGAAGTGTTATTGTAGTATATATTTTATTTTTTTCTTCTTTCTCTTTTCTTTTTAAGTTTAAATGCAATTGTGTTTTTGTTTTTCGTGATAGTTCTGTGCAGATCTGTTATTTTCCTTTTTTCAATCATTTTAGCTTGTAAGATTGTAATTAAATTGTCATTGTAATTGTACAGTTAGTTTTGGATTGTAAGGTATCAAGGCTAAGGACTGCTCTCTCCATTTTGGTTGTGAGTTTCCAAAGAAATTGTAGCGTATCTTTGTAAACTGGTGGGGGGGAGTTAAGGATAGGAGTCGGGCAGTATTAGCCTTAATACCATCTTGGGATGTAAACAACATCCCAAACATATAAAAGGAGGATTACTTTCATGAATAAAGCAGTATTGTTTCTGGAACCGTGAGTGTGTTTCTTCTTAACCTTTTCCTTTTTTTTAATTCATTTGTCTCGACCAAGCATAACTTATATATATATATATATATATATATATATATATATATATATATATATATATATATATTACAAGTTTTAAATATAGTTCACTTCTTTTATAATTTTGAATCTATAAGGCCCTGCTAGTTTATAATATTTTCCATTAAATTTCTTTATTTCCAGATCGGCTGCTTGAGCCATACATGGTTTTTTTTTTTAACATAAATGAATAATTATACAACTCGTAACAATGGAAAAAGTGGGGGTATAGCCTCGTACAAAGACACCCCTAACGATTATAAATTTATAAATATTTCTGAGAATTAAATAATAAAAACAATTTGATAACATAACGAACAATTATAATAAAAACTAAAGAAAGAAAGAGAAGTAATGAATATACAAAATTAATACTAGGTTTGCAAGAATATAAATTATAAATTTAAGATCGATTTTAGTCTAAAAAAAATAAAAAATGAATAAATAAAATAAAAATAATTTAAAATATATTAAAAAAAAAAATAAATAAGGGAAAAAAATAAACAAGCTAAATAATAATAAATAAATATAAGTTAAAAATATACATAAAAATTAAAATAATATGAGGTTCATAAAACTAGATAATAATATTTACAACAGCATGTCCTGTAGAAGCCTGGGTTTGAGCCTGCGAGATGAAGTTGGAATTCCTATGTTGTAGGCTACTGCACCTCCAACTGCTGGTAGCTGGAGTGGTATTTTTTGAAGCGGATTTTGATGAAGTCTTCCATGTATTCGATTTGTAGCTCACGATGGAGTTGGCTATTTCTAATAAACCATGGGGCATCAACGGCTATTCTTAATATTTTGTTTTGAAAAGTTTGCAATTTTTTTCTTTTCGTTGAGGAAGCTGGCCCCACACTTCAAAACCATACATTAGTAATGGCCTTAATATTGTTTTATATATAAGAATGGTTGTTTCAGGTTTGAGACTAGATTTTCTATTGAGGATCGGGTATAGCATTGCCAGTCTTGCATAGGCCTGGGTTAGTTTAAGATTAATGTGGTGGTTCCAAGTGAGGCGGCGATCGAGGTGAACCCCGAGGAGTTTACAATATTTAAACACAGCCATCTAGTTTTAGACGTTAAGATAGTTTATTACTTCGTCGATGATTAAACAATCCTTTCAGAAGCACCTTATTCTAATTTCCCACAAAATGGGCCATGTAGTGAGGAAAAGAAACGTATTTTCTACTTCTTTCCTATTACAAAACGAGCATATCACGTTGTTGTTTTAATTTTAAGGGCATAAAACTGCTGTTGGTTATTATCGCCCTCACATCTCTACAAAAAATAAAATAACGATTTACCAAAATGATAGTACCCATGATGATATCACGTTGTTATTTAACCAAAGTCTATTGTAGTTCAAGTATACCAATTCACATCTTAATGTCTCACTATTAATAGATTATCGAACAATAGTCCCAATGTTCGTGGAAACTTAAAATTTTTTTTTTTTTATTTAAAAGAAATTTACAACTGTATTACAATAAAATACAATAAGTAAATGTGCTAATAGATCAAGTGGGCGTGATACAGGCATGTGAAGAAACTACCCAGTGGTAGCACTTTAAAGTTTATTCAGCTAAGTAGGTCTCGAGGCCATCGTCTTTTCAGCCGCCTAGGAAGATGATCAGGAATAGGAGATGAGAGTTTGCGGACGAGTGGGTTGGAGTGGACGAATAATTTGAAATAAAAGGAGGAATATCTAGTTCGGGCTAGATCTGTGACTAATGGGATATTTAGGTCTTTATGGATTATTTTATTGGTGACAAAGTAAGGGGCGTTTAGGATCTTTCGGAGGATTTTGGATTGCAAGGATTGAATGCGGGAAGAATTGGATGGTTTGGTGGATCCCCATAACTCAATCCCATATGTCCAAATAGGCCTAATGATGGTTATATAAATTAATCTTTTGTAATATGTGGAAAGTTTTGATCGTTTGTCCAGTAAGTGTTGTAGTAAGCGGTATCTACGAGCTGTTTCTTGTCGTTTCAGTCTAGTGTGAGGATTCCAAGTAAGACGTTTGTCTAGATGGAGTCCTAGGTACCGGATTTGTTCAACTGAGGTGAGTGGAATATTGTTAAAGGAAATAGTGGGACAGGCGGACAAAGGTTTTCGACGAAGGTGAAGGTAATTTGATGGGATTTAGTAGGGTTGATTTTGACACCATTCTTCAATGGAAGAAATGTGAGACTGAAGGGTTTTGGAAGCAACAGATGGGTCATTATTTACGGATAACAAACAAGTGTCATCTGCGTAGGTTGTGAGGACAGTACCAGGATGGTTAAAAATTTAAAATAACTACATTCTAAAAGTTAAAAATCTACCAAATAATAGACTGCCACATTTCATAAATGAGGAACTCATCAAACAAAATATTTTCTGATTAAAGATGTTAGATAACTGGCTGAAAAACATAATATTTCTATAGACATTTAACTTAAAAACAAATATAACTGGGCTCTAATCTTACAGCAATTTAGACAAACACTGATAGGTATTTATAGATCCAAATGTTTACAAAGGGCTATAGTCTCAGAGAAAATGTTTGTATATAAAAACTTAGATCATGATAATAGGACGCAATATTTGTTTGATACCAAATTGAGTTTTAATGGGGCGAAATGGATATTTAAAGTTAGATGTGAATTGGTATACTATAATAGATTTTGGTCAAATAACAATGTGATGTGTTCGCTTTGTGATAGAAAAGAAGTAGGAAAATACGTTTCATTTCCTCGCCACATGTCCCATTTATCTGAAATTAGAATAAAGTGTTTCGGAAAGAATTATTTAAACACCGATGAAGTAATAAACTATCTTAATGGACAGAACTGGATGGCTGTGTATAAATATTGTAAAATAGCATGGCTCTACAGATATAAACTTATAAAAGAGTTTAACTATATTTAAAAATTGTAATATATTTATATATATATGTAATTGTTTATTATTGTTGTTATTTTGAGCCTGATAATGAAATAGTTGAATCAGTGAGTGAGATAATTTTACTGTTATTGTGTAGTGTATTGTATATGAATATAGTTACTGTTATATAAATTGTAAAATTGAACAGGTCGGCTCCGGACTAGACGGTCTAAAAGACCATAGTTCTATTAATGTTTTTTATATGTTATATTTTTGTTGTAATATGCTGAAAGAAAAAATAAAAACACAGTTATCTATCTATCTATCTATCTATCTATTAATAGATTATATAAATCCATCTGTAAAAGTATCATTATTATTCTACGGAGAGTAATAACCTTTAACTAAATTATATTTTTAATTTATGTATATATATTTATAATTGATAGAATATCAATTTGTAATGGGTGATATTCGTTTAGAATAAAAAATCCTAGGACGTTTTTAGAAGTTTGGTGTGGAAAACCTGCCTCATCATGATTCAGGTTCATTAAACTCCAATGCAAACATTTGCTCAATTAACTCCTAAAACAAGTCCCTTACCGGCAAGCTCGATTGGGAAAACAATTCCGCCTACGCGTTGGGTATTATCGCAGAACCTTCCTACTTTTAGCTTGTTTAAAAGAATACCCGGTCGATGCAAACGGGGAGGTTGTATCCTCAGAATATACTCCAGCTATTGAATATACTTTAGGCGTTGATTTCCAAAAGTAAAGGACATATTTTACGAAATAAAAGTTTTAGTTCAATCGAAATCCGTTAAAAGATTTTATCTGAAATATACACTATTACTTAAATAACGTATATATTTGTTTCTAAAATACTATAACAGATTCAAATATTGTTATTTTGGTAATGTGCTTAAAATGGTATTATTCTTGTATAGAGAGATAAAAGTTTCTTAGTTTTACACATTCTGTATCATAATAAAATAAATCGTCAAATTTCTTTTTATTTTCTATTTGTAACAAATGTTCTATTAAGAGGTTGAGGTTAAAGTTTTATTAATCTGATTATTAATTTTCAACCTTGTACTATACTAGTGTAAGAGTTGAGAAACCTTACACTAAGAAAGAAATAGTTCAGTGCCATAATTGTCAGGCATATGGTCATACGAGAACTTACTGTCACCACACACCACGCTGTGTGAAATGCGGTGAGCAACATAAATCAGAAGAATGTACACATTTAGATCAACACCCGCTGTATGTGCTCTGTGCCTAGATGACCACCCGGCTAACTACAAGGGATGTCAAATCTACAAGAACCTCAAAAGCAGATACCAAAAACCTCAGAATCTGGATGAAACAGCTGAACCGATCAGAAGCAGAAGACAACCTTCAAAAACAATTGATTCCAATGTAACATTTGCCCATCTACTTGGAGGTGGGAACCAGAACAAAGAGGCCCTGCCGGAACAACGCATACTTCAAAATCCTGAACCCCCTCCACAACCACCTATTCCTCAAAATTTACCCAACCCTCAAAAACCTCATCCGCATCAAATTTCTCATATTCCTCCTCCATCAAATGTCACAGACCTTACAAGTTTGATGACATCCTTCATCACTGAAATCAAATCTCTTGTTATGCCGCTAATATCACTACTTACTAATCTCGTATCAAATTTAATCCCTTCCTTAAAAAATCCTTAAATGACTACACCTAACTCCTTGTCCATTCTCCTTTGGAATGCGAATGGTGTTAGAAATCACACTGACGAACTTACAGCTTTATTGCAAGACAAAAACGTTGATGTAGCACTTATTACTGAAACTAGACTAACCACTAAACAGTTCTTTAAAATACCGCAATACGTAACATACCGTACAGACCACCCAGACGGAAAAGCCCATGCCGGTACTGCTGTCATTGTGCACCAGTCCCTCTCCCACCATATACTCCCAGTTCCCTCCTATGATTTCCTACAATGCACCGCCATAGTAATCAAGACTTTTTCTTTTCCGATCACCCTCGCATCAGCGTACTGCCCTCCTAAACATTCCATCTCCAACATTCTATTCGAATCCTTCCTCAATGCCTTAGGAAACCACTTCATTCTGGGTGCAGACATGAATGCTAAGAACCAACAATGGGGTTGCAGATCCACGAATTGTCGTGGGCGGAATTTACAGTCTGCACTCAGCTCTAGACGTTTCAACCTCCTGCCTCCTGACTCCCCTACCTACTGGCCAACTGATCCTAACCGTAATCCTTACATCCTTGACTTCTTCATTCACAGCGTATTAGGCTCCCTAAACATGTCGGTGACTCGCCTTGATGAACTGTCCTCTGACCATAGTCCATTGCTCCTTAAAGTATCCCTAATTCCTATTCCTAAAACCACCCCACCGTCATTTATCAGAGGACCAGTAAACTGGGACCTTTTTCGCCAAATCCTTACCAGTGATATTGACCTCAGAGTGAAACTCAAAACTCCAGATGACCTTGACGATGCCGTAAACTCCTTCACCATCGCTATTCAACAAGCTGTTTGGACTGCCTCCTCTCCCAAGCACTCCCAGATAAGTCATAACCAAAATCATTTCCACAACACCTCATAGACCTCATCCGCACCAAACGCCGATCCAGATCCTTATGGCAACGCACCCGTCACCCCACAGATCGCCGCTCCTATAACTTTTATTGTAGACAATTAAAGAGGGAGTTGGCGACCTTCCGTTCCCAATCCTTTAGTTCCTTCCTTTCTTCTCTTTCGGCTTGTGACAATTCCCTGTGGAATGTCACCAAGAAAATTCTAAAATCCCACCATATTTCCCATCCCCTCCGTCGTAGTAATGGTTCCTGGGCTGCGTCTGATGAAGCAAAGCGAGGAACTGCCAATAGTTTCCCAAGTCTTCACACCTCATCCAGAATCCAATCCAAACCACACTTCAGTAGTGGAACAGTTCCTTCAGTCTCCAATCCCGCTTTCATTACCTCCTAAAGCAGTTAATCCCTCTGAGGTCAAATATCTTCTCCGAAAACTTGCACTCCGTAAATCTCCTGGATACGATCTCCTCACTCCTCAGATTCTCAGACAGCTTCCATCTAAAGCCGTTATATTTCTTACATATATTTACAACTCCATTCTACGCACTACTCATTTTCCTCTCTTATGGAAACATTCCACAATAATTCTCTTCCTAAAACCAGGTAAGCCTCCTAACACTACGACATCATATAGACCTATCAGCCTACTCCCAATCCTTTCAAAAATCTTTGAAAAAATCCTCCCCAAACGAATATTAACCATTATTAGAATCCCACACTATTCCTTCCCATCAGTTTGGATTCCGTTCCCAACATTCAACCGTTCAGCAAGGGCTCCGAGTCGTTGACCATATTTCCTCTGCCCTTGAGAACAAGGAGTACTGCTCGGGTGCATTTCTGGACATAACGCAAGCATTTGACCGGGTGTTGCACCCGGTATTGCTCTTTAAGCTCAAAAACCATTTACCCCTATCCTTATACTAGTCCTCTGATCCTATCTATCAAACCGCTCCTTCCGAGTTCGTTGTGGTGCAGAATATTCCAATTATTATCCAGTCGAATCCGGTGTTCCTCAGGGTAGTGTCCTTGGTCCTATCCTCTACAATATATACACGGCTGATATTCCTCTTTGCCCTAATGCCTTCCTAGCAACGTACGCCGATGACACAGCTATCCTATTCTCTCACTTAGATCCCGAAATTGCATCTACAGGCCTCCAAACACACCTTTCTCAAATTGAAGACTGGTGTAACAACTGGAGAATCAAAGTAAATCAATCCAAATGCAGACATGTCACCTTTACCCTTCGAAGACAATCCTGCCATCCAGTTCTCTTTAACTCCGTTCCGCTTCCTTTCTCCGACACAGTCCGGTATCTTGGCTTCCTTCTGGACAAAAGACTAACTTGGAACCCGCATACTAGACTTAAACGACAAGAACTTAATCGACGATTTGGACAATTATACAGACTACTGAACAGAAATTCTAAATTATCTATCGAGAACAAACTGCTAATATACAAGACAGTACTGAAACCTATCTGGACCTACGGACTTGAACTGTGGGGGACAGCTAAATTTTCTAACATCAAACGCATTCAATCCTTCCAATCAAAAGTCCTCCGAACAAAAGTTAATGCTCCTTATTATGTATCCAACCATACCTTACACCGCGACCTAAATATTCCATTTATTTTAGACCTTATACCATTAAAATTCTCTAAATTCCATCAGAACCTTATCCATCACCCTAATCCCCTAGCTCAATCCTTATCCAGCTCCACACATCCTTACCATCCTCCTAGAAGGTTGAAACGGCAGTGGCCTCGAGACCTCTTGTAAAATGCATATTGGAGTTCTAGCATTGGCTAGATTCTCCACTCACGTGCTGTATGCTTGTGAATTGTATATAGGTATGAGTGACTTTTGTATATATTTTTATTGATTTTGTTTTGTATTTATTTATATTGTATTATTATTATATAAATTTATTGTTTTGTATATATCGTGTAAATGCAGTATGAATGTTGTACTTTATCCCTATTAAAAATGTCCTAAATTGGACAGATAGTAATATTGTTCAATAGAGAATTGTTTCTAAAAAAAAAAAATTTTCAACCTCTAATAACATTGGTTGTTTTCGTGTTTCTCTTAGCTCCGATGAAGCCCACAATGTAGGCCGAAACGGTGGCACACGTTTAAAATAATTACTCTTTTTAATGTGCGTTTCTTTTTGATGACCGCACCCCCAACCATCTTTAATATTCTCAACGGTCAACTAAACTCTATCAATAGAAGAAATAATTCATGGATAAACTAAATTAAATTTGAACAGTAAATAATATATCTCTTTTTATTAAAAGTATGATATTTGATTTGAGCCTCTGTTTAGGAAAACAGTAGGTATCGGGACGGCTAGGACTTGGGTGATAATATAAAAGAAGCATGACGGATAAGAGTAGGTAGCTAGTTCCAGAGGGTAGTTTAATGGACAGGAAAGACATCATCACAAGTTTTAGTCTGTGGGTAGGAACGCAAAGGCCATAAAGGTAAGGTCTCGTTTCAATTGGGTGGGCTTGGGAGTTAATGGTTTGGTAAAGGTATAGTCATGGGAAATATTTTTTGCGGATTTGGGTAAGGAGCTACTTTAACTTGCCTGGCTCTATTTTTAAGTTGATTTTCTTAAGAACAAAAAAATAAATCTATCTATCGATGTACAAGGAGCTTACGAGTGGATATTGGAAGAAGATGATGAAAGCGGTGGAAAAATTTAAGGGTACTTATTGTAAACATACACTACTTAGAGAATCGCTCCCCAGCAGTATAATCTATAAATCTTTCCTAATGACAAAATCGCTCAAGGAATATCTATCAGAGCTGAATATAGGTCAGGAATCACGATAACAAAGAAGTTGATGACCAACACTCAGTAAAGGGCGACCATTAGGCGGTGGTAGGCTTAGCATCGGCTCTACTGAACTTTCCCATCAGTCCGTACTCAATCTCCAAGCTTGGGTTTATGGTTTTCTTGGTCTGAAGGAAAACTAAAACGTGTATATCTCGAATCGAAGAATTTTCACGATCGCAATATATAATTCTTATATAGGTAAGTGAAATTAAAATAATGAATTAATTAATTAATATAACATTTAATACAGATTCAATGTAATTTTCTAGCATTCTACTGATAGCTCCGAACTTAATCAGTGAACAAAGCGATTCAATTATTCTGTATACAGGTGAATAAATTAACCTAATTTGCTTTCTTAGACCGAGATAATAATAGAAAACGTTTGCTCGGCTTTTTCACCGAGGATCGAGACCATGGAGATTATTAATAGCAGAAAATTAGGGCTGTTCCAACCAGCGGAGGCGGTGAAATATTTAGCGACAATGGGAGATAACGCAAGGAGGAAGAATGACTTAGTCCTCAATGAATAGACAAAGAAGTATTTAGCTTGGATTCATACCGAGGTCCCTTTGTTCGACCTCCTTGGAACCACCAAAAGGATTCCTCTCCAGTGACTCTTATCATCCCAAAGGGAGATGTTGGATCCACGGCTTCCTCATTCTGTTCCACTTGGAGATCGCCTTTCGTTCTTGTGCAGAGCGCAAACATCTTTTGACCAGGAATTAATAATTGGTCGCTTTTTGGATTTCTTTCTTTCTTTTCTCCTCCCTCCACCCTTCCCCTACCAAAACATAAAAAAAAATAAGAATTATCTTGAAGCAAAACTACTCTGTACTCTAGATTTCCAATTTAACCGCGAAATGGATTCGGTATTCTCGGTAGATTAAAAAAAAATCTCTTTACCTTTACTTTAGGCGTCCAGTATGTAAGCATGAGTAATTTCTTTTTTTTTTTTTTTTTTTTTTTTTTTTAGAAAATAATCTTATCCTGGGACATAGTCCCTTAAGAACAACAAATATGTACAATTAAACTATACAGTGTATCTGGCCAACATACCAAATGATCATGATTAATTCTTATTTACAATGGTGTAAGAAGTAATAAAATAAAAAAAGGAATATATCTATACAATAAAACAAAAGAGTGAAATAAATAAACTTCTTCAGATGCATACTTTTGCTGAACAAAGCTAAATTTAAAAAGATTAATAAATTAAGTTGGGTATGATCAATGCATAATATTTCATTTTTACATTCAAAATCTGATGTTTGATATAAAACTGTTGAGCGTCTGTTTGGGAATACAGGAGGTATTGGAACAATTGGGACTTGAATGATGATAGAGATGAAGCATGGCGGATATGAGTGGGTAGGGAATTCCAGAGATTTGCAGAGCGGACAAGAAAGGAATGATCAAGTTGTTGCTCTATGGGTAGGAATGTAAAGGTCAGAATGGCGAGACCTTGTTTCGAGGGAGTGGATTGGCGAATTAAATTGTAGAAGACTGTGCATATAAGGAGGGAGCTTGGTGTTAATGGTTTTGTAAAGGAATGATCCTAGGAAATATTCTCTACAAATTGGAGGGAGGAGCCACTTAAACTCGCCGTATAAATGGGTCACATGAGACCGCTTCGGAGTGTCTAACTTGTCCAATACGAAGACGGCATAATAATATTCATTGTTTTATAGATATTCTTGTCCTGGTGGTTCATGTTTTGTGATCTTGTTTTATATCGAAAAGTTTGGATTGGCTCGTTTTCCACCCTGTTCTCAGACCTTGAACAGAGTATTTTTCAATTTTCTCATCTAGCCTTCTTATATGATTCATATAATATTGCCCTGTCTAATGTTTCACCTTGTCTGGCCAAGTTGGTGACTCTTTCTGTATATTCGTTGCCTGTAATTCGAAAATGGGCTGGAACCTGTGGTTGGAGATTATAGTAACACCTTAATTCTTCATTTCCCACAACGCGTTTCAGCACTTTTCTAGTCAAAGAATCAGTGTACAATGGATTCTGAAAGATCTGAAGACAAAAAAAAAAAATAGAAATAGAAATAGAAAAGATATTATTCTAGGACAGTGTCTCACAAATAAGTGCAATCAAAGCATACTATAAGTCTAGTCTTTTGGGGCCGAATAAATTACCATTTGTAGTAATGAGAAGAGAAAAGTATACAATACAAAAAAAAAATAAAAAAAAAAAAAAAAAAAAAAATATATATATATATATATATATATATATATATATATATATATATATATATATATATATATATTCAAGGAACATACTGGAGGATGATAAAATAAAATTAATTAATTAATTAACAAAATGTGGATAAATAAGTGATGGTATAAGGATCCTACAGATAGCTTATAGATGAAGATGACGGGGACAATGGATGCATTATATTTTTCCGTCAGGAAATTCGGGTAATATAGCGTTTTAAGAAAATGTTTTGGTCAATGGTAATATCCAGATTTTTAAAGAGGAACTGAAGGTGCTTGAGTGCTCATTCAGGATTAGACTAAGATATGTGGTATTGGATCAGTGGAGAGAATTAGAACCTATAACAATGGTCTGAGTTTTCATAGCAATTACTTTTTTCCTTTCCCAGGCACTGATTATGCTGAGGGATTTTTCATCAATATTTACAAGCGTTACTAATGATTAGAAAGGAGAGAAGGATGTATTTGAAAGTCGGGAATAGTTATGATAAATTGAATTGGGAAAATCACTGATTTTTACATTAATAAGGAGAGGATAAATGCTTGAACCCTGGGCTGGACTTGAGTAACATATAATGGATGATTATGAATTGTAACACCTAATTTTGTAATATCTGAAGCCTTAGGCTTTCCTTTTAGAGGTCTTTTTGATGAATGTTTAAATATTTTAATGACTTTAATTACCCTGAAATCCATGAAACTGGAAGAGAAACGCTGAGACCCCTAAAACGAACTTCTAACACTAACTCAATTCACATATGAATTTCCAACCCTCTGACTTTTAGGGAGTTGTAGGGTTGTACAAAACCAAGTAAATCCGTAAAGCTTCAGTTTAATATTATGCTTTCATATGCCTACGTACTTTGATATTTAATAACATACTCGGATTTAGCTATGCTCTGTTGCATATTGGGTTCAGATATCTTGAATAAATAATAAAAGCTTAACCTTCATACGTATAATTGAATAAATAAACACAATGCATTTGTATTGTATATAGTAGGTTTATGCTCTAATGATTTAACACAAACAATTTTTTGTAAGTCTTAGAGGAGTTGTGGTGTCTCTTAAAAACAAAAACAGGTTTCTATGACGGTTCAGATTTTTTTCAGACATTCGAATGGTGAAAGATAACTGGGTTTTGATGAAGACTTAAGTAAGCTGTTACGTTTTCCAAATATAGAACGTATAGTTTGTATAAATATACCCGTACCTTAATTTGTAAACAAATTCCCCTTATGTGGATTATATTTATTTATCCCCAATTATTTATTTTGAAATTTAGTTTCCTTAAACAGACGTACACATTTGGGAAATTTCACTGACTAGGCCACGTTGAAGGATTAATAAGGACTTGGAGAATGACAATTTATACAATATTTCCTTTATTTTGAAAAATCCATACTGTCCAGAGGAAATAATTTTAGAGGGAGAAGTTAGTTCAGAATGGAGTTACAAGAATGCAAAATTAAGATATGAACTTAATAAACTGGTGCCGACGTTTCGGCCTAAATTATAGGCCTTCTTCAGGGCGTTTGAAGGAGAGCGTCAGAACGATGAAGCAATAATCAACAGTTTTCCTTGTCAATGATTGTTGTTCATTGTTCTGACGCTCTCCTTCAAACGCCCTGAAGAAGGCCTATAATTTATGCTGAAACGTCGGCACCAGTTTATTAAGTTTATATCTTAATTGCGTGTTCTTTTGACTACATCCTAAACTAGCTTATCCCACTTACTTACACAGTCAACCATTCTCACTGCATGAAAATTATTTTAGGTTAACTAAAAATTTAAAAAATAAAAGATCTTCGTCTATTAATACATTATTCTGGTAATTTTGTAGATATAAAATTAAAACAAAAACGAACAAGAAAATAAGAATCTGCTTTACATTTTTGTCAGTATATTACCTAAAAGGTGAAGAAAGTGGTTAAACAAATTCTCGAAAATAATAAAAAAGAATACTTTTAGGGATTTGAAAGTATATAAAAGAAACGAGACTCACTTTTTTTTTTTTTTTTTTTTTTTTTTTTTTTTTTTTTTTTTTTTTTTATAGCTTAGTCATACTTTTACTTCCTGTAAAAAATTCTCTTCATTGTTATAACAAAAATTAACTTTTGTAATGTTTCATATTTCAGAACAGACAAAGAACTATAATGGTGATAAGATTGCGTTATACATTTTTGGTATTTACGGCACAGTACATAGAAAATTGTTAAAATAATTCACTTAATTTACATTAGCTGAAGCCTATAGCCCGATGTAAGAAGGAAGTTGTCTAATTTTTTTTTCTTGTGTAGTTTTATAATTTTACTACTATTAGGCGCGAATTATTTCAATTTTTTTTTTTTTTTTGTTTTGTATTTGCCAGAATGAGAGAGATTTTCAACATTTATTTAAGCCGTAAAGTTTACTTAAAATGGCAGCAATACCAAAAGTATTAACCGGAAAAATATTTTCTCCACACGTTTGTATTTGAAAAAAGATAGACATAAAAATCAAAAATGTTGGAAAAAATAATAAAAGTTGAACGATTTTAAATGGATTGCCTATATTGTATTTAAAAATAATAAACTCTAAATCGGTGAAGCAGGGGCGAGTGCACTAGTTTAGTACTAAATAGTTTATTTTTTTAATTCTTCTACCATTTACAGGTTTATTCGTTTTTGCAATCTCGTTGCTTGTATCTACTTTTATAACCGACTTTGGGAGACGGCTTTTGCAACTGCTATATGAGACAAGTGGCATGAAAGAGCTATTTAGATTATTTTGATAGTTTTGAAACAAAGTCGGTTGGCGATTTTATTTTTAAGTGGTAGCACTGAGTCCCTGTTACCCACAAACGTCTGAAAGTTCGCCATGACCAACGGCCGTCCGTGTCCGTACACTGCTACATCGAGCCAAAGTGTTTGTCACTAAAACGTATGTAATTTGCTTGATTTAAGTTTTTTTAAAGTATTTTGTTGCAAAAAAAATATAGGTAAATGGATTGAAGATTGGTTTTGTACATACATTTGGCCTTAGATTCATGAAAACTGAGCCGTCCTAACTGCAGTGAAAACTGTCCTAATATAGGAAATAGGCGTATTTTCACAACAAGGCAGGAGAATATGCTTCCGGTTTATTTAAAGACTGCTTCTAAAATGTGCTATGGCTTAAGAAGACATCAAACTAATAAGCCATCTTTTGATTATGGCAATTGGGAATGATATCTGCCCAGATAAATAGAAAGAAATTGAAAATGTCAGTGATGATTGCAAGGATGCCTGATACAATTAATACTTATCTTAAAAATGTCATTATTTACTACAAAGGATTCGTTAGAATTGTGGTTTTGTTTTTATTATTGTTCTATTAATATTATTTTGTATAATTTATAATTATATAATATAATTAATATTATCTTTATAGTGCTGACTAGCTCTTTCATAACGTCTAGTATCTCTTTCAATACCGAATTGTTTTGAAAGAGTCAAAACACTCATCTTTTAAAAATCAATATTTCGTTGATTTTTTTTATAGTATGTCAGTTTTGTCTTTACCTACCTAAGAATAATTTTGGAAAAAAATTTTTTCATAAAAAGTACCATTTTTTGGACCGTTTAGTAAACTGGCTCTTTCATGCCACTTCTTCCCTACATCTTCAGTATTTACTAAGGTTTGGAAATTAATATTCGTGTTCATTTATTCATTTTCATTACGAAAAGTTGGCCATAAGTACTGTAAATTTCATTGGCGGGAGCGTAGCCCCTATCGATCGTCTGTTCTTGAGTAATGAATTGTTTTAATAAACTGCCCCTAACAAACAAGTTACACCATCCAGCAGGAAATATGTCCCGGGAGGAAGGCCGCCGCCCCCAACTTGTCTCTTTAAAATTTCAGCTTCGCTATTGAGAGAAAGTTTTAATTTGTTGAGCTCGAGAGCCATGAACTTCGGTGTCAATGAGGACAAGCCTTCATTTAAGTGCCGCCTCTTTTATTAGTCGATTCCAGAACCGATGGGGGAAGAGTCTTTAAGCGGATAAGATCTTTCTGACGTTGCTCACAAGGTACTTGGTTCACCCGAACTGGGAAGACATTTTAGAGAGGATCTGACAAAGAAATAAAGTTGGCTTCTAGAGAAAGACACGTACGGGATCAGATTGGAGATGAAACATCAATAGGTCCAGATGTTAATTGAGCGAGTGATCAAGGATTCATCAATGGGGGGATCATGAAAATGGATTAAGCTCTGTACAGTGTGATCATTATTCAGAAGCTCAGCTCAGAATAGATCACTCCAATTTTATTACTTAGATAAATAATAATAAAAACCTTTTAGTGATATAGATTTTTGCGCATTTAATCCGAGGAAAATTTTAAGTAATGTTTTAATTATTAATATAATGTCTTGCATAGAAAATAAAATTAAACTATAAATATGAATAACAAGAATTACAACTCTTCGTAAAAACTAATATATTCGTATACATTTTTTAATTTATTATTCGGAAGCTCTACTTAGCATAGGTCACATCAATTTCATTACTGAGAAGAATACTAATAAAAATCTTTTGGTGATATAGGTTTCTGCAGATTGATCCAAGAAAAATATGAATTATTTTTTTTCGTTTTTATTAATCTGAGGACCACAGTGCGTTTACATCTTGCTGCCTTCCACTTCTTGTATTCCTATTTGATAGCTGAGAAGTTGATTTCAGCTGACACCTATAGCTTATCTGTTGGCCCAGTATATTGCATCTTGCTGAATATTAGGCTTTGCAAGATTCCTCTCCCAGTGACTTTTTTTTTTTTTTTTTTTTTTTTTTTTTTTTTTTTTTTTTTTATGTAGAAACTCTAATGATCTTATGGGACAGCCTGTGATGGTCCATTTTGTGTCGAAAGCCAAACGTCTCCTTCTCATGGCATCTGTGAGGTTATGACGTATTTTATTTGCTTATTGCAAATAGTTTTTTTTTGCAGATGTAAAATAACTATTTGGCCTCTAAAGTAGTCGGTGTAGGTTTATGTTGTAAGTCAGTCTGTCGTGGAAATTTTTATAATATTACGTAGCAATATCCCAAACTGTAAGTAAGCCTTCTTGTAATTTTAAATTTTAATTATGATCGTTTGTCAAGTAACCTGGATGATATCCCAAATCTTCTGTTTGGCCGTTTTCTCTTAATGTGGGTCCTCTACGTCAGTATTTTGTCTAACTACAGTCCCAAAAATCGTACTTTTTCGGAATTTTTTTTTTCTTAATCCCAATTTAGTTGCATGTTTTGCTAAAATATTTTCTGAATAATTTTCTTTTACTGTATCTAGATACATTTTAAGGATATTTCTGTTAGAGATTATGTTTTTGTGCTATCACTGATTTGCTATTCCTCTTGGTGATGGGGATCACTTCAATCTTGACACTTCCAGTCCTAGGCTAATCTTAAACTCTAGCTTACACTATATTGCCACCTCTAAGGAGCTTGCGGCATCTTGAGCCTACTAAAAACCGGGTTTGGAAGAACTTCTAAGGAATTATAAAAGTTATGTCTTCTTTTATCTAGGAATTCACTCACTTTAGGAATATTAAATAGTAAATGAAGCCTTTCTGCCTTTTCTTTTTCAAATGTAGTTCTTCTTGCAATCTTCTTTAAAATGCCATTTTGGAATTGCTGTACTTTCTTTTTTGAGTTATCTGAAGAATGGATTAGTAATGGTGCTCCATATAATAGTGAAGGTCTGATCACACTTTTGTAAATTAGTAGTTTCAGTCTAAAACTTAAATTAGGAGTTTTTAAAAGATGGTTAAATTTATAAGTTTTTTGTCTATCTTTTGATAATTTCGAAATGATATGGTTGTTAAATTTTAAATGCCTATCAAGTTTCATACCCAAGTATACGATGTTTCAGGATATCTTGAAGTGTGAATTTTCTATTTGAAATTTAGTCGGCAGTTGTTTTAAATTAAAATTTAGAGAAGTTGGAATAGGTTTATCGTCGAAATACAACGCTGGACATTTACCATGTTTGAGAATGAACACACAAATTAAAACGCATTAAAAATAACTATGTTGGGATATAACAGTTTAAAAAGGTGTTTTTATGCAATTAACTAATATAAAAAATGATAAATTAGTGAAAGGAAAATGGCCTATAACCACTGCTAATTTCAAAACGACATATCCGTATCTACGATCTATCTTAACCAATATAAATGATTTTTTTTTTTGTTTTTTAGATAATTCAATCTTCTATGGAATAGCACTAACAGCACATGCATTTATAATTTTGACTATTTATCATGATTATGGATTAAAAATACATTTGCATAAATTAACCATGCTTTTTACGAAAAATTTACCGATATAAGAATACAGAAAGAGTTTTCCTACTAATATTTTGCTCTACATTTAAAAGAAATATTGAACGGTTGCAATCTTATGTTCTTATTAAAATACAATAATAAAACTGAAA
Organism: Piezodorus guildinii; assembly: GCA_023052935.1. Taxonomy (NCBI): domain Eukaryota; kingdom Metazoa; phylum Arthropoda; class Insecta; order Hemiptera; family Pentatomidae; genus Piezodorus; species Piezodorus guildinii. Next base: position 46,104,621 of record CM041298.1, read on the forward strand.
AAAAGGATAAGTAAAAAGGCTTTCTTTAAGTATGCAGAAAGACTTAATTCCTAAATCATTGTATTGTAATGTATTTTTTTTTTGTAAGATTTACCACCTGTAATTGGGCCTAGGCCTGTTGGTGGATGATGTAAAATAAAATAAAAATAAAAATAAAAAACAAAAATTTTAATTTTAATTATTCATGAATTTGTATGAATAAGTTATGGCTTGACTATATACGATTAATTTTTTTTTTTGGTTGATCGCGGTGTCATGATCTCGAAAACCTTTTCCTTTTTTTCTCTATCTTCACTAATAACCGAGTTTAGGGTGTATTATATTGCTGATAATTTATGACTTAAGCATATAGATATTTTTTTTTCTCTTTCTTTTTTTTTTTTTTTTTTGCATGTGGCATTTTTTTTTAAACAGCAAAGAAAAAAACCAAAGGCTAAGGTTTCAAACAGCTTACATTTGTTAAATATAAATGCTTCAAAATAAAACCCATTCCAGAATACATGGTCCTGATGAGAGAATTATGGTTTGGAGGAAATCAAATTAAGAATACAGTAAGAAAGAGTAAATTACGGAAAAAGGCTTGATGGTTAGAACATTTTTCTTTAAAATAAATTAATTTTCGTATTTTTTTTTTTTTATTATGAAAAGCTAGAATTAAATTAAAGAATAAAAATTTTAACTTAAACATAACCATGGAATCGGGCATACGTACACGTATCAGATTTGGTTGCAGCACAATTTTCTAAACGTTTCGGAAACCTGGAAGCTATTATTGATTTTGGATTTAATTAAACATCTGTGGGCTAAATAAAAAAAATAAATCAGGGAATATGAAATTCAAAATGAAAAAGATTTAAAGAAACAATAACTACTTGTATAACTATATTTGACAACAAAAATCGGATGTCAATAAATTGTTAATACATTAATACATCTAGATAATCACGTAATTCCGAATACTTCAGACACCATTATTGTTAATTTGTTTGTAAATGTATGCTATTTCGTATAAAATCATTTCGTTGTGATGTTCGGTTCCATGAAAACAGAATAATGACTTTGTCACTCTATACGAAATGATCTGTCTCACATTTAAAGATTTTATAATACATTAACAAGTTTATTTTTTATTATGATTGAGAGAAATATATTTGTTACAATTATAAAACTTTTTTTTTATTTTTTTATTTTTTTTTACAAATATTGAAAAAAACAGAAGTATTAAAATAATGATTACCATTTAAAGCATCTACATTTTCAATAAATCAATTTAGCTATTTAAATTAAATTATTTCTCAATAAATACAAGTTAAAAAGCAATTCTTTATATCTCAACCATTAACCTTTTTAATCGGATTGTCATATTCAAGGTAAAAAGTTAAATTTAAATTGGATTTGAATATTTTATGGTTCAAAAATAAAATTTACCGTCAAGAATGATGTTAAAACAATTAATATTGAATTAAATTATAGAAATCATATTTTAATAATTAACGCAAAGTTCAAATTTACTTTGAAGATGAAATAAATGATGCAATTAAGGTCATAACTGTCAGGAAATTTGAAAGCGAAATTTCAAAATATAATGGAATGAGTTTTATAAAATAGTATATGAATGAAACTTTTTTTTTTATTTATTTATTTTTTTTTTTTTTTATACACAAGTGACCGTCAAGACTTGACACCAAATCCTATATGGTCAATACGTGTTTACCACAGTTTAATAAAAACTTAGGTTACGGAACCAAAAATAATAAAAAAAGTATCAATAAATTAAGTAGATTGAGAATAATATAAAATAATGTAAATGAGAGAGGGTGACTCAAAAGAAATAGAAAAAATGAAATGATAACACTATTAACATTAAAATAAATTCTGTGAAGTAATTTTTTTTTCTATATTTTGCACTGAGCGTTAATAAAGAACTGCTTGATCATCAAAAATTTTTTTTATCTAACTGTTGTAAAAACATGGCCTCTGTTTCTAGGGGAACCACCGCTTCTCTTGCTTCCCATATTTCCTGCATAGAAATAGAATGTGACGCGGGTCATGAATGAAACTTATCTTAAACAAATGAATATAGAGGTTCATTACAGCAAGAAATAAACAAAAATGTTGCGTCACACGTCTTTCCGTACATTATTTTAACTCCAAAGCCAAAATCAATTTAAGGATAAGGATTTTAGAAATTATTGTTCTTTTATTTAATATTTTTATTTGTTTTCTTTTTTTAGTTTAGCAATATCTTACACTTATTTATCATACAACTTACAAAATGTTCCATGAGATTTAATTTATTTAGGTTTTGGTGGGAAATGGAGGAAAGAACAGGATATACTAAAATATGAATATTAAATAAGCATTTAGGAGAAATAGTTTTTTAAAAAACATTCAAATGTCAATTAAAAATTAGATTAGATTAAATATAATTAATTTTTAATGTCAATGTTTTTATACATAAATAGATTAATTTATAACTTCTTGTTTTAATATGCTGAAGTATTATATTCGTATGTTGCTATAGTTTGTATAAATACATGGCATACCTGTCCAATCCGAAACGTTGATGACAATCTATTGAACGTTTACAACACATTTAATGGTTCTCTACAAGCGTTAGCTGGCCTCACTTATTTACATAATTTAAAAATGCATAATTGTTGTAGATTGATTTATATTTCTATATTATTTAATATAGACTTATTTTACTTTCACCTACCTCTGTATAAATGTATTGCTTTCGTAAATTTTTTTCAATAAGAGTTTTCACTGGAAAGACACGTTTTAGGATCCCTTGAATTCAAATGGCCTGTTGTGTCTGTCTGTTTTTGTGGCCAGTAAAGCTCAAAATGTTGTATGAAACTGAAATTTCATATTTTATACGAGATGTTTCAGCATATTGTTCATCAACATCGGTGAACAAGAAAAGCCACTTTTTTTTTTTTTTTTTTTTTTTTAACAGCTTTAACGATTTTGATTAAACTTGTTAAACCAATGTAAAATGTAATGGGATTTAATATCATCTAGGCTTTATTCTGATTGAAATAGCATTAGGGAACAAATAATTAACCATTTTAAGTTGTTAGCGTTGATAAAATAATGGGTAAATATAAAATACGAAAACATTTTATAGCCAACTAATGGAGAAACTATATATATATATATATATATATATATATATATATATATATATATATATATATATATATATATATATATATATATGTGTGTGTGTGTATGTGTGTGTGTATAAATATATGTATATATATTTATAAACATTGAAAGAGTAATATGGGTGCATAATATACCAATGAGAAGTTAAATGCCTATATTTTAACTTTATTCCTCTAAAGTACCTTTAATTTAACAGATTAGAAAAAAAAAATATCATTTTATAAGCACTTATAAAATTTAAAATATAATAATACATTAATAACAAAAATGGGCCATTAAATAAGTCTAGATAATTTTATAAACAACTAAAGGTGAAAAGACCAAACATATTTTTTTATGCAACACAAGAATAATAATAAGTTGATACATTACTCTAAATACCATCTATATACTGATGATCTCCAAATTTACCTTTCTTTCCATCCCACCGAAATGCCTGAGATGGTCCAAAAATTACAAGAAGATATTGATAGCATCAATTTATGGGTCATCAAGAATGGTCTCAAGCTTAATATAGATAAAACCAAAGCCATCCACATTGGTTCCAGACATCTGCTCAACTCCCTCTCCTATCACCCCTTACTCTACCTCAACCATAGGACCCATCATATTCCGAACGTCCGTTAGAAACCTAGGCGTATTCCTCGATCAAAACCTATCCTGGAATAATCACATATCCCAAATTTCCAGAAAATCCATAGCCGTCCTGAAACAGTTCCTCCGATTACGCGAATTAATACCCCTTAAAACCCGCCAACTCCTAGTCTCCTCTCTTATCTTCCCCCACTTCGATTATGACTGCGTGGTGTTTGGTGGACTGTCAGAGACGCTTGAGATGAGGCTGAAGAGACTGATGAACTGTTTCATTAGATTCATCTTCGGAATTCCCAGGCGCTCTCATGTCTCCACCTGGTATGCAGAGTTGAAGTGGCTCTACCCAAAATTCCGACGGCAATACTTCTTAGGAACTTACCTTTACCAATCCTTTAGAACCAAGAAACCCTATATCTACAATATGTTCACCCCCTATCCTCTGTCCACTCCATCAACAAAAGATCCCAGCCCTCGAACCTGCTCATTCCATCCCACAGAACTGCTTCCTTTAAGAGATCCATTGTCATACGCGCATCTTCATTTTGGAATTCCTTACCCAAATCGATCCGTTCATGCCAATCCTTAACTTCCTTCAAACATCACCTATTTATCCATCTCCTCGAACATCAATCTACCGTGCCTTTATAAACTTAACTATTTGACCTCTTTATTTTTATCTTAATGTTCTATATTTTTTGTTTTATTTATGTATTTCTTTAAGGTAGTAATATGACCTTGTTGTATATATGTGTTTTTGTATGTGTGAATGTGTGTATAAATATATAAATATGAAGGTATATAAATGAATGTGTATATATATATATATGTCCATATCTCTGTGTGTGTGTGTGTGTGTATACATGCATATACCATATGTAATATAATTTGTAATCCATAAAATGTTGTTTATAATATGTTAAAACTTATATAGCCAGAATTTCAATATTTTAAACACTTAAGAGAGCACACATTGACTTCCATTTGTCACTTAATTACTTTATTTTATAAGCTTTTCATATCTGTCGACGTTTCGGGGCTGTTTCCCCATTTTCAAGACTTATTTTTTTCATTATATAAATGCTTTTTCATACATAACCCATCATTTTATTTCATAGCACACTGCTATATGTCCTTATCGGTGTTCATTGGCTCACTGTTTCTATTATTTTTTATTTTTTAATGAACACCCATAAGGACAAATAGCAGCGTGCTATGAAATAAAATGATGTGTTATATATGAAAAAGCATTTATATAATGAAAAAAATAAGTCTTGAAAATGGGGAAACAGCCCCGAAACGTCGACAGATATGAAAAGCTTATTAAATAAAGTATAAAGTGTTTATATTAAGAAAAACTTCCAAAAAAAAATTAAAAAAGAAAAAAATTCAATATTTTATTGTACATTTATATTGTTCTTAGGAACTAGCTGTCCCAGAATAAAATTTACTTTCATTTCATAAGAGGTATGATTCACTGTTGGAAACTTAAACATTTTACAAAAAAATGCGTTATACAGAAAATTGTAAAAGTCAATGTAAAGTGATGAGTAGGGGATAAATTTATGTTATTGCTGCAGATAAAATGTTATACTGTTATATTTTTTAATCTAAAATATGTGCTTCTAACGAAACTGAATGTAATTATTTTAGGTTTTTACTTTCAGCTACTTATACATGAAATATATTGTATATTTAGGGAAAGTATTGCAATCGTGAAAATTCTCCGATTCCAGTTTTCAATGTCAACACGTTTTAGGGTCCTGTGAATCCAAATAACCAAGTCCCGAAAAAAAGGATTGTGTGTGTGTGTGGTAAGTCTAGCGCGAAAACGAAAAGACGTACGAAACTGAAATTTCATATTTATGGCAACATAATTTTAATTTATTCGAGATGTTACAGCAACTTTTTAACAAAAATCGGCTGACCGAAAATGTTACTTTATTTCATGCATTTTGAACCTTTTTACTATTTTCTCAAAAACAGCTGTAACGATTTTGATCAAACTTGCCATATTGATGTAAAATTTAAAGGTCTTTTAAATCATTTAAGTTTCATTCAGACCAAAACAGTCTAAAAGGCTTAAAAGTACCTTTTATTTTATAGATTTAGAAGATTCACCTAAATCATCTTATTAGGATTAATAGAAAACAGCTAACTGTAAAAGTTAAACGACTTTGATTACTAAATAAAGGAGAAAAGAGCAAAAATATTTTTTATTTTATTTATTTATTTATTTTTTTTTATTTATTCTTTTCTCTTGAATATTATCTAACATTCGTTTATCTCAAGTAGAATTATATTATTATTATATCATTATTATATTATATTATTATTATATATTATTATTATTATATATTATTAGGTAGAATTATATTATTATATCTTTTAATGAATATCTCTTTTAATATTTTAACTTATACTATTTATCTTAACTTAATCTTCTATAAAATGAATATATCTGGCACTGATGACCGCGATGTTTTGTGCCATTAAAATTTTAAAAACCAACCAACCAACCACGAAATCGGGTATACGTGTACGTATCAGATTTGGCTGCAGCACAATTTTCTAAACGTTTCGGAAACCTCAAAGCGTTACTATATTTCATGCATTTTGAACCTTTTTACTATTTTCTCAAAAACAGCTATAACGATTTTGATCAAACTTGCCCTATTGATGTAATATGTAATATTGATGTAAATGCAGATATTTAAAACATTCTTCTTCTGATGTACCTTTTATTTTAAAGATTTAGAAGATTCACCTATATCATCTTATTAGGATTGATAGAAAACGGCTAACTGTAAAAGTTAAACGACTTTGATTACTAAATAAAGGAGAAAAGAGCAAAAATATTTTTGACTATAAAAAAAGCAACATAGATGTATAATGTACCATTAGAAAGCTAAAGATTTTAGAAAAAATATTATTTATATATAAAGTTGTAAAAGACGATGTAAAGCGACAAATAGGGCTTGAAGTTATGTTATTTAATCTAAATCATATGTTTCCAGTGAAACTAAAAAAAAAAAAAAAATATTTAAATTAACATCAGACTTTGTAAATTTAATGTTATTTGATAGTAATTAAATTGATTTTAACAGCGTGTGTTGCCCGCACCAGATTTTTTTGAAACTCTAACTATTTTTTTTTTTTTTAACTATTTATTGATATTTACAACTGTATAATTATATGCAACAAGTAAATGTGAAGGATATAGGAAACTGGCATGAAATACATGAAGAGACGCCACCCATTGGCAGCGCTCTAAAAATATTTTAAACTAGAAGGTCTCGGAGGCCATCTTCTTTTCAGACGCCTCGGAGGATTATCAGGAATTGAAGAGGATGATAAGATAGAAACTAGTGGATTAGAGTGGAAATGGAGCTTTTCATGGATCTAACTATCTTAAATTTACTTTAACAACCAATATAGGTGCTTATGTTAGGTGCACCAGATTATTTTTTTTTTTGTCTAAAAATATCTATTGGTATAACAAGATGCAATGTAGAAAACAAAAAATTTAATCATATTAGATTCTCATAAGTATCTGAAATTAAAATAAAATCCCTCTGCGATAAGATGTTTTCAATGAGAATTCCCTTGAATCTCCCGACTACCCAGGATTCCGCAGAACGACCGAAATAAAATATAAATGAGTAAACAGCAGTATAAGGTTACTGCTTATCGAAGCCTGACCCACTCAACCAACGTTTGTTTTTACTCAATGATCTTAAACTGAAATATATTTATTTTTTTATTATTATGATGCTTCCTTAGCTATGTTTTAAAATTTATTTAATGATTAAAGACTAAACAATATACGATACATATATAAAATTGAGATAAATATCTGTAATTTCAAGAATAAATAATAACTTAATACAAACAAGGTAATTTCACTAAGTTTCAATGCGATTGATAAGCTTGAAAATTAATAAATTGAATAAGCAATTAAAGAAAACAGTTAAAATAAGAAGTGTGTTAGAAATTTATGAAATGGTTTTATTGCTATTCAGAAACATTTATATTAGTGTTATCTAAATTTTTAAAAAAGTTAATATTAAATAATAATCATTCAAATAAATCATAACAGTAATCTACTAATACTTAAAAAAAACTGATACATGACAATACTTCTGTAATGATATATTTGATTTTGTGACATTAGTATAATGTATGATTATTATTATTTATTTCTTTTATTTTCTTTTTATCTTTATTTAGAGTTATTTATTCTTCTTTGTATTTTATTTATTTCTATTTATTTTATATTAATTATTTTTATTTCTTTATTTAGTGTACATAAGGTATGAATGACTTCTTATTGCATTAATACTCATTGCCCAAAATTGTGGCATATTGTATTATTTATAAATAAATAAAAAAAATTATAATGTATATGTTCAATCAGATTTATCTAATATGAAGTAAACATAAATTATTTATGTAATTATAATAATGCTCAAAAAAAAAAAAAAAAAAAAAATCAAATTGGCTTTAAATTATTTATAATTTATAATTCTTCCAATTGAAATATGATTGCAAACATTTGTGATCATTTATCTATCTTAAATTATTGTAACATCATTCAAGTATAGGGGATTAAACAAATAAACATGAAAAGTATTTGTAGAGGGCAAACAGCCAGTGTCAAAATAAAAATGAACTACATTTTTTTTTTTTAATCTACATATATACATGCTATTATGTATATATTTTGTTTTATTACAGTATAATACCCCCAAATATTTAGCACAAAAAAAAAATATAATATCTTGGATTATTGATTAAAACCAACCTGCAATATCATTTAGGACATTAAGTATTAAGATAAATATTCAAAGAAGATATTTAAAAATTCATTTATAAATATATTGTTAATGATAGTTAATTGATACACATACTGTATGAATTATATGGCTATAAATTTGAAAAAAATATTAAAAGAATAATCCAAAACAACTGATCTTATATAAAATATAAAAATTATTAGTTAAGTGGGTATTTGTAAACTATTTCAGAAGATTTTTAAGAAAGACTATGCAAAGATAAAGAAAGTAGTAGTAGTAATAATTGACTCTTTTTTTTAAGATTCTTAGATAAATTCTCTATTTTATTAATAATACATAATAAAACAAAACAGTGCTGCCTAAGTGTATTGAGTTCTCTTGAGCATACTGATCAATCAGATGATATATTGTTTAAATTTTATGAATTTTCTTTCCAATTTGTATTTATTTTTAATTTTTTTTTTTTAAATCATAAAAATGCAGAAGTATATGCAAAGTAATTGGACAGGTTTGACTTTCATTAACTACAACGGTATAAACATTATTCACAACTGTTATTAATATGTAGATTAAATGTAAATTGCTTTATAACGATGGGGTGGTTGTGAGAATATATGATAGAGCTGTTGGTTTGGGGTGAGATCGTCAATAAAACACACTAAAATAAAATTATTTTGTTGTGTGCCAACGTTTCGGCCTGCATTGTGGGCCTTAATCAGGGCTAAGATAAAGGGGAAAAAATAATAACAAGTTAGGTACAATGATATATTAATAAAATATGGAAACTGTATGAATGTATTACATGAATGTAAAATGTTAATATTGTAAAAAAAAATTTGATGGCTATAATAAGAAATTAAGCAGAATAATTAAAGAAGAACAACTTTTAAACAAACAACATTTTTGTCGAAGTAATAGTTGAGGAACAAAATTTTGAAATAATAGTAATTTAAGTTAAAGATTAGGGAAAGAGAGGAAAATAAATAATTGGTAATAAGTAAAAGTGGTAAAAAGTGAAAAGAAATCGTAATCATAATAATAAATTATTTTAGTAGATGTAAATGTTGCTATATAAAAATCGTAATTTCCCACTTTTTAATCAATGAATACAGTTAGAGTGAAATTACACACCTCTTGAACTATTGCATAATCAATGAGCCAATGAAAAATCTTTAAGACCTAATGTTTACCTAAATAAATGGAAATAAAAAGCCTTGGAGGAATACATGGAAAGTATGCGTCGTTTATATAATGAAATAAATGTATTCAGCTTCAGGTTGAGGTTAAGAAAGTTTCTTCTTGACAAGGCAACCTGACAACAAGTGGTGACGTCACCAACAACATCTACCTTTAGTTTCGGTCTATCTTACGATGGGATCTATTGCCTTTTGCGTCGAATAACACACATTTTGCACATGATAATGGATACAATGATTGGATATGATAACTTTTTCAGACATACCAAGTCTATGAGCTGAGACAGCCTGAGGCCCAACTTGACTAGGACGGTGTCGGTGTTGTTGGATACGGGCCTGATGAGCCTGTTGTAGTTGGACAAGAGGTCATCGTAGAGCCGCTTTGCGTCCGGGTTTGCGGCGACGGAGAGGATGGCGGCAAAGAGCGGAGCGGAGGCGGCCCACATCCTCTGCACACTGCCTTCGACCCGCCCGCCCGTCGGGTCTGCGCACGTCACCTCCCACCCTCCGGCTCCCGCCCGGCTTCAAACCTCCCGGGGGGATGGAAGTCTAGTCTCGGATCTGGTCTTACTATATGAATGAATGGCTATAACAAGAAATGAATGAAAAGTTATTTTTACTCAGGGAAATTTCTTCTTATTGTACCAGAGAGCTGCGGATGGATCAGCGGAGACGACATGAAGAGAAGGACTACTTACTTCCTAGACTCCCACTGTAGCATCGTCCGATTAAGGCAGAGAAGGCACAGGGAAGACCCAGAAAAACCTATTAGGGCCTTCAACAAGAGAGAAATAGATTGAAGGAGAAGCTGCCTGGCTACCTGGGGACAGAGAACTTTGTGTCACCTCACACCTCACACTGCTCGGCGGTAAGAGAGGCCTTAATCAAGTAAGTAGGATAAAGAACAGTAGGAATAAGAAGTTTAGTTTGTCTAGATTTATTTGGGTCGTTCCCAGCAAAACATAAATTTGTGTTTTTTTACTTTTTGAAAATATTTTTGTCATTTTTTAGGCCGAATTTTTTGTAGTACATTTCTGAATAGATACTCAATGAATGAAAGTTACCAGATGCACATCATCATGCCTATTAATAATTTCAACTAATTACGTACCATGCCTAATCCATTAGGTACTTAACCAGTATCGCAGAATTGCCAATTTCCGAGTTGGATCAGTTTTCTTCGGAGATTTACTTCGAACTAGATTGAAGCTGAAGTCTACGAAAAAATAGCTGAAAATGTTTTTTTCTCGCCTTATCCTGTGTACTGCAGCCTCTTATTAGGCTTATTGCATGTCGTTCATCCTCCTGTTGACACAGGCCTATTGCCTTGGTGAATCTGACCAAACTGCACGGGTTAATCAGTTCACACTACTTATTTTTATAATACGGTTGCAGCCACCATTGTAAAACCGTATCCTGTCAATCTCTGCACAAATGCATATAACATGATTTATTAACTGCAGTTTTATTTTCCTTCTTGTTGAATCTGCAAGTCAGTGTGGCCCCCAACCCCATATTATAGAGATGCCTCTTAAGATAACAGTGTCCTGTATACAGTCCTGTCACACTCTTCAGAGTTATCCTGTTCATTGAGATACTAATGAACACTAGTTCAACTTCTCTCTTTGCAGGGGTCCATCCAAGAACATCTTAGAGTGATGCTGCTTTCCAGTATCCCTCCAGCATAGCCTGGATCTATTGCATCCAGCAGCCGCCTTGATTAATCATTTTACGGAAAAGCTCAATGTAGCTCAGGCTTATTCCACTCACAGGTTCAGGTGAAGAGGCTATTGGCTATTGGCTGAATGACCAGACACTCAATGAACTCGGATCTTATTCAGCAGGGAGAGTGTATTGAGATTTCTTTAACATTCCTCTAAATGCAGTTTGACAATCGGTATGGTTAGTTATAAGCCTGTCTCTTATTCCTTCTGAAATTAGTGTTTGAGCACAGATATTTATCGCTATTACTTCAATAAACATTTTAGTTTTTTTTAATCTTTATTTCAAGCTATTAAAATAATTAATCTAAGATTTACACGCAGTTTCTAAGCGTGAAATTCTTTGTAAAATCCTCAGGAAGAAGCTCTGTTTAGAATTAAGGTATAGACCAAATGACGTATTGTCAGGATGTCATTGGTTCACCTACGTGTTTCACATTGTTAGTCGTGACTCTTTAAGAGCCTTTCCAAATAATGGTATCAGCGTGAGATCGAGCAATGAGCTATCAGATGACTAATGAAGGTAGATAACAATGGGATATCCTTTGAGCATTGAAAAACCTGATTTGAAAATAAAATAAACCTGATAACGAAAACCATAACATGATAACTACAGAAAGAAAAATCAATAGTAAGAACAGTATTCCAGAAAAAAGCAATAAAAAGACACACGATAAGATCTATTATCTCCCTCTTCAAGGACAATGCAGAAAAGACTTGAAAGTAACTTAGAAAGTTTAAAATCACAAGAATCTTTCTACTAACTGAAGAATCAGTCAAGTTTTACCTAATGTTTAGGGCTAACATGATCTGATGACACAGGAATCTAAAGCATACTTCTCCGCAAATAAATGTACAAGACTCAACTCAAAGAGTAGATCAGAAGTGTTTTGAAAATGGATAGAAAATCATGGCCAGCAATAGAATACATCGAGAACACAAATCATACTGTTTGGTCTATCCAACAGTATGAAGAATGATTAGGCCTAGACTAAAAGGTACCTAGCTAGAACTTGTGGATTGTATTAAATTGAATGAGTGAAAATCTGATGGAATTAAATATTGGTGTATTTGAAACAAAGGGAAATGTTTTATAAAAAAATTGGAGGCTGATGTCTACTTCACCACTATTTTATTGAAAAAAAATATTCGCACTACGTTTCGGCTAACAATGCCATCTTCTGGTGCAGTGGAACAACTTAGATTTAGTGTGGGTAGCTGCTTCCTAGTCAAAACCACATGACCAAAGCATGTATGATTACAATTTAGATTTAGGTGGGCTTCAAATTACATCTTGGTATATTTGTCTTATCAGTTCATTCCTTCATTTTCACCGCCTCGTCATCCAGCCTGGGGCGACCTTTTCTTTCTCTACTCTATCCTTATACCAACGTAATCAGAATAAAGAAATGGTGTGTAGTATGCTCGCTTCTGCTATACTCTTCTTACCATATGTTTTTATATTACCATGAATGGCTGCTCGTGGCAAATTAATTAAATGGAACGTACATACTGTAGAATTGGATAAATAACAGTGCTTAACAAATGCAAAAATATGACGTAATGGAAATTATGGAAATGAATGAGAATCAATAAAACTAAGGAAACATCTAGGGAATTGCAACAGAGAGAATGGGTACATGTTCAGCATATCACCAAAACGTAGTGCAACATTCCGATTCTTACATAGAGAGCTGAAGAATGACTGGTGAAACGATGGTGAAAACATTTAAGATACGGACTAAACCAGAAAGCAGAAACGATATGAAAATATTAATCATAATTATTATCTCTTTTTTACCAAGACCAAACTGTAAGATCCTCGAAAATTTCCCTTCTTGTTCTTTCTTGACCTTTTTTGTATTCCTATTCCTAAAATCATTTGGATCTTTTTATCCTCCAACCTATTGATGTAAATGATTTTATGCAAATCCTTAGCAAATCACATGCACGAATCTGAATGTTGTCTTTGTATTAGCCTGGCCTTCGGAGAATGCTCTTTTAAGAGCTAGTGTTAAAGAAGGTGGCTTTGTAGAAAAATGGTTTGAATACCTCTATATGCCGAAGATTTATTTATACTTTAACCCTCTTTAGTAATAACCTCACATACACAGTGTATTTAATTTCGGAAAACCCACCTAAAGTGTTTGGTTTAACTTCGCACTTATTCATTTCAGGAACAAGAGAGAAAAATAACGGTCATGGGGATATGGATGCCGTCAGGTTGCAAGGCACTCTTGCGACAAATGACACTATACAATTTACACATAAGATTCGCTATTGCTTTTTACTTTCACTTATTTCAATTTACCACTATACCTTAAGGCTTCATTCCTTCTATTATATATACTTTTCAATCATTCAAAGATACTATTATTTTAAAGCAGCCATTAATATTTTTCTAGTTTATGATTTTACAAATTGCCATAAGCTATAATGCATGGACTTTTATGGCATTAATGCCAGATATATATTCTATACGTTGTAACGGTTAAAATATAAAAAAAAAAAAAAAAGGTTTTTTCTTTCTGTAACTACATCCCAGACTCTCAGTGGGACAGACGGCTTCCACAATAAATATTATTCGAACGCCACGTTATTTATTAAAAATGAAACCCTTTAACCTAAAGCACCAGAACCAAAAAAAAAAAAGTAATTCTAAGCCAGATTCGAACTCCAGATCTTATATTTCGTTGATATACCCCTACCCCCTAAGCTATAAATAACCATATGATTAGAGTTAGTATATAACTTAATTACCTCATGAATGCTCGCTCCACGAGGGTTGTACAGTGCCTATTTTTATGGTTGATATTATCATCAAAAGTATTCTTAAAATAAATCATTAAATTCATTACACAAAAAAAAAAAATATATATATAAACTTTAGTTTTTAACTAGCTGACCAGAAAGACAATTTCCTCTTTGAACTGTCTTAGCTAAATCGGTAAAAAAAAATTAAAAAAACTATCTACCAAAGGAACTTTTCTCATCTTTCATAAGATGCTTCTCCTGATTGATATAGACATAACAAAAAAAAATAATTAGAGAAATCAGTCAAGCCGTTCACGCGTGATAAGATGACCAAGGGAAAAGGCGATTCATTTATATATATATATATATAAAATATATATATATATATATATATATATATATATATATATATATATATATATATATATATATATATATATATATATATATAAGTAGATTGTTACAAAAAATAAAAAAAATGATTCAATAACAGAACATATTTACACTTATACTAAATATTTTTTTGGTCTGAAAATACTGGTTTCTCTAGTATCTTTAGTTTTTCATTCACAGCCTATATGTATATATATATATATATATATATATATATATATATATATATATATATATATATATATATATATATATTTTTTTTTTTTTTTTTTTTTTTTTTTTTATACATATTTTCTTTAAGTTACCAGACTATAAGGATTTCTTTCTGTTCATTGTTCATTATTCTAAGGGGATAATGATTTCATTTCATAAAAAAAAAAAACATACACATCTACAACCCACGAAGGGTCTTGGGCTCAGTGCATATAGAAATTCGGACTGTTTCAAGGCCAACGGCACTGAACTGATTCGGCTTAGATGACGCTCAGCCGCCAGGTTTTTCCTCATTTTGGGTACCTACTTTATAGAGGCTGAGTCTGCCCAGGAGGGGCTCCATACTCAAGGATCGTCCCCCCCCCCTCCTCTCCGCCTGAAATAATATAATAAATAATATTCTATCATAATCAGGATTCGAACCCAGGACCCGAAGCACAAAAGACTAGCGCTCTATCCACTAGACCTCGCCGCTCCCCCTACATAACACAACATTGTTTGTAAAATCAGGTTTCCAACTGTAAATTATACCTCTTTGTTACTATTCTTGTGTTACTGATGGCTGTGCAATGAGGTGATTAGGTCTTAATCACGCTCAGCTGCCAGGCTTTTTCCCAATTTAGGGTACCCTCTTTAAAGAGGCTGGGTCTGTCCTAGGAGGGTCTCCATACCCAAGGGTCGCCCTTAATTTATATTATTTAGTGAACTATATCTAATAACCTATTTTTTTTTTAAATGTAACAACTTTAAAAGAGATTATAGTCTTAAAGGATTTATATTATGTCATTTGACAAGAAAATATATTATTTTTCTGATTCGAAGTTAGGTATTTCAAATTGATAAGTTAATTCGACAAGTCTAAATCAAGATCCTTTTATACCTGATGTCCTGTTGAGCTCTCAAGATTCTATCAGAACCCAATCCACCTGATACAAGCACCGTCCAATCCCATCTACTGGTTCAATGGTCTTGGTAAGTCCAGGGTTCTTGACCTAGCCTAAAGTACAAGTTGCAACTCCAGCTAGTCGCCAGGTTTCCTATTGATTCGCCAGCCCTTGGACGTTATCTTTCTCTTCCACAGATCTCGCTGTCTCTGTTGCTGTAGTCTTCTTATTCAATGAAGCATGGAAAAAGGTTTCGAGTGAATAGATATCATGTTAGGTACAGCTTAACCTATCTCTAGAATCAGATAAATAAAATGATGAACAAGACCATCTATTTTTTATCTATTATTCCATAGAACATACATTAAAAAGCGCAGTTCAGTGATATCGGACACTTGGCAAAATTTAGCGAAATTATTTACATATGTCTAGTCAGAAAGAATTTCTAAGTAAATAGTTTCAATAAATTTTTTCGACATTTAAAAATCTGGTGCGGGCGAAACACGACTTTCACTTACCTCGACTGTTAATATCAATTTAAATTAAAGTATATTTAAAAACTATTAAATATACTTCAATTTAAAAAATATTTTAAGTTAATTGTTGTAACAAAACGTGTATTTATTTTCCTTGGAAATATGATTTAGATTAAATAATAAAACTATATTAAAATGTTAATCAGTAATAAGTTTATTTCTCAATTGTCATTTTATATTACCTTTTACAACTTTGTGTATCAGATAATATTTTTTCTAAATTATTTCTCTTTTTAACGGTATATAATAAGTCTATAGTACTGTTCTTATTAATAAAAAACCAAAAATTACATAAAAAATATGTTTGCACTTCTCTCCTTTAGTTGTTTTTCAAATTCACTCAACTTGCATATTAATTCTTTATTTATGAATGCTAATAAGATGATATGCGTATTTTTTATAACTGTACAAAATAAAAGGTACTTCAGAGGAAGAAAATTTAAAATATCGGCATTTATGTCATGTCAGACTATTTCAATCAGAATGAAACCTACATTATAATAAAGCCCATTAAATTTTTCATCTATAAAGCGATTTTAATCAAAAGACCCCGAGGTCAGCCTTAGCACAAGTACTTACTTAGTATTATTGCGTTCCAACTTGGGGTAACGCTTCAGGTCACAGCTGAGCTCCACGCATCTCTTTCTTTCTAGTCTCCCTCCAGTAAATCTCGGTCGGGCATCGCTTCTCGGACTGTTTTTATTCACGTGATTCTGGATCCAGGTCTTTGTCCGGCATTCTGCCCATACCAGCTTACCTGCCGTTTCTCAATCCTTTCAGAAACTGTAAAACTCTCTATACCCATTTTTTGCCTCAACACTTCATTTCGGACTCTGACTAGCCTCTTTAACTGGACATATCTTTTCCTAAAATCCATTTCTTAAGGCCGAATTTCGGCATACAATCTTGTATCCAACGGATATATGGACTCAACTATAGTGGAGATACGCACTCTTTCTCGTTTGAAACTGCATTGGTCTAGAGCACCGATTGTAGCATCCTTGTCGCTTTCTTTGTCAGCTTAACTTTGTTTTGGACATCATCAAACATCAACTTGAGACACCCCTACAGCGGCCTCACTTTTCTGCACACCTAATCACCTATGTGTAGATCTTCTTCCTCATCCTCTTGGGCCAAGACATTAGTTGGTAGAAAAGTTCTCACCAACAAAAATATAAATTGTTTTATTAGTTCAGCAAGATGTAGATCATCTCAGATCTTCAGCTACATCTTGCTTCTACCAGAGAGTATCTCTCTGGACCAGAGTTTCTCTGCCTTTGTATCTCTAATGCGGTCAATTTTTATTTCACATCCTTTAGCTACCTTTTCTCCTTGTTCTTCTCATCCCCCTCATAGGATAGGGTGCATGGCTTTTACCCATGTGCACCTATGAAGAATCCTATCCGCTGCTATTGAATGTCTACCTCTCGGAGCATTCTTACCAAACCAGTGCCCTCTGCTTATTGGTAGTTACTCCTCCTACCAGGCAGCTGTACCTGGCGATATTTAACGTGCTTCTATCACGGTGGGCACCAACCTCTATCTTACTCTCTTCCTAAACCAAACCCGCATCGTCGAACATCGCATTTTGACCCTATCTAATCTAATAATAACTATACCATGACAAGGGTAAGAAGCTCGTTGTCATCGAAGTGACTCATTCATTTATTATCTTTCCCTAGGAAGGACAAATCTCTACTATTAATACATAAATCCCTTCTAATAAAAAAAATCTTTTCTATGATAAAAATCCTGGGTTTTTTTAACATTGATACGCCTTTCAAAATCATATATCATACAGTCTGGCCAGTGATGGCATTGAGGTAACATCTATCGCTCCCATAGTTATCGTTTATCACGTAATTATTATTACTATTTCCTACCTTTCGTTAATACAATTTTTCGTGTCGTTAAAAGAACTTTGTGTCACTTAAACGCACAAGAAATAGAACGGGAACACGTTCTATTAAAGTTTGAAACTCACTGGACACTGTTAGTAGAGCGCAGTTAATCCATTAACTTCCAATGGATTTTCAAGTCTGATCACAATTTACCGTGCGTAAACATCGCTGTTTTGTAAAAATTATATTTATATCTTATATATACATATATAGATATATATATAATTTTTTTTTTCTGTGAGTGTGTGATTACAAGGGACGATAAGGGTTGTAGCAAATGCTGCGTAATTTATCACGGTAAGTGCTGCAACCTAAGTGATAAGGAAATAGAGAAAATTAAATCTCAAAATAAAACCTGGTTCTGTAAAAAATGTGACCCGCCCGGGAGTCCAACTAAGTTTGCCAAACCGTCGGCAGCAGATATACTGGCTGCGGTGAATCTATTAAGGACTCAAGTTAACGATGAAATCAAAAGTATTAAATCGTGTATGTGGTGAGATGAGTTTTGAGCTGAATGACCGTATCACGAAAATAGAGAAGCATCTTAATGGTCAGGCTAAACATTTAGAAGAGGCCACAAGCGAAAATAAAATCCTCAAATCACGAATGAGTGAATTAGAGGTCCGCCTTAATAAGGCCGAACAGGGATTACTCTGCAGGTCGGTCGAAATTCG
This sequence comes from Piezodorus guildinii, assembly GCA_023052935.1. Taxonomy (NCBI): domain Eukaryota; kingdom Metazoa; phylum Arthropoda; class Insecta; order Hemiptera; family Pentatomidae; genus Piezodorus; species Piezodorus guildinii. Next base: position 46,123,454 of record CM041298.1, read on the forward strand.
TGGGATCCCAGTGCGCCCGGGGAAACACCAGCGGCCCTAGTGTCTAGTGTAGCCGCGGGTCGGGGGATTAAAATCTGTCCAGAGGATCTTGACGTTGTGGAGCGGCGCGGAACGAAGAAAGACAACCACCGGCCTCCTTGTAAGACAATCGATGCGGGACGAGGTAATAAGAAACAGAAAAGTTAAGAGAGACTTCTCGACGCGGGATATTGGGTGGCAAGAGAACGATACTCACCGGATTTATCTTAGCGAAGAAATTTTTCCTATGAATAAGCACCTTTATTGGCTCGCTAGACAAAAGAGATCGGAAAAAAAATTAAATATGTATGGTTTGCCGCCGGCAGGGTGCGCTGCAGGAAGGAAGATGGACATCCTGTGATGACATTGATAAATCTCAAGATCTAGACGTCTTCGGATGACTCATAAACACCCGTCTACTTACGGTCAACATACTGGGAATGGTCTCGGGTTCTAATAATCTTCTTTATCTCCTCAGGAATCTCAATTCAACTACTTTGTTTCTTATAAATTTACTTTGTTTTTTTACTTTGATAGATTTAATATTCTATGTTGTTTTTTTTTCGTTTAAATCGTTTCTCTCAAAAGGTATTTCGTATTTTTTCATTTACATTAATCAATTTATATCCAGTTTTAATTTATCATCTTGTGGCTCTAACGTCTTCCCTTCACACTCTGTTTATTTCCCCACTTCCTTTCCTGTATGTCTAATGTCCTAATCGCCAGTCATGTTAACGCCCAGTCCTTACCTGCCCACTTTGACAAATTCTTCCAATATTTTACGGATAACTTCTAATACATCATCACTGTCTTTGAAACCTAGTTAAAACCATACATCCCTTTCCACTCTGTCTCTCTTCCCATTATTTCCTAATTCGCCATGACCGGATTGGCCGGACTGGTGGAGGTGTGGGACTTTATTTCCACAACAGCCTTAAATCCCATGTATTTGAATTCTCTCCTCCTTCCGAATTTCCTCATATTGAATTCCTTTTTATTGAAATTTCCTACAAAGCCAATACTCTCCTTTATGCTGTGGTGTATCGTCCTCCTCTTGTACCTTTCGATCCGTCTTTTGAATCCTTCCTTTATAACTTCATCCCCTTGTACAATAATATTATAATATGTGGTGATTTTAACACCAACTTCCTTTCTGATTCCAATGATAGACAATACCTGGATAACCTATTTTTCTCTCTTCACCTGTTCATCGTTCCATATGATCCAACTCATCACACTCATTATTCCGACACCTGGATTGACCTACAGATCATTGATTCAGCGCAAAACCTTCTTTCCTCTTCTCAATTGCCTGTTCCGTTCCTTTCATCTCATGATCTTATCATCTCATGAGCGTTCCTTCCCAAAGCAGCAACTTTCCGAAACCTAAATGCTTTACCAGAGAAAATATTTTACCCGATATTGAATCCTTGGATTGGAATAAAATCAATGTCTGTTCGTCAATCTTTTCAATGGTTGATATTATCACCTCCAATCTCCTCAGTATCCTCGACAAACATGCCCCACTCAAAACCTGTACCTTCCGTCGCCGCGCTGCTCCTTGGATGAGTCCAGAAATAAAAGACTTACAAAAGAGGCGTGAGCAGCCCGTAGATGCTATAGACGTACTATAGACGTTCAGGGCACTCCGCAATCTAACTCAGGCGACTATTAGACAAGCAAAATCTAACTACTTTTATACAACCCTCTACTCAGCACCGGATTCCAAATCAAAATGGACACTCCTTCGGCAACTGTCTTTCGGCAAATCCTCTTCCTCGCCAGTTTTTCAAGTCTCACCCAATGAATTAAATTCTTACTTTTCTTCTGCCTCCTCTGACAATTCTTCACCACCTTCTTCCGAATTTTCCTCAATTCTATCATTTAATCCCGACAATTTTTATTTTTCTGATATTTCACCAATCGATCTTATTTCCTCAATTATGAAATCTAATACCAACTCCACAGGAATAGATGGAATACCTGTTAAATTACTAAAATTATGCCTTTTCGACATCCTACCAGCTCTTCTCTTCATTAATAATTTTTCACTCCAAAATTCCACATTTCCTACCAATTAGAAAAAAGCAATAGTCCACCCTATCAATAAAATCCCTAACCCCACATCCCCTAAAGACTATCGCCCAATTTCCAGCCTCTCTAACCTTTCCAAACCACTAGAAAAAAATAGTTCAGTCCTAATTGTCTAACTTCCTCGAAACATTCAAACTTCTCGATCCTCTCCAATCTGGTTTTCTACCTGACTTTTCCACACAATCCGCTCTCCTCAAAATCACCAGGGACATACATACCGCCATGGACGAAAAGAAACCGACAGCATTAATACTTCTAGACTTTTCAAAAGCTTTTGAATCCCTTGATCACCCTATCCTTTTTCCAAATTACAGTCTTTATCTTTTTCCAACAGCACTATTCGCCGGTTTCGATCATTTCTTTCGAATAGGACTCAAGCTGTCACTATTCCTAACTATCCTCTGTCTTCCTTTCTTGCCCTTTCGGCAGGTGTGGCCCAGGGCTCAAGCATATCTCCCCTCCTTTTTAATATCTATATCAATGATCTCCCCAATTCGATCCATCACTGCTCCCACCATCTATACGCTGATGACTTTCAGACCTATTTATCCTTCTCTCCTTCCAAATCACTAGTAGCATTTGCCAAAATTCAGGAAGACCTGGATAGAATCTGTGCCTGGGCAACCCTCAATAAACTAAGGTTGAATGCTATGAAAACTCAGGTCATTGTTATAGGTTCCAGTTCCCTCCTTAGATTCAACAATACATTTCCGAATCTAATCCTAAATCATCATCCAATCACCTACAGCTCCTCAGTCAAAAACCTAGGTATTACCATTGACCAAACCCTTTCGTGAAAACCCCATATTGTCCAAATTTCACGCAGAACAATAAGTACCCTCAAATACTTTCATCGTTCCCGTCATCTTCTCCCACTATCCATCCGTAACCTCCTTATTTCCTCTCTTGTTTTCCCCCCATTGACTATTGCTGCTTAGTATATGGTAGCCTCCCGACAGTGCTTGAGGACAGGCTAAAGCGAATTATGAACATATTTTTAAGATTTGTCCTCAACACTCCGAAGCGGTCTCATGTGACCCATTTATACGGCGAGTTAAAGTGGCTTCTCCCTCCAATTCGTAGAGAATATTTCCTAGGATCATTCCTTTACCAAACCATTAACACCAAGCTCCCTCCTTATATCCACAGTCTTCTACAATTTAAATCATCAATCCACTCTGTAACCAATTAATTTTCGGGAAGAGAACATAGAAAACTTCATGTTGGGCGCCAGGCTATAAGCCACTTTTATTGGTTAATATAGAAAATAAATAAATTAAACTTCTTGCAGTTGATTCCAGACTTATTATTATATTATCAACTAAATGGTTACATGTGTGTGTGTGGCCTATAGCCTATATCTAGAAAACTATTATTATAAAAGGTACATATGAAAAGATAAAGTTAGACAAATTAACGGTACTACACAAAAACAAGTGCACTCTCGAAAAATTCGTAAGCCTCCCTCTCTGTGTCTTCGAGAGTCGCCACTCGTAGCGCTTCACTTCCCCCTCCATGACAATCGTATAGAGATTAATATATTTAATTGCTTATTGTTACAACTCCCTCGAAAAAAGGTCTCGCCATTCCTACTCATAAAACAACAACTTTTGATCATTCCTTTCTTCTCCGCTCTGCAAATCTCTGGAATTCCCTACCTACTCATATCCGCCATGCTTCATCTCTATCATCATTCAAGTCCCAATTGTTCCAATACCTCCTGTATTCCCTAACAGACGCTCAACAGCAATGACGTTTTATATCAAACATCAGATTTCGAACGTAAAAAAGAAATATTATTTATTGATTATACCTAACTTACTTTATTAATATTTTTAAATTTAGTTTTGTTCAGCAAATGTATGCATCTGAAGAAGTTTATTTATTTTACTTAGTTGTTTTATTGTATAGATATATTCCTTTTTTTTATTTTATTACTTCTTACACCATTGTAAACAAGAATTAATCATGATCATTTGGTCTTTTGGCCAGATACACCGTATACTTTATTGTACGTATTTGTTGTTCTTAAGGGACTATGTCCCAAAATAAAGATTATTTTCTATTTCTATTATTACTTTGCAGTGTTCTTTATCAAATATAATAATTCATTTTCCATTTATTGGCCATTCCTTCCTTTTTTTGTTTTAATTTTTTCGGTTTAATTCGGCAAAAATCTTGAAATGAGGAACAGAAAACAGTAAAAGAAGGCAAGGCCGGGCTATAGAAAGGAAGAAGGATCTTGACCCGCCCTAAAAGAAGCCACCTGGGGGCTTGGACTTTTATTTGGGGCGGTTCCCGGTTTGATGACCTTAAATTTCCTGGGCTTGGCAACCACTCAAGCCTTAAATTTTCCAACCGATCCCCCTCCCCCCTACTTCCACTCCTGGAACTGCTTTAATTCTAAATGGGCCAGCGGTTTTTTTAATAGCCGTTGAGGGAGATCCGTGTCGTGATCTCTTTAGATTAATGTCATTACTTCTAATCTTCCAGTTTTTATCACATGAAAATCCGTTTTCAGAAAATTGAATCTCTCTCACTTTTAAAATATAAAATAGAGAGTTTTTTAAATATATTAATTTTACTTTCACTTACTTATTTATGAAATATATAGTACTTGAAAATGTAGTGATCCTGAAAATTTTCGAATTCATTTTTTAACAGAAAAACACGTTTAAGGGTCCACTGAATCTAAATAACCAACTCCTCCCATTAAGGCCTGTGTGTGTGGTAAGTCTAGCTCGAAAAGTCTTAAGAAACTGAAATTTCATATGTAGTACAACTATAAGCCCAAGATGTTACGTGTTACGGCAACTTTTTAATCGAAATCAGCAAACCAGAAGTACCACTTTATACCATGCATTTTTCACCTTTTTAAGAATTAAAAAAATAAAAAAAACCTGTACCACTACAACCCATGAAGAGTTTCGGGCTCATTACCTGTAGAGATTCGGCCGAGATCACGCTCAGCCGCCAAGTTTTTTCCACATTTTAGGTAACCATTTGATCGAGGCTGGGTTTGCCCCAGGAGGGTCTCCATGCCGCAGGTTCGCCCCTCCTCCCCTCCCCCCCGGCCGAAATAACAGAATAAATAAAATTCCGCCACAGTAGACGAGCGCTCAATCCACTAGACCACGCCACTTCCTTAAAATCCATTACGATTTTAGATTTTGAATATTCTTCTACTAAAATACGTTAAATTTTGTACACTCGAAAAACTAAATTCATCTTGTTAGTTTAATAGTTGATAAAATACGGTTAAATATATAAGTTGAACGAATTCGATTCTCAACTAAAGGAGAAAAGAGCAAAAATATATTTATATCTTTGTTTGGTTTTATTTATTTTTTGGTTACGAACATGAGAACATTAATACAGATGCTTGTATAACATTATCTTATATACAAATTTGTAAAAGGTAATGTAAAGAGATGAATAGGGCTTATACTTCATACTGATTATTATACATAACAATGCTATATTGCTATATTATTTAATCTTAATGATATGTTTCCAACAAAACTAAATAAACTTAATTTTTTTCGATTTAGGTTTTTTTTTTAATAGTTCTGAAATTGATTTAAACAGCCAAGGTAAGTGAATGTCGTTTGTTGCCCAGGCCAGATTTTTTAATATGAACGACATTTAAATTATTTGGGTATTGTTCATTGAAAAATAATCAAATCGTAATTAAATAATGCGACGGTGTTGAAAGGATGGTGCAAATTTGGAGTTATACGTTGTTTTTTTGCCGAAAAAGAAACATTTTTGTGAAAAAAACTTTTTTTTTTTTTTTTTTAATGGCGACACCTTAATCACCTAGCGGTATAAAATATACTTCAAGACCGATTATTATACCTACACGATATATATTATAAATTAATTAAAAAATAATAAAGGCATCAGATAGTCAGCTGAGGCGAAATAACAGTACATATAACATAATAATCACTTGTGAAGAATATTACCCAAACTCCATCCTCCTTTCTTAGAAATATTATAAATAAATAAATATTAAATTTTATAAGTAATAATAAAATACAAGAAAGGAATATTACAAATTACAATAAATAAATAGCTTGTAAGAAATATTTTTTCGTAGGCATTATCTTTGGAATATAGAATCCTTTAATAAATATTTTTATTCATCATAACTGGTTGATAATGATAATTTTTGCGTATGGTTCTTTCCCGATAAATTTGTGAGTCAGAATGAGTGTGTACCGCCTTTTTTTATTTTTTTTATTTTGTTATGATTATATTATTGAAGCTTGAACTAATCTAACCAATTTGTTGAGTGAGAAAGTTTATATATTTTATCGTGTACGTAAAAACTCATTCAATCGACTTCGGCTTGAACAACAACCTTATCAAGGCAACGTTCTATTTATTGAGACTTAAGAAGAAGGGAAATGGAAAGAGGGTGTGCGTGGCGCGGCAACCGGACTGAAAGAAGCGATAGGACCCAGCTAGTGAGAATTAGTTAATTAACTTTTACAGCCGCCCCAGCTGGGGATGATTCCATTAGAGCCCCAATTAACGTGCTGTAGGTCTTTGAGGTCCTCCCTGATAACAACCCCTATGGGCTACCAACCACTCCTGTAACCATCCTTCTATTATTGCCGAGGCGAATCACGTTCGCGTCATTCTTCTATGATGTATCCTTCCTATAAGAAGAATGAAGAGAAAAAATATCTCATCGGCTGCTCAACTTTGCTGATTTGCTATCAACAACACACATCATACTGAATTAATCCTAAAGACAATTCTAAAGAAACAAAAATAAAAATAGAGATACTACCAAATCTCTAGATATATAAAATGATAACGGGTTTTGATTTCTGCTAACTCCTTATAATTCTCTGGACGGATTTTGATACGGTTTTTACCATCATTTAGGGCATCGTTTTCTGAAAGTTTATAAGTAAAATCCAATGCAATTTAGCTTTTCTTAAAACGGGATAAATTAACTTTCGTGACCAAGTCATAAAAAATATTTACTGAAATATAAGTTTTAACATTGACGTATATTATACCGTTGGAAAGCGCAACATTTTAGAAAAGTTAATATGCTATAAAATAAGTCGGGCAATTGTTGCAAGCGCATAAACCTATGCACAAATGTTATTTGTAATGTGGATTAGGGAGGTGCGGTATATCGTTATTACGGTGATCGTACAGGTTATATACTTCATACTGTACTCAAGATTAAAAAAAAAAAAAATATGTACCAAATCCTACGTAAGTTGCTATAATAAAGGAAAAGTTGTTATAAACTAATACTGATTATAGTTATTTCTACTTTCAGATCATTTGAAAAACGCTGCAAATTATTACACAATTGTTTATTATTTACAAGTAACAATATTAGGTAATAAATAATTATATAGCTGTTGATAGGATAATTTGATAAAGCTGATTTCAAAACGCAATATCTCAGCTAGTTGTTAACCAATTTCAACAATTCTTACATTTTGTCGAAAATTTAATTTTCTATCATATCAGAAATACCTCACATCAAAAACAAACAAAAATTGGGGTTGCCTATAGAAGACTAAATAAGGAAATTAAGAACCTTGTGGTACACGAAAAAAATGCGTCATGGGAAAGGTGCTGCCGACGTATAGATAGCACACTGGGGTACAACAGTGTCAAGGAATCCTGGGAAATTTTAAAGAAACTGCGGGTCAATAGAAGAGGAAATATTTTTTAACCTATTCGCGAACAAGAATGGAAAATGCATATTGAAGATCTTTTAAGAGAGAACCGCACCCAATTTATGGAGAAAGAGAGAGCTATAAGAACGCCTGATTTTAGGATAAAGGGAGAATTAATTCAAACTCTAAAAAGCTCAAAAAACGAAATGATCAAGCTGGTATTAAGAGGAGATAAGATACCTGACGACCTCCGTACGGGTTATATATCACCCATTTTTAAAAAAGGTGACAGGAAGATATGTCGAAACTACAGGGGCATATGTGTCCAGAGCTCGTTGAGTAGATTAATAGGAAGGCTTCTCTGAGATGAATTAGAAGATGCTTTCTGTACCCCTGAAGAAAAGGCAGGTTTCACCACATCGGGACGATCCTGCAACGACAACATCTTCGTCCTTAGACAACCTATCGAAAAATCCCGAGAAAAGAACCAAGAGCTACATTTAGTCTTTGTAGATCTTGAACAGGCATACGACAGCGTCCCAAGGAGCAAAATGTGGAAAGTATTAAGAGAAGCTGGCATCGATGACTCGTTAATAGGAGCTATAATACACTTATACCGAGATGACATCTACCGAGTGAAGATTGGAAAGCGTCTATCGGAACCTTTCTCGGGGACTAAGGGTCTGAAGCAAGGATGTAGCAAGGCGCCGCCTCTCTTCAAGATTTACCTCCACGTGTCTGTAAGGCAATGGTTTGATCAATGTGGAGATGTAGGACCCTTCATCGACGATGAACAGCTGGTCTCCCACTTCTTTGCGGATGACCAGGTTGTGTTTGCACGGAAGAAGGTGTACCTTAAAATGATGATGTGCTCCTTGTGGGATTGCTATGAGTCCTTGGGACTTAAAATAAACTTCTGAAAGACCCAATACATGGGCGCTGATATTATGGGGTTCTTCGTGTGGACACTGAGACCTGTGCAAAGGTGAATGTTTTTAAATATCTGGGCTCTTACATAGACTTTTATGGATCCTCAGAAATGGACATTCGAAGAAAAGCAGAACAAGCTCGAAAAGCCACCGCATGCGTCACCCGGTTCTGTGGAATAATACGATTCTAAAGGAGAATAAACGAAGAATCTTTCACGCTATCGTTGAACCTATATTAACGTACGCAGCCGAAACATGGAACATGTTATCCCTGCTCAATTCAAAGATTCAAGCAGTGGAGATGGACTTTTGGCGAAGGTGCCTACATGTTAAAAGAATGGACAGACTTTGAAATTATATCGTTCGGGAGAAAATGGATGTCAACATGTCTGTCAACAATAGAATCGGACAACGAAGGCTAAGGTGGTACATCCATGTAAGGCGATGGCCGAATTGAGTACTGGACTGACAAGCGCCGGGAAGAAGGAGGACGGCCCAGAGGTAGGTGGATTAATGGAGTGGAGGAAGAAATGGCGGGCCGAGGTCTTCAGGACAGAGATTGGCTGGTCCGCGACCTCTGGAGCTCAGCCCTGATGTAAATGACAAAAGTTCATTATTAAAAATAGTAAACCAAAAAATGGTAGTTCCACAGTTAATTCGATGGGATTCCCATAAAATCAAAATTAACTTTAATACATTAAAATTGATGTAGAAAAGTTCTTCTGAAATTTAAAACTGTAATAAACCAAATTAAATAGGAACCGTTAAACATAACAAACAAATAAACTAAACAAATTTTTTTATTTTTTTAACATATTATGTTTCTAATTTCTGCCGATGATTAAATATAAGAATAAATAGACGTTATTTGATGAACATAATATTTTCTTGCTAAGTGAACTTTTCGTTACGATGAACTAATAATATTAAAGTAATCAACTTTTAATTGCAGTACGAAACAAGGGCAAGTCAGTCGTAATTATGACTATATTAATTATATATATTTTAATATAATTAAAATTGATCTTGGAAATTTACGAATCCACCCTAGCCTTAATATATATGGTGATGAAAGATTGAATGTAGGATTATAGTATCCGCTATGTTCTGGAACTGACACCTTTCGAGTCCATCATTTTTCACAAATGTTCTACTAGCTAATGGAATGGTCCCACTAAATTCATGCCGAATAATTACAGAATGTTCCTCAAAAAGAGAGAATCGTGCGTATTTCTCAGCGATTTAGATGAAACATTTTAGGTGAATTGGAAATAAAATTGAATTAAGGACCTTAAAACAAGCAATAAAGTGCTCTAGAGGTGTATCAGAAATGCGCAGTTAAGACAAAAGAGTGGACAATTATTAGCTACCTAGTAACTTTACTTTTATAAGTTGGTTATATAGATTACTGGTTTCATTATATTTTCTTTACATCTATATTTCAGAATAGTTTTTTACCGATAAAATTGGATTTAAAAAGGAATTGATATAGAAAATAAAAAGGTAATTTACGATGCAATTTTTGAAAAAATATATTATGTTAAAATAAAGCTTTTGAAGAAAATGGATTAAAAATAAATGAAGAAAACTTTTAATCTTAAAAATCACTTTGACACCCGACCTATCTGACAGATTCAATTTGCAAAACTTTCAACGTCTGTTGCAGTATTATCGTTACCGGTGTAATTTAGATTGATTTTTAAAACAGAGAATTAAAAAGTTTAATACAAAATAATTAAAATATTAAACTGAGATTAAAATATTTTTTTTTTTATTTACTCTAAAAATGACATTCTTGCCTTTTATTAATTACAAAGTATTTTAAAATACTATTATCACCTATTCGTGTGTGAAGCTTTTTAACTTCATAAACAAATAACCGGTTTGCTGTGTACTCATAGTGTACTCATAGTACTCGAAGTTGAGCAGCAGATCTGAATGGGAATTTCTTCTCTAATGCTATATAAATAAATTATTTATCGAATGGAAATCATTAAAAATCTAAAGAACAATATCAATTGACCATATTTCCAAAGAATATACATATTCGAAATAAGGATACCAAGCCCAAAAAGCTTAAATACATATGTTATAAATACAGTATCTTTGCAGGTCAGATTAAGAAGATTATGCTTATATGTCTACATTTTGAGTTATTCATAAAAGTGGGCAGGGCTATCACTCCTTACGCCTATTTTTGTGAGTAGCCACTAGTCGGCTAACGAGTCTCATACACAGTGAAGAGGCTGTGAGTGAATCCCCATTTAATTAAATGCTTTAAATATCATTTAACGCCACTTTATGCTTCTGTAACTAATCGGATGATTTCACATTGGGAGTCATAAATTTTGCCTATCCGTTTAATTAGGATAAAGATCTATAGCGAGGAGCTGACATCGCACAGGCTCAGGACCACTTTTATTCGTCCCCTCCAAAGGACGGAATAATTAAGGAGTTTTTACTCCTGTTAAACAAATTCTATAGCTACTAGGTGACCCCAAAACATTTTTTATTCTCAACTACTTTAATGACCAATTTATCCTAAACCCAGTTGTATTGCTCATCTAGACGGTAACGGGAACCTCCATAAAATACTTGAGACTTACATATGTTTTTGAGATCTTGCGATGAGCAGAATAGTGACTAAGTAGTGACTTTTTAAATAGTGATCATCTTCGATTTATTGTTTTAGATTAATATTTTTCCATTTTGGATACTTGGAACTGAAATTTTATATGGACCCATAAAAGTTTGATCCTAGAGTAAATTTCAGAAGGGAAGCTCCAAACTGTTTGCCGATAGAACGGCATCCGGCCGACCCGGTAAACACCCTAGGTTCCTCCAGATGTTTACCTGCTGACACTTCAGCCTCGTCTCAGGCGTCATATCTTCAGGGAGCCTTGTATGATTGAAATCAATCCTTTGTTGATTTGCTTTAGGATTCTCAGTCAAGACCTAAGGCAAACATTTTCATATTTCCAAATATTTTACTTCCTTAACTTTTAAGATAAATCAGAATTTTTTTTCTTGGTATTTTTGAACTATCCTAGTCCACTTAATCTACTAAACAACTAAAACTTCACTAATGTGAGAATCCTATGCTTCAAAAATCTGCAGAACTTGCAATAAATTTTCAAAAAAAATTAAAGAAAAAACAACAAAAAATTGAGACGTTGATTTCCAAAAAGTAGGTACTATATCTACTTTAGACAATTTTACAGGAAACGCAAAAATCAGTCATTTATTTTTCACTGAACCAATTTACCTGATTCTTTTTTTTTTTTTTTTTTTAATCTAGAGTTTTAATTTAGAGTTGATTTTCTACTGTGTTACCTAACTCATGTTTACAAATTATTCCACTTTGATAGTTATTAAACATATTTCGAAATAATAAACGATTCTGTAATAATTTGCAGTTTTTTTGTTTTTTTTTAACATCCAAACTTATATTTTTTTTAGTATCTTGTTTATTTGACGGTACATCATAACTGGAATTCGTCTATTGTGCTTTTTTATTAGTTCATTTTGATCGTTTAATCTTTCTATTTATAGTTACCTTACTCTTGGGCTCTAAAGTCTACCTTTTAGTTATTGTAATATTTATCTAAAAGGTTCCAGAATAAAAAAGAATTATTATTATTAAGGTTAACTCAAGCTAAGCTTTTTCTGATGCCTCTAGAATTTCAAAATATCAAAAGTTGACTTATAAAAAAATTAAGTATATTTTAAACCACATAATAGAAAAAAATGTAAAAAAAAAATATATATTTTAAATACGAGGGCAAAGTTGTTAATTTTAAGTGCCCATTCCTTTAATAGATGTATTTTCTAATTGAAAGGGAACGTGATCTCGGCCGAATCACCTCATTGCACGACCGTTGGTCTAAAAACAGTACGAATCTCTACATGTACTGAGCCCAAAACTCTTCAAGGGTTGTAGTGGTACAGGTTTTTATTTATTTATTTATTTATTTTTTAATAAAGAAAAGAAAGGAGGAATGGAATGTAACAGTCATATTTTACAATCGAAAATTTTAATGCGTCTTGAACGATATTTGTGAAGAGGGGGAAGATAATTTTAAATTATTCCTGGGAATAAAAATTTCATTAAATGGTAGAATTTCGGAAGCAAACACGGAACAGGAAATAACGATTTCAAAATTGCTATACACTTTTCTGAATAATTTAATATTAACTCACTGTATTATTGCACATGAAATATTTTCTAATGAAATATTTAATGATCGGAATTATAATTCCTGCCCTAGTGCACGAACATAATGACTGTATATAACGCAGAAGAGGCGTTATAAGAGAGCATTATATTCTGTATAATAAGTTACTTGGGGTTGGTTGCCTTGTAAATCATCTTAATGCAGGCCTAGGAGCTTTATTATAGCCTCGTGAACAAGTTGGTTCTTGAAGTAGTTAATCTAAAGAGTTCTCTGTAAAGCATTATTTAAAATAAAAATAATGAGATGTAATGGAGGAATATCAGAATAACATCAACCTTCTGCATATAACTTTTAAAAAAATACTATCACAGGATAGTCACATTTTACCTGATAAATCTTACAATGGGTTCATTGTACCTAGTTTCCATTCGCCTACAATACGCCCTGATGATGACCCACAATGGGGATCGAAACGTTTGCAGAAAAAAAATAGTTGAAACTACTTACTTAATTGTTTCATTCACTGACCGCCATCGGGACTGCTTCCTTTTAATAAAAAATCTAAGCTAAACTTAATGGTTCTCGGACCAAACATAATAATTTAAAATTTAAATGAATTTTAGATTGATTTTGAAAAAAAATAAACTGTAAATTAATGCGGATTGTTTTATTATTTCTGAATTATTATAATATGTAATACGATGTTCCGGAAATTAACTTATATGCATAACAATAACTTAATCAAAGAGCTAAAGAAAGAAAAACTATGAATAGTGTCAATTTAAACTCCAGGAAAATGGCAAATCACCACTGCCAAACACTATATCTCCGCGATTTGAAAACTAATTTTAATCATTTGTTTTTCGTATAGTAGAGAATCTGTTAATATGAAAATAAACATAAAATAATATATTTTATTATAATAGATTTTTTAATAAAAAAACATGTTTCTGTTGAAACTCAATATAATTAATTCATTAATAATTTATTATTATCTTTGTTTGTTTATTTATTTAACGTCACTTTATGGTACTATGGCTAATCGGACGATGCTATAGGGGCAACCCTATATTTTCCTATTCAGGTTTTATCAGAATAGGGATCTTTCTTAGGGGACGAGTACCTGACATCGCACAGGCTCGGAGTCCCGAGGTGGTCCATTTTAACGTCACCTCGGAAGGAAGGCATAACTAAAGATTTTTTACTCCCATTAAAAAATCCTAGGACCACAAGCGGGTTTGAACCCGTGAACTTTGGCATAGGAGGCTGTTACGCCAGCCCCCCAACTACAAGGGATTCCTATTTTTATTTTTAAATTTATTTAAAATATCTTAAATTTATTTTAACAACAGAGGTAAGTGAAAGTCGTGTGTTTTTTTCAACAGATTTTTTTCTGTTGCGCACTACACACTGTTGACCTTCTGTTGAGATCTGTGAACTTGACTTGAACCCCTGTGAATAAGGGGTAAACTAAGATTCCAGAATATCCAATGATTGAGAAATAAATTGTTATAAATTTCCCATTTTGATGAAGTTTAATTACATTTCGGCTATATTAACTAGAAAATAGTATATTTTGTGTGAAGATAGTACTTACTTAAGCGTAATAATATAATAGTTAATGCTTTGATATAAGTTTAAGTGTTTTTTTCTGATATAGAGGGTTTAGCAGTTCTCGTTCATTTCATTAATTGTTTTATAGGTAGCTTAAAATGATCTCATACGCAATAAAATAGTGTTAAATTTTAACAAAATAGATTTTACCATTTAAAAATAAAATAAATCATTGAATTCCATATGTAAGACATTAAAACAATCTCTAATATTACAAACAAATAATAAGGGACAGGATTGCTAAGCGATATTCCTATGCTAAATCAAAATAAACAGCTATATCTAGATATCTTGTAGAGTGGGGAAAAACATCAGTTTTCAAAATTCAATGATTCTATAAATATTACTTTTAATAAACATATGACTTAATTTTTAAATATAATAACCTTATTTCACAGATACGAAAACAACAAAGTTTATTAATATTGTGTGTTTTTTTAATGAACAGTTAAAAGGTGCTTTATATAACAATTAATAGTAAAGAATGTGCAGTAAAGTGTCTTAAGGAAAAAAACATTATTTTTAAAGAAAAGATATGGAAGGTATATAATTCAGATTGTGTTAGATGAAGATGAGATGTGGAAAATTATAAGGTGAGGGACTTGGCTTCAGGATTCCAAAATGTCTTTAGAAACAGTCATCCATTTTATTTATTTATAGAAAAAAGAAATCTATAAAATATTGTCTAGAACATTTAGAAATGGGCAATAAAACCACTTTGGATTGGAACAATCCTTACGAAGAAGTTTGTGTGTAAAAAAAAGGAAAAAAGGAATCGTGTCATAGAAGGTTCTGACAAAATCTTACATAGAATACTGTTTATTAGTTTAAAAATAAAATGTAGGACGCATACTACCCAAAAAGTGGATGTTTAGTGGTTTGTGCAGGGTGAGACATGAATATTTCCTTCAATTGTTAGCAGACAGATCAGAACTAGTGTTATTCCCAAAAATAATTCCTCCAGGAACTATGATTACTTCTGACTGCTGGAAGGGTTACGTGGAACAAGGCAATAAAAATTAAAACACTCATAAAATTGTCAACCATTTGTTAAATTTCGCTGATCCTAAGGCTTTGACTAATAAATAAATAATTAAAATATTATACGGGCTCGGAAAAATGGGACAATAAAAGGAAAATAGGAACAAGAAGTTCACCATTTGTATTCATGTGAAGAACTCAAAAATCATAGGATCTCTTTGATGCAATTTTAAAAGATTTTAGGCTAAAAATAAATGATTTTATTGCAAATAAACACGTGTTTAGAGTTGTTCCAGTGTTGTATGATATCAAAACGCGGGGTCCCGTATAGTACACACAATTCATTCATTTATCCTTAAACAATACACTTTTTTAGAGAGTTTGAAAATATTACACCATATGTGCCTCTTAGTGAATTTTTCATTAATGCTAATTAATCAAGAGTTATAAATAATAAATAAATAAAAAAAATCGATATTTTCGATATTTATCGCTTGAGCGAAATAAGCTAAATCTTGAAATAGACCATACAGAATTTGCGAATACATTCATGTATTCTTAATATCATTCACATTTGTTAATAACAATGACAGCATATGTTGCATTATGAAAATTCATTAGAACTATGTTGATAATTTATTTTCATAGAAAAGTTAATATACTTTGAAAAAAGTAAATGACATAATTAAGTTTATCAGGAATTGCTGAACAGCTCTTCGTTGTTCCAGTCGAGAGGGAAACTAACTTGAAATGATATATATTTTAAATATCTTTCAAATTTTATGTCAAAGGGCTCAGACATCGATGGATTTCAAATAGCCCAAGATTAAATGGGTCATTTTTTGAAATGTAGGTAAGTCATAATGTCTTCTTTTTATTTAAATATATGCTACTAGTATCGATTAGTATAGTGATGAGAGATTTCAGCCGGAATGCACGGTTTAAGGCCCCATAAGTCTAAATAACTAAGTTTTGCTTATAAATTATGTGTGTCTAAAGTTTGTGCTAGGCCTAATTTAAAAAAATGTCGTACGAAACTAAAATTACATACATATCTTAGATATTGACGATGTGTCGTAGATATTGAAGCAAACATTTAACTAAAATCGACCCACCGAAAGGGATTCCTTAAATTTTTACATTTTAATTTGTATGAAAGGTGAAAATAAAAAATAAAAAAATATGAGAAACTTTGAAAATCAACTAATAATTATTTAGATAAATAGATCTATAATATATCTATGTCAAAGTGACTGCTCGAACTACAGACCTATTTGCCTGTCTCCCGTGATCTATAAAGTGTATACCTCTATTCTCGAGAGCCGGTTGAGGCCAATAGTGGAGCCTATTCTGCAGCAAGAACAGAGTGCATTTAGACCCAACAGACAAACTCAGGATCAGATTTTCACCCTGCGGAACGTGATCGAAAAGTCCTGGGACCATGGTCGAAACGTCTATCTGGCGTTCTCAGACTTGAAGGCGGCATTCGATTCGGTACCGAGGAAAGAAATTTGGGAAGCCTTGAGGGCAAAGAATATTCCTCAAAAGTCGCTGAGGGCTATAAAGTCAACATACCAAGAGCCAAAGGGTGTAGTGCGCTTAAATGGGCAAGAATCCAAAGTGTTTAGGATGGAAAAGTGAGTAAAACAGGGCGATTCGCTATGTCCCCTTTTGTTTATTGTATATATAGATGAGATCGCCTCAATTTGCAAAAGACGTACAGCCAGACTGCACATGGGCCAATGGAACCTGTATCCTGTTGTTATACAGTTTCTCTTGTTTGCTGACGATATAGTCTTTATAGCGGAATCCCCAGAGCAGCTTCGTCAGTGACGGAGTGGAATGAGGAACTGAAGAGAAAGGGAATGACTATCAATTCCCGAAAAAGCAAGGTTCTTCAAGTTGGTAGAGCTCAAGAAGATGTACAGATCTCCTGTGGTGGAGAATTGATGGAGGTGGTGACAGATTTCACGTATCTAGGCACAGTGATCAGTAGATCTGGGAAATTGGATTCTGAAATCTCAAGTAGAATTTCCAAAGCTAATTCCGTCTATTACCATATCTGCAACACGGTTATCGGAAAAAGAGAAGTAGCACGGAACGTGCAGTTACACCTGTTCAAGTCCATCTTTCTACCAGTGCTTATCTATGGAGCAGAGAGCTGGATTATGAATGAAAGGCTACAAAGTCGCATCACTGCCTCGGAAATGAAGTTTCTAAGAAGAATTGTGGGGAAGACACGGAGAGACTGTGTCCGGAATGAAAGGGTCAGGGAAGAGCTTAATGTATGCTCTGTTCTGGAAGTCCTAGACAAGAGGCAATTGGGATGGTACGTCTGCCGAATGGACCACCACCGGAACCCAATTAAAACAATGGAGGTAAGGCCCTTAGGACGAAGACCTAGAGGACGCCCAAGTACCTCCTATATCATCCACATGGAGCGAATAGGGATGCGTAGAGGTAAAACTCTGGGCGAGATTAGAAACCTTGCTAGGAACAGAGACAGTTGGTACCAATGGCTGGGAGCTCGCCCACGCTGAAAGGCAAATGGGTTGAAGAGAAAGAAGAAGAAGATCTATAATATATAGTTATAATATAAATCTATAATATATGATTAGAGCACCATATGTTTTGATATTAGCTATTATAATTTTCTTTTGATGATGTATAGTTGATTGTAGAAACTATTATAGGTGGAATAATCAGGAATCAGTCATTTTTTTGAAAATTTTAAATTTTGCCAACGTTTCGACTCAAGCTTGTGAGCCATCATCAGGATATTACTGAGCCATGTCCAAGCATGAACTCAGTTTGGACCCTGATGATGGCTCACAAGCTTAAGCCGAAATGTTGGCAAAATTAAAAATTTGAAAAAAAAATGACTGATTCCTGGTTATTCCACCTATAATTATTATAATTTTCGAGAATGAAAACTTTACAGGAAAAATGTCTATTCAATACTTCAATGTTTTATTGTTTTTGAAAATATCAGGGAAGTGCAAAGGGATCTTAAAACATCTCAAATCTGAGTTTTCAACAGTTTAAATCTATAAACCTAAATAAATATACGAAAATTTTTTTGTATTCTCTGCAAAAGCAAAATTCCTTGCAATCCAACAGCTTTCGAAAAATCTTAAATACATTTTATTTTGTTACAAAAGGACACTTTTGTGTGTTACTGCATCACTTTTGTTGCTAATTTCGCACGAAATAGATATACCACTATTAGCACCAAATTATCAGTAAGAATCTTTGTATGTAAATAATTTAAGAACCTTTACCTTACCTGCATAGGTACATGTTTTATTTATATTTTATCTCTCATTTTAAAATAAATAGTAATTATGCTATTTATAATTTAAAATTAATCCTAGAACACGATCAAGACATTCATTTCTATATCAAATGAAAACTAATATTACTAGATAATAGATTATTTCATAAAAGTATTTTTTTGAAGGATAATGGCACCAGATTTAAAGTTATTATACTTACAATTGACACCAAGCATGTAAATTTTAACCTTTATTAATTTTATTTTTTTATAATTTTACTTTTTTAGTGGATTAGTCTATTTTATCTGGTTTGCCTTTTTCACGAAAAGTGAAAAAGATATCGATAGGCTGATGAAAGATAAGAAACTATTAGACGAAAAGATAAAAAATATTACTGATGTCCTTGCGTCAATTAAAGATGGTTTTCATAGCAGGCTAGGATCTACAGAACGCGCATCACTAATAGAGACACCATTGCAAACCGAACGATCGCCGACAATAGGTATCGAATTTAAGTTTTTGTTTTGTTTTTTTAAGGTAAAAATTGAAAAGGTATATAAATAAAAAAGACAAAAGAAATGCATAAATTAATTTTAAGCGAAAATGTAATTGTTTGATGTACATTATTTATTTTATTTATTATTGATATTTACAACTCCACTACACAATAAAACTAGTCATAGTTGCATTACTAGCAGAATAAGCACGTGAAATCTGCCCCAAGTGTATCAGATCCAAATTTATACTATTGATACACACCAATGAGAAATCACCTGTTTCAAGTTTTTATCCTCTTAATCCTCATGGGAAGGAAGTTATACAGGGGAAAAAAATTATTTTATTCTGAACAGCTCAACCGATTTTCACGAAAAAAAATATAGTGAGTCAAAATTTTAGTTGTTGATTTTTTCAACAAAAAAAATCTTAGGTTATACTAGATCGGTACACCTCCAATATTTTGCTACTTAACTTCATTAGAGGGTCCTCCGTAATATTTATTTTTTGCAATTTTATCGCATAGTAAGTGTAAGTACCCCATGGGGAAAATAAAAAAAAACATTTTTTTCTCTTTAACGGATCAAATGACCCACGAAAAAAATGTATGTAAATGGTTTTCTAAAATATATTTTAAACATTTTTTATTTTTACAAAAACGTAAGTCGGAATTTGTTTTAATGCTTTTTTTTTTGTTTTTTTGTTTTTTATTTATTTATAGTAATTTACAACTGTACTAAAGAATACAATAAGTAAATATGTAGAATGAATATAAAAAGTCTTGAAAATGTCTTGAGAAAGAACCACCCAGTGGTAGCACTTCACTAACTATTTTAATACAGTAGGTCCCGAGGCCACCTTCTTTTCAGTCGCCTTGGAGGGTTATCAGGGATATCTGAGGAAGATAAATTACGGACAAGTGGGTTTGTATGGGCAGGGAGTTTAGAATGGAAAGAGGAGTATCTATCACGGGCTATGTCTGCAACAAATGGGATGTTTAGGTCATTATGGAGGATTTGATTTGTGACAAAATAAGGAGCATTCAGGATTTTGCGAAGGATTTTGGACTGTAAGGACTGGATGCGGGAGGAATTAGATGGTTTCGTAGAGCCCCAAAGCTCGATTCCATATGTCCAAATAGGTCTGATAATTGTGATGTAGATGAGTCTTTTGTAATGTGCTGGAAGTTTTGAACGTTTGTCTAGTAAGTGTTGTAGTAATCGATATCTTCGAGCAGTTTCTTGTCGTTTTAGTCTTGTGTGAGGATTCCAAGTAAGGCGCTTGTCAAGATGGAGACCTAGGTATCGGATTTGTTCTACAGAAGTAAGGGTAATGTTATTAAAGGATACTGGGGGGCAGGAAGTCATTGGTTTACGACGAAGGGTAAAGGTGATTTGGTGGGATTTATTTTAATCCTCCAATTTTGACACCATTCTTCAATGGCTTTGATGTGGGACTGAAGGGTTTGGGATGCAGTAGTTGGATCATTATGGACTGATAAAACACACGTGTCATCAGCATAAGTATTGAGGACAGTGCGAGGATGGAGTGGAATGTCAGCTGTATAAAGGGAGTAGAGGATAGGACCTAAGATACTACCTTGAGGCACTCCAGCAGATAGGGAAAATGTGGATGAGTAGGAAAAGTTGTGGTTTACCTTAAAGGTTCTGCCAGTAAGGTAGGAACGCATTAATAGGAAATATGTAGGGGTGAGGAATTGACGGAGTTTGTAAAGCAGTCCCTGGTGCCAGACTCGATCAAATGCTTGTTCTACATCAAGAAAGGCTCCAGTGCAGTACATTCCGCGCTCCAATGTGGAGGACACTACATCCACCACGCGGTGACATTGTTGTATTGTAGAATGAGATGTTCGAAATCCAAACTGGTGGTCAGGGATAACATGATTCATTTCTAGAATAGGATGAAGACGTTTTAGAAGGAGTTTTTCTAGGATTTTGCCCATGATGGGCAAAAGGGAGATAGGACGATAGGATGACGGGTGTTCAGGAGGCTTATTGGGTTTTTGTATCATTTTTACTATTGAAAGTTTCCAAGCAGTAGGAACATACGTGGATCTGAGAATGGCATTGTATATATAGGTAAGGAAAACGACGGCTTTTCGAGGAAGTTGTTTTAGGATGTGAGGTGTGATAAGATCATGGCCAGGAGTTTTTTTGGAAGGTAATTTTTTAATTATGTTTATTACTTCAGAAGGATGAAAGGCTTTAGGAGGAAGGGACATTTGGAGTGGGATAGCTAGTTCTGCCTCAACATGTTCAATGTGGGTTGGATTTAGGATATCTGGATGAGGGTTAAAAATATTGAAGAGGTGTTTACCAAATATTTGTGACTTTTCTTGATCTGATCGTGACCAGTTATTGGATTCATTGAGGAGCGGGTGATTAAATGATTTAAATTTAAGGAGTTTTTTGGTTGCTATCCATAAGGATTTATCAGAGGTGTTTAGGTTTTCTGTAAAGTTCTGTAAAGTTTGTACTTTAAATTTTCTTATTTCTTTTTTTAATTTGTTAGTAAGTTGCGTGTAACGAGCTTTGTCAGATGGGTACCTAGTTTTATGCCACTTAGTCCTTGCTTGTCGTTTTTCTTTAAGAAGCATTCGGATATGTCGTGGCAAGTTATTGTTAAGGTCTTGAGGGTTTTTGTTAGTAGGGTGTGATGTGTTGTTTTTGATAACTGTCTCAATTGTTTTTGTGAGTTGTTCAATGGTTTGGTTTTTAATGGAATTGTCAAGTCAAGGTTGCTTTCCATGTCAAGTCGAAAATTGTCCCAGTTAACATGTCCAGTAATCAGTGAAGGAAAAGAAGGTTTCGGAACAGGATTGGAATGCATGAGAAGCAGAACTGGACTATGGTCTGAGGAAAGGTCATCTAAGGTTCTTATCTCGGTTTGGACTGTAGGTATTTGGGATGTAACGAATATATCAAGTATATCAGGGCGTTTTTTAAGCGATGTTGGCCAATAAATAGGGTCTGAGGGTGAAAGGACGGAATAGCTATTGGAGTGAGTGATCTGGGAAAGAATCCTGCCACGAGTATTGGACGTTCGACATCCCCACCGTTGGTCTTTGGCGTTGTAGTCTCCACCAGCAATGAAGCGCGGGCCAAAGGATCTGAATAAGGTATCAAGGTGATTATAGGATAAGGAATTACCAGGAGGGCAGTATACAGCTGAGATCGTTGTGGTAAAGGGGTGGCAGGATAAGGTGATAGAGGTTGACTGAATGGTGTCTGTTGGAGTGGAGGGAATCAGAGAGTGGGGTAAGGATTTGTGAATAAGGATACATGAGCCTGCATGGGATGTGTTATCTGGATGATTTGATCTGTAAGTAATGTAGTCCCGTATGTAAAAGTGAGAATGAGTTGTGAAATGAGTCTCAGTAATCAGAGCAATGTCAATGTGATTGTAGTGAAGAAAGATGTCTAGTTCGTTTTTGTGATTATTCAGACCATTGGAATTCCATAGGAGAATAGCTAGGGTCTGCTTTTTCATCTTGAAAGATTAATAGGAAGCTGTGATAGGAGATTTGTAAGGAGATTGATGAGTGGTTTGATGGTGTTTTGGAGGTCTAGAAGAAAGGATGAAAGAATAGATGTTATATCAGTTGGAGGTTGATAGGGATAGGCAGGAGTATCTAGGGATAAAGGATTTATTCCTCTCGGAGTGGGTAGGATTTTTCTCTGAGGGAGTTGATGAGGTTCAGCATGAGCTTCTAATGAGAAATGGTCTTGAACTGTGGGCATTAAAGAAGGTGGATGTTGGGGATTGGTCTGTGGAGAGATTAGTGGCGGTAATTTTACCCTTAGAGAAGCAGGTTTTGGGTCATTAATTGGTATTTTCGTCTGAGGATGGGAATTTTGAGGTTTAGGTTGAGTTCTCTGAGGCTGTGATTTTAAGGTCTGTGGCTGGTAATAGGGGATCTGGGGTTGAGGATGGGATGTTTGAGGATGTGATGTGGAGGTTTGAGGCGACTGAGGTCGGGGCAGAGGTATGTTGGCTATTGCAGAATAGGTGGATGTGTTGGAACTTGATGGCGGTTGATAAACGCTGGCTCCTGGAGTTCGACTGATCATCGGGGTAGTCTTTTTCGAAGGGCCGGGTGCTTCATTATTAGTTCTTGAACTCTCCAGTGGGGTTCTAGAGGCTATATTTAGGTTTTTTTGTCTCATCCAATTTTTGTATACTATGCAGCCTTTGTAACTAGCAGGATGAGCTTCACTGCACAGTGCACATTTCGCTGTGGTGTCCCGAGGCTTTAAACAGGTGCTAGAAGCATGTGGGCCGGCGCATTTGACACATCTGGCTGGATGATGACAGTATCCCTTCGTATGCCCAAGATTTTGACAGTTTGCACACTGTACTATCTCATCTTTCTGTCTTGGCTCTTCGAATTTAATACAAGAATAAACAAGCCTGTTAACTTTAAATATTTCGGGGTTGATGGATGCAGGCTCGAGATCTACAAAGAATAAGGGTAATGGAAATTTTTCTGTGGGATGGACAATACAAGAGACGTGTCGCACACTGAATCCTAGTTCTTTTAAGTCCTTTTTGATGGCCTCTATGGGGGTGGTGTAGTGAAGACCCCTTAAAACTACTCGGTATGGCTTCTCTTCTTTCAGCTAGTAGCAATGAAATTCGTATTGTTTCTCTTTCAAATGATTGACAAGTTTTTTATAATTATCTTTAGTTGTTGTGTTAATTTTCACGTCTTTTAGTCTTGCGAAGCATTTGAAATTAGTCTGTCCAATAAGAGCAGATATTTCTTGGCCAAACTTATAAAAATTTTGAATGTTGTTAACATACACTGGTGGTGGCTCAGGTTCATTGAATTCATGGGGTGTGGAGGATGTTGTCGACGAGTTATTGATGGCTGCAACGTTGTTGCTGGAGGGTACAGATGTTGAGGCAGTTTCGGCTTGTTGAGTGTTGGCTGAAGTTGTACTTCGGTTTTCTGGAGTGCAGTTTTGTTTAGCCTTCGCTTTCTTATTTTTTTTCTTATTGGGCGAGTTACTCCCAGAATTTGGCAGAACGTATCTGTGGCGTTTTTGTCGCGTCCTTCTTTTCAGGTACCGCGAATCAGTCTCACTAATTTCACTAAAGGGAGTCTCATTGTCTGTGTCCATCACTGAATTCACATCAGACATAATGTTTATATATTGCAAAACATATAAAAAATTCCTACTAAATTATTAATGATAATAAATATAATAATAATAATGAAAATATATCTAAAAAAAAAAAAAAAAAAAAAAAAAAAAAAAAAAAAAAAAAACCTATAAATATTAGTAATAAAAATTAAATAACCCTTTAAAAATTAAATTATATACATAACTATATACAAATAATAAAAAAAACATTTTAAAGAAATTTTTAAAAAATATTCAACGAAAAAAAAAGATTTCTTAGTTAGTCCGGGATACGAACTCAGGACGGTGGCAGGCTGATTCCCAGTGCCGTGACCGTGGACTTGAAGCGCTGGCTGATAAGAGATCGTAGGGATTAACTGCCACGTCAGTTAGAACAAATGACACAGCTCAGTGAGCTGGCTATTAAAATAAAACCACTCACCTCAAAGTCTATAGGCGTAACGTGAAAATGTTCAAATGAGGAAACCTTTTGCAAAGGCTGACTGCTGATTAACTCAATAATCGTCTGTTACACAGTGAGAAAGACAGAGCGACATGAACAATGAACTTGACAATCGGCCATGACACTCGAGGTTTTAATGTTTAAAAGAATATCTTAGGTTATGCTGGATCGGCAAACCTTCAATATTTTGCTATTTTATTTCATTGGAGGGTCCTCCGAAATATATATATTTTATCGCGTAGGAGGTATAGGTATCCCATGGGGGAAAAAAAAGAAAAACAATTTTTCTTCTGAACGGATCAAATTATGTTCGCAAAAAAATGTATGTAAATATATTATATTGTTGGGCTCGGTGAGGAGCGGATTCCGAGAAATTTGGTATTCGCTGATCCGAATGGTAGGCGTCCGAAAGGTAGGCCGAAGCGTCGATGGGAGTATTGCGTTAAGGCTGAACTCGGGGGCTTGGGCTTGAACGGTGAATATTGAACGAGTCTGTGTAGTCGGAATTTGGAGGTGTCGGCATCGAACCTTACCGAAGTAAGCCTATTATTATCATTATGCTGGATCGGTATACTGTAATGTATTAAGGATACTGAGGGGAGTTAGGATTGTATAATTATGGTATTAATTAAATAAATATTGATTAGCCTATGTCGGCAAAAGTACAAAGGGCGTATACTTGCCCCCTTGGATTCTCTAATAGGCCCCCCGGTTTCCCCATGGGTCTGGAATACCAGAGACCCCTGGTAGTTTCCTACAGCGGCAGCCTAAAAGAATATTAAGGGTGGTCAAAAGATAAAAATAAGATCACAAGGGCTGTACCGCCAACCGGGGTACTTCCCATGTCAGCCCACCCGAGGTGACAAGAAGGAGAGAGAAGAACCGAAGAGTCAGTCAAGTTTTATCCTCAGGAAGAGTGAGACGGGTTCCATCTACAAGAAGAGGAGGTGGCCGTCGGGGTTCTAAGAGCAGCTGGAGGATGATGCCAAGAAAGGGGACCTAAGACTGATTTCACCTTCGCCAGCCGGTTAAGTGTTTCAAAGGTATATTGTTATTTGTAATATTGTATGGCAAAGGTAGTAGAGAAAATGTCCCTCAGTATTCTCAATCAGAGTTTTAGGCAATATCTGAATATAATGATATGTGTAAATTAAAAATTATAGTAACGTATTAATTGAATCTTGTTTACTTTAATCTTACCCTGCATGCAACCTATTGGATTGGTTAACACGATACCTTTGGAAAGGAGATCCATGGTATCATTAAATATAGTTTATATATTAACTAAATATTGTAAGTAAGCTAGTTTTTGAAGCTACCGCAGCCTTAGAAAAGCAGCAGGTCAAAAACATAGCATTTAAATTTTTCAATTTTTTTTTTTTACAAATACAAAGTCAAAATTTGTTTTAATTAAAAAAAAAAAAAAATTAGTTGACGTTGTATTAGTACACCTAAAATTGTTTGCTACTTTATTTCATAAGAGGGTCATCCGTAATATATATATATTTTTTCTTTTTCTTTTTTTTTTTTTTTAAATTTATCCCAAATTTACCTACCTAATGGTGAAAAATTAAAAAAAAAAGCTTTTTGTCAACTCTCTCACCAGCCATACTGTGTACTGTGAGTATTCTGATACTGGTCACGCCTGAAAAGTAAGGATAGATCAGTAGGATCGTGATAATTTTTATTCTGGGATTGGGTCCCCTAAGAATAACAGAATTGTACAGTTGAGGTATACATGTCTGGCCAGCAGACAGAAGCAACATAATTAATTAATTATACACACACGAAAAAATATATATACAATGATAAAATTAAATGAAATAAAAACAATTCTTAGAAAATATTGTGTTGAACAGAATTAAAAAATAAATTAATAGATAACTTTTAAATATAGACAATAAACAAATATCTTCTTTCAAAGTGTGGGATATAAATATCACCGTTTTTAAGCGTCTTTTTTGGATAGTAAAAGGTGTTGGAAAACTTGGGATTTGAATGAGGAAAGAGAAGCAGCATGGCGGATATGAGTAGGTAGAGAATTCCAGAAAGTAGAAGAGCGGACAAGGAAGGGACGATCAAACGTTTTAGTCCTATGGGTAGGAAAGTAAAGATCGGAATCGCAGGTTCTTGTTTCAAGTGAGTGGACTGAAGATTTAAATTTTAGGAGACTGTGAATGTATGGAGGATGTTGGGAGTTAATGATTTGTTGAATTACTAAGGCATTATGTAAATACTATTATTATACCATTAGGATAAAATTGTAAAACTAGTTAAAAAGTTAATCCAAAAAGCTATGATGTCAGAATTGCCTGGAATGTTAAAGAAAAAAATCACTATCTTCATATCTCTTCCATTTTGAACCGTATCCTGGTTACAATAAATGTCAATTGTTAAGAATCCTTTCAACGAGAATGGCGACTTTAACTTAGAATGAAAAAAATAAAAATTAAAACAGTCCTTAAAATATGAAAATCGGGCATATCCTTTGAAATAGTAAATTAGTCCTTACGCCCGAAAAGGACTAATTTGCTATTTCAAAGGATATGCCCGATTTTCATATTTTAAGGACTGTTTTAATTTTTTTTTTTATTCTAAGTTAAAGTCGCCATTATCGTTAAAAGGATTCATAACAATTGACATTTATTGTAACCAGGAAACGGTTCAAAATGGAAGAGAACCTCCATTTTTGACTCGATTCTCCTTTTAAAAGGATACGAATCGAAATAAATCACTGGTATTTAGGATTACCACAATAAAAAGGACACTTTTAATACAGCAACCAAGGATGGCCTTATCCCAATTCTCTATGAAAAGAAAAATCTGTAGTTTCACTACTTATAATTATTCTTAATAACTCGAATACCACTGTTCTTCTTCTTCTTTTTCTTCCAGAGCTTGAAGTTTAGACGTGATTGATAAATTATAGTTTTACTTGTAAGAATTATGATAATTGATAATGTAATTATTATTGTATAGATATAATTTATTTAGTTTTTTCCCGAAAAAAATAGAATTATTAAAAAATATTAGGAGTTTCACAATCTTATAACTTGATATAAATCGATTCTTAAGATTCTTATACATTTTGTTTTCATTTTGAAGCTGAAAAAATATATTTCATCCCTTTGGGTAAAGTACAACTTCGCAAATTCATCATAGACATGACGGTTGATATGAACTACTTAAAAAATACTATGACTAACCAAAGTCATTCTGTTGGGAATCTGAAAGCAACAGCGGATGTGAACGCAAAACTATTTGAAGATGAAATTTCTGATCGGACGTTATCCAAGTGAGTTGTTCTTTAAATACTTTTAAGTGTATTTCTGTTTTAATTGTAAATTTTTATATTAGTGAAACACCTCCGTTTTCCAATAAAATCTTCCGAATTGATTAGAAAGAAAGTTTTTAAACTTGGAATTGAAAAAGTTAAGATTAATCGAGCTGGCCAACAACTAGGATTCCGAATCGACAAAACTGTTTTAAAGTAAATACTTCTAGTAAGAAAGCATTGGACAGCACCATTAATTAATTTTTTGAAAACAAAAAACCATAAAAAAATTAACTTTTCCTATAGAAATTTAGGATTGAATATTTCAGAAAGCTTGAAAAGGTTATCAAGATGGAAATGTTGTAGAATGGTGGATCTGGTATTATAGTATAGTGCATTCTATATCATTTAAGAATTTAAGCTAATTAATTCTAAGAGAAATATTTTGTTCTTAGCATCTTCGAATAGCGTATGAAAATACATTTCATTTCATTGTTAAGTTATTCTCTATTTTTACTTCCACTTACGTACATATGAAGGGATCACTTGTAGCTGGGTGGCTAGCATAACGGCCTGCTATGCCAAAGGTCACGGGTTCAAACCCGCAGGTGGTTATGCCGTCCTTCGGAGGGGACGATTAAAGGTGGTCCCGAGCCTGTGCGATGTCAGGTACTCGTTAAAGATCGATATCCTAATAAAACCTGGATAGGTGAAAATTTAGGACTACCACCGTAGCATCGTCCGATTAGCCATAGGAGAATAAAGTGGCGTTAAATTAATAAACAATAAACGTATATATGAAATATATAGTAAGGGAAAGTATTGCGAGCATGAAAATTTTCGAATTCCAGTTTTCAACGGAAATACACGAGTCCCTTGAGTCCAAATGACCTAGTCCTGCAAAAAAGTCTTTGTGTCGATATGTGGTAACTCTAGTGCTAAATTGGAAAATCCTATGAAACTGAAATTTTATATTTAAGACTATAAAATGAGACGAAATGTCACAGAAACGTTTTCATAAAAATCAACAACCAGAAGTGATACTTTATACCTTGCATTTTTCACCTTTTTAAAACTTTCTCAAAAAACGGCTCTAACGATTTTGATTAAACTCGCCATATGTATGTAAAATTTAATGGGTTTTAATATAATGGAGTTTTCATTATGATTGAAATAGTCTAACTGGGCTTAAATGCCGTTATTTTAAATTTTCTCTTATTAAAGTGCCTTTAATTTTGCAGAATTAAAAAAAAAATTGGAACATAATTTTATTAGCATTGATAAATAACAGGTAAATATGCAAATTGAGCGTATTTGATAAACAAATAAAGAAGATAAGTGCAAAAATATTTTTTTAAATGCAATTTTTGTGTTTTTAAACACAAGAATAGTAATACAGATGTATAATATACCGTTGGATAGCTAAAGATTTTAGAAAAATACTATCTAATACAAGGAATGCTAAAGGTTAATGGAGAGTGATGAAAAGCTGATAAAACTAACTGATTGTTGTAGCTAAAAATATAATAAATTATTTAATAAAAAACATCTTTTTATTGAAATTCAAAATAATCAATTCTTTGACAATTTAAAGATACAATTAAATGTATTTAA
The DNA here is from genome assembly GCA_023052935.1 of Piezodorus guildinii. Classification (NCBI taxonomy): domain Eukaryota; kingdom Metazoa; phylum Arthropoda; class Insecta; order Hemiptera; family Pentatomidae; genus Piezodorus; species Piezodorus guildinii. The sequence continues at coordinate 46,153,190 of CM041298.1, forward strand.
AAATTCTTAAATTGATTTTAATAACGGAGGTAAGTGAAAGTCGTGTGTTGCGCGCACCAGATTTTTTATAGCAATTAATTGCCTTTTAGCAGCATTTATACTCTAATATAGTTATTTGGAAATAATAAATCATTTTTAAATAATTTGCAGCGTTTTTTTTAAATTTAATTTTTTGTTTTTGGCATTTTATAAATACATACAGTAGAACATAATATAGATAAATAAATTGTTTATGAGAACTTATTGTGTAAGTGGTTGAAGATTGAAGTTATGCATGGTCATACCGCTTTGCCGATGATAAGAGTCAATAATAATAAACAAATGGTAATCATATATGAAGTATTCAAAAAGAATTATTTTTTTAAAGGAGACAAAGATCAAATTCAGTAATCTGCTGTTAGAACGTAACTTTGATCTGATTTCTGCCAACTTTTTTTTCTATTATTATTTGTGTATGTTACATTACCTTTTTTTAAAAAAAATAATACCTAAAAGTAACGTAATGATATGCTATTTACAAGAATGATGAGGAGAAAAGGTGCACAACAGGTGAGTATATAGATAATATAATCTACAATAAAAGGAAACAACTGTAACCTTTTTGACAAAACTAGTAAAAATATTAGCAATAATCAAGATAAAATTTCAGTGGGCCTCTTCAGTAGCTTGGCATAAAAATAAAATATTCATTAATGAAACAGTAGAGTGCTCTGGGGTCTGTCTCAATTCTAACCTCGTTTGCCTAATTTTCGGAAGTGGCCTTCTTACTTAAGTCCAACCACTTAAACGTTCGCTTATTACACTTAGTTCCAGCAAAATGTAATACTGTAAGGAATCCACGCCAACTTAGACCGATATTACTATGCTAGAAGAAAATATTATAGAAACAAAATGTGTTTACACACACACACACACACACATATATATACATATTTTTTCTATTCTCTCTCTCTCTCTCTCTCTCTCTCTCTCTCTCTATATATATATATATATATATATATATATATATATATATATATACGTGAAGACACGGAAACCATACAACTAAATACAAGTGTGTTAATAAAAACCGGTAAAGAAATAGGACTCGAATTAAATACCGATAAGACGAAATATATGATTAGTAGCAGAGACGATATCGATCTTGGGAGAAATTCAATTATAACTTAAAAAATGAAATCCAGGAAGAAATAAAGTCCCGGTTAAAGGTGGGAAATGCGTGTTATTATTTAGTTGCTAAGTTACTTAGTTCGCGGCTTCTATCTAAAAATTTAAAGATTAGAATTTATAAAACTATTATTCTTCCAACGGTTCTTTACGGATGTGAAACGTGGCCGCTTACTTTGAGGGATGAACAACGCCTTAATGTTTTCGAAATAAGGTATTGCGTGAAATAATTGGTCCGAGGAGAGATGAGGCCACTGGGGAGTTTAGAAGGTTGCACAACGCGGAATTGCGGAACTTGTATGCTGTGAATATAATTGAGCTGATTGCATCGCGGAGACTGAAATGGGCGAGTAAAGTTGTTGGGCTCGATGACGAGCGGATTCCGAGAAAGTTGGTATTTGGTGATCCGACTGGTAGGCGTCCGAAAGGTAGGCCGAAGCGGAGATGGGAGGATTGCGTTAAGGCTGATCTTTGGGAGCTTAGTGTAATTTGGGAGAACTGACTTCGAATTCAGGGATATATTGTGGTTTTTTTTAATGATCTCTTTCTACATATAATAACGGGATTTTGGTTTTAGCTAACTCCTTCAAAATCACAAGATATATTTTGATACGGTTTTCACCAACATTCAGGGCATTGTTTTCTCAAGGTTTATAAGTAAAATCCATTGTAATTTACCTTTTCTTTAAACGAGAAAAATAAATTTTCTGTGACCAAGTCATAAAAAAATTATTCCTGAAATATAAGTAGTAACATAGTAACATGATATACCGCTGGAAAACGCAAGATTTCAGAAAAATTTGTTTGCAATAAAACAATTCGGGAAATTTAATAGAAAAATGTTATAAGCGCATAAACTTATGAAAAAAATGTAATTTGTAATGTTGTGGATTAGGGAGGTATGGTAATTCATGGTATATACTTCTATACAGTAGTATTTTAGAAAAAATATATTATGTACCAAATCGTATGTAAATTGTTAAAAGAAAGGAAAAGTTATAAACTAATACTGTTTTTAATGTTTGAAATAGATAATAACCATGGAAATATTACTGTCGAACAGAAGGAAAAAAACATTTTAAGTCGGTATAATAGCCAGATATATGATCACGTCTTAGGGATTCGAAAATAAATCTTATAGAGCAGTACATAGAACGTTTCAATTTTATTTTAAGTTTATCAATTAGTCCACCGTACACCAGGCAACCTTAGTCAAAGTTGGGGAAGATAACAGAGGAAACAAGTAGCTGACGTGTTTTTTAAGGTAAGGATTCACGGAGGCTATAGTGCTGTTTAAGTATGAAAATAGATTTTCGGAATATTTCAGATATGTGATTATTCCAGGATAGGTTTTGGTTAAAGTTAAATCCAAGGTTTTTAAACTTTTTAACGTATAAACTCATTTCTCAAGACCTTAATATTCCGTATGTCGCTGATTTTAATTATTTTCATGAAAAAACTCCATTCCTACGCTAACCTACTAGTATATATCCTTACTTGCTTCTCAATTCCTGACAATCATCTGAAGCGTTTAAAAAAAAAAAGATGGCCTCAACATCTCATTTAGAATACATTTTTGAAGGCTGCTAATAGGCAGTTTTACATGTATATAAGACATGCTTTTATACTTTTCTCAAACTTGCTTGATGAATTCAATAATACAGTTGTTAATTTCAATACATATTATGTAATCACACAAAAGCCATGGAACTCACTTGAAGGACTCGAATACATGTAAATAAATTTCAGCGGTTGATAACAAGGTACTTGGAGGAATACGCTCCACGTACAAGCGAGATCAATACAAAAGCTGCTTGATTAAATATTGCCTCCAAGTTTGGCGTGGGGGTGAGGAGGGGGAGGAATCAACATGACAATCCTCTGCTGTGAGCGACAGGTCGCATACATGATGTAATACCCGAACTCATATGCTCCTAAGGAAGGTTCTCTGATTACTCACATCCGCTCCCGAATCTTATTTTGATTGCTAATGAACTACATATGGGGAATGATCCGCTATATTTTTGTTGATGTTGAGATATTGAAAAGAATAACCAAGCTATGATTACTCTCTATTATATATATATATATAATATATATATATATATATATATTATATATATATATATATAATATATATATTCTGTCAAACGTTAACCTTTATTGTACATAATAATCGACATTCTATTATAGTTGCATCCTTCAGTTGTCATTAATAATAATAATAATATAAAAGAAATTAGAAAGAAAATTTGTGCTTGTGATATGTTTTTGACCGGCTGCTTTTCTAAGACAGCGGTACCTTCAAAACCTAGCTTACTTGATATATTTACTCCATATATAAACTATATTTAATGATACCATTGGATCTCCTTTCCAAAGGTATCGTGTTTACCAATCCAATAGGTGGCATGCAGAGTAAGATAAAATTAGACATGTTTTACTAACTGGCATTTTAAAACAACTTAACACATAAACAATATAATTAAACTATGCCTGAGGGACATTATAGTTACACTTGCCATACAATATTACAATTAACGCAAATACCTTTAAAACACTTTGTCGGCTGGCGAAGGTGGAATCATCTTAGGCGCCCATTCTCTGCTTCATCCTCCATCTTCTCTCTCTCTCTGATCCCTAGACGGACCTCTCTTCTTCTAGATGGAACCCGACTCACATCTTCTTGAAGATGGAATAAGACTGCCTCTTCTTCAGGATAGAACTTGACTACTCTTAGCTGGAATGAGACTCACCTCTTCTTGAGGATAGAACTTGACTCCCCTTTTCGAATCTTCTCCTCATCGTCGTCACCTCGGGTAGGGCTGATCCGGGAAGTGCCCCATGCCGGGGGTCCTTTGTCCTAGTGTCTAGGAAGTTTCCTGAGGTACATATTGCTGGGGGAGCCCCATGGAGGTAAACGCCTTTTGATGTTTTGCCGACAAAGTTTCGTTATCTTTCATTGTTTAATATTAAAATTATTTAATAATGAACTCCCCTCAGTTTCCTCAATACATTACACTTGGTATGTGTGCCTTAAATGTCTAGTCATGCTATAGGAGCCTAGACTAAACCTCAGGAGAAACAAAAAAAATCATTGGAAGGAATTAGTCCGGGTGGCGGTCATTAAATGAAACAACTAAATAGTTTCAACTATTTTATTGTTTGCCAACGTTTCAACCCCCTTTGTGGGTCATCATCAGGGCGCATGGTGGGAGAATGGAAACTGTTTCCAAACAATAAAATAGTTGAAACTATTTAGTTGTTTCATTTAATGACCGCCACCCGGACTAATTCCTTCCAGTAATTCTCAACGGTCAACTAATTACATCCACAAAAAAAATCATGTGACCCACGGTCTGATTATCAACGGTTAGGAATGAAAATCAAATTGTAAGATTTTTGCTGTTATCTATGGTTTTCAGTAGTCATTACTATATGAGTGATGATTCATGATTTATATACATCTTAAAATTTTTAATGGACAACCAAGGATTTATATTCGACGAAAGTATGCTTTGGGACAGATATATTTATAACAATTTGGTGCGTGTAACAATCGACATTCACTTAACTCCGATGTAAAATAAATTTAAGAACTATTAAGATATAGTTAGTCAATCTTTTCGATTTTTCTCTATCATCAATAATAACTGATCAACTTTTCTTTTTTTCTGCTTATCGCGCTTTACTGATTCTAAAACTCTATACAATGTCATGGGCGTATTTATACGCGAAATTTTAAGGTTTTTCTTTTCTTTTTTCTAATTATTCGTGAGTTTTCGTGTTAAAAATAACTATTAAGTTTGTTTTCTACCTTTGAAAATAACGGATTTACAAGCGTATATATAGACAAGATTCCAACTGTTTTCTTCATTGTTTTTGTTTGGTTTATCGCACTTTCCTGATTCTAAAACTGTTTATATGTTTTTCTCTATCATCAAGAATAAATGAGTTATGAGCGTATTCATGTGTAAAATTTCAATTTTTTCTCGTTGTTTCTTTTTTTTTTAAATATTATTGGGTTTTGGTTTAAAAAAAAGGAATACTTTTTTTTCAGAAATAACTGAGATATAGAATTAAACCATTTTAATCGGCCACCATTTCAAAAATTACTATTATCAACAAATATTTTTGTTATATGATTACTAACCTCACTTTCCTCACATGCCCTAAAAAATGTTGACAGTAAATTTAAAACTGAAATCGTTGTAAATTATTACACAATGGTCTATTATTTTCAAATAACTAATTAAGGTATAGATGTTCATATAACTTATAATAGGCAATTAGCTAAAATGAAAAGGAATAAATAATTCTAAGGAAAATAGTAATAAAGACATTTTTTGCGAAATTAATATTTTGACATGTATTCTCATTATTTAGTTTTATCTAAATCTTCATCTTTATTTTATCCAATGAAGTCTCAAGTCCTTTAAAAAGAGAATTAGAAATGCAGTTTCTTTCTCAAGGTACTCACGCATTTTTTCCCGCTCCAAATCATACTAAAACATTTCATTCTTTAACTTCAATATAGTGTTATTAAGAGGTAAAAAAAAAATGTAGATTTTACTGCAAAAAGAATCAAATAAGTTGCTTTAATAATATAGTTGAAGCGCTTCAGTTTAATTAAAATAATTTTATATGTTTTGAAAAGCGTAAAAAGGTACTGAATGCATGGCATAAAGTGGCTTTTCTGGTTTTCTGATTATGATAAAAAAAATGCTGCAACTTTTCGGGTGCATGAAAGGGTCTTAAGTATGAAATTTCAGTTTCGTACGAATTTATTTTTCAGTACTAGACTTACCACACACAGACACATACTTTTTCGTGCGATTTGGTTATTTGGACTCAAGGAATGTGTATTTCCGTTGAAAACTAGAATTAGAAAATTTATAGGATTTAATACTTTGCCTTACTATACTATACTTCATATATAGGTTAGTGAAAGTAACAGAGGATAAATTTTAAATACATAAAACTAGTACTAGAAAAAGGAAAACGAGAATGGCCCAGGATGTCTTCAGATCTCTGATGTGTAACTGAAGAATGCCAATGATCGATCCCATACGAGGTGGAGGAGTGTAGGCTCAGGGTAGGGTTGGGTTCGGGGAATGACCAACCTTTGAAAGAAAAGCCTTCAAAGGATAAGAAAATTCTTTGAAAGGGCCAAGAACAGAAGGTCGCAGGTCAAAGACATGCAATGAAAAGATCAATGAAATCAAAATGAGCTAAGGAGTTGCCAAAGGTCTTTGATCCTCTTTTGAACATGGTTCTGCAATAAATACATATGCCGAATAAAGATGTATAAATACTTATATGCTTTAAATTATAAATAAGAGTTTTTCCGAGGCCAACTTCACGCGAATTGGTTTATGGTATTTAATAATAATTTTAGAGAGCGGCGTGGCTAAGTGGATAGAGCATTAGGTTACTGTTATATACCATATATCATATATAAACAAATTAGTGCCAATTAAAATTGTTTTGGTTTAATACATCAGTTTTTTTTAAAGATAGCGAAAACATTTTTTTGATTTTTGTAATCAGGACAACATGATTAATTATTTTATAAAAAATAAAAGAAAAAAACGTTTATCCTTATATACGCCTATAACTTAGTTTTTTTTAAGATGAAAAAAAAATGTAGAATTTTAGGCTCAGGACACCACTAAAAAAACAAAAAAATAATAAAATAAATTTTTCAACATATACGACCACATACTTTGTACACTGTCAGCTGCACGAAATTATGAATCAAATGTTAGCCTAAGGCGATTAAGCCACACATTGTATGAGGTGTGATTTTCATATAACTCGGTTATTTTTTAAGGTTTAGAAAAATTGTTCTAGAATCAGTAATTTTTATGTATAAGAGTAAAGAGTATGTCTCGATAGATAATTAAATTTCGTACAAAATAAAATTGAATAATTAAAATCGGTCTAAAAAGAGCAGAGATATAGTGTTTTGAAATTAGCAGTAGTGATTAGCCATTTTCTTTAAATAAAAAATGACAACATAGCTAGTTTGTGATTAATTTATTGTCACACATAGAAGTTTATTGCCATATGCTATACAGCTGTATAAGTTGTTATTCTTCTTCCAGTGGCGCCATAGGCTGTGTAGGCCCTGGGCCTCGCGGTGTAATCTCCTGGGAGTGTAGGGTCATTTTGTGAATGGCCAACATTTGGCTGACGGGTCTCTCATGCTGGAGGAGAGGCTGTGGGTGAATCCCAATTTAATTACATCCTTATAAAAGCCGCGGCGGGACTGGGATTCGAAGTCACACCTTTAGCATGAGAGACTAGCTCAGTCACAGGTTCCCTCATAAATTGTTGTACCGTAATATAATTATTTTAAAATAATAAAGCATTGTCTAGTAATTTGAATGGTTTTTATATAAGTAGGTTTTGTTTGATTGAAACAGTGATCCATTTTATTTTATTTTTCAGGCCGGTTAAAAAGAAAGACAAGTCTGGACACTTTGAGTATTTCTCGCCAATGTTCAAAGTAAACTTGAAAGCGCTTCCTGTTGGAGTTCAACTCTTCATTCCTATCCACAAGATTACGTCCATTTACCAGATGCAAAGGCGCAATATAAGTGTCAGTCAACCAAACCGACCTTGAAATAAAATAAACTTCATTATTTTTTAAATTCTGTCTCTTGGTGAAAATCATTCATAGAAATCATTCATATCTAGAAATCAGTGAGTGTTGAGTGCTATTCGTAAAATCTTTCAACATCCTAACTTGGGTGTATCCATTAGACCACGCCGCACAGTGGGGCAAGGAAAAAATTCGGTTTTTCAAAATTGCTTAGCTGTATCACTGATTTCCAGATTCCAGAAAAAAATTCAATATCTCGTAAACGGTTAACCTTTTTTGTTTTTTTATTAAAATGAGGCAAAAACTCTTACTCAGAGCTGTCGCCATAGTAGAAAGGTTTTCCTCGTCAAGTTCAGGGTGATTTCGTCGAAGAAATACGCCGAAGTTTGTACCACCCCACAAGCACTCACACAAATCGCGATATTTGATTTTGATAGAGCTCATAGCTAGACCACGTTAGCAACTACACTGAACTGGAATTAAAAGTGTTTTTACGTGAGGAAATGTATTATTTAGGCATATTGGGTAAACGAAATAGTTCAATTATTTATTTATTTTGGTCACCTGGCTCGTGTTTCTGTTGTACATTAGCCAATGCATCTAGATATGGCACAAATTTCATTAAAGTCAAGATAGTAGAAGTTTTGCTTAAATTACACCTAACTTACAGAGTTTGCTATATAACTAGGAAAAATAGCGAAATAATTCTAATGTTTTATTCCTGTTCTAGGATGTTTATATATGCTACACAGACGAATTGGTCAAAAAAATATTTTTGATCACGCAACCATACCAAAGTTTTGAACTACCGTAAACATTTTGAAAAGGTAGAGCTTTTTTTGTTGCTCTACCTTCTCCCGGATGAGGAACGTATTTTCTCAAAATAGACGTGTTAAAATAAAGATTAGAACAAAAATCATCTGCCTTTATCTGTCTATCCAATCGTAACACCGTAAAGAAAAGAAAGGATGTGGGTACCCCTTTATTGGTTGCACTATTTTGTTTACCCAGTATTAATAATACAAATAATACATTTCCCCAAGTAAAAACATTTTTAATTCCAGTTCAGTCTAGTTGCTAACGTTGTCTAGCTATGAGCTCTATCAAAATTAAATACCGCGATTTATGCGAGTGCTTCTTGTTGGGTGGTACAAACTTCGGCGTATTTCTTTGACGAAATCACCCTGAACTTGATGAGGAAAACATTTCTACAATGGCGACAGCTCTGAGTAAGAGTTTTTGTCTCATTTTAATAAAAAAACAAAAAAGGTAAATCGGGACCGGACGAGGTTCAGAAAAATATTCAGCGAGTTGATGGAAAATGAATATGTTTTCCACATACCAGACGAAAAATCCAGCTACTGGAGACTTCAGATCCTTTTATCACGAGCATGAGACCCGAACCAAAGAAAAAGCATCTGGAAATCAGTGATACAACTAAGCAACTGTTAATATAATTTTCTTGAATTTGAAATCTAAGTTTCTTTTCAATTTGAGCAAGCTTTGACTTTGAATCTCTAGTTAATTATTGAAATTCTCCAGTCTTTTACACTTCCTAGAAATTTATTTGTAAGTGTTATTTAATTTCAATATACGCTCAAAATACTTGTTTGAATTGGTTTTCATGAGTGCAGACTATTTCGAAAATTTTCGAAATTTTTATCTTGCCAATAGGCTTTAATTTTAATTTAATTTAGTTATTTAATTGTTTTTCAAAATTTCCATAAATACCATTGAACTTGATCTATTTTTTATTCTTAGTCGAATAAGACCAGCCCCAGGTTTTTATGCTAAACCGTTTTCGACATATTGAATTTTTTTCCGTTTTATGGTCATTCGGCCCCACTCTGCGCCTCTCCCTGCTTTATAGACAGTTAAGTGAAAGTTAAAAATAAATAAATTCTTAAAAACTATGATTAGCCATGCAATACGAAGATGCATGGCAATATATACGAGGGGTAGAAAATTAATTCGGCCAGTTTTCATCGGGACCGGTTCGCCTGAGATATAGAAAACTTTCATAATTTCTCACTGCGAGTCGTTAAATCCTTCCCTCCCCCTCAAAACAAAAAGGGGTTTGTTTTTCCAGCGACCCCACTCGGTCAAGGGAAAAGTTAATAGCTTGAAATTTAATTAAGAGTTGAGAGATTTAGACCTGAGAAAGGACGTTACTGCTCCTACGAATAATAGCTTGGCGTTCTTTTGATATGGATCTTTCAAGACCTTTCATCAACTCTTTTAAACCGCCCTTATTAAACATAAAAAAAAGAAAGGAAAAAGGGAAAATCCATTACTTTTTCGATTTTTTTTTTCTCTTAAGAAGTCTCTTCTATCTTACAAAGCTAGAATTAATTAAGGTTTTCTGATGTAAAACTCTTTTTTTTTTTCTTTAATTTTTTTTCTAGGACAAATTCTATTTGTTGATGTAATCAGGATAATGAAAATCCTATTTTTTATATAAAGATTTTTTTTAAACCTTCCTATTATAAATAAACATAAAAAGCTTCCAAAATATGTTTTTCTTGTTAGCATCGATAATTAACAGCTAAATATGCAAGTTGAGCGAATTTGAAAAACAACTAAAGAAAACAGAAAACATATTTTTATGCATTTTTTTTTTACACAATAACAGCTATATAAATGTACAACATACCGTTTAAAAGCTAAATATTTTAGAAAAATATTATCTGATACACAAGCTTGGAACAGTTAATAAAGAGAGATGAAAAGCCGATAAAACTAACTGATTATTTTAGATAATAATACAATAGATTTTTTGATAAAATACATGTTTTTATAGAAATTCAATTCAATTAATTCTTAAATGGTTTCACCCATTTTTATTTCTAACTGTATTTGAAAATTCTTAAATCGATTTTAAAAACGTAGGTAAGTGAAAGTAATGAAATGCCCACTTCAGATTTAAAAAAAAAAAATTTTTGGTTTATTTGTTCACTACTGAACCTTTGTAATCCACAAAACAATAAAAAATACCTCCTCCCTCCCCCCTTGATAATTTGAGGGCTTACGTTTCAAGACAGGTATAATCCGAATAACGAATGGAAAAAAAAAAATCGTTTGTCCAAAACTACTTGACCAATTTATTTTTAAATTCGACTAAAAAAATACTAAGGCATGCAACGATGATCCTAACACCTAAACGTTGATATCAGCTAATTATTAATATGGTGGCCGATTGAAAGTGATTTAATTCAATAACTCTGTTATTTATGAAGATAGAAAAAAAAATATATTAGTGTTTTTCTCATCATTGTCGTAATTTTTCTTTTGTTTGAATATTTGTTCGATAAATATTAGGCATGAGAACACCTATAAGACGGCCGAAAACTGTTGAGTAAGTTAATAAAAAAAATTTTTTCTCTTTTTTGAATAAATAGATCTCTTTTTTAATTGATGATGAAATATAATATGATATTTTTGAGTACAGGTTTTTTTGAAAAATGATATTTTTAAAAATTATGACGACGCTGCTGAAAAGCGGTGAAATAAAATGATATGTAACATGGATATGCATGATAGTTGACATAATTATTAAGAATAATTGATTATGTGTTGTAATTGAATTTTGAAAATGTATAAATGCAATGAAATTTTAATTGATTGCAGAAGCTTGAGAATGGCCCTAGAGGCTGAAACGTTGCGATGACTGGAAATTAAATAAATTGTTTTAAAAACATATATCCAAGATTTCTTTTGTAAAACGGCCTAATATTTATCGAACATATATTAGTGTTTTTTAACTAAAAAACCACGAATAATAATGAAAAAGATAAAAAAGAAAAAAAAAAAAAAAAATATATATATATATATATATATATATATATATATATATATATATATATATAAGTTTCTATTGCTCTCAGTTTTCAGTCAATGAATAAACAATTTTATTTATGCGACGATTCAAGAATTTATTGTTCTCATAATCATGCAACATTGGACAAAATAGTGTCTTATATGGACATATGTGTAGACTACAAATTTGAAAGAAACTGTGAGAGTGTTCAAACAAAGAAGAGTGTTCTTTCAACTGTTTAGAAAATTGTTTGATTTACTGAGAACAATAGAAACTTTAACTAAATTATCAACAGTCGAGAAACAACTGATCAATAAAACATAATATATATATATATATTACTGTAGGCAGATACCTTCTAAACAGCAATACTCCTAAAAAAATTGTGAGGACGACATTGCAAAGGCAGTACTACCTACTGTTTTACTTGAGCCTTAAGAGTAAAAAAACTGAGAAGAAAACAGATATGGTTGTATCAATATCACAGAGAAACAGATTATACCCGATCGGTTTTTCAACTCCGTATATTTTTTTTTTCATCTTTTATACTGTTTTATTTTTCTACCAGGAAGAATGTTTTATAATAAAAATTTATTTCACACCATGTATGTGATATAAGAAAATTTATTTTGTAACTGACAGGTTAAATCTAACCTGTGAAATAAACATAGATTTTTAGAATAATTACCATTCCTTAATTACTTCACAATCAACATGTTTTCGGTTTTTTTTTTTATTGCGACTTTTCTCAAAAACTGTTGGACCTTTCCTTTCTTTCTATTTTTTTTTTTCGAAATTTGTTACAAAAATACTAGAGCGTCCGACGAAATCCAATATTTTAATAGTGTTTTCTAATCAAGAAACCATAATTAATTATAAAAAAATAATAGAAAAAAAAATGAAAATTTACACATTAATTCGTCCATATTTCAGTTATATTTGAAGATATAGGAAAAAGTGTTTTACTATATCATGATTTATAAAAAAAAATTTTTAATAGAAAAAAAATCTCATATGGTCGTCACACCGTATAAGGTACGTTGAGTCAGAATTACGTATATTAAAAAATTCGCATATTGCCATCCGCGAAGTTTTAGCGAACCTTTTCTTGTCTTTTTTTTTTTTTTTTTGAAATTCGGTACAAAAATACCACAGTATCCGAGGATGATCCAAATACCCTAACATTGTTATCAGGCGATTAGTTTAAAAATCACTATCGAAAAAAATTTAATTCAATAACTCAGTCATAGTTTAGAATATTTTAAATAGTGTTATCTAATCAAGAAACCATAATTAATCATAAAACAGAATAGAAAAAAAATGAAATTTTACACATAAATTTGCCCATATTCCAGTTATTTTGAAGATAGATAAAAAAGTGTTTTAGGATATCGTGAAGAATAAAAAAAAATCTTATATTAGTCTAAGATCCGAACTTGAAATGATCTGCCTCGAACTGATAATAGAACGATATATATTTTATAATAAATCTAGTATATTAGAAAATATGTTAAGAATGGGTTGCCTAAAAAAATTCTGGCACAGACTATTTTTAATTATTTAAAAAAATGATTTTTAATTAAATGTTGCAACATCATGATAATAAGAAATCTTTTACCCTGACATAAAGTGTCAAAGGTATAGAATGTACAGCCGTTGGGTTAATCTTTTTCCTGGACTAACTATCGGTTGTCAGGTAAAAGCGGGTATGTCGATATCAGTTATCTGCATCGGCTTGATAATAGAAAAAAAAATTATATCAATATAAGCGTTGTTTTATTGAAAAACATTGATATAGGGTTACCGGCAAAAAACTTACTTCTAATCTGGGTTGCCGAATTTTAAAGATTAAATTTTAACGCGAGTGAAAATGCGTGACAGAGAGATCCGAGTTGAGTATAGCGTGTCATAATAAAGGACCCAACATTGCAGCCGCACGTAATCGGACATTGAGTATAAGAAAGTTTGATATCCCGTACAAAATTACAGGACCTCAACAAATCAGAACCAAAAATTTTGGGCAAAGCCATAAACATTATCGTTTCAAAGATGCTTTGGTACACTTCTTGGCTATTATCAAGCCGGTGCAGATAACTGATATCGACATACCCACTTTTACCTGACAACCGATAGTTTGTCCAGGAATAGATTAGGCAACCCAACGGCTGCACATTCTATACCTTTGATACTTTAAGTCAGGGTAAAAGTTTTCTTAATATCATGATATTGTAACATTTAATTAAAAATCTTTTTTTTTTTTAAATAATTAAAAATAGTCTGTCCAGGATTTTTTTAGGCAACCCATTCTTAACATATTTTGTAATATACTAAATTTGTTAAAAAAATATGTTTCACTCTATTATCAGCTCGGTGCAGATCGTTTCAAGTTTGGATCTTCTACTATATGGTCTTCACACCTATAAGGTGTGAATTATAAGATATGTTATTCAAGATATTTAGAACCCGAATAAACAATCTGACGAAACGAATAAACAATAAACAATCCGTCTGTCAGCTTTACGAATGAATACATAAATACCAAAATTTCCTTATTAGATGTAAGAATTAGTGATAGAACATTTTTTTAAAATTAATTTATTTCTATTCATACGAGTATTATTTAATTTCTTGTAAACAGCTATATAACTATTATACCGTAATATTTGAAAATAATAAACCATTGTGTAATAATTTTCAGAATTTTATTGATTTATTTTGCAATCTTGGGCAATCTTTTCTGTAGCTATTTTTATCTTTTAATGTTGTCTTGCAACAATGACAATATAAAATAATAAAATGTAAGACATCGTGGTATATTTTAATGAATTTTTTATCCTTAAAAAATATTTGGAATCCGCACACAAGACTGAAACGACAAGAAACTGCCCAACGCTTTCGCTTACTTCAACACTTACTGGACAGACGCTCTAACCTTCCACTTAACTACAAAATGCTCATATATATTACCATCATAAGGCCTATCTGGACGTACAGAGTTGAGCTTTGGGGCTCTACTAAACCATCAAATTCTTTCCGTATTCAATCCCTACAATCCAAAATCCTTCGAAAAATCCTCAATGCTCCTTATTTTTTCACCAACAAACTTATCCATAAAGTACGAGGTATCATTCCTTCCATGACAAACTCCACTCCCACATTAATGCACTAGCTCCAATCCTAGCTTCCTCTACCATTCCTGACTATCCTCCGAGGCGTCTGAAAAGAAGATGGCCTCGAGACCTTCTAGTGTAGATTACCTAGTGGAGTGTTGCCAATGAGCATATTCTCTTCATGTCTTTTCATGTATATTATCTATATTATGAGCCAATTTACTTGATGTATTTACTAATATAGTTGTAAATTTCAATAAATTAATAAATAAAAAAAAAAAATTATTAGACGGATAAATCGATTTCATAAACTATAAAAGAACACAACTTGTTTGCGTTTTTTGAAAATATTGTCATTTAAATTTCAACCCAGTGGTCAGAATTGGGACGATAAGGGAATAAAAGCAACACTTGGATTAGAACTTATTGAGGTCACGGGACCTGTCAACTTTGAATGACAGCTAATAATCCAGGATTTCGTGTCACGCTTTGACGTCCTTTTATCCCATTCATATTATGAATAGGATGGAATGGCGTCGCAATAACTGAGCTATCGGGATATATAGAAAAATATTCCAGGAATAAAGCTTAATAGTTCTTTAAAAATAAATTTATATAGAAATTAAAATAAAATAATTGAACATAAATTAATTATTACAATTAATGATGTAAAGTTTATTCTGAGAATTATTCTCTTAAGAATAACAATATTGTACATTAAATAGATGCTTGAATATGAAATCTCTCTTAAGGATACAATACACGTGCTAAAGAAAATTAAAAACAATGTAAAATAAATTAATGAACAAAGTTAAAATTAGGGGTATATAAATCATTATTGAAA
The DNA here is from genome assembly GCA_023052935.1 of Piezodorus guildinii. Taxonomy (NCBI): domain Eukaryota; kingdom Metazoa; phylum Arthropoda; class Insecta; order Hemiptera; family Pentatomidae; genus Piezodorus; species Piezodorus guildinii. Next base: position 46,168,735 of record CM041298.1, read on the forward strand.
TGTCAGACGATTTGGCCTATTATACAGACCGTTAAATAGAAAATCTCCGCTTTATATTGAAAACGAATTGTCTAATTTACAAGACAGCATTGAAACCTATCTATGGTTACATTGTTAAATATACCTATGGTCTTGAGCTGTGGGGAGCAGCGGAATTTCCTAACACAAAACGCATTAAGTTCTTTCAATTAAAATTCCTCTGAACAATAGTTAATGCTCCATACTATGTTACCAACCATATCTTACACCACGACCTTAAAATTCCATTTATTTTAGATCTTATTCTATCAAATTTGTCTAAATTCCATCACAACCTTATCCATCACCCCATTCCTCTAGCTCAATCCCTATCTAGCTCCACACACCCTTACCATCCCCCTAGAAGGTTGAAACGCCAGTGGCCCCGAGTAAATATGTATATTGGAGCTCTAGCACTGGCTAGATTTTCTACTCAATGTGCTGTTTACATGACTTGCATTGTTTTTATATGTATAAGTGATTTATAGATTTCTAGACTTTTTATACATTTTATGTTATAAAAGTTAAAAACCTGACAAAAAATAGGCTACCATATTTATCAAATAATGAAGTTGTTAAACAAAATGTATACTGGATAAGGAATTTAAGAGAAATAGCCGAAAAACATAATATTGACATAGACATTAAACTCGACAATCAAAATAAATGGGATTTAATCCTACAGGAATTTAGAGTATCGTTAACAGAAATTTACAAATTTTGTACAAAAGGTTTCAGTTTCGGAAAAAATGTATCTGTATAAAAACTTAAATTATGATTATGGAACACATTATCTTGAAGATAATAAAATAAACTTTAATGGGGTTAAATGGATATTCAAAGTTAGATATGAACTTCTTTATCTCAACTACAATAGATTTTATTCAAATAGTAGTGTGATGTGTTCCTTGTGCAATAAAAAAGAAACAGAAAATACATTTCATTTCCTAGCTGCATGTCCGATTCTGTCTGAAATTATAAAAAAATGTTTTGGAAAGAATTCTCTAAAAGTTGATGATGTAATAAAATGTCTCAATGGTGATAACTGGTTGCCTGTATACAAATTTTGTAAAATAGCATGGCCTTATAGATATAGGCTTATTAAAGAATTTAATTATAATTTTTAAAAAATACTTTCTAATATGTGATATTAATTGATTATTGTTATTTGTTTTTGTTTTTTTTACTGTTATTTTATTTATAAGTTAATACAGTTAGAAGTTGAATAAAATCAGTGATTGACCTGTTTTTGAATATTATATAATTTGTAAAACTTTACAGATCGGCTCCGGACTGACGGTCTGAAAGACCATAGTTCTACAAATATTTTTTATATTTATAATATTTGTTTTGTTGTTGTAATATGCTTAAAGAAATTTAAAAAAACAGTTATCTATCTATACATTTTTATTGATTTCTTATTGTGTATATATTTTACAATTTTATTGCTGTGTAAATATTGTATAAATGTAGTATGAATGTTGTATTTCATCACTATTATTAATGTCCAAATTAGGACAGATTGTAATATTACTTAATAAAAGTTGTAAAAAAAAAAAAAAAAAAAAAAAAATGTCAGGTGATGGAAAAGGTGTATACTGAAGGAGGGTATAATGAAGGAAGGTTATTAGGGAGAATAAGAGTAGGTAGGGAAATCCATAGGGGTACCCCCCCTTATCCCTAATACTCAAGAAATACTTCATGAACAATTTATTTATGTGAGTGTTTTCTACTGTAACTATCTTAACGTTCAAGAATAAGTTATGATATTAATATGAGTTTTGTTTACCTCAAAAATAGCTCAATGTGTTTAAGTATAGCGGTAAAGGGCTCACTCAGTTTTTGTATTAAAGAATACTTCAAAACTGACTTACTACGAACATAGTAATTTTTACTTAACCTGTGTTCTAATGGGAGCTAAGATTCATGTGTTGTTCGGCCAGCTGACGGGAGCACGTGCTGGAGTTAACGAGTGAGCAGCTATTTAACGAATTCCAGAAATTTAATATGGCGTTTCATAATAAATTCTGAAACTGTTGGTAGATAATTGTGTAACTCTTCTGCTTTTAGCTTTTTCATTGAGGTCTTTGAGTGTTTTTTTTGGAATCGCTGAAGGTTTTTTAGTGTGCCTTTAAGTAGGGGGATAAAAAGTGGTACGCCATACCTGAGTGCAGGTCACAATATGCTTTATACACTAAGGGTTTCAGTCTTAATGACAGAGCTGGAGAAGTTAGAAGGTAATGAAGAGACTGTACGACTTGATTCTTACCATCCTTGTATAATTGTATACATAGGTAGAGAGTTTCAAGTTCCGATCCATATTGAAGCCGAGATAGACAATTGGCAATGGATTTAAAGCGTCGCAGAACTGTGCCACCAACAAGATAGGCAAAAAAAAAAAAAACTCAATCCGAAATTTTACGAAAAACAGTTCACGCATCATGGTATGTTTCGAATCACAAAATACACAATGACACAAACATTCTAACAGTAAATTCTTACGCACACGGCAAATATAATACGTTTCATTTATTGACACATAACCACCCAAATCAACTCGTTTCTTCACTTTATTCCTGCCTGCTACAAGGTCATCCGTAAAGAAGACTTAAAAGAAGATGGCCGAGAGATTGACCCACTTATTAACAATTTGTAAATATTCAAGACTGATCACAAAAAATATAGTTCTTCACATTCACTGGATGCGAATAACAACTATAATTTTTTTTTTTTTTTTTTATTATTTTTATTGAGATATATTACAATTTGTTACAAAATGAACAATAATAATATTGATAAGAGACCACATTCATACTATATATACAGAAAATAATAATAATAATGGTCAAATTACATAAAATAGAACATAAATAAATTCATATATATACAATAAAATAATAATAATAATAAATAAAAAACAAAACAAATCGAAACAAAAACCTATTATTGAGATAAATAAAAAAAATAAATAAACATCTTACACACAATCATAACTATATGCAATGTATACAATTGCTAAAGAGACCCCAGCAAGCGCTTTTCCCTCCACTTGTGGAGGAAAAAGCGGAATCCAAGAGATCCCAGCGCCTCTATCTCAGCCGCATCACTGGTCTGAGCCAGTGGAGGCTGAGTTAGGGCGCTGTAGCCACAAACATACCGTACATGAGTGGAGGATCTGACCATTGTCAGAACTCCAGTTTAAATGTTTACAATATGTCTCGTGGCCACTGCCGTTTCAATCTTCGAGGAGGATTGTAGGGATGGGTGGTGCTGGATAGGGATTGCGCTAGAGGGTTAGGATGATGACTAAGGTTCTGATGAAATTTGGAAAATTTGGATGGTACCAGGTCTAAAACAAACGGAATATTAAGGTCATGGTGTAGGGTACAGTTGGTAACGTAATAAGGAGCATTAACTATTGTTCGGAGAACTTTGGATTGGAAGGATTGGATGCGTTTGATGTTAGAATGTTTAGCTGTTCCCCACAGTTCAAGTCCGTAGGTCCATATAGGTTTCAGTACTGTCTTGTATATTAGTAATTTGTTGTCAACTGTAAGATGAGATTTTCTGTTTAGTAGTCTGTATAACTGGCCGAATCTGCGGTTGAGTTCTTTTCTTTTTAGTCTTGTATGTGGGTTCCACGTCAGTCTTTTGTCTAGTAAAAAGCCGAGATACCGAACTGTGTCTGAGGAAGGAAGCGGTATGGAATTAAATTAACCGTTGGACAGGATTTGCGTCGAAGGGTGAATGTGACGTGAGTGAATTTGCTTTCGTTCACCTTAATGCGCCAAGCATTGCACCAGTCTTCGACAAGGGAAAGGTGCTTTTGGAGATTTAGCGATGCTGCTTCAGGATCGGAATTGGATGATAAAATGGCTGTGTCATCAGCAAATGTTGCCAGAAAGGTATTGGGATCGGTAGGGATATCGGCGGTGAAGAGGATGTAGAGGACGGGTCCTAAGACGCTGCCTTGAGGAACACCGGCCTCAACAGTATATTGTTCGGAAAATTCGGAACCACAGCGAACTCGGAAGGAGCGGTTGGATAAATAGGATCGGAGGATTAGGTATAAGGATTGAGGTAAATGGGTTTTGAGCTTAAAGAGCAGTCCCGGGTGCCACACCCGGTCAAAAGCTTGAGCTATGTTCAGAAAGGCACCCGAACAATACTCCTTGCACTCAAGGGCGGAGGAAATGTGGTCTACAACTCGGAGTCCTTGCTGAACCGTGGAATGTTGAGGACGGAATCCAAACTGGTGTGAAGGAAAATTGTGAAATTTGGCTAGGATTCGTTTTAATAGGAGTTTTTCGAAGATTTTGGAGAGGATCGGAAGAAGGCTAATAGGTCTGTAGGATGACGTACAGTTGGATGGTTTGCCTGGTTTTAGGAAAAGGATGATAGTCGAGTGTTTCCACAACAGAGGGAAACAGGTAGTGCGTAGGATACAGTTATAGATATCTGTAAGGAATGTAATGGCTTTAGGTGGAAGTTGTCTTAGGATTTGAGGAGTAAGGAGATCGTATCCAGGGGATTTACGGAGAGGAAGCTTTTGAAGCAGATATTTGACCTCTGAGGGATTGATTGCTTTAGATGGTAAGGAAATTGGTATCGGTGACGTAAGGAACTCTTCAACTATTGCGGTATGGGTTGGATTGAGATCAGAATGAGGAGTGAATACCTTGGAAAGGTGTAGTGCAAATTCCTGGGCCCTATCTTTGTCAGAAGCAGCCCAGGAATTATCACTACGCCGGAGAGGATGGGATATCAGGGGGGATTTTAGGATTCTCTTCGTGACATTCCACAGGGAATTGTCACGAGTCGAGAGAGAGGAGAGGTAGGTATTGTAGGATTGGGATCGGAAGATCGCCAACTCCCGCTTTAATTTTCTACAAAAAAAGTTATAGGAGCGGCGATCCTCTGGGTGGCGGGTGCGTTGAATAGCGGTTCTAAAGGAATATACGGCGTCGTCAAGGTCATTTGGGGTTTTGAGAATCACTCTGAGGTCAATATCATTAGTGAGGATTTCGCGGAAGAGGTTCCAATTGACAGGGCCTCTAATGAATGACGGTGGGATAGGTTTAGGAATAGGTGTTATGGATACATTTAGAATCAATGGACTATGATCAGAGGATAGTTCATCAAGGCGAGCTATGGAAAAATTAAGAGAGCCTAATCCGCTGTGGATGAAGAAGTCGAGGATGTCAGGATTACGGTTAGGATCTGTTGGCCAGTAGGTAGGAGAATCGGGAGGTAGGAGATGAAAGCGTCGGGAGTTGAGTGCAGACTGCAATGTCCGTCCACGAGAATTGGTGGTTCTAGAACCCCACTGTTGGTTCTTAGCGTTTAAGTCTGCACCCAAAATGAAGTGATTACCCAAGTAGTTGAGAAAGGATTCAAATTGGGCAGAGGAAATGGGATGTTTAGGAGGGCAGTATGCTGATGCGATGATAAGCGGAAAGGAAAAGGTTTTGATAACAATGGAAGTTGCTTGTAGGTAATCGTGGGCGGAAATTGGGTGTAAGTGATGGGTGAGGGATCGGTGGACTATGACAGCAGTACCGGCATGGGCTTTGCCGTCTGGATGGTCTGTCCGGTATGTCGTGTATCCTGGTATTTTAAAGTACTGTTTAGTGGTTAGTCTAGTTTCAGTAATGAGTGCAACATCAATGTTTTTGTCTTGCAGTACGGCTGTAAGTTCGTCAGTGTGAGTTCTAACACCATTCGCATTCCAAAGGAGAATGGATAAGGAATTAGGTGTAGTCATTTATGGTTTTTTTAAGGCAGGAATGAGATTTGATACGAGATTCGTTAGGAGTGATATTAGGGGCATAACAAGGGATTTAATTTCGGAGATAAAGGATGTAATCAAACTGTTAAGGCCTGTGGCATTTGAAGGAGGAGGGATATGAGAGATTTGTGGTTGATTAGGATTTTTAGGATTGGTTACATTTTGAGGAAGAGGTATATGTGGAATGGATTGAGGTACATTCTGTAGTTCCGGCAGGGCCACGGCTTCAGTACTTTGATTCCCACCTCCAAGTAGGTGGGCAAAAGATACATTGGCATCAATAAGTTTTGAGGGTTCTCTTATGTTTCTTACTTGTCTTGCTGTTTCATCCAGTACTTGAGGTTTTTGAAACCTGGTCCTCAGTTCCTTATAAATTTGGCATCCTTTATAGTTGGCTGGGTGGTCCTTGAGGCAATGAGCACATACAGCTGGTGTTGATTTTGGTTTTGTACACTCCACAGACTTGTGCTGTTCACCGCATTTCACGCATCGAGGTATGTGATGACAATAACTTTTAGTATGACCATATGCTTGACAGTTATGGCACTGAACTATCTCCTTCTTTATGTAAGGTTTTTCAACTCTTACGCTGGTATAGTACAATCTATTGAGGTCATAGATTTGTTCAACTCCTTCCGATGGCTCCAAGTCCACGAAAAAGAGAGGTAGTGGAATTTTGTCCTTTAGGACATTAGTGACTTGCCGCACTTTATAGCCTATCTCCGTTAATTCTTCTTTAATAGCTTCAACTGGTGTCGAGGGGTGTAAGTTTCTGATTACAACCCTTGAAGCTCTCTCTTGGCGTAGCTGGTAGGTATGGAAATCCGCTTTGGTATCAGTTAGATATTTCACTATTTTTCTATATGTCTCGGCAGTAGTAGGAGATATTTTGGTGTCATTAATTCTACTCATACAGTAGTAGCTGGTAGAATCGGTAGTTTTGTTCAATTGTGTACACAAAAACTGGAAATTTTTAATATTTTTGACAAATATTGGAGGGGGTCGTGGTTCACTAGGTATAGGAGCAGATTCCATGTTTTCTTTTTCGTTATGTAAAATCTGAAAAGGATTTGGGGTGAAAAACGGTGATTCGTCAGTCATCCCTTGTGACGATGTGCCAGGTTGTGGTTCAGATTCTGAATTAGTACCCGAAGGGGTTGCTTGTAATCTTTTATTAGTATCACGGCGAGGTCTTTGTTTCGTAGGAGACGGGATTGAACCACTAGATCTAGATCTTTTAGTTGAAGCTTTGGAGGACATTACTTGATGATAATATCGCATTTCATGTAAGGAAAATAATTAAATAATAACCAGATGTTGGGGGAAAAAATAATAACTTAAGAAAAGTTAAGCAAGACCAGCCTTGCCTAGCTATTGGCAATCAGCTGATATGAAGAGGTGACTCAGCATTCACTTTACGGTGCAAATGGTAGCCCAACTTACCGTTGTTTGCTCCAATATTTACTGTTGTTGTTATCCTGAAGCCTGGTGATGTTTTCGAGACTGTTCTGAAGTGATATCCAACTGAAAAAGCAAGAAATCCAAGAGCCGACTTGAAAGATGACCGCTATACTCATGCGCATGCGCAGAACTCACAACTATAATAATAATAAAATTATATTTTATTATATTAATAAATATATAATAAATATAGATTATATTTCTTAATTTTTTTTAACTTTTTTTTTGTATTATTAATTATTTGGTTTATATTCATTTTTTAAAACTATTATTAGTTATTTATTTTTATCATTAATATTAATTTCATTTTATTTATCTTTATTTTTATTATTTGTCTGTGTTTTTGTATTAGTATTTCGTTCTTTGTTTCCTTTTCTTAATTTTTTTCTGCTATCTTCATTTTGGTAAATCGTGTGAGGGCGATAATGACCATCAGCAGTTTCTTGCCCTAAAAATTAAAACAACGAAAACAAAAAAAAATTATATTTTATATATAGATAAGTGAAAGTATTAAATGTTTCGTTTTTAAAGAGGTTTTGTTAAAAATTCAACACTATATGAGCTAAGATAATCCGTGCTCCTTCTTTGGGTGGAAGCATTAGTTTTCATCAAGTTTTTCATCAGGAGTAAATTGTAATACATTTTCCGGTGGAAAGTATATTTTTTTTTAGATAGAAAGAGAATAATGGAAGGGGCCCGAGAAACGCCCGGGGGTTAGGAGTTCTATTATTAAGGAATTGGATTGTGGCTTGGAGCTCGCCCGGAGTTGGATTGTTGGATCACGTCTTAGCCAACTTGGACGAGCTGCCCACAACTTGAAGCCGAAATATATATACCGCTCTAGTTTTCTCATTTACAAATCGAAAGCAATCTTAAACATGTCTCGTAGTAATTATTCCGAAGATTATTCTTCGATTTCCGAACACATCGGAAGCAAACGCAAGGTGTTAAGCACACTGTTTACTCGAAAAAATGATCTGTCTATATACAAAAATTCTGTAAAATATTACATAATGGTTTTGTTATTTTCGAATAAATATCCTAGGGTATAACTGTTTTGATAGCTGTTTGAAGGCCATCAACTAATATGAAAAGCAAAAATTTTATTAAGGAAAATTGCCAATCTACACTGCTAATTTCAAAAAGTTATATCTTTGCTACTTCTTAGCCAATTTTAATGATTCTTGTTTTGTCTAGTAAGTAACTTAATTCTATATCGAATATCACTAAAAGCACTAGTATTCATAAATGACGTACATCAGTACTGCGGAAGGGTGTATTAATTTTTTTTTTCGTTTTCGGGTTCTACGTACCTTAAAACCTAAGTCCACAAATTTTTGTAGGTGGAGAGGTATTATTATTAATCTTTTTCAACGATGAAAAAGGTTGACTATCGAAAATTACTTAATAATATCAATAAATTCTGTCAATGAAGAAACCGTTGGCAAAGCTCTCTAAATAAAAGTTTTAAACCTTCTGGGTTTATACATTAACTTTTTCCCGCTTAAGGTGCTTGGAAAAACTATTTTCATCATATTTTATGTTCATTATACATTCAAAAATCATATTTGACATTGGCAGTGGCCTCGAGAACTGTTAAAAAAATTACACATTGAACTATTTTGGAGGTAAAGAAAACTCATATTAATATCGTAACTTATTCTTGGATGTTAAGATAGTTACAGTAGAATACACTCACATAAATAAATTGTTTATGAAGTATTTCTTGAGTATTAGGGATAAGGGGGGGGCCCCTATGGATTTCTCTACGTACTCTTACATACATACATCCTCGGCGCTACAGCCCAGTTCGGGCCCTGGCCTCCAGAAGAAACCTTCCCCACTCTTCTCTATTCCTGGCCATCGTCCACCAGCCTAACGCTCCCAGCTGCACTGCATCCTTTCCAACCTGGTCCAACCATCTCATTCGGGGTCTCCCTCTCTTTCTTTTGCCCACCACCACCATAGCTCATTATTCTCTTGGGGATACCATCATCTGCAATCCTTTGAACGTGTCCAGCTCAAGGAAGCCTACTTATCTTTATAAATCTCACCGCTGGTCCTTATACTTTTCATAAAGTTCTCGATTGTGTCTACCTACTCTTATTCTCATTGATAACCTTCCTTCATTATAATCACGCCTTTTCCAACACCTTCTAACATTTTTTTTACAGTGCTGCCTAAAAGAATCATTGAAGTGCTACCACTGGGTAGCTTCTTCACAAGACTTATTTTAACCCATTTACTTATTGTATGTACAGTTGTAAAAATCAATAAAATATTTGACACAATTTTTTAAAGATTTAGACTCGGATATAGAACTATGTCTAACCAAAAATTTGCACTATGAAGAGAAATAGCTATTTTTTTGGCAGAAATGTTATAATTCTACATAAAATTAAGATAAATGCAGACTTTTTTTTTCAAACGTTACAATGGAATGTTCATCATTTTTACTTTCACTTACCTATATAGTAAGGGAAAGTATTGCGATCCTGAAAATTTTCGAATTCCAGTTTTCAACGGATATACACGTTTTAGGCTTCCTTTGAGTCCAAATAACCAAGTCCCGAAAAAATGACTGCAAAAACTAAAAGACGTACAAAACAGAAATATTATATATAAGACAAATATACGCCAGAGATGATATAGCAATTTTTTTTGTCAAAATCAGCTAATCAGAAAAGCCATTTTATACAATGCATTTTTGACCTTTTTGCTATTTTCTCAAAAACAGCTCAAATAATTTTGATTAAACGTTCTATATGGATTTGAAATTTGATAGACTTTTATTTGATGTAGGTTTCATTCTGATTGAAATAGTCTGACAGGGCTTAAATGCCGATTATTTCAATTTTCTTTCTCTAAAGTACCTTTAATTTTGTTGATTAAAAAAAAAGGCACATCATCTTATTATATTAGCGTTGATGAATAACGGCTGAATATGCAAGAAAGATAATTTGATAATCAACTAAAGGAGATAAGTGCAAACATATTTTTTAATGCATTTTTTGTGTTTTTGAACACAAGAATATAAATATAAATGTGTAATATACCGTTGGATAGCTAAAGAATGTTATAAAAAATATTATCTAATATACGGAATTGTAAGGGTTGATGGAAAATAATGAAAAGGCGATAAAAGTAACTAATTGTTGTAGTTAAAAATATAATAGATTATTTATTAAAACACAGGTTTGTATTGAATTTCAATTTAATTAATTGTTTAACAATTTATTCTATCTTAAAATTTTTCGATTGATTTTAACAACGCAAGTAAGTGAATGACGTGTGTTGCTCGCACCAGATTTTTGAACCTAAATAATTATTACTGGTTATACGTAAGATGGTTCTGTACTAGTGTGGTCGCTTACATTGAACAATAAAATAGAAAAGAAAGACATTATAGATGTTTTGACGACGGAAACAAAGATAGAGCCACTTTATCTAGGTATACCTACTGGAAAAATGGGAGCGTCTGAAAATGCCGCATATAATTCTAATGAAAAAATTCATTAGTATCTTGAGTCAAGTGTCAAATTGTTCAAACAGTCCTCCATATACGAGGCAACCATAGTCAAACTGAGAAAAAGGGGAGTGGAGATTAGTAGCATATGGGTTTTAGTTTGAATAAAATCACTAAATCATAGAGATTGTTTCAGAATTTTAGGATTATTTGAGAAATACGTTTACTGCAGAATAGATTTAGATGATAATGAATTCAAAATTTCCTACTGAGGTGTGGAAGTGGATAGGTAGGGTATTGAGGTAAACTAGTAATCCAGCAAAAACATTTTTTTTTTTTTTTTTGTTAATGACATCAGGCCTAACTCATAAAACAAATAGTTTAAACATAAGATATATTCACATATTAAATAAAGTACCAGAATTTATGTCATTTTCAGGAAAAAAAAATACTATGATTCCTAATAATTCCCTTTTTTATAAAATAAAAATTTATATTCATAGATTGATGACAAATTGATACCTATAAGTTTCTACTACCAATGCTAAAATTATAAAGATTTTTGTTATAAAAAAAAAAAAAAAAAAAATATATATAATATTTTTTATTTGTGAAACTGAAACATACATAATTGCATACATAATGGAATAAAGATAATATTTCATTCAAAGACACAAAATGGAGTTTTCTGCTCATACCCTCTAAAATTGTTTCTTCCGAATTGCCTCCCGATTTTCGCCAGCATTTACAATTTGTTTGTGTAATTCTTTTTACTTTTATTGGTTATTATTCATTTTACTGTAAACTGCACTAAATAAAAGTTAATAGAGCTAAATTGCTCAGGTATCTGAATTTATACAGTTTTTAATAATAATAATAAATTCTTTATTTATTTTGGGACAAGTCCCTTTTGAATAATTTTACAAAAAGAAATTTATTGTCTTAGAGTACAAACATGAAACAAACAAATAATAATATAAATAAAAAAAAAGTGAACCATAGTGATAAATTAAAAGGTAGCTAATAATAATAAATATTAATAACAAAACTAGACAAAAGATAAAACAGAAACATATGTGCATATATACAAAATTTTAATTAATAGTGCTTTACTGTATAGATGTAAAATTATTTAAATAATAAAGTTAAATATGCAAGTGCACCACAATGTAAGATATTGTATTTAAATAATCGTTTCTATATGTTTTTATTTAAATAATTTAAATTGAATTGGCAAATCTATTAAGGGTTCTTTGAAAATTGAATAGAGAGGAAGTTATTGAATTGACGGGATTTGAAGGACTGAAGAGTATCAGAATGTCGAATATGTGAAGGAATGGAATTCCATACGAAAGAGGAGCGGATTAGGAAGGATCTGTCGAAAGCTGCGGTTCGATGAGGCGCCACATGCAGGTCTGAAGGCCGTGAACGAGTGTTACGGGAATGAATCGAAGATTTGAATGAAAACATATCTGAGATGTAAGATGGGCGGCTGGATTAGAGAACTTGGAAGAGGAAGGTTGCCAGGAAGTATTTACAACAGTAGGAAGGGTTAAGCCACTTCAACTCTTCGTAGAATCTGGTTACAAAAGTGTCCCTGGATATCCCAAAGATAAAGCGAATGAAGCAGTTATATAATCGTTTGGTTTTATGCTACTATGTCAGATTTTGGCTTCCTCGTATCTCAGAAGCTGTTCAAATTACTGATATATAAATATATACTGATATAGCAGTAAATTTACCGGTATTCAAAATTGCTAACGATACTATTTTTCATAAAATTCACTGTAAGCGAGTTATTTAGAAAAAAAAACTTAAAAAGTGCAATTTTATAGCGGTTTTTTTTAAATAGCGGAAAACGCACAAGGTCTGCGAGTGCGAAAACTAGGGTTTTTAAAGAGGGAATCAGTACATACAATCAAACCTAAAAATCAAAATTACCCCATGTTTTTCCAGCACACCCCCTTTTTGAGCTAACTCGACTAGGATAATAGCACTTCAATGTTCATTTAATCATGAGATCCGGTGGCACTCATGTCAACATTCAAATATTAAAATTGATAATAAATTGAGGGAGGCTTGAAGAAACAGGTGGCAGTTTATCTGGATTGTGAATATCCTTTGAGAAAACAAAAACCGACCCAAACTGTGGTACGATTAAAAGCACTCAGAACGGCCATGTCACGCGGTGGATTAAGGAGAACTGATTTCACTGCTTACTTCATCCCACTAAAGCTGTTTTTAAAATTATGATAAGCTGTTTCAGACGTAACATGGTTGTATCCTCGATCACAGCTAATCTCAGCTATCACTGCCAATAGAGCGTAATATTCCAATTGTTTCGATTACAGGATATGTGCATTAGGATCATGGAAATGTTGAACGGTGGATTATGCGTCCAGTCGTGCTCATCCTGGTGTCTATATCTAGTACTGGTCAGTTATGAGTAGGATAATATTCGATGTGAAATATTCTATTCGTTGTTTTATGTGACTTTTTTTTAATTAGTACGTAAGCCATGTTGGACTTTAGATATTATATAGGACCAAAAAAAAAAAAAAAAAATCTGGTGCGCGCAACACACGACTTTCATTTACCTCCGTTATTTATATCAATTTAAAAATTTATAAATACATTTAGAGATAAAAATAAAATTTTAAATAATTAATTAAATTGAATTTATACAGAAACACGTGTTTTATTAAAAAATCGATTATATTATTATCTAAAACAATCAGTTTAATCAGATTTCCCCCACTCTTTATCAACTTTTACAATTTTCTGCTTAAAATAATATTTGTTCTAAAATCTTTAGCTTCCCAACGATATATTACACATGTATGTTGCCGTTCTTATGTTCAAAAACAAAAAATTGCATTAAAAAATGTTTTTTTTTTTCAGTTTTCTTCTTTAATTAGGGATCGAATTCGTTCAACTTATATATTCACCTGTTTTTTTATCGTTGAAAACAAAAAATATTGTTATTTTTTTAGTATCTACAAAATCAAAGATACTTTAGAGGAAGAAAATTTAAAATATCCTATATTTCATATATAGGTAAGTGAATGTAAAAAATATCCCTCTTCATACGTAATTTGAGAGCTTACGTTTCAAGATGCGTAGAATCTCAGATAAAATGCGTTTAATGAATAAATTAATACCAATTTTGCTCTTAGTGTTGTGTCGTAGAGAATTAAATTTCTTACGAAACGAAAAAAAGAAAAGAAAAAAGATCATTGAAATTGGGTTAGAAGTAGCAGAGATATAGCGTTTTGAAATCAGGAGTGATGATATGCCATTTTCTTTTGAATTTTTTTTTCATCTTACTTAATTGCCTATCAACAACCTAGACTCTTTTTCGTCACTGAGTCCCCCATATACTAGGCATCCATAGTCAAAGGGACGCAACCGAATTGCGTCCCGTGATATTTTATGATCCTCCAAATATTCCGAATTGAGTCCCGCCTACCTCTAGGGGTTGGGTCCCATCACTGTAAAAGGTGTCAGGTATAGGAGCTCCTTATTAGCGCCACCGGGAGGTTAGCTGCATTGCTAATTCCAGTTAGTGAATTTTATGTCATAAAAGATTTCTGCCGACAAGAAAAACTACGTACCTACATGGACCTAATCAATTTTGAATTAAATTACAACCAAATAACACAGTAATTTTTCATGCAATTTGAGGTAATAGTGTCTTACATAGACATATGTGTATATGTGACATATACTATATTAATACTAGTTTTTTCAAAGTTTATAGTATACACATATATTATGTAGGACGCAATTTTATTTCGAATCGCATGAACAATAAATTCTCAAATCGTTGTTTATTTATTGACTGAAACCTAAGAACAGTAGAAAATTATATATATATATATATATATATATATATATATATATATATATATATATATATATATATATATATATATATATATATCCATAATTAATATTTATCAAACTATATACCTTGGCCTGAAGTACGCAAAAATATCTTCTTTTATGAAAAATATTTCGTTAAAATATATTTGCTTCTTTTTTTTTTTTTTTAATGATTTTTTAAACGTTTCTTGATTATTTTTATATGTCTCCGAACTATTTAAGCTGTCTTTTTGCCTTCTAAACCTGGGTGTACTGATAAGCCGTACCATACACCTAGCACCTTTTTCAGGTACCAGGCGGGACTCAACTAGGATTCTGTAAAACCGACCCTGGGACTATATTAGGAATCTTTTTGCCAAACGTGACTCACGGACTCACCCAGTCAAAGTGGGGGAGTAGTGAAAACACTAATAGATAACGGGTACTTCTAGGGAAAGAGTCACGGAAATGTAGAACACACTTCACTTTTGCGAGAATTTTAATTATAATTTTCCCAACAAAAAAACATAAAAAGATACAAGACACTTTTGCAAATAGTTACTTGTGGCCTATTTTATAACCTTAATTTATTGTTAGTTTGTTTATTTAACGTCGCTTCATACTGACGTAGCTAATGGGACGATGGTACAGTGGATGGTGATGAAATTATTCTTATTTATTTCTTGAGATATATTACTATTTGTTACAAAATGAACAATATTAATAGTGATATGAGACCACATTCATACAATATATACAGAAAATAATAATAATAGTCAAATTACATAAAAACAGAAAATAAAAAAAATCATATATATACAATAAAATAATAATAAATAAAAAAACAAAACAACAACCTATAATTGAGATAAAAAAAGTTGCCAAATAAATAAACATCATACAAACAATCATAACTATATACAATATATACAACTGCTAAAGGGACACCAGACTGGGCTTTTCCCTCCACTTATGGAGGAAAAAGCGGAATCCAAGAGATCTCAGCTCCTCTATCTCAGCCGCATCACTGGTGTGAGCCACAAACATAGGGGTACAGTGGAAGTCCTAAATTTTGCCTATCCAAGTTAAATTGTGATAAGGATATTTATCGAGTATCTGACATCTTATAGGCTTGTGACGTTTTACGTTGCCTCTGATGGACAACCAGTGATTTTTTACTCTCAGTAAATAAATCCTAGGGCCACCTGTCAGTTTTGAACCCGCAACCTTAGCCATAGAAAGCTGTTATCCTTTAAGACCTTAACTTATTTAGAACTTGCGTGAGAGTGTCTGGCTAGGACACAGAGGAGCTTCCAGACCTTACTAAATCTTAATGTTTCGTGCAGAACGCAATAGGTCACTACCATTCTTTATCTATTTCGACATTTAAGGGATTAAAATAAAGGAATAGTAAATAAGATAGCGACAAAATGTGTAAATTATTAATTACAATTAGGAAAGCAATTTGAGACAAACCTGATTAGAAGTTCTGAGGAAGGTAGCTGACTCATAACCGAAGCACCTGTTAACAGAAGACGTAGTTAGTAACTTACTCAACCTCCGTAAAATCCATTTACAAGATCTAACTCATTTTAGGTAACTATTTGACTATATCGTTTAGTTATTAAATGTTTGTAACTAAATGGCTATTCAACTAAAACAACGTTCTGGCTCCACACAACAATGATAAAAAACTATGGAAATTATTAAACAATAGTTTATTATTTCCAAAAGACTACATTAGTGTATAACTGTCTTCAAAAATAACTGAGTTATAGACGTATTTATGGATACAATTTCAATATCATTTGCGGTTTGTGAGTTAAAAAACACTAATAAACTGTTTTGCTATATTCGAAAATAACGGAGTTAGATGGGTTAAATAGCCACGATTTTATTCTTTCAAGTTATCAAGCTTTACTGATTCTAAAACACTACACATGTTTTTCTCTTTCTAAAAAATAACTGAGTTATAGGCGTTACTGAGTTACATAAATTTTCTTTACTTTTGTTTCTATTTATTCGCGGTTTTTTGGTTAAAATATTCTAATTTTTTTTTCCTACCTTGAAAAATAACTGGGGAATGGGCCCATCAGTTATGGGCGGATTTATAGGTAAATTTACAAGTTTTTTTTTTCTCTTTTTTATAGTTATTTACAGTTTGTTGTTTGAAAAACACTTATAAACTATTTCTGTATCTTCAAAAATAACGGAGTTACAAGTGTATATATATCAACTGGAATACACGTTTTAGGATCTCCTGAGTCCAAATGACTAAGTCCCGCTAAAAGGTGTGTGTGTGTTTCCGTGACCGTGTGTGTGTATGAAATATATAGTAAGGGAAATTATTGCGAGCATGAAAATTTTCAAATTGCAATTTTCAACGGAAATATGCGTTTTAGAGCCCTCTGAGTCCAAATGACCTAGTCCTGCAAAAAAAGTCTGTGTGTCGATATGTGGCAAGTCCAGCGCAAAAACGAAAAGTACTATAAAACTGAAATTTCATATTTAAGACAACTATACGCCCGAGATATTACAGCAACTTTTTCATCAACATCAGCTGACCAGAAGAGCCACTTTATACGATGCATTTAGCACAAATGCACAAAAACGGCTATAACTATTTTTATTAAACTCGCTTTATCGATGTGAAATTGGACGAGCTTTAATATCATGTAAGTTTTATTCTGATTGATATAGTATGACAAAGCTTAAATGCTGATATTTAAAAAAAAATCCTATAAAGTACCTTTTATTTTGTATTTTTTATAAAATTTACTATATCATCTGTTAGCATTGCTAATAAACAGGTAAATATATGAGTTGAACGAATTCCATAGATAGCTAAAGGAGAAAACTGCAAATATATTTTTTTAATGCAATTTTTCGTTTTTGAACATAGGAACAGTAATATAGATGTGTAATATATGGTCAGAAAGCCAAAGATTTATAAAAAATATTATCTTATACACAAGCTTGTAAAAGTTAATAAACTGATTATTATATCAGATAATAATAAAAATGATTTTTTAATAAAACACATGTTTCTATATATATTAGATTTGATTAATTCTTTATTAGTTTCGCACATTTTTAACTCTAACTTTATTTCAAAATTCTTTAATTGATTTTAACTAGGCCGGTATGTGAAAATCGTGTGTTGTCCCCACCAGATTTTTTATATAAAATGAACGGTTACGTAAAAGAGGTTACAATACAGTATCTGCTTCAAGGAAGTAACTGCTACATTATACGATAGCAGCCGGAGCCGCTACCTGTGAGAGTTGAGAAGGGAATGGACGACTGAAGTGTTCCTCAGCCGACGACGGTTTCTCAAGAGTTCTACAGCACTTGCAAAGTGGGATCTTGAGGAACATCGTGAGGTCAACAGCCATCCCTTATCTAGTCTGGAGGGACATCAAATATTTGCGTCCCTTTGATACAACTTCAGTCATCTGTTTAACTAACTCCCGCCTGTTTTAGGGGAACTTTCGACTTCGTCAAGATACAGATTGTAGGCTTCCACGATGAAAGATAATGATGTGATGGATTTTTATAATTTGTAATATTTTTTTTTTAATTGAATTTAAACTTTAGGCACGACTACGTGCTGACTGAATATTTTGGATGGTGTATCGACGTGTTTGCGCCGCATGTATAATGAATGTTGATAAAAATAATCTTTTTATTAATAAATTAATTTATTATAGATAGTCGTTAATATTAAAACGAATATAATACTATAAGTAAGAATATAACCCGTGATATTCTTTTTTTTTTTTTAAGTCATAAACTTTCCCATT
Source organism: Piezodorus guildinii (assembly GCA_023052935.1). Lineage (NCBI taxonomy): Eukaryota > Metazoa > Arthropoda > Insecta > Hemiptera > Pentatomidae > Piezodorus > Piezodorus guildinii. The sequence continues at coordinate 46,187,135 of CM041298.1, forward strand.
AAAACATTATTAATAACTTTTTTATATTATGTATTTATTTATTCGGATATATTACAATTTGTCACAATGGACATTAATAATATAGCTAGAAGATCACATTTATACAATATACACACAAAAAAAGTCGAATTACATAAAATCAAACTAAAATAAATAAAGGTATATAATAAAAAAAAAAATGAATAAACAAAATATGAACACACTCATACTTATATACAATATTTACGATTTGTTGGGGAACCCCGGACAGAGCCTGCCCCTCCCACTTGTGGAAGGACAAGCAGAATCCGAGGAATCCCAGCGCCTCCCTCTCAGCTGCGTCACTTTTCCCTAGGTGATCGAATGACGCGTGAACGGCTACATCAATTTCGCTAATTCTTCTTTTGTGGTTTTAATAACAGACAGGAGAAGGTTCTTAGAAATAAAAAAAAAATATAGAAAACTTAATATGGTAGTTGGTTTTTTTTTTCTTTTTTTAAGGTAGTAATATCTCTCTCTATCTCTCTCTCTCTCTCTCTCTATATATATATATATATATATATATATATATATATATATAAGAGAGAGAGAGAGGGAGATTATTATAAAAACCTAACTACTATATTAAGTTGTTTTTTTCTTTCCTAACATCCTTCTCCTGACTGTTATACACACAACAAAAAAAGAATTAGTGAAATTGGTATAACCGTTACCGCGTGATGTGATAAACCAGGGAAAAGGGGATTTATTTTCATTTATAAAACTATTTATCTATACTATTTCAACAATTCAACAAAGGAAAAAAAAAAGCACAATAATTTAGTATTTTTTTTCCAATATATTTTAATTAATAAAATTTACAGCTGTATAGCGTTAATATCAATATTTGTGTATAAATATAGTGTTACACAAATATTAAAAAAAAAAAAAAAATTGGTGGAAATGAAAATAGGTGATGACCAGTTAGTTAGTTCACTTTGGCAGCTATTGAATGGGGCATAGAGGACTTTCTGATGCATTGAAAAAAAAAATAAAAGTTCTTATGAATTTTTAAAAATATTCATCTTTGGAGCCCGTAGCCGTGACCATATTTCTGACTAGTATGCCGAGTTAAAGTGGGTTTCCTCTTCTCTAGGGTGTAAATATTTTGATGGTTATCCGTTCCAAACCATAAAAAAATGAATACCTTCATATAAAACTAAACAACTTATCCTCCGCTCTGACATCCATTCGAAAATTTGATTAAAAGAATAAAAGTGACGTAAAACGAATAAAAACGATGGAAACGCCATTTGTTAGACGGGTGTGTTTACTTACTGAAAACTACTATCTTCCAAACATTCCCCTTCATTTTTTTCTCTCCTCAACTAAAAATTTAATTATAGATTTAACCAGAGAAAAATTCATAGCATAAAAGTATGTTATGTCTTCGTATTTTTAATGCCGAAAATTTGGTTCTATGAATTTTGATATTAAAATTTAACTCAAAAGTGCCAAAATTGCATATAAAAATAAAAAAAACTTAGAGTTTTGCATAAAAAGAGTTATGCAAGCTATTTCGTGCAATATAAAATTGTAATATATTATTCCATAATACATGAATGGGATAGGGGTCCCGGTTTAAAATGGAATGTGCAAAATCCGGTCTCTAGCTATGAATAATGTTGCAATGGAAAAGTTTATGGTGACTTAACAACACAACGAGTATCACGGATTAGTTATATCTGTATGCATATAAAATTATAACATGATTTTGTTTTCCGCTAACTCCTTTTAAACCACAAGATGGTTCCTGCAACGGTTTTCGCCATCATTAAGGGCATTTTTTCCTAAAGGTTTAAAGTAAAGTACATTTTGATATACATTAAAATTAAAATAATATATATATATATATATATATATATATATATATATATATATATATATATATAATAATAAATAGGCTTATCGAACCCGAAGGTTCGATGCCGATACCACCAAACTTCGCCTGCACAGACTCGTCCAATGTTCACCGGTCAAGCCCAAGCCCCCAAGATCAGCCTTAATGCAATCCTCCCATCGACGCTTCGGCCTACCTTTCGGACGCCTACCAGTCGGTTCAGCGAATACCAACTTTCTCGGAATCCGTTCCTCACTAAGCCCAAAAACTATACGCGCCCATTTGAGTCTCCGCGATGCTATAAACTCAATTATATTCACAGGGTACAAACTCCGCAATTACGCATGGTGCAACCTTCTAAACTCCCCAGTGGCCTTATCTCTCTTCGGACCAAATATTTTGCGCAGTACGTTATTCTCGAAAACATTAAGCCGTTGTTCATCCTTCAAAGTAAGCGGCCACGTTTCGCATCCGTAAAGAACCGTTGGAAGAATAATAGTTTTATAAATTCTAACCTTTAAGTTTATATATATATATATATATATATATATATATATATATATATATATATATATATATATATATATAAAACCCTTTTTCTCCGTTGGTCATCTGGCTTGATCGATTTCGCTAATTCTTTTTTGTTTTATCTTAATTTAGGGCTGGACTGATTTTTCAAGTCATAGTTCTGTCAGGTCAGCTAGTTTAACATAAAAATAAAAGATAACCTTACATGATTTAAGCTCTCGAACAAACAATAAGCGAGTAAAGTTCCTAATGCACCAGTTAGATTGATTTTTATTTCTTTTCGTTTATATAAAAAGTTTTAAGAAGCGATTAACTTGAATCGCTGCAAAGAAAATATAATTTTCAACCTTAAATGAAGCATTTAGTTAGGAACTTCTTAGACAAGGTCTTGAAATTCTTTTATAAGTTAAAATCCGGGCTAATGAGATAGAGTCCTAAGACTTTGTTATTAAACGCTCAAGCTTCATAATCTTATTCCCTTGTTTCCTCACAAAAATAATTAGTTTCAAATAATATTATGTGCTTAGAATAATTACTTGACACTTAGTCATTATAAGAAATAGAGAAAATATCGAGTTTGCGCAACGGACTTTTAGTTAACTCCTTCTTGAAATTAAAATTTAAATAAACATTAGCTTGATAAAAGAATTATGTTGTCGCGTTGGAGAAATTATTTTTTATATTAACTAATATTACAATACAAATTATTATATTGAACAATCACTTAAGTTTGTTCCATTTCTTCTCTCTCTCTCTAACTTTCTCCATCTTGTTGATTGACTTTTTTTCTGATAATCGTTAGATTTCCGGCGATGCTTAACGTGTTTTTTTTTATTAATATAATATTTAATAATCATTTTCAACTCAATGATGATTTTTAGCGTTGCAATTTTATGACGTTTTGGGCATTTTTACTGAATATGGAGGCAACATGAATTATTTTCCCTGAAATATCTTCTTACATTCTCAGGTACATTACAAAGCTATATTGATAAGATCTAAAATATTTAGCTTTTCAACATTATTTGTTTGTTTATTTATTTAAGGTCTCTTTATAAGGAGTCCTAAATTTTGCCTATCCAGGTTTAATTAGGATAGGGATCTTTAACGAGTACCTGACATCGCACAGGCTCGGGACAACCTTTTAACGTCCCCTCTGAAGGACGGCATAGCTAAGGATTTTTCACTCCCATTAGAAATCCTAGGGCTACATGCGGATTTGAACCTTTGGCATAGGAGGCTGTTATGCTAACCACCATGATACAGGTAACCCCTCTATGGTGTTTGTATTACTATTCGAAAATGTTTGCTCTTTTCTACTTCCAAAGATTATTAAATTTAATTTTGTATAATCACCCATTTTTATCAATTTTAGCTCCTATCTAACTGCTAACTACAAATGAAGAGTTTCTTTACAGGACCATAATGTGTATGAACCACGTATTTGTCTGATTTAATTGTTGTATGAAATCAATACAGTAATGAATTTCTTTAAATACATTTTAAAAAAAAGTTACTTTAAAGGGAGAAAATTTAAAATATCTGCATTCAAGCTCTGTCAGAATATGTCAATTTAAATGAAACCTACATATGGTATTGAAGCCCATTTAATTATCACTGTTATAGTGAGTTTAATAAAAATCGTTAGAGCCGTTTCCTTTCGATTATTTATTTTTAATAATAAACTTTTGTAATCGCTCTAAAAATTAAAACAAAAATTATCCCTCACTTAAAATTGGTCTTAGTTTTGAAGAGACGTAGATTCCGAATAATTACTGAATCTGTTATGCCCATATGTTATCCATGTCTACTTTACGATAGTGAAGCAAATCCCTATAAAACAAAAAAAGGAACACACTTCGAGATATAAATAAATTAATTACATTAAATTTTAATAGAAACGTGTGTTTTATTAATTAATCTATTATATTATTATCTACAACAATCAGTTAGTTTCATCGGCTTTTCATTACTCTCTATTAACTTTTACGATTTCGTGTATAAGATAATAATTTTTCTAATATCTTTAGCTTTCCAACGGTATACTATACGTCTATAGTATTACTGTTTTTATGTATAAAAACTCAAAAATTGCATAATAAATATTTTCGGTCTTTTCTCTTTTAGTTTGACATCATATTCTTTCAAATTATATGTTTATTCGTTTTTTTATCAGTGCTAAATAGATAGTTGTTTTTATAGATTATACAAAATTAAAGGTACTTTAGAGGAAGAAAATTTAAAATATCAGCATTTAAACCCTGTCAGACTATTTCAATCAGAATGAAACCTACATGATGTTAAAGCCTAATAAATTTTACATCAATATAAGGTGTTTAATAAAAATCGTTAGATCCGCTTTTGAGAAAACGCAAAAAGGTGCTAAACGCATGTATATAAGTGGCTATTTAGGTTAGCTAATTTTGATGAAAAAGTTGCTGTAACATCTCGGGCGTATAGTTATATGAAATATGAAATTTCAGTCCGTACGACTTTTCGCTTTTGCTCTCGACTTACCACACACACGTTTACAGACCATTTTTCGGAACTTGGTTATTTTGACTCAGGGGACCCTAAGACGTGTATTTCCTTTGAAAACTGTTATTCGAAAATCTTCACGATCGCAATGGTTTCCCTTAATATATATTTCATATATAGGTAAGTGAAAGTAGTAATGTTTTTATATAACTTGCTAGACTATCGTACTACGTATTCCCAGTGTATTTTACGGAGTTAACATTATAGAAAAAAATGTTCTCAATCAAAAATATTTTATCCCTATTACTTAATATTTTATTACACTCAACCGAAAGAAGCATGACAAAAAAATAAAAACATAAAATTTGCGATTTGAACCCATGTGTGGTAAATGTGGTAACCGTTACGCCTCCTTTGAATACTAATCACACAAGCGTTCTACACGACTCCAAAACAATCGTTTATAGCACAAGAGTTTAGTGAAATTAAAAAGTATTTGGAATAATCTAATCTATACTAATATTATAAAGCTAAAGAGTTTGTTTGTTTGTTTGTTTGTTTGAACGCGCTAATCTCAGAAACTACTGGTTCTAATTGAAAAATTCTTTTTGTGTTGGATAGTCCATTTATCGAGGAAGGTTATAGGCTATATAACATCACGCTGCGACCAATAGGACTGAAGAATCAGTCGAAAATCTGGGGAAAAACGGGGAACCTTTGGGAGAAAAAAAAAACCTCGCTTCCCAATGATTCCAAATGATTTTCCTTTTATTTTTAAATAATTAAATTTCCCGTTAATTTATATTTTTTCATTTGAACACGTAGGAATAGATTTACGTCAAGATCGGGTTGCGGAGAAAATCAGTATGTTCTTCTGCCACAAGAAAATAAAAACTAAAAATGTCATTTACGCGGAAGTACTTTAAAATATATTCTTTTAAAAACTTTTTAATAGCAATCATAATAACAGAAATTGATGCAGACGAAGTCGCTTTAGAATATATCAAAGAAAAGGTGATATGTACTAAGAAGGTTTAAATTTGGGTGATAAAATTCCGGTTCTGGGATACGCCGATGATTTGGTACTGCTAAATAAAGACACGGAAACTAAACAACTAAATACAAGTCCGTTAATAAAAACTGGTAAAGAAATAGGACTCGAAATAAATACCGAAAAGACAAAATATATTATTTGTAGCAGAGACAGTGGCGATCATAGTGATATTGATATTTCAGGGTATACTTTTGAACACGTAGAGAAATTTAAGTATTTAGGTTCAATGATAACGAAAAAAAAAAAAAAAAATCCAGGGGGAAATAAAGTCCTGGTTGAACGCGGGAAATGCGTGTTATAATTCAGTTGCGAAATTACTTAGCTTCTGTCTTAACTTAACGGTTAGAATTTATAAAACGGTTATTCTTCCGACGGTGAAACGTGGCCGCTTACTTTGAAGGACGGACAACGGCTAAAGGTTTTAGAAAATAAGGTGCTAAAATATTTGGTCCGAAAAGAGATGAGGCTACTGGGGAGTATAGACACAACGCGGAAATATTTATATCAATCTATATTATTATCTATATTGTTAAGTCATGTTTTATTTCAAGAGTCATTTTCAACTTTAATCGTTATTACCTTGAAGCATATACATTTATAAATTTAAATAAATTGAAAAAATTACTATTTCTTTAAATTTATTCGAGTATTATAATCAGAACTATTATGTTAAGCATATTTAGGACTTTTATTAGCTGTATGTCTATATTAATAAAAGAAAGTACCACTCAATTTTCTGGTATCTAAAAAATTACTATGGTTGTGAGGCTAAAATTTTTCCTAGAGGTTCGTCTTACCGCCTAGATGTGCAATAAGGCAGGATTTGAAAATCTTCGCCCAAAAAGTGGTTGAACAACCAAAACGTAAAATTGTCTTAATCTGATATGTATCAGCAAAGGTACAAAGATTTTATAACAAATATATTTAAGCATATTACTGTTGTTATATGTTCGTTTAACGTCACTTTTATACTACTATGGTTAATCGTATGATGACTAATTTTTTCCTCTCCAAGTTTTGTTAGGGTAGAGATCTTTAACGAGTTCATGGAATCGCAAAGGCTTGAGACCACCATTTTACGTCCCCTTCGAAGGAGGGCATAACTTTTTTACTCTCATTAAAAAATCTTAAGGGCACCTGGCTGGACCCTTTTAAGGAAATTGCGTTTCATATGTGTTTCGAGTGTAGGTTCCTATGAAAATATATTCAATTGTTATTAATTTTTTAAAAATGGTTTGTGACGATTATTTTTACATACTAAGTGATTATGGGTATGACCACTTCTACTGGTTCGCTATTGTAAATTTGACAGGAAGAAGTCAAGATCGGGCTTTAAATGATAACAAAGAGTAGCTGATAGTTGATATTTATTATAGCCCATCTCACCATAAACTCACATAAATTAATACGAAATGCAATATTCTGCGTGACACAGCTAGTAAGAAATATAAATCAATATTAATTTGTTTATACAGGGATTATAATAATTTTAACACTAATAACTCAAATAACACCACCATTAATAATAAAGATACATAAAGCAATGTTACTACATAAATAGAGATTATAGAAAGGAGAAAAAAAAAGATGAAGGCTGAAAAGTGTGAAGCTTTGGCGGTTGAGGTATTTTTAATTAAGGTGAGAGCAATGAACTAAATTCCAGAGCGGGGACAATTAACTGGCATCCTGATTCAAGCCTGACTCCAGCGAAGATCTCCGAGAAAGTCTGGATTCTGGAAATGTATTTAAATGTATTCTAGGTAATGTATGTCAAAAACTGACTAACATACCTAGTCATTGATACCAATAGAACCCAATTCTATATGACAGATTGTATTGTTAAAAAATTACGGTTTTTAATAATGTTTTGAACTTATATATTTGACATATATGTGTTCAACAACGGAGTATTAGCGAGAGAAACAATTGGGAAGTAGATGGCTCAAACAATTTATTATTAATTTTTCTTTAACTTTTACTATCTTAGATATATGCCGTTTTCAGACAAATTAATAGGCTTCATTATTTATGTGAAGGCAACACCGGATAAGATAGAGATCTCATTGAAAACTGTTTCAGATTTCTTGATTCATGTTCCCCGAAGGATAAGTTTGTTACACCAGATTTAATGATGTTTCTGCGATAATCTATGACAGAGCATGCTTTTAAAAAAAAAACAAAAAAATCTATTTTCGCTGTTAGTCAAGGATTTCTTGTGATTGATGTTGGATTGTTTGGTTCAAGGGATATATAACTACGGAAAAAATAAAATAATTCAAAACAACTTACACACAATACACATACGCATAATAAAATATATTTATTGCATCTATTAATAAATTATATAAGAGTAAAAGAGACTTAGGTAAAGTATTATAATAGTTAAATTATATAATATAATTATAATGTATATAATACAATTATAAATATTAATTCATTTCTGTTGCTTTACATGAAAAAATATTTATATGTCATTAAAAAAACAAACAGAAAAAAAACAAGAGTAGAAAATTTTTTTACAGTAATAATTACAATATTATTACATTAAAATGAGCATTTCAGAATGCTTTTTCAGATTTTAATGCAATATATTGAAGCTTTCTGAAGTTAAAAGAATATAAATTAACGCATTATTTCGTTCATGGATGACTTATTTAATAAAAGTTACTCAAAATTTTAAACAAATTAAATTGAAATGATGGCAAATAAAACTAATAACACTAATAAAAGTTATATAGATAAATATAACTATTTAATGAAATTTACGTTTCAACATATGCTTAATCTAAAATGAACGTTTGAAATGTTACATATCTTATCTATTACTCAAATTTCAATATATTTGAAAATTATTAATAAAATTAAGCGTTTTGATATCGTTATAATTTTGTACAATAATAAGTATAAAGAACATTTATGAATTACTAAATTTAGAATTATTTTAGTAAACTATTCGGATCATATTCCTATGAAGAGTGATTCATATTCAACTTTTGTTTATGCATTTAAGGTTGCTTTTATGCTTTGTAGCTAATCGGATGACGCTAGAGTGAGAGTTCTGAATTTTCGATATCCAGGTTTATAGGTGAGATCAGGAATTTTTAAGGAGTAACTGATATTACACTGAATCTAAATCTATACGCTATTTTACTTTCCTTCGAATAATGGTATAACCAAGTGTATTTTACTTTTTAAAAAAATTCAAAGGTAATCCACCGGCTTTGTACCTGCAACCATTGAGCATTGAAGGCTGATTTGTCAGCCACTACACTACAGATAACGTCACAAATACTTATTTGAATGATGAAACGTTACTCTAAAAAGCGAAGCATAATAAATAAAAGTAATGGGATTAAATAAGCTAAGATTTATGAACTAGATTTCATATTATTGCCTTGCCTTCCTAGACCTTCAAGATACATTTGACTCAGTTCCAAGAAACGAAATATGGGAAACACTAAGAGCAAAGAATGTTCCAAGAAGCCTGATGGAAGCTATAAAATCTATATACCAAGATCCAAAGGGTATAGTGAGACTGAATGGACAGGAATCTGACCATTTTAGCATAGCTAGAGGGGTTAAACAAGGGGATAGCTTAAGACCATTGCTATTTACATTATATATAGATGAAATAGCTGCAATCTGCAAAAGGCGAACAGAAAGGACTTTCCTAGGGCGAAGGAATCTGCTTCCGGTTTTGGTACAGTTTTTCCTGTATGCGGAGGATATTGTCCTGATTGCAGATTCTGTAGAGAAATTGCAGCAGGCAGTTGACGAATGGAATGAAGAGCTCCGCAGGAACTGCATGACCATCAGTACCAGCAAGAGTAAGATCTTACAGGTTGGAAGGGTACAGGAAGATGTTTTGGTATACTGCAATGGAAAGGCGATGGAAGAGGTGTCAGGTTTCACCTACCTCGGCACTGTTATGCATAGATCTGGGAAAGTAGACTCAGAAATAGTGAACAGGATAAGCAAGGCCAACGCTGTATACTACCAGATCTGCAATACAGTGATCGGGAAGAGAGAAGTCAGCAGAAATGTGAAACTGCACATCTTTAAGGCGGTGCAGATACCTTTATGGTGCAGAAACCTGGGTGATGACTGGCAGACTGGAGAGCAAAGTCATTGTTGCGGAGATGAGGTTTCTTCGAAGGATCGCAAGGAGAACAGTACGTTCCTGCATCCGTAATGAAAAGATCAGAGAGGAGTTGGGAGTTTCCCCAATAAAGGATGTCCTGGAAACTCGGCAGCTTAAGTTGTTTGGGCATGTTGTCCGGATGGAGGGACACAGAGATTCTTTGAAAACCATGGACTATACTCCCAATGGTAAAAGACCCCGTGGCCAACCAAGAATGTCGTACCTGGAGTACGTCGTCCGTATATGCAAGAAACGAAATAAGAATGTTCGCCAAGCCAGAAATCCAGCATGCAACAGGAAACATTGGCAATCCTGGCTAAACGCTCCCCTACGCTGAAAGGCACTACAGGAAGAATAAGAAGAAGATTTCTTATTGGACATACGTATAACTAATGCGTAAGCGATAATAATAAATTCTTTCTTCATTTTGGGACAACTCCCTTTAGATCAATATCACAAAACATACAAAATGAACTTAAGTGTCTTGGTGTACAAAAAAAAAAAAAAATAAAAAAAAAATAATAGTGAACAATAGTAATAAATTAAATGGTAGTTTCTAATAATAATAATTCAAATAGTTAATAACAAAACAAGATAAAAGATAAAACAGAAACATATGTGCATATATACAAAATTTTAATTAAAAGTGCTTTAAAGTATTGATGGGATATTGGGGAAATGATTAAGTTAAATGTGCAAAGTCACTAATGTATAAAATATTATATTTAAATAATCATTTCTATATTTTTTTTCTACTTTTATAGAAATTTGGAAATACATTTAGTGTTCTTTGAAAATTGAATAGAGAAGAAGGAAGTGATCGAAGGTAGGTAGAGTATCAGTATGACGAATATATGAAGGAATGGAATTCCATACAGACGAGAAGCGGGTTAGAAAGGATCAGTCGAAAGCTGCGGTTCGATAAGGCGTTATACACTATAAATAACGTTATATACTATAAATAACGTTATATAATATCAAAATAAACAAAAACATAATTGTACTATGGTGCACTTGGGTTAGTAATAGGGAAGTTACGAAACCAAATATTAATTTATGTAAACATATTAAAAATATCTGAGTCTTGATTTTCTATGGAACCAAATTTCTATGGAGAAAAAACTCCTTGTATGTGCTGGTGACTTTTTATCGATGTTCAATCTGAAAGGATATAATTTATTTGGCAATTGCCAGGTTCGGTTTTTCGCCTTCATGGGTCGGTTTGTTGAATTGTTGATGAGAGCCACGGCTGCGAGGCTTCTTTGAATATTTCAGTTCAACTACTCCGCTGCAACCTGCCTTCAATATTTTGCCTTTCTTAACCCCGATAAAGTTTTTGTCAAACAGGAAGAAATTTGTATAGTTTATGCTAATATAAAGTATTTCATTATAAAAATATTGAGGATCTGATTGGAAGTTCTAAAGAAAAAAATCTGGTGAGCGCAAGACACGACTTTCATTTACCTCCGTCACTAAAATAAATTTGGGAATTTCGAAATACATTTAAAAATACAATAAATGTGCGAAAAAAGAAAAACCGCTAAACTGAATTCCTTAAATAATCCAAGCGATAATAATGTGGCTTATTTTCGGTTAGTAAAGAATGAAACTTCAAAACTATTAAAAAATAAGAAAAGAGAGTATCTTAAAGACAAAATAATAGAAATAGAAAAACACAGAAACGAAAATAACGTAAGAGAGATGTACAAAGGTATAAACAAATCGCGTAAAAGATTTGAACCTCTATTGAATGCGGTTAAAGATGCAAATAACAATATAATTGCGGATCCTTCTGAGATATTAAATACATTTAAACAACACTTTGACGGCATCTTAAATACGGAAAATAATAATCAATCTCCTCTCTCTGAATATCAGAGCGCTGAACCATGGATAGACGCTCCGAGCAAAGAGGAAGTCGAAATGGCGATAGGAAAATTAAAACGTTATAAGGCCGCAGGAAATGATAATATCACGAGTGAATTAATCAAGGCGAGTGGAGAAGCGGGCGTTTCCAAAATACATTTTTTAGTTAAAAAGATCTGGGAAACTGAAAAAATGCCAGAAGAATGGAAAGAATCAATACTTATTCCGATTCACAAAAAAGGACCGAGGTCGGATTGTAGCAACTATCGTGGGATCTCTCTTCTCCCAGTATGCTATAAAATATTCTCGTCAATTCTAACTAGTCGAATCACGGAATACGCTGAGGAAATTATCGGAGATTACCAATGTGGTTTTAGGCGGAATCGCTCGACTATTGACCAAATATTTTCCTTACGTCAAATATTAGAGAAAAAATTGGAATACAACGGTGTAGTCCATCAACTTTATATCGATTTTAAAAAGGCTTATGATTCAATAGACCGTCAGAAGCTATATAACATCATGATTGAACAGGGAATACCTAGAAAGTTAGTAAACCTAGTAGAGATGTGTTTGTCGGAAACATCCCATAAAGTTAGAATCGGTCATAATTACTCCGAGAGATTTGAGGTGCGATCGGGTTTGAAACAGGGTGACTCCCTTTCACCTGTGTTATTTAATATAGCTTTAGAATATGTCATAGAAAAGGTGATGTGTACCGAGAAAGGCTTAAATATGGGTGACAAGATTCCGGTTTTGGGGTATGCCGATGATCTGGTACTGCTAGGTGAAGACACGGAAACCATACAACTAAATACAAGTGTGTTAATAAAAACCGGTAAAGAAATAGGACTCGAATTAAATACCGATAAAACGAAGTATATGATTAGTAGCAGAAACGGTGTCGATCTTGGTGATATTGATGTATCAGGTGATACTTTTGAACACGTAGAGAAATTCAAGTATTTAGGTTCAATTATAACTAGAAAAAATGAAATCCAGGAAGAAATAAAGTCCCGGTTAAAGGTGGGAAATGCGTGTTATTATTCAGTTGCTAAGTTACTTAGATCGCGGCTTCTATCTAAAAACTTAAAGATTAGAATTTATAAAACTATTATTCTTCCAACGGTTCTTTACGGATGTGAAACGTGGCCGCTTACTTTAAAGGATGAACAACGGCTTAAGGTTTTCGAGAATAAGGTACTGCGTAAAATATTTGGTCCGAAGAGAGATGAGGCCACTGGGGAGTTTAGAAGGTTGTACAACGCGGAGTTGCGAAGTTTGTACCCTGTGAATATAATTGAGTTGATAGCATCGCGGAGACTCAAATGGGCGCGTAAAGTTGTTGGGCTTAGTGAGGAACGGAGTCCGAGAAAGTTGGTATTCGCTGAACCGACTGGTAGGCGTCCGAAAGGTAGGCCGAAGCGGAGATGGGAGGATTGCGTTAAGGCTGATCTCGGGAGCTTGGGCTTGAATGGTGAGCATTGGACGATTCTGTGTAGGCGGAATTTGGTGGTATCGGCATCGAACCTTCGGGTTCGCTAAGCCTATTATTATTATTATTATTAAAAATACAAATAAATTGTTAGAGAATTAATTAAATTAAATTTCAATAGAAACATGTGTTTTATTAAATAATCTATTATATCACTTCTTTCTCATATTTTTATCACTCTCCATGAACTTTTACAATTCCGTGTATTAGATAATATTTGTTCTAAAATCTTTAGCTATCCAACGGTACATTATACATCTATATTACCATACTTGTGTTAACAAAAACATTTCTTACTATTTTCAAACTAACAAACGACAGTGTGTAAGTTGTAAGTGTGGACTGAAAAAACAAACGGCTATATTTTATTTGATTACGTTCAATTCAACAAATGTAGGAAACAAACTGATTTCTGCAGTCTTCCTCAACGTTGATCAACGGCCTCCTTCATACTTTTTACAAAATATTTTTTCAGAATTTGATGCATTTGTGGACAGAGTGGACTATGAAGAACTAGATAACTATCTATTGGTAATTAGATCTTGAACATAACGACCTTTGTTCTATATGATTTATATTGTAATAAATTCATAATTAATTTTATTTTTCTCATGATTGTAATGCTTAATGTTGTCTTTATTAATTATTTATTTTTATTGAAATAGTCCTTGTTCAAAATAGGTAAATGTTAACTAATATTACGTTGTAAATAACACGTGTTATATAGCAAGATTATTCCGTATCCAAATAATCCACCCATTACAGGGTTACTGCAATGTGGAAAACCAGAACAATATTTACTTCTTTAACAACCCTTATTAATTTTTTTTTGGATAAAATATATTCATTTATTGAAATATAGTTTTCAAGTAATCAAATCTATAAGGGAACTGGACCACGATTTTATACTTCATTTAATGATATAACCTCCGATATATCCTATTATATAATATATTATAAAGTTATTATACAAGAGTTCTACAGTAGGATAATAGAATAAACTTATATGCTATGAAAAAAAGTAAAACAAAAATTTTATTTCATTTTTTTAAATAAATACATTTTTCAATATGGCGTTAAAATGATTAGGATTTAAATAATAAAAATTAAGGAACAAAAGAAGTAGATGATTTGTGTTATACTTATGTTGTTATCAGTAATTGTAGCTTTATAAAATTCAATAAAAATAGATATTACTTGGAATCTAAGGAACTATTTTCAATAGTTGTGTGGAAAATAGTAGGTGTAAGGGATATACAGTGCGCACTTTTTTTTTTTTAATCAAAAATTTTAAGCGGGGAGCTAAAAAAATAAATAAATAATAATAAAGATAAATAGAAATAAATAAACATAAAGTAAGTCCTCAAATCCTCTTATAAAAGTCCATTTCAGAAAGGAGGCACATTAATTGGTCAATTATATTTCCATCGTTTCCTAATGCAACGATCTTCTGTATGTATGTATTCATGTATTATGGATGTCTTACTTATTATGTATATCATTATTGTCTATTATGTATTATTATTTGTTCATAATGTATTCGTTCATTGTGTATATTATTATTTGTTTTAGTGTACTATCATCATTTCTTATATTGGTTCATTATTTATTTTAATTAATATTTATTTATTTATTATTTAATATTTCAACTAAAACCATAATTGTTTGTTTTAAAACGTGTATCTTATAGTGAGTTAGGTATTATATATCTAAGTGTATCTAATAGTGAGTGTATCTGGCACTGATGACCAAGATGTTTTGTGCCAATAAATAAATCAAAAAACCAAAAAAAAAAAAAAACCAGTGCACACTTTTTTTTTTAATCAAAAATTTTAAGCGGGGTGCTAAAAAAATGGTTATCTGCTTTACCCTGTTTATAAAATTGCAATATATAACTCAGCACAAAGCTTTGTGAATTTTAAGTCACCTACGTTTTCTGTTTGCATTACCTCATAGCCGAGTATAAGGGACACATTTCTGTGTATCAAATACTCTTTGTGCCTTTCCCCAAACCCGGAAAAGTCACATACGTCTGTCATAAGGGGAAAATCCAAATTTAGTCAAGGATAATATATGTAAACAGCATTGAAGGTCCTTACTCACATCCTTTGGCCCGCACACTGGGCGCATTTTAATGAGCGGCTTTGGTCTGAAATATAGCCAGAGAAAGGGGAGGCAGCCAGAATGATAAAACAAGGGATGGGGCCTGGAGGCCAGGTGGTATGGTCTTCTGCTCTGACAAACTGTAAGGACTTCTCCTACAGCTCAGGAGGATACTTCCACTTTTTGCATGGGGTTCATTTATTTTTCTCCGAACTAAGTATGAAAGCGAACTTAAAGAGAACACTTCATACGAACAATTTGTATGTCGATTTAAGACATAAGTGAGTTTACATGTGTGTATGGTTCGTTTTTAAATGTTATTGGCACGAAACAGCGCTGTCATCAGTGCCAGATATATTCATTTTAGAAGATTATTTTAAAACAAATAATATTAGTTAAAATATTAAAAGATACATTCATTAAAAGATATTATGATATAGGTTTAAGTTTATTTTAGATAAATGAATGCTAGATAATATTCAAGGGGAAAAATAATAATAGTAAATACAATAAATAATAATAAAATATATAAAAAATAATGATACATTAATATTAATTAAAAAATACGAGGCATACTTTTTAAGTAAGTACCGTTTTGGAATTAAAAAAAGACGTGCAAAGATATCGCAATAATTTCATTTTTACATGAAAGCCTGTACCTTAATCTACTTTTTATATATATTATATATATATATATATATATATATATATATAATATATATATATATATAATATAATAACCGTTTTCGCAGCCTGCAATTCTGTATTCTGAAACTATAGAGTGTATGCGATGAACCAAACCAGTTAAATCTTTCCAGCACCTTGACTGGGGACCACGTTGAAGTTGGCAAAGTCTAATTTGGACAGGGTGAGCCAGTTTCGGACATTTATTCAAATTTTTCATACAGGAATAATTCATTTAATGGAACTTATGAATGTGCACCAAGTAGAGCTGAAAAATATCTGCCAGAAAAAAAAAGTTGGAAAATAACCAGTTTTAGTACGAGAGGAATCATTCGGACAGCGTTTGTACGTTTATTTGTGAATGGCCCATATAAATAATTCTAAATTTCACATGTAAGGCGTTACCAGGAGTAATAAAAAACCTTTTTGGTGTACAGATGCTCAAGTGATAATTTATGTTTGGGGTGTTCCTAAGGATTTCGTTCTTCTCACCCTACAATTGACTGGTAACATGTAAGAAACCCGTTCTGTTCCGTTTAACTGGAGATGTTGAGATCATTTACTTCCTTCTTCTTCTTGCTCTTAGAAAGAAGTCTCCCTTAATAGCCATGGTATCCTCTGGATTGGTTCTTGGTGCGTTGTATGGTCATAATGGATAACTCGATTCCTTCCTCGAATTGGATACGAAGCCCTTAATGAGGTATCAGATCCATAGACCTCAACTTGTTAACATTGCACCAATTATAGGGACTTGGACCAAGCCCATACGTCTCTTCCTCAGTGAGTAATAAATCTTCCTTCCAACTTATCTCACTTAGATTGCTTCCCTCTAAGCCCTTCCAAACAGTTTCATTATTAGAAAAGAGCTCCCCCTTCCCCCTTCCGACTGAGTAAATGTTGAAGTTGTCCTATTGATTGAGTGAAACAAACAATAAAAACAATTCGTTTCAGAATGATTCCGGCAATTATAGCAGATCATTGTTGTCTTTACAAACATAATATAAAACAAAAGTATACACAAACTTAATAAAATAAAGATAATAACGTGTTTAATCGAAATTGTCAGATTCGTTTAAAAAAAAAAATCGGCCCTAGCAACACACGAATTTCACTTATCTTCGTTGTTAAAACCAATTTAGAATTTAAAAATACATATAGTGATAAAAAAAATCTGGTGCGCGCAACACACCACTTTAACTTACCTGCGCTGTTGAAATCAATTTAAATTGTTCTTAATAATTTTCAAATACAGTTAGAGATAAAAATAAGGGAAAATATTGAAGAATTAATTAAATTGAATTTCTATAAAAGCATGTGATTTATTAAGAAATCTATTATTTATTTTTATTTATTTAACGTCACTTTATGCTACTATGGCTAATCGGACGATGCTACAGTGGGAGTTCTAAATTTAGCCTATCCAGGTTTTATTAGGATAGGGATCTTTAAAGAGTACCTGACATCGCACAGGCTCGGGACCACTTTTTAACGTCCCATCCGAAGGACGGCGTAACTAAGGATTCTTTACTCCCATTAAAAATTCCTAGGACCACCTGCGGGTTTGAACCCGTGACCATTAGCATAGGAGGCTGTTACGCTAATCACCCAGCTACAAGTGATCCCGAAATCTATTATATTTTATCTAAATTAATCAGTTAGTTTTTTAGGCTTTTCATCACTCTTTATCAACTTCCAACGGTATAATATACACCTATATAACTGTTTTCATGATCAAAAAAACAAAAATTGTAAAAAAATATATGTTTGCTTTTTTCTATTTTAGTTAGTTATCAAATCCGTTCAACATGCATGCATATTTAGCTATTTTTTAACAATGCTAATCAGATGATATGGAAAATTTTATAAAATCTACAAAATTAATGGTACTTTAGAGAAAGAAAATTTAAAACATCGGCATTTAAGCCTAGTCAGACAATTTCAATCAGAATGAAACCTACATGATATCAAAGCCTATTAAATTTTAAACCGATATAGTGAGTTCAGTCAAAATCATTAGAGCCGTTATTGAGAAAATCGTAAGAACGTGCAAAATGCATGGTATAAAATAGCACTTACAGTCAGTCGATTTTAGTAAATAAGGTGCTGTAACATCTCGGGCGTATATTTGTCTTAATACACGACTTTTCATTATGGCGCTAGACTTACCACATACAGACATTTCTTCGGGACTTGGTTATTTGGACCCAGTGGACCATAAAACGTGTTTTTCCGTTGAAAACTGGAATTCGGAAATTTTCACGATACTTTCTCTTACTATATATTTCATATATAGGTAAAAGTGAAAGTAAAATTATGTAGTACTGGTTATAACAACCCAATTCAGTTAAACAGTACAAATTTATAAATAATTTTTTTTTTTTTTTTTTTTTGTCATTAATGCTTTTATTTGCACCTGTAAAATGTTTACAATAAGCAAATGGGATTTTATAAACAAGGAGACATGGCATGGTTAGGCATGAGGGAGACAGCACCCAGTGGTGCATCCTCCTGACATTCAAACAGGATCTATTATTTTAGGCTAGGAGGTCCCTCATCCAACTCCTTTTCAGTCTTCGCCGAGTTATGTCAGGGATGTCAGTTGTAGCCATATTTTGAACAAATTGGTTAGTGTGTCCATGTAGTTTGTCGTAAAATCTTTTGTACGACATTCGAATGTGGTTTGTTGCAGTCGGAATGCGTAAGATTTATAAATAAATAAAGTTTTTATCTCCTGTTATTTGCAAGAATAATGTTTAAAATATTTAAATATTATTTATAAAAATTGATATTAAGATTTAAATTTAAACTATGGAATTACTCTTGGTAGAAACAGTATGATATAGAATATGTTCTTAAGAAGCAAGTTTAGAAAAATAGGAAGGAGCTGTTTTGTTCGGCTTTCTAAGAGTCGAGGAAAGTTCTTGTGTCCGTCAGATACCATACAACTTTATCCAACACTTCTTATATGAAAACTAAAAGCTCCATTTTCTCCAGAATTCTTTCCCCTCCACACTTCTTCTTTCCGTTTCGGGAAGTTCTTAGGTACATTTTTGAGAGTATAGATCTTATTCTCTATGTAAATAATGCATTCCATATTTCAAAGCTAGTGGCTTATCCATTATCCATTTAGAATCGTCCTGAAAGCTTAACAATTTTAATTTTATTGAGGATGTATAGTCGACTGTAGAAACTATTATAGGTGAAATAATCAGGAGTCAGTCTTTTTTTAAATACTTTAATTTTGCCGACGCACAGTGTAAAATATGACCGGTTTAGGTGGACAAAATTCTGAAACTTGTCTATATTTAACCTTTGGGGTCTCAGGTTACTGAAAAATATGAAAAAAATCTGGTGCGAGCAACACACGACTTTCACTTACCTCCATTTTAAAAATAATTAAAGAATTTTCAAATACAGTTAGATATAAAAATGAGTGAAACCATTAAAGAATTAATTACATGGAAATTCTATAAAAAACATGTGTTTTATTAAAAAATCGATTACCTTATTATCTAAAATAATCACTTGTATCAATTGATTGTGTATGAGATGATATTTTTTCTAAAATCTCAAGCTTTCCAACGGTATATCATACATGTATATTACTGTTCTTATGTTCAAAACCAAAAAATTGCATACAAAATATATTTTTTTTGTTTTCTCCTTTAGTTGGGTATCGAATTTATATATATACCTGTTTTTCATCAGCGTTAACAAGATAATCTAGTTATTATTATTGAATCTACAAAATTAAAGGTACTTTAGAGAAGAAAATTTAAAATATCGGCATTTAAGCCCTGTCAGACCATTTTCATCCAAATAAAACCTACATGATATTAAAGCCCATTAAATTTTACATCGATATAGCGAGTTTAATCAAAATCGTCGGAACCGCTTTCGAGAAAATCGAAAAAAGGTGCAAAATGCATGGTATAAAGTGCCTCTTCTGATAATCTCATTTTGATGAAAAAAGTTTTGTCACGTCTCAGGCGTATAGTTGTCTTAAATATGAAATTTCAGTTTCATAAGACTTACCGTTTCCGCCCGGGAGTTACCACACACACCACCACACACACACACCACACACAACCACAACACACACAGACTCTCACCACACACACACACAAAACCAGACCTTTTTGGGGGACCCTAAAACGTGTATTTCCGTTGAAAACTGGAATTCGAAAATTTTCACGATCGCAATACTTCCCCTTACTATATATAGTAAGTGAAAGTAAAAATCATAAGACAAAATTATAAAAACTAATTCATTTTTTTACACGATTGGCGACCGCACAGTAGTCAAACATGAAATTTATTTGCTCAATCTAAAACTTCCCTACATTTTACGTTTGAAGTCCCAGAGTAAAAAAGTACAAAATGCATGGGGTAAAGTAGGACTTCCAGTCAGTCGATTTAAGGAAAAACTTGCTGTAACATCTCGGGCATATAGGTATCTTAAAAATAAAATTTCAGTTTCACACGACTTTTAGTTTTTTCGCTAGACTTACCACAAACACAACCACACAGACCTTTTTGTGGGACTTGGTCATTGGGACCCAGGAGACCCTAAACCTGTATTTCCTTTGACAACTGGAATTCTGAAATTCCAGAGCATTTTACATTTTTTCTCTATTATCAATAACCTAGTTATCAGGGAGTCACATCTCTTATAATATATGTGCTAACTCTATCTTTTAAATAGGGTCTTCAGTTTTTTTCTAAATAATTTTTATTAAAAACATTGTCGTTGACAATTTTAAATGTATACGAGCCGATCGAAACCTGACACAATGGCAAAAAAACGTATTAAGTCAGATACACCAGTAACTTGTGGTAATTTGGGCCTAGTAACTTTAGTGCAGTTTACAGTGAAATGAAAAATAACCAATATTGTAGAAAATTAAATTCCCTACAAGAAATATACGAAACATTTGTAAATACTGACGAAAATTGAGAGGAAATTCGGAAGAGCCAATTGTACAGGACGTGAACAAAAACCCCATTTCTTGTCCCTATTAGTGTCTTTGGGTGAAATATTAACTTTATTCCGTAATGTATGCAATGCATATGTGTATTTTTGTGAATTTTATAGTTGTTGGCCGAAGTGATTGACCATATTTTAACCCTCCCACGTCAAACTAAGGAATGTGAAATTTTTTTTTTGCTACTATACTATTGCATAGGACAAGCATCCCTTTTGACAAATCATTGAATCTCTAATCCTATCAGGAAAGCGGGAAACTATTTGAGCAAAAGCCTTTTTTCGAAAAAGGCTGATTTTGGACTCACCATTTTAGTTTTTTTTTTTTTTTCCTTTCCTGAAAATTACCATTTTTCACATTCGTTAGTTTGACATGGTGGGGATGATATATCAAATAAGTTGGAATGTATTTATTAATTAAGAAAAGTGGGGAAAGAAAGGTTATTTTGCTTTATTAGATTTCTACTTATCTTGAAAAGTAAGCAAATTAAAAAAAAAAATTAAAGTAAAATATTAATTTTTTTTATTTATAGTAATTTACAACTGTACTAAAGAATACAATAAGTAAATGTGTAGGATGAAAATAAAAAGTCATGAAAATGTCTTGAGAAAGAACTACCCAGTGGTAGCACTAATATTAATTCTGAATCAAATAAATATAATTTATATTAATTAAAATAATACATTAATTTTAAATCAAATGATTATAATTTTATAAAATTTATTCGTTTTCCTAAGTTCTGATTTTCTTCCCGAATTTTTAGCATCTTGAATAAACATATCAAGTACAAAATTACCCTCTCATCTACAGGGGCTGGTGAAGAAAAACTTTCATTAGCTTTTTCAAGGGGGAACTTAACTAAAAAGTACTCAGGTGGATTAGGTGCTTAGGTGCTTAGGCGGAAAGCATTTATGAATATGAGCCCGGGGCGGTACTTGAGTCCTGACGTAGCTACACCGGTTTTAGGTAAATCCTTCGTCCTAAGCCAACACCCTAGGCCTTTCTCTGCTTTTGTCCACGGCGAATAAACAACTCTCGGGAAAATGTTTCAAGAATAAATTTATTATTCTCTTTTTCTCTATAACTTATTTTTGTTTTATTACGTATCTGAAGGACGTTTCGACATTTTATTTATTTTGATTGATGAACCATCTGTGACATTGGTAAAAATAATATAATAATAGACAAAAGATTTTATTCCGTAAATAATAATTTTTTTTTTTTTTAGGATATTAATAATAGTGCTAAATTATAAAATTCATTCTACATTTATACGATAATAGCTGTAACCGGCGGTTTGCTAACAGATATTTCACTTTTTGAGCGATTTGCATAAATATGTGTTCTTAGTAAGAGTAACTGAAATACTTATAGCTTTCAATGTTGGTATATCAGTTACACTTTAAACTGTTCTTCGTACTACAAAAAAAGTTACCATTTTGTGCTAGATCTTAATTTTATTTTATCAAGAATAACCAGTAGAATTAGGTATATCCATAATTCTGACGTTGATTTCCAAAAAGTTCTATATTGAAGAGGTTTCTAGTGATCCATTTATACAGCGAGTTGAAGTAGCTCATACCTTCTACACAGAGGAAATATTTTCTAGGATCATATCTTTACCAAATTATAAACTCCCAATACCCCCCCATAGATTTAAATCCTTAGTCCAGTCTTGAGACTAATATCCTGCCATCCCGATCTTTACATTCCCACCGTTAGAACTAAATCTTTTGTTCACTCCTTTTATATCAGCTCTGGAGTCCTCTAGAATTCTCTACCTACTCATATTCGTCATGCTTCTTCCCTTCTCTCATCCAAATCCCACCTTTTAAAACATCTTTTGGCATCCCGAATAGATGCACAACAAATGTGAATCTGCAACTGACTTATCTAATTTCAATGCAAGACATAATTATTTATTTTACCCAAACCTAGCGCTGTAGAACAATAATAATTTTTTTAAAAATATATTTTCCTCAACCCTTTTAGCTTTTAGGAGATTTCTTTTATTTATTTCCTTTTTTTTTTATGTTTTCTATCTATATTTTTTGTAAATAAATGTATATAAATCTTATTTGTGTTTGATTTTTTCTTTTTTGCACATTTGTAAATAAAAATTAATTTTATTGTTTTCTTCGCCCGACATAAATATTAACATGTAATCTAAAATTTTGTTATTCTTAAAGGACATAGTCTCAAAATAATATCTTATTATTATTATTATTATCCATCCTAGTAAATTTTATAGAAACCGCAAAAAAAGAGTTGTTTTTTTCCTGTATTAAAGTTATTAGGGTATACGGCGTTAGATAAGGCCGTAAGGGGTTTCAGCTGATTTTTGGGAACCCACTTTATAAATGATGAATCGATTTTTCTCCATCTTCAATAATAACTGAATTTAGGTGTAATTACATCTATTACAATTTCTGAATTGAATATATAGATCAACTTTTTTTTTCTGTTAATCGCTCTATACTGATTCTAAAACTATGTATACATTTTTCTCTATCTTCAAAAATAACTGAGTTATGGGAGTATTAATGAGTCTCATTTCAATTTTTTCTTTTCGGTTATCTCTTTTTTATAGTTTTATTCGGGTTTTTTTTTTTTGAGGGGGGGGGGATAAAAAAATACTACCATATTATACAGTTTTTATACTCAAGGTTCAAGATTCAAATCTGAATGTGGCCCTAGGATTTTATAATCGGAGTAAAAACTTCTTAGTTATGCCGCCCTTCAGAGAGAGGACGTAAGAAGGTGCACCCGAGCCTGTACAATGTCAGAAACTCATCAAAGATCCGTATCCTAATTAAACCTGGATAGGCAAAATTTAAGACTCTCACTGTAGCATCGTACGGTTAGCCATAGAAGCATAAAGTGACGTTAAATGAATAAACAATAAACAAACTAATTAATTATTCTCTATATTCGAAAATAACGGAGTTATTTAAGCAAGATTTCAATTTATTTTGCTTTTTCCCTTTTTTTTTTTTTATTGCGCTTTACTGATTCTAAAACTCTATACACGTTTTTCTCTATCTTCGAAAATAATTGAGTTATGGGCGTATTTTATTGTAAAATTTTAATTTTGTTTTTCTCTTCTTTCATAATTATTCGCAATTTTTCGATTAAAACAAAAAAATGTTCCAGTAGTTTGAGAAAATGTCCGCGGACGGCTGACAAACGGATTTTTTTTTTCGTTATTCGGGTTCTAAGTGTTATGAAACACAAGTCCTCAAATTGTGAGGGAGGGAGAGAACTAATTTTTTGGTCGATACAAAGGTTTATTATTGAAAATAATAAAACAAAACTAAGCCCCGTGATACGATTATAAATATTTTTTTAAAGAGGAAAATGGCACTTTGACGCTGAAAGCTTTATAAAAATAAAACAAATTTAAAATTGAAAAGAGGTATTGAAAACAATATTTGATTAGTGACTGATCCAACTTCGAAACACAATCTTAATTTTCAAATATATGTGTGTAAAGAATATAATATAGTAATAAATTTTCCACTCTCTATTGATTTTAGTCAAATAATTATTGGCTGTAGGTAGAACACTCCAAATAATCTATATGATTTATTATGCCTACGTTTCAGCCTGAATTTAAGGTCATCTTCAGAGCGATTGATTAAGCAGAGCCTAAAAATCATGGAGAATGTTCGATCATCTACGCACAAACTGAATATTCAAAGTGATGAGTAAATAGACACCATTTGGAGGGAATAACTATTTTCAGCTAACTTCTGACTAATAAGTTTTTCTTTACTAGTATAACTATAATAAAATATTATTATATAATATTGAATTAATGAAATTGTTTAATTAATAATTAATAATTTTATTAAATAAAGTAGGTTTTTGGAGTGTTTTAATGCCCACAACCCCTAAACCAACTTCTCCTGGTAAAATAAGCAAAGGAAGATCAGATTTTCAATATTCCTGGATAACTACAAAGAAAAAAAATCATAACGAACTATAATAGAAGTTAGTATTATTGTTCGTCGTAGACTTGTAAGACTCTAAAATTTCATAGAAGTACCTATCACTAAAGACGCAATGTAGCGAAGTAATTGGATTACAAGAACTTCAAAGGGCACGTAAGTACCTGGTTCGTTGGGTAAAGTTCTAGCACTTTGTTTAGGATACAGTTTCTAAGGGAGACGTAGGGATAGGATCCAGGAAATAAATAATTAAGATAATTTAAATATTATTTAAGGGATTTTTATTATATATATTTAAGGGAACTTCCAAGAATACATCCATTCACAAAAAAAAAAAGAAACTTAAAACCGTATGGTGTACATGACTTTCACTTACCTCCGTTATTAAAATCAATTTATGGAATATTAAATTAGATTTGATATGAATATTTGAAAAAACTTAAAGGATTAGATTGAGTTTTATTGGAAACATATGTTTTAGATTAAATAATATTACAATATAAAATTGTTATGTACAATAATCACTTAATTTTATACCCCATTTGTCACATCAAATTACCGTATATATGATAACAATTATATAAACGGTATATTACACATCTATATACTGTTCTTATGTTAAAAAAAACAAAAAAAAACAACTAAAAATATGTTTGTTTTTATCTTCTTTAGTTCATTATCAAATTCGTTCATCTTCTTCATTTAGCCATCCTTCATCAAAGTCATTAAGATCATATGGTAAAACTTTCGAAATGTACAAAAGTACAAATAGTTTAGAGGAAGAAAATTTAAAATATATGCATTTAAGTCTTGTCAGACTATTTCGATCAGAATGAAGGCTACATGATATTAAAGCCCATAGAATTTTCACATCAATATAGCGAGTTTAATCAAAATAGCCGTTTTTAAGAAAATTATAAAAAGGTGCAAAATGCATGGGATAAAGTAGCTCTTCCAGTAAGCCGATGTTAGTGAAAAAGTTACTCTAACATCTCGGACGTATAGTTTTCTTAAATATGAAATTTCAGTTTTGTAAGTCTTTTCGTTTTCGCGCTAGACTTACTATATATATATATATATATATATATATATATATATATATATATATATATATATATATATACACACACCACACACACACATCTTTTTTGGGACTTGGTCATTTGGAATCAGGGGACCGTAAAACGTGTATTTCCGTTAAGAACTGGAATTCGATAATTTTCACGATCGCAATATTTTCCTTTACTATATATTTCATATATGGCTAAGTAAAAGTAATGAACTTTTTATTTACAATAATCACTTAAGTTTCTGCTCTTTTCGCCACTTCGCATTACCTTACACATCTTTGAACTTAAGATTACATTTATTTCTAAAATGTTTAGCTCTCCGACGGTATATTATACATCTAAATACTGTTCCTATGTTCGAAAAAAAATTAAAAAATATGTTTGTTCTTTTCTCCTTCAGTTTATTATCAAATTCGTTTAACGTGTATATTTATTCGTTCTCTATTAGTGCTAATAAAATGACTTGGCTATTTTTTTTTTTAAGATTTACAAAATTAAAGGTACTATAGAGGAAATAAAATATCGGAATTTAAATGAAACCTACATGATGTTAAAAACTCATAAATTTACAATATTTAATAATAATAATTTGAACCATGTATGGTATGAAGTGGCAACCACACAGATTGAGTTAATGAGTGAATGTCTGGAATCAATTAAGATATGAGGCTTGTGGGTGTAAGTACCCACTCACCTTAAGATGAAAATTGTTCTTTGCACCATAAGATAACATTATAGCCGAAACGTAATGCATTATAATAAAATAAAATAGTGGTAAAGTATAATTATTAATCTCCAATTTTATATTCAACTTTGGCCTTCACCTTAAATAATCTACATGAAGTGACAATGGTTTACAGTATATATATATGGGAGAAGATGGTTCAGGGTGCAGTCAATACAACACACAATTAAGTATAAACTTTATAAATCTATGAAGTACAAAATGTCCATACTTTCATAAAGTGTGAAACATGATAATATAACATATAGTGAATACGTGTGTATACATGTCTCTCTGTGAAATACATAAATATTTTTTTCCTTTAAATTTTTAACTTAAATTTATAACCCCTTCGTCGAAAACCTATGTCTGCCTGTCCTTTAACATTTCCTTTAACAATATTCCACTCATCTCAGTTGAACAGATCCGGTACCTAAGACTCCATCTAGACAAGGGCCTTACTTGGAATTCTCACACTAGACTGAAACGACAAGAAACAGCTCGTAGATACGCTTACTACAACACTTACTGGACAGACGACCAAAACTTTCCACATACTTCAAAAAATTAATTTATATTACCATCATTAGGCCTATTTGGACATATGGGATTGAGTTATGGGGATCCACCAAACCATCCAATTCTTCCCGCATTCAATCCTTGCAATTCAAAATCCTCCGAAAGATCCTAAACGCCCCTTACTTTGTCACCAATAAAATAATTCATAAAGACCTAAATATCCCATTATCCGCAGATCTAGCCCGAGCTAGATATTCCTCCTTTTATTCCAAATTATCCGTCCACTCCAACCCACTCGTCCGCAAACTCTCATCTCCTATTCCTGATCATCTTCCTAGGCGGCTGAAAAGACGATGGCCTCGATGCCTATTTAGCTGAATAAACTGGAGTGCTACCACTGGGTAGTTTCTTCACATGCCTTTATCAGGCCTACTTGATCTATTAGTACATTTACTTAATGTATTTTATAGTATAATACAGTTGTAAATTTCTTTTAAATAAAAAAAAAAAGTAAAACTCTTTTTCTCTAACTGTTATAAGTATTTTTTAAATTTAATTTAAATTTAAATTTTTTATTATCTAATTATTCACCTTTTATTAAAAATTTTCTCCCCTTTTGTTTTTAATTATTATTATATTTATCAATTCTCATAACTACTATATTACTTTGTTTGTAATTAACAGTATAATTTATTTTTCTTATCATCTTCATATATTGTATTCCACTACTGGTTGCTATCTTTATTTTTTGTTTTTTCTTATAGCACTGAAGAAGACCTATAATTTAGGCCGAAACGTCGGCACCAATAAATTAAGTTTATAGTTGATTGTGTGTTCTATTGACTGCACCCTGAACCAACTTCTCCCTTAAATAATCTACATTTAATTGAGTAAATAATTAATCTGTCACAGTCGGATTCAAACCCAAGATCTGGAGCATAGTAGTCCAGTGCTTCTTCTGATTGACCATGCTGCTAATTTTATTTACCAATACACTATAAAAATTCTTATCTGCAACCATTATGAAGCTATGTTAATATTAGTTTTTTTATTTTTGATTTTCATGTAGGATTTTATAATAATAATAATAGACTTACCGAACCCGAAGGTTCGATGCCGATACCACCAAATTCAGTCTACACAGACTCGTCCTATGTTCACCGTTCAAGCCCAAGCCCCCAAGATCAGCCTTAACGCAATCCTCACCTCTACGCTTCGGCCTACCTTTCGGACGCCTAACAGTCGGATCAGCGAATACCAACTTTCTCTGAATCCGCACCTCATCGAGCCCAAGAACTTTACTCGCCCATTTGAGTCTCCGCGATGCTATTAACTCAATTATATTCACAGGGTACAAACTCCGCAATTCCGCGTTGTGCAACCTTCTAAACTCCCCAGTGGTCTCTTCTCTCTTCAGACCAAATATTTTACGCAGTATCTTATTTTCAAAAACCTTAAGCTGTTGTTCATCCTTCAAAGTAAGCGGCCACGTTTCACATCCGTAAAGAACCGTCGGAAGAATAATAGTTTTATAAATTCTAACCTTTAAGTTTTTAGACAGAAGCCGCGAGCTAATAATTTAGCAACTGAGTAATAACATGCATTTCCACCTTTAATCGGGACTTTATTTCTTCTTGGATTTAATTTTTTCTTGTTATCATTGAACATAAATACTTGAATTTCTCCACGTGTTCAAAAGTATGCTCTGATATATTAATATCATCAAGATCGCCACCATGTAGGATTTTAACTGTTGAATAATATTTAGCTTAAACCTATATTTCACTACAACTTAAGGATGACACGACAGTTATATATCACATCACAAACGTATTAAACTGATATTGATATGGTTATTCTCAGAATTTAATACAGGAATCAGTTAGGTTGCAAGTGCTAATTTACAAATACAATAGCACTTTGAACATGAACACAATATGTACTATGAATTGGAGTTCTAGGAATATACCACACATGATTGATACTGATCATTCCATATCGAACAACTTTAGATGGTTATTAACATAATTAAATTACAAGTGTCACTTGTCAAATATTTACTAAATCCTAATAGAAAAATATATGGTATATTCCGATCGCTATGGCGGAAAAACGGGTTAAGCTCATAAAACCTTTAATTACGATTACAAAAAAAAAAATATATATATTAATAATCATATCAATTATTTGATAAAGTTGTGATTATTAGTTTAATGCACAACGTTTCTGCTAAAATGATGTTCAGGTGCAGAAAAACAATTTTATTTAATGTAGAGTGTCAAACTTTTATTCATAGCATTTGACCTCAACCTTAATGAATCTACATCTCATAAAAATTATTCATAAAATTATTTATATTATTATGACAAATAATCATAATATTAATAATTAGACAATAAAAATTAAATTTATATTACATAACTATTTATGATATGATATAAATTATATTTCATAAGAAAAGTTTGTAAGTTAGTTAGAAGATAGATCTGTAATAAAAAATTGTATTTATGTATATGTTTGTTTATTTAACGTCACTTAATGCTACTGTAGACGATGCGACAATGGGAGTCCTAAATTTTGCCTATCCAGGCTTAATTAGGATAGGGATCTTTAACGAGTACCTGACATTGTACAGGCATAACCAAGGATTTTTACTCTCATTAAAAAATCCTAGGACCACTTGCATTCATTTAATTTTGGAAAAATGATTGTGCAAATCCTCCCTAATATTTTAAGTAAAAGCTCTATTTATTTTTTTTTTAATGTGTGGTGTTCAGGGAATATAAAAAATAAATCTGACTTCTAATGGTAAAACAGATGCCGCATTATTTTTAATAACCATTGATTCATTATTATATTTTAAATGTATGCCTAATGTATTTTATAGTTGATATACATATCTGAAAAAAACAAAACATATATAAACTTTTTATCAAAATACAACAGCAACTAAACTAGACAATTTTTATTAGGATAGATTTCTTAAAAATTCTAATAAATCATATGTTTTTACAAATATGAACTTTCCTTAACGACGTATTGTGGTCCTAAACTTTCTCGAGTCAAAACACAGCTGTTAACTTTTTTACCCATAGTCATTTAAAGATACTGTAGCTAACTGGACGATAGAATTAGAAAGGTATAATTAGAAATTCTTAAGAACATCATTTTACGTTCACTCACGGGGCATAAACAAGGATTTTTTACTCCTATTATAAAATCCTAGAGCCACTTTCAGGTTTGAACCTAGAACCTTCAGCTTGGCAAGGTGTGTAATACATTGGTGTTTTTTGACCAGAAAAACGCGAATAATTATTAAAAAAAAAGAGAAAGCAGTAAAGAGAAAAATTGAAATTAGACCCATAAATAAACCAATAACTCAGTTATTTATGAAGATGTAGAAAAATATACATAGTTTTAGAATTAGTAAAGCGCGATTAACTAAAAAAAAAGTTGATCTATATATTCAAGCCACAAATTATAATAGATGTAATTATACAAAAACTCAGTTATTATTGAAGATGTAGAAAAATCGATTCATATAGAATTATAGCTATTATGCTGACCAATATAAATATATAATAATTTACAATATATAATCAACAAAAAATGAAGTGGTCGCGAGCAAAACCTATGGTTACAGCTAGTTTAATATTTTAGATCTTAATAAATCAATAATAAGAAAATACAGGCAGTGAGGTATAATTAATGTTATATTTGTCCTATGGTTTTAAGAAATAGTAAATAGTTGTTCAAATTAAGTGAAGTTAACAAGAGCCTTAAGGGTTAAGTAGGAGAGTAACGAAGCGAAAGTAATCCAATGATGAAGGGTCATTTGAGCATGAGCATGGGCCTGGAGTAAAGTTGTCACAACATTACAGATCGTAGGGGAGATATTAAAGTTGGATATGTCCGCTGGGTCAGTGGGCTATCGGAATAACACCACATAACTCCACCATAATCTACTTGAACCATGTCCAAAACCACCTCCCGATACCTATAAATATCATAAATGGTCGCTGGATTTCTTTGCGGTTGGACCTCTGTTAAAACCAGGGCAAGTCCATTTCCAGGATGACAATGATTCGAAAAATATATTATAACTAGTAGACATACCCGCCCTGGATTCGTAAGGGTACAATTTGAATGAGGTGTTGTAATTTATGTTTAAAAAATTTTGAATGAGCGAAGTAAAGTTTATCACTTAAGGTGTTTTACTTTATTGTAACGAAAAGTGCGCTTAGAAAGAAAATATCTTTTATTTTATATCCTCTATTAATTATTACATTTAATCATCCACAGAAATGAAAAACATAAAGAAAAATTGGTTCAGTTTATTTGTTTGTTATTTTAAAGTGAAGGATAGATGAAAGAAAATTGAATTTCAACATAGAAATATCTGGTGCGCGCAACACACGACTTTTACTTACCTCCTTTAGTTATATCAATTTCAGACTATTTAAAAAAAAATTAGAAACGATAATATGTTGTTAAAGAATTATTTACATTGGATTTTAATAGAAACATGTGTTTTATTAAATAATCTATTATATTGTATACGAAAATCAGTTTGTTTTATCGGCTTATCACCACTCTACGGTAAAATTTACAATATTATATATATGAGACGTTGATTTCCAAAAGGTACTAAAGGACATTCTTTTCGAAATTGATATTTTGACATATTTGTATTCTAATGGTTTAGTTTTATATAGATTATATCTGAAAAACATAAAAATCCTTAAAAAAAGTATTTAAAAATAACATTTAATTCCAAAAGGTACTAAATCCACATTTTATTTCATTCCAAAAGGTACTATATCCATGTTTCGTTCCAAAAGGTACTATATCCTATGTAAACAGATATAACCTTTCCTTTCATTTCCTTCCAAAAGGTACTATATTTCCTTACGGCAGAAGCACCTAATCTTGTAACATATCACCATTAATTTATTGTTTACATCATTTTATGCATTTTTATTGGTTCATTTAGCACGTCTTGAATCACCGCTATTATTTTGATCACAGATTTTATCCTAATAATCCTAAATAATATTTAGTGCTATTTGAAACAACTTAGTTGCGTCGCTTTGGTTCTTTTAGGTTGTCAGTTAAATTAAGTTTTTTCAAAGTATTTCTTCATGCAGCAACATAAATTTGGTTTAAAATTTTTCAGAAACTCACATTTTAATAGAATAATGGTATTTGATGCAGCAAATAGTTAGAATTAGCATTCCACGAACTTCCTAAATATGTGAAGAAAATCCGTGCCTGATCTAACTTAGTAGTCGATTTTTTTATGTAAAATAAAAGCTCAAAAGTTATTATTTATCAGTATCTATGGTTAAATATTGTTTACACGTCGTTAATAATATAGTTAAATTTGCTAAATTCACACAAATAGTAAATACAAGTTCAAAACAAACTTCTCAATTACATACTTTCTTATTATAATGCTATAAATAGATAAATTGTCCTTTGAATATTCACTTTCTTTATGAATAATAGATAATCAATGTAATTATCCAACAAAGAAAGATATTTCTCAGAGGGAGAATAAGGAATATACATAATTTAGTAATTAACGATATAAAGATGTTAGTTATCGGTAATGTTGTATCAAAAAGTTTATAGTGACTGTTACCAACTTATCTCGCGTTATGTTCTTCCAAAAAGTACTATATCCCTTTTAATCTTTCCAAAAAGTACTATATCCATCTTTTGTTCCAAAAAGTACTATATCCATATTATATTGTTTAAAATCACTGTAAAAGTGCAATAATTTGGAAAAATGATTTGGCAACATACTTAAAAATCAACTTTTGATTTCAATAAAAAAATAATCACGTAAATTGGTTCAATAATAAATAAATGACAGATTTTTGCGTTTCCTGTGAAATTTTCTAAAGTGGATATAGTACTTTTTGGAAATCAACGTCTAATATGATGATATTTTTTTCTAAAATCTTTAGCAATTCAACAGTTTATTATACATGTATATTACTGTTCCTATGTTAAAAAACAAAAAATTGCATTCAAAAAATATTTTTGCAGTTTTCTCCTATACTTAAATCATATCGAATTCGTTCAACCTATATGTTTACCTGTTTTTTTAGCAATGCTAATCATGTGATATGGTCAATTTTATAATATCTACAAAATTAAAGATACTTCAAAGGAATCTGGATTTCGCAAAGGGCGCTCCACGATAGATCACTTGGTTGTTGTAGAAGCCGAAGCACAATATTCTTTTATCAATAACCAGTTACTAGGAGCAATATTCTTTGATATGGTAAAAGCTTTCGATTGTATTTCCCATGCCGTTATTCTACGCAAACTAGCCTCAATTGGAATAAGGGGCCAAATGCTTGCTTTCATTAAACAGTTTCTGACTAATCGCCATTTCAGAGTTAGGGTAGGCTGCTAGTCTGAAAATAGTTCTCAAAACAGCGGTGTCCCTCAGGGCTGCGTCCTTAGCCCGACCCTTTTCTCCCTGGCAGTGAACGACTTGGGTCTCAACCTTCCAAGAGGAGTGAAACCATTACTATTCGCTGATAACATGGCAATTATCTACAGATCCCACGACATTAGGGATATTCAAAATAAACTGCAGGAAACTCTCAATCGGATGAACAACTGGTCAATATCTAAAGGACTCCACTTCTCACCAGAAAAAACTAAATGTCTGCTCTTCAGCCGAAAGCGGAATACACCACCACTACCTGAATTGTACTTAGGGAACACTAAATTACCATTTACTACTTACCACAAATTCTTAGGCTTGACATTTGACAGAAAACTGACCTGGGAACATCATATATCCATCATAAAAGCACAGGCTATGAAAAAATTAAACATACTGCGAGTTCTCAGCGGCACTACTTGGGGTTCAGACAGGAAAACTTTATTAATCCTCTATAAAAGTTTGATAGGTTCAAAACTTGAACATGGGTCATTTATATATGCTTCGGCACACCCACGAATTCTCGCCAGGCTCGACACAGTACTTCATGCAGGAATTAGAATATCCACTGGGGCTTTTCGAACCAGCCCTATCCTTAGCTTATGTTCAGAAGCCGGAATTCCGCCTCTCATTTTTAGACGACAAAAACTTGCCATAAATTATATTTCCAAATTATACCCACAGACAAATCATCCCACACACAGATACATATTTAAACCTAAATTTACCAGAGCCTTTCGAAACAAAGTCAATGCGACCCTTCCGTTAGCAGAAAGAATTTCCTCCGCTTCCTCTTTACTTAGAGACCTTCCACTGTATAAAATAAACTCCCATGATAAAACCCCACCATGGACTCATCAACCACCTAAAATATTCCTTCAACTTTCCAACCTCTCCAAAAGAAATGCTTCCCCTTCCGAATTCAAAAACCGACTAACACAGATTATTCAAACCATTCCTGAACCCTTTTTAATTTACACCGACGGTTCTAAATCAGATACCTCTACAGCTTCCGCTTTCGTGACCCATAACTCGACACACAAATTCAAACTGCATAATCTATGCAATATTTACACAGCCGAACTACACGCAATAGCCTCAGCTCTACAGTTCTGTATGAAAATAAATGAAGACCAAATCGTAATACTAACCGATTCCCTAAGCGCAATTAAAGGTTTGCAGAACTTATATCCAAATCATCCCATACTAGTTCGCGCTCACTCTCATATAGCTGCGTTGCGAAACCTGGGCAAGTCGGTAAGCTTCGTGTGGGTGCCGAGCCACGTGGGAATTACCGGTAACGAGCTTGCGGACCGGGCAGCGAAGCAGGCGCTCACACTGCCAGGGAGAGGAACAGCCATCTTGACACCGTCTGAACTCAGTGAACCGCTCAGAAAGCAAGAAGATGACCGATGGCAGAAAATGTGGGACGATAGCCAGGTAAGCAAACTGAAGCATATTAAACAAACAGTGAAACCCTGGTCTACATCTAGCCGTAGCAGCCGGAGGGAGGAGGTCGCGTTGACCCGGCTAAGGATAGGACACTCGCGGCTGACGCACTCTTATCTTTTTGCTAGGCAGCCGGTGCCCCGATGCCAGCACTGTGATGGAACCCTTACCATTCGGCATATTTTTCAAGAATGCCCTTATTATTCATCACACCTGAATAAAATTGGACTAAGCCCGAATATTTCAGCGGTGCTGGGTGATAGAGAGAAAACCATTGAATTAGTTTTTGATTTTCTTAAGGAGCAGTCATTATTATCAAAATTATAAAGACCATTCCTAGTCATATTAGCTTTTTAAACTATTGTTTACATAAATTTTTTTTTTCTTTCTTTATTTTATTTATTTATTATTTATTTATTTATTTTATTATTTTTTCTTTCTTTCTCTCAATCACCCATTACCTAATAGTTCTTTTTTATAAAGGTTGAATATGCATACAGTGTCTAGGCGTTGATGACCTTAGGGTTTTACGCCTTAAAACCTAAACAAACAAACAAACTTCAAAGGAAAAGATTTTGAAATATCGGGATTTAAGCCCTGCCAGACTATTTCAATCAGAATACTTAGATGAAATTAAAGACCATTAAATTTAACATCGATAAAGAGAGTTTAATAAATATCATTAGAGCCCTTTTTGAGAACATTGTAAAAAGGTGCAAAATGTATAGTAAAAAGTTGCTTTTCTGGTTAGATGATTTTGATGAATAAGTTCCTGTAATATCTCGGGCGTATATTTGTCTTAAATATGATATTTCAGTTTCATAGCACTTTTTGTTTTAGCTCTAGAGTTACCACACATACACAGACCTTTTTGCGGGACTTGGTCATTTGGACTCAGGGGACCCTAAAACATGTATTTCCGTCGAAAACTGGAAATCGAAAATTTTCACGATGTCAATAGTTTCTATAACTATATATTTCATATATAGGCGAGTGAAAGTGAGAAAACTTAATTGAAATTTATGTTTTCAAAAAGAAAAACGGTTCCTATTTTATCAGGTTTATTACAATTGAATATTTCAAATAAACCATTTAAATTATATTTTAAAAGTTAACTAAGTTTCCATAGGAATCCC
The DNA here is from genome assembly GCA_023052935.1 of Piezodorus guildinii. Taxonomy (NCBI): domain Eukaryota; kingdom Metazoa; phylum Arthropoda; class Insecta; order Hemiptera; family Pentatomidae; genus Piezodorus; species Piezodorus guildinii. The sequence continues at coordinate 46,223,638 of CM041298.1, forward strand.
ATTTTCTTTACTGTGAAACTTCCATTTTTATGAAATAGTATGAAATTTGAAATAATTAATAAGAATGTTAGTTTATAGATTTATAACAACTTACCATTTATGTTACCAACTTAGTTATGATTCGGTATTGAATATTACTTATATAAACTTGCGTTCTAAATGAAAGAATATAACTTGCACGATCCTGTACATTTAACTATTATAACCTCCCACTTTACAAATAACATATGTTCATAGGTTTATGGGCTTACGACAACATTATATTAACTCGTACAATTTATTTTCCGGCATGATAACTTTTCTAAATGCTTGTGCTTTCCAACTGTATATTATATGCCTATTTTACTACTTATATTTCAGGAATAATTTGTTGACGACTAGGTAACAGAAAATTTATGTTTTCCGTTTACAGAAAAGCTAAATTGCATTGTATTTTACTTAAAAACCTTCAGAAAATAATGCCCAAATGTCCCTAGATGGTGAAAGCAGTATCAAAATCTGTCTTGTGGTCTAGAAGGAATTAGCGGAAACCAAATTGCGTTATCTTTTTATAAAGAGAGAGATATGACAAAACCGTAGTATCGTATTAATGAATAATGCATTAAATGTTATATAAATAAATTTATTTATGAAAACTTTATATATATAACTTTATTACATATACATATACACTTGATTTTATTGCATTCTAAAACATCTGAGATGTTTGTAAGTCAACATAATCTGGTGCGCGCTACACACGAATTTCACTCATCTCCGTTGTTTTATTTTTTTTAGGTATGAAGGCGATAACCAAAAACGTCCCCTGAGTAGGAACGACCAAATCTCCCGAAAAGGTGAGTGTGTGTGTGTATTTTTTTCGTTTTTTCTATTGAAGAATGGAGAAAATCTTTCGTAGACGATGTGTGATTGACTTTATAAGTCCACAATAGTGTGAGTTTCGTACTGTCTAAAAAAGCACCTGTCTACACGCCTTCACAACCCACGGAACTGCCGTGAGTGTCTGTGTGTGTGGTAATTATAGCACAAAAACGATGTTCCATAAAACTGAAACTTCATATTTTAGGAGCGTATATGTCTCAGTAGTTACAGCAACTTTTTCAAAAAAATCATAAAACCAGAAGCGCCACTTTATACCATGCATTTTGTGCCTTTTTACAATTTTCTTATAAACGGCTCTAACTATTTTGATTAAGCTCCCTAAGTTGATGTAAACGTTAATGAGATTTAATATAATGTAGGATTCATTCTAGTCTGACAGGGCTTACTTTTGTAGATTCAAAATGAATCTTATTAGCATTGATCAAAAACGCGGAAATGAAAAAAAATTAAATGAATTCGATATCCAACTAAAGGAGACAGGGGAAAATATTTTCTACAAACCAACAACAATATAGATGTATAATATACGGTTGAAAAGCTAAAGATTTAAGAAAGATATTATTTTGTACACTAAGTTGTATAATGGAATACAACTAAGTGGTTGTTGTAGATAATAATATTGTATAATAGATTATTTATTTGAACACGTTTCCATCGGTAGTCAAGTTAATTCTTCAATCTTTTTCTATCTCTAATATTCTTTAAAAGTTCTTAAATATATTATAATGATGGAGTTTTATTTGTTTATTCATTGAACGTCATTTCATGCTGCAAAGCGGACGATGATATGGAACAAAGCATGTGATACAATTAATTAATCTATATGTTTTATTTATTATCCTTAGCATTTAAACGTATTTATCCCCTGTTTTTTTGTTTGTAATATAATCCACTTTGGAATGGTTGAATTGCATCATGTTGAACCAGCTATCGAGGATGGAGTGGTCTTCACTGGAAGGCTTGCCTTCCTGGAACTGGAGAGCTAAGAGGTATTAGAAGCTTGTTTAATTTTCTCCTCTTCATCAAATTTATGTTTGCTTATTGTTCTGATAGCATTTGAATGTTCGAGTACAAACCATTTGGATTGCTGGTTTGATAATATCTTTCCTAAATCAAGTGCAATTCCAGTAAGTTATTAATTGTTTAGGTTTATTGTTTTTAATAATAAAAGCTTGTAGGATAGGATACTGGCATCTCACTCATGAGCACCTCATGGCACGAAGGGATGCACCTCATGGCACGAAGGGATCACCTCGATGTCAACTGTGTAAAGTAAGTCATATTTTTGAGAGTGTCTTCGTTACAGTAGGGAATTGTAAAAAGTCTCGGAGGCATTGAGCGATAGTGATCGGGCCTCCGACGGTGTCATTCAATTGGTGAAGAACATTCGTTTATATCATCTTATTCAACACATTCAGATTATCTTATGCACTTTTTGATATTTTACTCACACTTCTTATTTTTATTTATTTTTTTAACCTTTTGTTGCTAATCATCGTGTTTGCAGTTCCGATTAAATCATAATGATTATTGTCCCTATTGTTCTGTTTTATTCTTATTGATTTCGTCCTTATAAATCGATTTTTTTCCCCCTTATCATAGTAAGTTAATCATCTTCTGAAGATGTTTTGGGCAATAATAACCACTCGCAGTTTTTTGCCCTTAAAACCAAAACAACAACACAACGCTTGTAATTGACATAAAAAAGTACTCTACCCCTCAAAATTTGATAGCTTACATTTGAGATACGTACAATACAATAACGATAATAAAAAAAAAATCCGTTTTTTCCCTGTCCGCTGCATATCTCCGAAACTACTGCACCATTTTTTTTTTTTACTTTCACTTACTACATATAAGAGGGAAAGTATTGAGATCGTGAAAATTTTGAATTCCAGTTTTTAACGGAAATACACGTTTTAGGGTCCCCTGAGTCTAAATAACCAAGTCCCCAAAAAGGTCTGTGAGAGTGTGGGTGGTAACTCCCGGGCGGAAACTAAAAGTTCTATGAAACTGAAATTCCATATTTAAGACCAATAGAGGCCCGAGACGTTACAAAACCTTATTCACCAAAATAGGCTTACCAGAAAAGCCACTTCATACCATGCATTTTACACCTTTTTTTCGATTTTCTCGAAAACGGTTCCGACGATTTTGATTAAACTCGCTACATCAAAGTAATATTCAATGGGCTTTAACATCATGTAGGCTTCATTCGGATTAAAATTGTCTGACAGGGCTTAAATGTCGATATTTTTAAATACTCTAAAGTACCTTTAATTTTGTTGATTCTATAAAAATAACTATATTATCTTATTATCACTGATGAAAAACCGGTAAATATATAAATTGAATGAATTCCATTCCCAACGAAAGAAGAAAACATATTTTTTTAATGCAATTTTTTGTTTTTGAACAGAACAGTAATATACATATATAATAAACCATTGGAAAGCTAAACATTTTAGAAAAAATATTACCTTATACATAAGCTTTTAAAATTTAATAGAGAGTGATGAAAAGCCGATTAAACTAAGTGATTATTTAAGATAATAGTATAATACATTTTTTTATAAAACGCATGTTTCTATAGAAATTCCATTTAATTAATTCTTTAATGGTTTCAAACATTTTTATCGTTTACTGAATTTGAAAATTCTTTAATTGATTCTAAAAATGGAGGTAAGTGAAAGTCGTGTGTTGCCCGCACCATATTTTTTAATTCTCCATAACAATACTAGGGCATGCAACGATGATCTTAACACCTAGATGTTGATATCAGCTGTTTTTGTTATTGTTAATGCTGGCTGATTAAATGTGATTTAATTCAATAACTTAGTTATTTTTGAAGATAGAGCATAAATTATTAACAAAACTAATAAAAATTGAACATGTGTCTATGGGATCCTACCTTTGAAACATGGATGCTATGCGCAATATACTTAAATATATTTGTTATAAATTATTAATAATTATATTATCTGATACTGGTCATGCTAAGATGAATTTGTTTTTATGCAGTTAGAAATTCGGTTATCGTTCAAATTAATGCTTGAAATGAGAAGATGTAATTTTTTTGAATTATTTAATCTCTCGTGATAATTATTAAGAACTTTTAGAAAATCATGCATTTAATTATTTTATCATAAATACATATATAACAAAAGCCTATAAAATATAATTAAATAAAAAGTAAATACGTTTTAAGGCTCTTATATAATTCTGTATTTTCTTATACCATAGTCTGTATCACAACACACCAGTGTAATTTTCAATACATTTCTTTCCATCATAATTGGTATATTCTTTCTCCGGAGCGTTTTAAAAAGTGAGAATCCGTAAAATTACAGAGATCCGTTAAATTCGATAGGGAGTTTGGAATCCAAGAAGGTATATCCCTTCACTCAAACTCTTCAGCAACACCGAGAGATAAAACAGAAACCCAAGGAAGTATTTACAATCCCTAGGACAGCAAAGTTACACACTCCTTGAGTCATCAGAACAAAGTCGTTCTCGTTCTCCCTTCGTGTTTGAACTTCGTCTTACAAGTCCGTCATCCTTCTAGGAAATTACCGGTTTGCAGTAAAGTTGATATTGGACTTAATCGAATTTTGCTAATTCACTTACGAAGAAGGGTGCTTCCTCCTATGTAGCCTTTTGAAGGTATTTATCGATCAATTTACCCTTCAAGATCCACTTTATAGAAGGTTGATACTTAGTTCCACGATTTTTAAGATTTCGAATCTTATATTTTCCCAAGAAATCGTAATAGCTACAGAGATAAAAATCTGGTGCCGGCAACACACGAATTTCACTTACCTCAGTTACTTATATCAATTTAAGAATTTTCATACAAATTTAGAAACGAAAATAAATTGTTAAAGTATTATTTACATTGGATTTTAATAGAAACATGTGTTTTATTAAATAATCTATTATATTAATGTATGCTTTTAATAGATTTAGAAAAGGCCTTTGACACCGTTTGGCATACAGGACTTATTCACAAATTAATTAAATACAACTTCCCTCCTTACCTAATTCATATTATCCATTCATATCTTGACAACAGACGATTTTATGTTCGTGTAAATAATTCGACATCCAGTATACTTCCTGTAACGGCCGGCCTTCCTCAAGGATCCTGCCTTTCGCCAACTTTATTTAATGTATATATATCCGATTTTCCAAGCCACCCGCACGTTATAAGGTCTCTTTACGCTGATGATACAGCCCTATATACATCATCCTATCGCATCGATACCATAGTTAACAGATTGCAGCTAAACTTCAAAAAAATAAATAAATATTGCAATATGTGGAAATTAAAAATAAATGCAAACAAGTCAGAAGCCATAATCTTTACTAAGCGCAGACCGAACATAAACCATCATCTTTTATTAAACTCAGTCCACATTAACTGGTCTAAATCAGTTAAATACTTAGGCATAACTTTAGACAAATCGTTAACATATACTGAACATATCAATAGAAAATCCGAAAAAACAAAAAAATGTATGTATAAAATGTTCCCATATTTTAATAAAAAATCCAGTTTAAGCACTCAGAACAAACTACTACTATATAAAACAGTCATACGTGCCCAGATCTGTTATGCATCGCCCGTCTGGAGCTCGACTTGCAATACCAATAAAAAAAGAGAAACAATACAAAATACATGTATGCGAATCATCAATAACTACCCACGATATACTAAAATTTCAAAAATGCTCTCTGACCTAAATCTTCCAACATTAAAACAATATATCTACACAGTAACCAAAAACTATTTTGATAAAACCACAACTTCTGAAAACCCATTAAAACTAGAAATTGGTAATTACAACAAAACATCACTAAAGTGCTACACGCACAAAAGAACCAAACATGTACTTTTAAACTAATATTGTAATTTATATTGAGTAGGTTTTTTTCGTGTTACTTTTCCTACTATCTTAAACAAAATATTTTATGATAATTACTAAATTCAAAGGATGATTGAAACTCTGTTATCATGAAAAAACGTCCACTGAAATCATGAAACCAAACATATTTGTATTGAGTGTACATTGTAAATATTATGTAAATAAATAAAGTTTCTTTCTTCTTTCTTCTTTCTATTATATTAATATCTACGACAGTTAGTTTGTTTTATCGGCTTTTCATCACTCTCCGTTAACTTTTACAATACTATGAATAAGGTAATATTTTTTCTAAAGTCTTTACCATTCTAACGGTTTGTTATACTTGTTTTCATTGATAAAAAAAAAAAAGGTAAATGTATAAGTTGAACCAATTCGATATCCGACTAAAGGAGAATACTGCAAACATATTTTTTGATGCAGTTTTTAGTTTTTAAACATAAGAACTGTAATATAGATGTATAATATACTGTTGGAAAGCTAAAGATTAAAGAAAAAATATTATCTTATATACAAGCAAATAAAAGTTAATAAAAATTGATGAAAAGCCGATAAAACTAACTGATTATTTTAGATAATAATATAATAGATTATTTAATAAAACACATTTATACTTTCACTTAGTATATATAGTAAGGGAAAGTATTGCGATCGTGAAAATTTTCGAATTCCAGTTTTTAACGGAAATACACATTTTAGGGTCCCTGAGTCAAAATCACCAATTCCCAGAAAGGTCTGTGTGTGTGGTAACTCCCGGGCGGAAACAGTAAGTCCTATAAAACTGGAATTTCATATTTAAGACAAATATACGTCCGAGACGTTACAAAACCTTTTTCATCAAAATGAGCTTACCAGAAGAGTCACTTTATACCATGCATTTTGCACCTTTTTACGAATTTCTCAAAAACGGTTCCGACGATTTTAATTAAACTCGCTACATCGATGTAAAATTTAATGGGCTTTAATATAATTTAGGATTAATTCGGATTAAAATGGTCTGACAGGGCTTAAATGCCGATATTTTAAATTTTCTTTCTCTAATGTACCTTTAATTTTGTTGATTCTATAAAAAGTAACTATATTATCATGTTACTACTGATGAAAAACAGGTAAATATATAAATTGAATGAATTCGATACCCAACAGAAAAAATATTTTTTTAATGCAATTTTTTGTTTTTGAACATAAGAACAGTAATATGCATGTATGATATGCCGTTATAAAGCTAATGATTTTAGAAAAAATATTATCTTATACTCAAGCTTTTAAAAGTTAATATAGAGTGGTGAAAAGAAGATAAAACTAACTGATTAAACCCGCAGGTGGTCCTAGGATTTTTAAATGGGAGTAAAAAATCCTTAGTTACGCCGTCCTTCGGAGGGGACGTTAAAAGGTGGTCCCGAGCCTGTGCGATGTCAGGTACTCGTTAAAGATCCCTATCCTAATAAAACCTGGATAGGCAAAATTTAGGACTCCCACTGTAGCATCGTCCGATTAGCCTTAGTGGCATAAAGTGACGTTAAATAAATAAACAAACTAACTGATTATTTTAGATAATAATATAATAGATTTTTTAATAAAACACATGTTTCTATAAATATATATTGGATTTAATTAATTCTTTAATAGTTTCACGTATTTTTATCTCTAACTGTATTTGAAAATTCTTTCATTGATTTTAAAAATGGAGGTAAGTGAAAGTCGTGTGTTGCTCGCACTAGATTTTCTATAAAAATTTCACTGATTTTGATCTCTAACTGTATTTGACAATTCTTTAATCGATGTTAACAACGGAGGTAAGTGAATGCGTGTGTTGCCCGCATCAATTTTTAAAAAATATTTTTATCTCTAACTGTTTCAATAGATATTCAGTTTTATTAATTATTTATCATTATCCCTTTTTTTCATCTCCAACTGTATTTGAAAATTCTTAAATTGATTTTAACAACGGAGGTAAGTGAAAGCCGTGTGCTGCCCGCTCCAGATTTTTATAAATGTAGTGATACCTTTTTATATTTTTTTATTAATAATTTTTTTTAAATATCAATTTATCAACAATGATATAAAGGCATCTCTGAAAAATACTGCAACTGAGTAAAAGACTGAGCTATTACAGAAACCCACAGTTGCTGGTTATAAAGTGTTAACGGTCTTTAAGACTTAAGTCTTGACGGCCCATAACCTATTTTATAGAAGGCTTCAAGCCAGAGAGAATTATCTTTCTCCTATAAACTTATATTGATTTTCACCATAGGCCTTAAGTTACAAGGGAAGAGGAGTGTTAGAAAATTTATTGAAATTGAATTGCGGGTTTCTGAAACATCAATGGTACACATTAACTTTCTAAAATTCACATCTCACTTACAAATACGTAAAAAAAGATAAAAAATGGTTGAATATTAATAATTTAATAAATATTGCTCCAAAAACTGTAGGCCTATATCTATTTCGCAATCTATAACAGCGAACGAACTTATACGGGGACACTGGCCGGGAAATAACATAAACTGACAGACCTTTAGTGGAGGTGAAAAATAATAAATAAGCAGGCAGATATATGTGAAAACAGTGAAATTATTTTTTTATTTTCTTGTAGAATATAGTACATAGGTTAAATAAATTAAAGAAATAACGAGAGCAAAAATCTGGTACGCGCAACACACAACTTTCACTTACCTCCATTATTTATATCAATTCAAGAATTTTTAAACAAATTTATAAACGAAAATAAATTGTTAAAGAATTATTTAAATTGGATTTAAATAGAAACACGTGTTTTATTTAATTATCTAGGACAATCAATTTGTTTTATCGGCTTTTCATCACTCTCCGTTAACTTTTACAACGGTACGTATAAGATAATATTTTTTCTAAAATCTTTAGCATTTCAACGATATATTAGACATGTAAATTACTGGCTTTATGTTCAAAAACAAAAAATTGCCTTAAAAAATATTTTTGCAGTTTTCTCGTTTAGCTGGATATCGAATTCGTTCAACTTATATATTTACCTGTTTTTCATCCTTGGTTATAAGATTATATTGTTATTTTTTTATTATCTACAAAGGTACTTTAGAAGAAGAAAATTTCAAATATCGGCATTTACGCCCTGTAACACTATTTTAATCAGAATGAAATCTATATCATATTAAAGTCCATTAAATTTTACATTGATATAGGGAGTTAAATCAAAATCGTTGGAGCCGTTTTTGAGAAAATCCTTAAAAGGTACTAAATGCATGGTATAAAGTGGCTCTTTTGGTTAGCTGATTTTTATGAAAAAGATTTTCTAACATCTCGGACGTATAGTTGTCTCAAATATGAAATTTCAGTTTTATATGACTTTTCGTTTACGCGCGGGAGTTACTACACACAAACTTTTTTGCGTGACTTGATTTTTCGGACTAAGGGGACCCTAAAAAGTGTATTTCTGTTGAAAACTGGAATTAAAAGTTTTTACAATGACAATACTTTCCCTTACTATGTATTTCATATATAGGTAAGTGAAAGTAGGTATATATGAGCGCAAAAAAACAACAGAAATCCAAGACAACAGCTGGTAAGAGGTTACAAAAGATTTGCCACTGAGAAATAAAATAATAAAATGCAGAAAATAAAAATCATCTTCAAATAAACATGAAAAGAATAAAACATAAATATGTTTGAAGCATTGACAAATCCATTTCACATAACCCCTTTGCTCCCACCAGCTGTGTGTAACCTCACTCCATCACACATCAGGCCCGTTACATACAGCAATATTTTCGAGCAGTAGGATGGGAATTAAAGAGAGAAATAAAATAAATACCCGTAGTATGCTTTAAATTTTAAGAGATGAAGCCCGAAAACTGACAATGATTTTACTGACAATTTTACCATTGCTACCAAGGCGATATGGTTATTTATAAAACCTAAGCACTGCACATATTCATTTTTATCTCAAAACCTATTATAACTGTATATTATTTATTTAGAAATATTTACCTTATTTTTTTAATATACTGATTTAAGTTTCTTATATTAATAAAAGTAGTCTATCTGGCAATTTTGCAAATAGCGAAGTTAAAAACCAGCAAAGCTTTAGATAAACGCTGAACTAACCTCTTAAAACCTGCATTAGTTTATAAATATAAATATAAAAATTAAATATTTATATATTAAATAATTAGAAAAAAAATATATTGATTTCTCTATATTGGTTTAAACCAAGTTAAACTTATTTTGTTAATATAACTGGTTGATCTGGCAACACTGCTAATAGCGAAATTAAGAACCAACAAAGCCAGAGCAGTGAACTTACTTATTAACCCTTACTGTATATATCTTTTAACATATCTATTTTAAATATTCGTTTTCGCATTTTATTATTAAAAGAGTTTGATCTAAATGTTTCATTTAATAGAGTTAGTAAAATCATGCAATAAACATTTAAAATTCAGTGTACCATGAAAAATTAAATATTTCAAAAGTAGCGAAATTAAGAATCCGTCAAAGCGATAGTGGTATACTGAACATTTAAACTACCATCTTATAGCCTACTATATACTGATTTTTTTTTTTTTTATATGCTGATTTTACCATGTTGATAAAATTCGCTTGATTTAAATATTTTATTAATAAAACACCTTCTGAAATTCAGTACCAGATATAAATATTCTATAATAATTCACTTTACAAAAATAAAAATTTAATTACGATTCGGTATCTAACATTGTTCCTATAATCTTGAGTTCTAAATGAAAGAATATAACTTGTAAGATCCTATACATTTGACTATTATAACCTCCCTCTTTCCCAGTAACATATGTTCATAAGTTTATGGGCTTATAATATCTTTATATTAACCTTTTATATATTCTTTTTATTGCATATCAACTATTTTAATATCTTGCGCTTTCTTACGGTATATTATACGTCTGTATTACTACTTATATTTCAAGGATAATTGTTTGATAAATTATCTTATAGCCTACTATTTACTGATTTTTTTTTTATATGGTGATTTCAACATGTTGATAAAATTCGCTTGATTTAAATATTTTATTAATTAAGTTATCTTCTTATAAATATATATATATATAATAAAATATAATTCTTGGCTATAAAAATATTCGGGTATGTGTTCAAAATTTTAAACTTGAAGATGAAATATTTGAACAGTTTTAAATATGAGAATATTTTAGGGGGAAAATAAAATAAAAACCTAAGCACTGTACATATTAATTTGTTTTCTCAAAGCCCATTATAACTGTATATTGTTTATTTAGAAATTTATACATTATTATTTCAATATAATGATTAAAAAATATGTTAATCTTATTTTATTTATAAAAGTGGTCGATCTGACAACATTGCATATAGCGAAGTTAAGAACCAGCAAAGCTTTAGATAAAGTTTTAAATATGAGAATATTTTAGGGGGAAAATATAAAATAAAAACCTAAGCACTGTACATATTAATTTGTTTTCCCAAAGCCCATTATAACTGTATATTGTATATTTAGAAATGATAACATTATTATTTCAATATAATGATTAAAAAATTTGTTAATCTTATTTTATTTATAAAAGTGGTCGATCTGACAACATTGCAAATAGTGAAGTTAAGAACCAGCAAAGCTTTAGATAAACACAACTAATATCTTAAAACCTACATTAGTTTATAAATATAAATATAGAAAATGAATATTTCTATTTAAAATAATTATATATTCAGTAAAAAATATATTGATTTAAAACTAAGTTAAACTTATTGTGTTAATATAAGTGGTTGATCTGGCAACATTGCTAATTGCGAAATTAAAAACCAACAAAACTTGAACTAAACAATGAACTAACATCTTAATACATACATTAGTTTTAAATATAAATATAAAAATTAAATATTTATATATAAAATAATTATGTATTTAGAAAAAAGAGGATATTGATTTCTCTATATTGATTTAAAACTTAGTTAAACTTATTGTGTTAATATAAGTGGTTGATCTGGCAACACTGCTAATAGCGAAATTAAGAACCAACAAAGCCAGAGCAGTGAAATTATTTCCTTTCATCAAAAACCTTTCTATATATTTCTTTAAATATATCTATTTTAAATATTCGTTTTCGCATTTTATTATTAAAAGAGTTTGATCTAAATGGTTCATTAAATAGAGTTAGTAAAATCGTGCAATAAAACATTTAAAATTCAGTGTACCATGAAAAATTAAATATTTCAAAAGTAGCGAAATTAAGAATCCGTCAAAGCGATAGTGGTATACTGAACATTTAAACTACCATCTTATAGCCTACTATTTACTGATTTTTTTTTTATATGCTGATTTTACCATGTTGATAAAATTCGCTTGATTTAAATATTTTATTAATAAAACACCTTCTGAAATTCAGTACCAGATATAAATATTCTATAATAATTCACTTTACAAAAATAAAAATTTAATTACGATTCGGTATCTAACATTGTTCCTATAATCTTGAGTTCTAAATGAAAGAATATAACTTGTAAGATCCTATACATTTGACTATTATAACCTCCCTCTTTCCCAGTAACATATGTTCATAAGTTTATGGGCTTATAATATCTTTATATTAACTTTTTATATATTCTTTTTATTGCATATCAACTATTTTAATATCTTGCGTTTTCTTACGGTATATTATACGTCTGTATTACTACTTATATTTCAAGGATAATTGTTTAATGACTTGGTAACAAAAAATTTATTATTCCCTTTTATAGAAAAGCTAAATTACAATCTGTTTTTCTTAAAAAAAGTAAAAAAAGAATGCTCTGGAATGATAGTAAAAACTGTATCAAAATCCGTCTTGTGATTTAGAAGGAGTTTGCGAAAACCGCGTTTATATACAGAGAAGAGAAGATTCCTTATTCTTATTTATGGAAAAACAAATAATATAATAATAATAATAGGCTTACCGAACCCGAAGGTTCGATGCCGATACCACTAAACACTCCCTGCACAGACTCGTCCAATGTCCACCGTTTAAGCCCAAGCCCCCGAAAACAGCCTTAGTGCAATCCTCCCTCCCATCGACGCTTCGGCCTACCTTTCGGACGACTACCATTCGGATCAGCGAATACCAACTTTAATTAGAAACCCAATTTAATAAAAATTATAATTATAAAGAGCTTAACAAAAATAAATGAATCTAGTAATCTCTTAAAGTGGCTATCATAACAAAGAATTAATTTTGAAATGTTTATATGAATTAGAAATCTAATATTCCGAGATTTTTAAGAGACACAAAGAAATAATTATATCCTATAAGGAAATATGGTAATAGTGATAAGTGACTACTTACCATTCACACAATGTACACAAAAAAACCTAAACAAAAGTAAAATTATGGGGAAAAAAATAACTTTCAATAATCCTCTGTGAAGTGGGTTCTAAAATATATATTTTCTAAAAATTATATTTGTATTTTTTTATGAAATCATTTATTTTAACTTTCTCTTCTCTTTATATTTATTTATTATTACATTAATAAATATGCCTCTTGTTCAGAAACATTTACCCAAAAACTAAAAAAAAATAATTTAATATTTGGATCAAATTTTCAACATATCAATAGCGTTTAAAATTATCACTTTAAGGATATTTATCTCCATTCTAAATTTAAAAAAAAATATATATGTTTTTATTATACTTATAAATTTTCCATAATAAAATAATATAGGTCAATCCTCTGTGAAGTGGGTACCAAAATATACATTTTTTAATAATTATATTAAAATTTTAAATAAATAATTGATTTTAACTTTCTCTTCTATTTATATTTATTTATAATTATGTTAATAAATCATTTATTATTTCTTAACGTTTCGAGGTCCATAATTCCTTATCTTCAGAAACATTAATTAAAAAATAAAAACAATAATTTAATATTAGAATCAAATTTATAACATATCAATAACATTTAAAATCATTACCCTATAAATCTATATCCTCTATTCTATTTTTTTTTTAAATATTTTTATTAAATTTGCAAAATTTTTATATTAAAATAATATAGATCATATTTCCTCACATATCTTTTCACCTATATTTTACTATAGTCATCTTAATAAATATTGTCAATATTTAGTTAAATTTAATTTGATTGTTACGTATATAGATTAATTAAAATATTTGCAACTATAGCAAGTATGAAGACTAAAATTTACCTTTAATCCTACTCCTCAACCTATACTTGCGAATTTTTCTATATATTAAGAATAAATATTATTCAGGGTAGAAATCGTTTTTACAGAACGAAAAACTTAAAATAGAATAATTCTAGAATCAATTTATGCAACTAAACATTAAAAAAATACAGTAAATTACAAATTAGATTTAAAAAAAGAAGCAATAATTATGCAGATATAATGAATATATTGATTTTTTTTTAATATAATTTAAAAAAAAAAAAAAAAAAAAAATATATATATATATATATATATATATATATATATATATATATATATATATATATATATATATATATATATATATCCTCTATTTCTATCCTAGGCAGTATTTATTATTAATATATATATATATATATATATATATATAATATATATATATATATATATATATATATAGAAACATTAGCAAGTACATGTGTGGAGTAGGAACAAAAGTTACTTTAAGTCCACTTCATACTTGTTGGTCCACGCAGTTGCAAATATTTAAATTAGTAGATAAATGTGCCAATAAAATTAAATATAACTAAATAGTGACAATATTTATTAAGATGACCATAGTGAAATATAGATAATAAGATATATGTAATAAATATGACATATATTATTACAATATGGACAATTTGTAAGTATAATAAAAATACAAAGTTTTTTTTTTTAATTGTTAGAATAGAAATAAATATTTATAAGATAATGATTTTAAATGTTATTATAGAGTTGAAAATTTGATTCTAATATACAATTGTACTTTTCAATAATAGAAAATTGAAACTAAAATTTTTATTTTTGTAAAGTGAAATATTTTTAAACATTTATGTCTGGTACTGAATTTCAAAACCGATTTTATTAACTAACTGAATAAGATAACTCAATAATTAAAATATTTAAATCAAGCGAATTTTATTAATATGATGAAATCATCATATAAAAAAATCAGTAAATAGTAGGCTATAAGAAAGATGCTAGTTAAAAAGTTCTGTATCCCACTAAAGCTTTGACGGATTCTTAATTTCGCTACTTTAGAAATATTTAATTTTTCTTGGTACACTGAATTTTAAATGTTTTATTGCACGATTTTACTAACTCTATTCAATGAAACATTTAGATCAAACTCTTTTAATAATAAAATGCGAAAACGAATATTTAAAATAAATATATTTAAAGAAATATATAGAAAGGTTTTTGATGAAAGGAAATAATTTCACTGCTCTGGCTTTGTTGGTTCTTAATTTCGCTATTAGCAGTGTTGCCAGATCAACCACTTATATTAACACGATAAGTTTAACTAAGTTTTAAATCAATATAGAGAAATCAATATCCTTTTTTTTTTCTAAATACATAATTATTTTATATATAAATATTTAATTTTTATATTTATATTTATAAACTAATGTAGGTATTAAGATGTTAGTTCATTGTTTAGTTTAAGTTTTGTTGGTTTTTAATTTCGCAATTAGCAATGTTGCCAGATCAACAACTTATATTAACACAATAACTTTAACTTTGTTTTAAATCAATATATTTTTTACTGAATATATAATTATTTTAAATAAAAATATTTATTTTCTATATTTATATTTATAAACTAATGTAGGTTTTAAGATATTAGTTGTGTTTATCTAAAGCTTTGCTGGTTCTTAACTTCGCTATTTGCAATGTTGTCAGATCGACCACTTTTATAAATAAAAGAAGATTAACAAATTTTTTAATCATTATATTGAAATAATAATGTTATCATTTCTAAATATACAATATACAGTTATAATGGGCTTTGAGAAAACAAATTAATATATACAGTGCTTAAGTTTTTATTATATTTTCCCCCTAAAATATTCTCATATTTAAAACTTTATCTAAAGCTTTGCTGGTTCTTAACTTCGCTATATGCAATGTTGTCAGATCGACCACTTTTATAAATAAAATAAGATTAACATATTTTTTAATCATTATATTGAAATAATAATGAATACATTTCTAAATAAACAATATACAGTTATAATGGGCTTTGAGAAAACAAATTAATATGTACACTGCTTAGGTTTTTATTTTATTTTCCCCCTAAAATATTCTCATATTTAAAACTGTTCAAATATTTCATCTTCAAGTTTAAAATTTTGAACACATACCCGAATATTTTTATAGCCGAATTTCTGAATTAGATAAAGAAAGGAATGGGAATATATCAGTCTACATAAATTTAATTATAAATTAATGTGAGAAATATTTACTCATGATACCGAGTTTATTATGAAGTTTTGTATAGAAAAAATACATAGGCCTAATTGATATCTCCGTTGAAGTAGTTGAAATGAATTAGCTTCTTTACTTCAACGGAGAAGCCCGAAACGTTAATTAATAAATAATTTTTACTATTTTATAATCATTTTTGACCACCGCCTGAATTATTTCATTATTATATTATATCTGTATTTATCACACAGCCATATAGTCAAGTCTAATTAATATATTTAATTATACTATAAAGAAAAATATATTAAAAATGAAACAGTTACAATTCCATAGCCTTCATATTATATGGATATACAATATTTTTTTAAAAATTGGTATTTCCTTGTATAACTAAAAGGAAATTAATAATTCATATTAAATGAGACACAAAAGAATATTGGTATAAGACGCCAATATTTAACTATTGATATTGTAAATAAATTGATTATATTTCAAATAAAAGTAATTTTTAGGAATTTTCAACAGTCGTTTAAGGAATAATATAATAAATTATGTTGGAGTACATACCTTTTACGCTGGACGATTAAAGATGGCCTCCTTTAAGTTCATCACTACCGAAATGCCTTGTACTTTAAAACATCAATATTTCGAAACGAATAAATAATAAAATGACAGAGCCATTAAGAGCTATAAAACATCACTATTTTTACATTTATAACACACTGTACAGACATTTTAATTAAGTTAACCACTTGACACGGACACGAACCGAACAAGAGTAAATCTGAGAACAAAGAGACAGTTGTGTAAAGGAAGCTATTTTGACTTCAGCCTCTCATTGGCTGATGAGCTACCGCCAAGTACAAAAAAAAGTGTTTTAAATAATATTCAGTATTATTTATCTTAATTATAATTATATCTGGTTTCGTTCTACGGTTGTTTATTAAATATATTATTTATTAATGCAATGTACGTTTATATAGTTGAAAAAGTATTTTTAATTTGTTATATTTAGAGAAAAATGCATACCTTATAAATGGATTAAAGTAATTTTCAATTAGTATTTTTGTTTTAATATTATGTTTTGATAAACAATTATTAACAATTAGTGAATTATTTACTTTTATTGTTGCATTGAGAGATAACAATGTTGTAACCTCAAGACCATATATTTTTTTAAAAATTAATTATTTAAAGTGTTTGTTAAAATAAGATAATCAGTGTGTTAATTAAATTAATTGTAAAAACACATTGTTTGATAAATTACATTTAGAAACGGATTTTTCTTTTAGGTAAGATTACTATGTTAACACTAATGAATGATTGCTTTACTTTTGTAAATAATGTTTATATAACTTTTTCTTTTAGGAATCAATTAGTTTAAAATTATTTAAAGCTAAAAACCAACATTACCACATTAAAAATAAGTTTTGTTAATTGTCCAAAAATATATTTTTACAATTAATTTAATAAGCACGCCAATTATCTGCACTTAACAAACACTTTAAATGATTAATTAAAAAAAAAAAAATATTGTCTCGAGTTACAACATTGTTATCACCAAATGCTGAAACAAAAGTGAATAACTTACTTTACGTGTGTATATATATATATATATATATTATATAATATATATATATATATATATATATATAATATATTATATATAATAAAGAACGTATACATATATGAGTTTGATTAAAAAAACAAAACTTAATATGGTGGTGATATCCGAAGATTTTCATGTAGCAACACAATTATATATTAAGCACCGTAGGATAACATTCTTCTATAAATATTTTCATTTTAAAATGAAACTAAACTGAATACATGTAAAATTAATAAACATATAATTAACACAGTAAAAATTTATCTATATTAACAGACAGAGAGTAGACCTAACAGCACAGACATCAGTTCTCAACTAAATTAAGTTTAGACAGAGAGAGGGGAGACGGACATATTGCAAAATGTAAACATTCTGTAATTTAATTAGGAAGTTATTGGCTATGGAGGATATTGAGTGAGCAGGCATGGAAACTTCCTTATTAAATATATCCTCACTTTGAGAATCATGATTATTTTTAAATCATGATATCAGTTTGAATTATTTTTATATAACTCAGTATCTTGAATTAATAAAAATAATTTTTATTTGTCATATTTTACACTAAAAACAAATGAAATAGTTTTTAAAAAAATAAAGATTTTTTTTTATTTCGGTTTTTATCATTTTATAGTCTCCTGTGTCCAAATGACCAAGTCCCTCTTAAAAAGGCATGTGTGTGTATGTGGTAACTACAGCTCGAAAAAATATTTTTCTTGTTTTTTTTTTTACGATTGAAATAGTCGGACAGGACTTTAATATCGTTTTTTATATTTTCTTCTTCTAAAGTACCTTTAATTTTGTAGATTAAAAAAAAATAACCATATTATCTTATTAGCATTGATAAAAAGCTTAAATATAAAAGTTGAACGAATTTGATAATCAACAAAGGAAGAAAATAGCTAAAATATTTTCTAGTGTAATTTGTTTTTCCAATATAAGAATAATAAGAAGAAGAATAAACATATAATATACTGTTCGAAAGCTAAAAATTTTAGAAAAAACGTTATCTTGTGTACACATAGTAAAATGTTATAATATGTAACGAAGAGGCCATAAATACTTTTTTTTATTTTTTTTTATTTTTATCAATAATACTTTGAGGGAGTGGCGTGGTCAAGTAAATAGAGCATTAGGTTACTGTTCTCCAGTTCACATATTCCAATCCCGGCTAAGGCAGATTTATTTATTCAGCCGGAGGGACCCTCCTGGGACACATCCAGAATCTATAAAGTGAGTACCATAAATTGGAAAAATACCTGGCTGCCGAGCGCGATTTAGGCCTAGTCACCTCATTGCACGGCAGTCGGCAGTGAATCAGTTCAAACCTCTATAAGTATTGAACCCACTTTAAGACACTTTATTTGTTGAAGCATGTTTTACACACACACAGATATATATAATATACATACATTATTATGTTATTTTTTGTGTGATTCAGTAAGTTTGTCACCTGAGATTGCTTTACAAACTCCGTACATTCCTCCTTTCTACATACCTTCTAATTTTACAGTCCTCTCCGAAAAATCACATTATTTCCTAATCTTACATTTTTAATGTCCATTAGATCCATGCGTATTTACATAATATATACATATGACAAATGAAGCTGATGAACATTCTTTCTAATCCCGCAAAATAACGTCGTACGCTTATGATCTATTTGATAATTTTATATATATAAATTATTAATCTGAATATAAATATAAATTGATATGAGAATAAATATATTGTTTTAGAAGAGAGTGTTCTAATTTGTACATAATAATAAATGTATCTTCTTAGTGTGTAGTGATTTTAAATTAAATTAATATAAAATATGGATTTGGGACAACATATAAAAATTATTAGAAGAACTTTAGTATTAGAACTTAGAAGCAATTTTTGATAGAATATTCTGAAGATCAGGTGAAAATACTTCAAAACTGTATAATTGAATTATAAACTGTATACTGTAGATGTATAATTGATAATGAGTTTAAATTATATTGTTGTAAAAGAGAGTGTTGGATTTGGATATAACGATAAATTTATACCCTTAGTTATCATTATATATATATATATATATATATATATATATATATATATATATATATATATATATATATATATATATAAACATACAAACGTTATAAAAATGATAAACAGATCTTTTACTAACAAATAAATATTTTTCATTGATTTATTTGTGTTTGATTGATGTTTGTTGAATTGATAATATACTGTTAATAATATAGTGCAGAAATGATTCGAATTACGGACTTGGAGATCTTCCTTTAAATTAATATCCTCATAACGCCCAATCGAATTATAGACTGTTTACATGTGACGGACAGTCAGTCCCTTTCCAAACCTCAGTTCAGTTTATTACTTTATACAGTGTGGATCGGTTCATTTTAACTCCGCTAAACTTAACATAAATTTTATTAGCGTTAAGTGTTCATTAGTTTAATTAGTTTTGTTTTGAAAAATATTATAATTTAAAAATATTTTTAAGTATAAAAATTTCAATATATATATATATATATATATATATATATATATATATATATATATATATATATATATATATATATATTAGCTCACTGTTTTTTTTTTATTTATTACGTCAAGAATAATTTATAAATTTTTATATTTTTTTATCGTTATCGAGTTCTGGATTTGTGTTTTTTTATGAGTGTGTTTCTCTTATATGGATAACCTTTTGGTAAGTTAATAAAAATAAGGAATTCCGAATATCCGATTTTTCACAAATGTTAGTTAAACATGATGCAGGCGGTATTTCATTGAAAAGATCTCTTGAAGGGTTAATAAAAATTAGTTATTAACTTTTAATGAACTTTGACTTAAAAATGTGTGTAATATTTTCTGAATGTTATTATTATTCTCCATATTGAGACAAATCGTAATATTAAAAAATAAAATCAATATTATGGAATTGATTAATAACAATATATTAATTCGTCGCAAATAAATATTAATATTTAGGACACTATTGCTCAACTTCAGATTTATTTTAATATAAAGAAAAACATTTTTTTTTAAATTAATTTTTATTATTGATATTTTAACTAGGTTGAATTAAAAGTATCAAATATTAACATATTTAATTATTTTTATTTTTCATAATTAATTATTCAATCTTTCTCAGAATTTATACTTTCCCTTTCTTTCCATCTATAACATACCTATTTTACTATCAAATTAGTTTTAATTACATTATATTATATTGTTTAAAAAAATCAAACAAGACATTAAAGCAAAAGAAGAAAATATACTAATGTGTTACTTATATTTTTAAAATATAATTTTCGGTATCCTTTGTTGTTAATTCACCATACAATTTCTTAATAAATTACTTTCTTTTATTAGTAATTTACCTTTTGACATTACAGTACGATTTACTTTGACAATTAAAACAAAAATAAAATAATTGAAATTAATTTAATCAGCTATTATATTTTTAAATGATGTAAATGAAATAAAACATTAGATTTTGCTGAATTCTGATTATATATATTAAAATTTCATGAATAAAAAATAAGTTTATAATAAATATGATTTTAAAACGATAATTTAATTTCAATAAAATTAATTTTTTTAATAACACATTTAATAAAACATATTTTAATAATTATTTATTGTTTATCATAAATTTTATCTTTGATTTTTTCTTTTCAATATATGCATTTACTTCATTTAATTTAGCATAATAAATAAAAAATTATCCTTTTTCTTTAAAAAAACAACATCTTAAAATATATTTTGATCAAAATTAAAAATGGATATTTGAAGGTTTATCATAGGATAATGTTTTTAGAACGGCATTAGGCAGACATATTACCAGTTTTTTTTACTTAGGGTCATAGATGGCGGTCTCATCGGGCCAATCAAAATCGAGTATTCCTTTTAATCAAGTTGGCACACTTGGCTTAACTCAACCTTATTGCCTCCTTTTAGATGATTATTATATTGACTGTCGTGCGGTTCGGATCTATGTCTGGCGTTTAATATTTATTTTATAGTTTAATAATGGCGTTTTTATTGTGTTAATTTTTAATTATTGGTGTTTCTTTAGCGTTCGGTTGTTTTATTTTCGTTTCGAAACATGCTTGTTTTAAAGAACAAGGGAATAGTGAAACAAGAAAGAAGATCAGCCATATTGGAACTTCCAGTAAGTAACTTTAAATATTTCAAGATCATACTTAATGTTCTTATTAGTATATGAAAATCGGTTTTTATGTTGAACTTTTGAAAAACTGTTTATTTTTATTACTAATTACTAATCCCCTTTCAACACTAATTTTTGCTTATTATTAAATATAAAGTACATTCTAGTATTCAGAGAACGGGTATTTTTAAATTAAGATACTCATAAAAGTTTCAATTTTAAAATTAATCATGATTCCTTCTTTTTTTTATACAATTTTAGAAAATACTGTTAAATATTTCAATTTTAATTTTATATATGTTTTAATTATATTTTACTATATAAATTAGTCTAAAAGTTATGCAGTAAAAAAGGATGATGTTTTTTTATTTTTTATAGTTATTAGATTATAAATTACCAACTTTACTGTATCTGATGTACTTATTATTTTTCAATCTAATTATTTTTAATGAGTTCAAGTTTCAAGTATATATTTAAAATGCTGCAAAATAAAACAAATAAGGAATAGCTTTATATATATGTATGTAAGTATGCATATTATTCAAACGGTTTTAAATTCGTAAAATAAGTGTTGGTTTCCACTAAGATGATTCTAGAGAATGCAATGTTGCCAGATCCACTTATTACATTTTATAGCATTTACCAACAGGCTGTAACCAAAATACAGGTAGTATATTATAAATAATCACATTAAATATTATTAATTGATGTATTGCATTGTATATATATGCAAAATTAAGTATATAAACTAAAAAAAATAGATAGAATCAGATAGATAAAAAAATATTTTGTGAACTCTATTGTGACCTTTATTCAATATATTCAGTACGTTTTAAAAAAAGAGTGTTAAGAATATTTGTTAAAACGAGGAAGTTTACTTTATAATTTAAGATTTTTTATTCTATACTGCTGTATTAAATCATACATTACACATATATTATGCTGTACCAAAAGAAAAATTGTCGCGCTCAAGCGGCATCTAGCGGTTTTTTTTTTACAAACAGGCGTTCCAAGCTTCCATCCTTTTTAAACTAGGGGCGCCCTACACAGTAAGAGAAAAGGTAGTTGAAAATTCGTGAGAGCAAGTTATTGTGAAAGTTCACGAAAGTAGGGAGAAGGATATTTTTGAAAATAAATTCGGATAATATAATTAAAAATTTCTTTTTAAAAAGTCCTTTGAAACCATTAAACATTATTTTAAGAAGAATATATATAAAAAAAAAATGATAATATTATATCAGAACAAACAAGTGTAACACACACATCATAGAAGACATGTTTTTTTAAATGTTGAAACTCCATTTAAAGAAATTAAACATTGTTAAAATAAAAATAATAAACGCTGAAAATAGTTACACAATGGTTTATTATTTCCAAATAACTATATTAAGGTGTAAATGTTTATATAGCTGTTAATAGGAAAAAAGTATAGCAATAAATAATCCAAAGGAAAATAGTATGTCCCCACTTTTAATTTCAAAACGCAACATTTCTGCTAGTTCTGAACCGATTTTAATCATTCTTTTTCCATTTTGTAGGAAATTTAATTCTACTCAATTATTTATTAATACTTATAATAAACACACCTTTGTATACGTTATTCGGATTCTACGTATCTTGGAACGTAAACCCACAAATTTTGAAGGTGAGGGGATTTTTTCTTTGTTTGCTCGATTACAAAGGTTCACTATTGAAAATAATAAACCAAAAGCATTTATACTAGACTACATTACTATTTCCTTTTCTTTTCTTTCGATTTTTATTCAAATAAAATTTCCTGATTTATGAACACTTTATATTTCTTTCTATTATCAATAATAACCGGGTGATCAGGGAATCACATTGCTTTTAAGTTGTTGCTTGACCGTAGATTTTTATTTCTCTTTTTTCATCGCGGTGTCTCAATCTTGAAAAAAAATTCCTTTTTTTTTTTTTATATCCTCAATAATAACGGAGTTTATGTGGAATCCACATCCCAATTAGTACCTGGAATGTATAGACCAACTTCAAAAATAACTGATTTATTGAATTAAATTACTTTTAATCGGTCATTTTAAAAATAACCATCAGATATCAGTGCCTAGGTGTTAGGATTGTCGTTGCATGTCCTATTTTGAGGCGAATTTCTAAAAAAATTGGTTTAGTAGTTTCAGAGAAATGTCGCGGACCGCGGATAAACGCATTTTTATTGTAATTCGTTATTCGGATTCTACATATCTTGAAACGAAATTTGAGGGTTTCCTTTCTACTTATTTAGTCGAATGCAAAGGTTCTTTTTTGGAAATCATAAACCCATAAAATCATAAGGAAGTTTAGTATGAAATACCGCAATTGAATATTATTCGTTAAAAGTATGTGAGAGTGTATGATAATTTACTATCACCAAATCTCACGAATTTTCACCTTCATGTTCTCTAGCAGTATAGCGCAGCCTTAAGAACAAGCAAGATTCGAGTACCTAGTTACCAAAAAAGACGCTAGATGCCGCTTGTGAGAGGGACAATTTCAACAAAAGGTCTCCAGCCGCCACCTGATTTAGCTTTATTTTTAGGTTTTCGACGACTAATAACAATATTTTATGTTTATAACATTAAAATTAATTGATAATAATTTTATAATAATGTGTACATGTATCAATAATTTTTTTATTATATTTAATTTCATAAATTTATACATATATAACAAATAAGAATAACAAAATCAATAAATATAATAACTTTATATTTAAAAAAAATTAAATTCAGGCAGTCCTAGGGACTGCCGATAGAAGTTAAAACATTTTGTTTTTTATTCTTGATTTATTCTAGAATTTTGTTGGGAAGAAGACTACGTTTTTTAAAGTAGATTACGTTGAGAATGCATGTTTTTTTTTTTATTATAGTTTCATTTGATTGTAAAACATCATCACCTTGTAGAAATATCTCTTGAGTTGCGCCTTAGTAAACTGAATGTGACTGATTGTAGATTGTATGAGATGGTGGTGCACATGGCACATTGTTTTGATAGCCCCACGATTGGTATCATTGAAATACATTGACATTTTGGAAAACGCTTTAAAACTATTTTAAAATATTGATCTATCTCTGAAAGAACTAATCTCTTTTTTTGTCTTTTTCGTTGGCTTCTTTGCCTGTGTTCATATTTAGGACCCTTAATTTTCTCTTTATCTTGAATTTCGGCATTGTAACTCGGATTATTCTCTGTACGATTTAAATATTGACAATAAGATCATCATGATTTTGCTTCGTATGTTTTAATATTTTCATGCTAAACAATGTTTTAATATTATTTACAAATATCGGTATTTTAGTGTCAAGAGAATCAAGATATTCATTATATTAACTATATAAACAGTAAAAGGTAAGTTCTAAGACATAGTTTACCCACCGTTTCTTTACTCATTTCGTTTGTAACTGATTTTAATTTAATTAAATACTGAAAAAAAAAAACTATATTATAAATATCCATACTTTTGTGCTGATATTACACCGGTATAGATAACGTTCACGGAAACTGCGAAAAAGTAGACAGGTATACACAGGCATGCGCTTGTTTAGAGCATTTGGTTAACGTCACCATGATAACAATATCAAAGCTTTTGCCCCTACCAAAAATAGCTTAACGCGCCTAAAAAAGTTTTCACTTCAAAAACCTTCGGTAGTCAGGAAAATATTACATAATGGACAAAATCACGGAATTAAAACGTTTTTACAACAAACGACTATTATTATTAACAACAATTACTATACAAACGTTCAAACCTTCCAGTATATTACAAAAGACTCATATACACCACTATTATCAGACCTATTTGGACATTTGGAATCGAGCTTTGGGGCTCTAAGAAACCATCAAATTCCTCCCGCATCCAGTCCTTACAATCCAAAATCCTAAATGCCCCTTATTTTGTTGCAAATCAACTCCTTCATAATGACCTTAACATCCCATTTGTTGCAGACATAGCCCGTGATAGATACTCCTCTTTTCATTCTAAACCCCCTGCCCTTACAAACCCACTTGTCAGTAATTTATCTTCCTTAGATATCCCTGATAACCCTCCAAGGCCACTGAAAAGAAGGTGGCCTCGGGACCTACTGCCTAACACTTTGACGACCAGAGCGGGCGTATACGCCCGCTGGCTTAGTCTACCCCTGGCCCGCTCCCTGGTTCATGGGCAGGGCGAGAGGGACCGCAGCGGGCGTATACGCCCGCTCTCCCGCTATCACTACCAGCCTCGAGCGGGCGTATACGGGATTTTATTAATTGTTTCATTTAACTTAAAGTCACTTTTATCACAATTTTGTTAATACTATGTGTTTTTCGGGTGAAATAAAACACAAATAGCTGATAATAATGTTTTGGGCCACTGAACCAAAATAGCCAGTTTTAGTCGGTCCCAGTTGGAACCGCTGCAGCGGACTCATACGCCCGCTATGGTCCACAAGAGAAGGTGCTCCAAACACGCGTGGTCGTCAAAGTGCTAAAATAGTTAGTGAAGTGCTACCACTGGGTAGTTCTTTCTCAAGACATTTTCATGATTTTTTTTTTTCATTCCTCATATTTACTTATTGTGTTCTTTAATACAGTTTTAAATTACTATAAATAAATAAAAAAAACTTTAAAATGTCCAACAATTTTTCTAAATTTTAGAACACACTTTTTACTTACCTTAGTTTATGAAACCAAGTTTTAATTAAACTAGAATTTACAAAAAGAATAATATTGTTCTAATTTATTTTAGATAAAATGAAAATACTGTTGTAATCATTATAAACTAAAACAATTTTACCCCCTTTGTCACTTCCCATTCATTAACTTCTTCACTATTGTATGTTAAAAAATTATTTCTAAACTCTTTAGCTGTCCAAAAAGATAACATAAATCTATATCATTACACGGAACACTGTCAGACGATTTCAATCAGATTGAATCCTAATTGATATTCATGCCATTAAATTTTACATTGATATAGCAAATATAATTAAAATCGTTAGAGCCGTTTTTGAACAAGTCATAAAAAGGTCAATGCATTTTCAGTTGTATACAACTTTTCGTATGGTAGACGCACCTGACACACACACACACACACACACACACACACACACACACACACACACACACACACACACACACACACACACACACACAAACACACACACACACAAACACACACACATCCACCTTTTCGAGCGACTATGCTATAGACTCAAAAGACCTTAATACGTTGAGTACTAGATTTCGAAGATTTTGACGATCTTAATATTTTCCCTTACTATATATTTCATGTATAGGAAAGTTTAAGCTAAATAATTAATTTAATAGAATTCAAATAGAAACATGTGTTTTATTTATATTATTTTACATTATTATCTACAACAATTCGGTATTTTTATTGGCTATTAATCACTATCCATCAACTCTTACAATTTTTTGTATAAGATAATATTTTTTGTAAAATCTTTAGCTATCCAACGGTATATTATACATCTATATTTCTGTTTTTGGGTTTTTTGTTTATTTGTCTAACGCCACTTTATGGTACTATGGCTAATCCATGCTCCATTTGGAGACCTAAATTTTTCCTATCCAGGTTTTATTAGGATAGGGATCTTTAACGAGTACCTGACATTGCGCAGGCTCGGGACCACCTTTTAACGTCCCCCCCAAAGGATCCAAACGTCCCAACTAAGGATTTTTTACTCCCATTAAGAAATCCTAGGACCACCTGCGGATTTGAACCCGTGACCTTTGGCATAGGAGGCTGTTATGCTAACCACCCAGCTACAAGTGATCCCACTGTTCTTAGGTATAAAAAGCATTAAAAAAAATATGTGTGCGCTTCTCTCCTTAAGTTGTATATCAAATTCGCTCAACTTGCATATTTACCGGCTATTCATCATTGCTAATAAGATGATATACCTGAACCAATGAACACCCATAAGGTCAAATAGCATGTGTGCTATGAAATAAAATGATGGGTGATATATGAAAAAGCATTTATATAATGAAAAAAAATAAGTCTTGAAAATGGGGAAACAGCCCCGAAACGTCGACAGATATAAAAAGCTTATGAAATAAAGGGATTAAGTGACAAATGGAAGTCAACGTGTGCTCTTTTAAGTGTTTATGATATACCTAATTTTTTTAAATATACACATAATAAGTAGATCTTCTGGACAGCTAATTTTGCTGACAAAGTTCTTGTAACATCTCAGGCCTATAGTTGTCTTAAATCTATAGTTGTCTTTTTAAAATCTTTGGTTTTCCAAAGCTATATTATACAACGATATTGCCTTTCTATGTTTAAACTTAGATATACCATCACACAAGACTGAAACGACAGGAAACTGCAAGACGTTTTCGACTTCTTCAACACTTACTAGACAAACGTTCTAATCTTCCACTTAACTACAAAAGACTCATCTACATGACTATCATAAGGCCGATATGGACTTACGGAGTGGAGCTTTGGGGCTCTACTAAACCATCGAATTCTTCCCGTATCCAATCCCTACAATCCAAAATCCTTCGTAAAATCGTAAATGCTCCTTATTTTGTCACGAACAAACTTATCCATAAAGACCTCAACGTTCCGTATGTTGCTGATTTGGCCCGATCTAGATACCATTCCTTTCATGACAAACTCCATTCCCACCCTAATCCTCTTGTTTCAATACTTTCTTCCTCCTCAATTCCTGACAATCCTCCGAGGCGTCTGAAAAGAAGATGGCCTCGAGACCTTCTAGTGTAGAAAAGTTACAGGAGTGCTGCCATTGGGTAGTTCTTCTTCAAGTTTGTATCACGCCATTTAACGTTTGTCACATTTACTTGTTGTACCTTAAAGTACAGTTGTAAATTTCAATAAATGATGTTAAAAAAAAAAAAAAAAAAAAACTTAGATATCCGATTAGTCAACTTGATGTGTTTAGTTTTTTCGAATTTACATTGTTTAAGGTACTTTAGAACAAGAAAAATTGAATTATTAGAATTTATGCCGTCTCAGACTATTTCAATCAGAACCAAACCTACATGATATTAAAGCCTACTAAAGTTTACATCAGTATAGCGAGTTTAATCAAAATCGTTTGAGCCGTTTCGAGAAAATTTTAAAAAGTTGCTAAATTCTTAGAATAAAGTAATACATTGGTTTACCCTATTTTAGTGTAAAATTATATTAACATCTTGGGTGTATAGTTGTCTTAAATATGTAATTTTAGTTGATTATTTGTATATGAAAATCTGCAAGTATTCAAGGCAAATTACCAATTACTTTGCTTTCTGGAGAGGATTCGTGGAAAAGTATTGACCAGACGGAGGTAGAGAAGGAAGATCCACTTAACAGTTCCTCCCCCAGGAGAAGGAAAGATAGACTGGAACCGTTTGCCTTTGAATTAATCAAATAAATAAAGCCCTTATCCGATTTAAACCCTTCTTGAAGGGATGGCTAAAATCAAATAACTCAATCCACTTGATAGGGCCCGATGGGGTTTTAATTTGATTAACATTTTCTTAAGTGAAAGTAATTCGAATCGTTGAAAGGGGGGAAAAGGCTTAAAGAAAAAGAAAGAAGTATATATTGTCTTTTTTGGTAATATAACGTAATGATTAAAAAATCTGGTGCGGTCAACACACGACTTTTGACTGAATTTCTCTAGAAACATGTGTTTTATTAAATAATTATATTATATTATTATCTACGAAAATCAGTTTGTTTTATCGGCTTTTCATCACTCTCCATAAACTTTTCCATAGTATGCATAAGATATTATTTGTCCTAAAATCTTCAGCGTTCCAACAGTATATTATACATGTATATTACTGTTCTTAAGTTCAAAAACAAGAAATTTCATTTAAAAAATATATTTGAAGTTTTCTCGTTTAGTTGGATATCGAATTCGTTCAACTTGTATATTTAGCCGTCCTTCATCAATGTCATTAAGATGATATGGTTAATCCTTTGGAATGTACAAAATTAAAGATACTTTAGAAGAAGAAAGTTTCAAATATCGGCATTTAAGCCCTGTCAGACTAATTAAATGGGAATGAAACCTACATGATATTAAAGCCTATTAAATTTTACATCTATATAGCAAGGTAAAACCGTTTTTGAAAAAATCCTAAAAATATGCTAAATGCATAGGATAAAGTAGGACTTCCGGTCAGCCGATTTTAGTGAAAAAGTTGCTGTAACATCTGGGGCAAATATTTGTCTTAAATATGAAATTTTCGTTTCATAGGATTTTTCTTTTTCAACCGGAAGTTACTCCCCCCACACACACACACACACAGACACAGACCCAGAACTTTTTGCGGGATTTATTTGGACTCAGGGGACCCTAAAACGTGTATTTCCGTTAAAAACCGGAATTTTCTCGATCGCAATACTTTCCCTTACTATATTTCATATATAGGTAAGTGAAAGTAAAAAAAAAGTGGCTCATTAAACCCGATATGTTGATTTAGTATTTTCGCTCATGTTTTTTTTTTTTTATACCTAATTATATCTATTTTTTTTTCAACTAGGGGTAGTTACCGTTAAGGACTTTGAAACTCCTGAAAAGGAAGGTGTATTTACATATATGTATATAAAGAAAGAAGAAATAAAAAAAAAAATTATAAATAAAAATGTATTATAACCGGTTATATGTACATCAATAAAGACTTATTATTATTATTATTATATCTATTTTTATTTAATTATAACGCGATTCATGGTTTCTGGGATCTCCATCTAAGCCATGCTACGAATTTTAATACGGTTTTCACAATAATTTAAGGAATTCTTCCCTGAAGGTTTAGATTTACAATACATTGCATATAAGTTTCTTTCTTTATATTGGAAATTTAAATTTTCTGTAATCAATGCATCAAAATGTATTTCCTGAAATTAAAGTAATAATGTAGACTATAATATGCCGTTGGAAAGCACTAGATTTAAAAATGCAATAAAATAAGTTGTACTTGAATATAGTTAAAAGCCCATTAACTTATGAATATAAATAAATATATATATATATATACGGAACGACCATAGAGACCACGCGAATATCATGACACTTGGCATGAATATGTGTTATTATTAGAACAGATGCTTCGCTTTAAACTGAATTTGAATTTCATGAAAACTTAATTTAACTTATAGGAACCGTTGTTATTTATTTAACGTTGATTAATAACGTTGGTTAATTTAACGTTCTACATGATTTTAAAGCCTATTAAAGTATACACCGATATAGGGAGTTTTTTAAAAATCGTTAGAGCCTTTTTTTGAGACATTCTGGAAAAAGTGGCTCTACTGGTTCGACGATTTCGATGAAAAAGTCGCTGTAGGATTTCAGGCTTATAGTTGTATTGTATTAAATATGTGATTTCCGTTTTATATAACTTATCGTGTTTGTACTTTTGCATACTTGGTTATTTGAATTTGAGATCATAAAACGTACTTTTTCCGCTGGAAAGTAGAATTTCGAAAATTTTCATATTCGCAATAATTTCCCTTTCTATATATTTTATATATACGTAAGTGAAAGTGAAAAAAAAAAACTGATAATTTTATAAACTTGATAAACACAAAGTCCGTAAAATATACAGTAAGATAATAAAAGTTTCCTTAATAAAATAAATAGGGTTTTGGATATTTTTATGAATAAAATATGCTTTGCCTAGGAGATATCTTTAAAAACTCTTGGAACTAGTCTTTATTGCAAGGCGAGGATAGTGTTCTTTTCTCGTGCCGCTGGGGGCATTAAGGGACTTGTATTCCAGAGCGTGTGGTTTAACTCAGGGGTGGGGAAGGGTGGGGGGGGGAGAACAAAGAAAGAGGGAGAATAAATAAAAAAGGAGGAAAGGGGAAGGAGAGAGTAAAAAAGAAGGTAAAGCTGATTTAGAGTCATCCGGGGCGACGTGAATACGTCATAAATTGGGGAGGGAGGGAGGCTGATAAGGGCTAGATCGCCGCGTCATCGTTCTAAACCTGTCATCTCTCTCTATCTCTGTCATATCCATATCTCTTGTCCTCTTTTATCTATTATAGTCACCCTCTATGGATTGCTCTATGCTCCATGCTCAGCAAAAATATCCATCGCGTCGATTGGTATGAGGCCAAGTCTCCGCAACAATATGCCACTGTCCGAATCAACGTGGGTATTGATATGAACGTCTGAAGCGGTTATGTTAGGTTTCCGATACCATGTATGTTGACAAAAATTGAACAATTATAAGCCACATTGAAGATTTCATAGTAGAATTCCCATTAGTCGGTAAGGGTATACCCTAGGCTATAGCTATAGCCGGTTAAGTTTGCAAAACCTGCCACCGCGGCTTTTTTGACTCAAATTTGGGGAATCGATTTGGTGTCGATTAAAAATAATTCACCTAAATTTTCAGATCTTAAACTAAAACTCTTTTTTTCGATTTTATAATTTTTTTAAATTGTGAAATTCTATTTTTTTATAACCTATTTATTCATATTTCCAATTGTATAAAGATACAATAGAAATACATGTAGAGACACTACCCATTGGTAGCATTCTAAGTATCTAAACGAGAAGGTCCCGGGCCATCTTCTTTTCAGTCGCCTGGAAGGGTTATCATATAATATAATAATAGGCTTACCGAACCCAAAGTTTCGATGCCGATACCACCAAACTCAGCCTGCACAGACTAGTCAAATGTTCGCCGGTCAAGCCCAAGCCCCCGAGATCAGCCTTAACGCAATACTCCCATCGACGCTTCGGCCTACCTTTCGGACGTCTACCAGTCGGTTCAGCGAATACCGACTTTCTCGGAAGCCGTTCATCACCGAGCATAACAACTTTACTCGCCCATTCGAGTCTCCGCGATGCTATCATTATATTAACTGGGTACAAGCTCCGCAATTCCGCGTTGTGCAACTTTCTAAAGTCCCCAGTGGCCTCATCTTTCTTCGGACTAAATATCTAACCTTAGGTCGTTGTTCATCCTTTAAAGTAAGCGGCTACGTTTCACATCCATAAAGAACCATCGGATGAATAATAGTTTTGTAAATTCAAACCTTTAAGTATTTAGACAGGAGCCGCGAGCTATGTAATTTAGCAACTTAATAATAACACGCATTTCCCACCTTTAATGGGGCCTTTATTTCTTCCTAGATATTATTTTTTCTTGTTATCATTGAACCTAAATACTTGTATTTCTCTACGTGTTCAAAAGTATGCCCTGATATATCAATATCACCAAGACCGCCACCATTTCTGCTACTAATCATATATTTCGTCTTATCCGTATTAAATTCGTGTCCTATTTCTTTACCGGTTTTCATTAACTGGTGAGGAAGGATTATCAGGGATAAGAAAAATATAAAAGTCACTTTAATAGATAGCTTTTTTTTAAAGATAATAATAATAATTGCTCTATCTATATCAATTTATTTCCATAATTCTTTTTTAGTTGTGTTTATAACAGTAAGGAGAAGGATCTTATGAAAAAAAATAAAGAGAAAAGTCACTTTGGTAGAAGGTGTTTTTTTTCGTTTTTGGTTTTGTTTAATCTTGCAAGGTAACAATAATCTCTATTTATGCATATATAAAAATGAATAGATTTTTTTCTTGGTCATCGCATCACACGTGAACGGCTTGACTGATTTCGCCAAGATATAGTTAAGACTGGACATCATCTGTGGGTTCTGCTAGTGGCATATATAAATTTTTTGCTTGTTCTTCATATGTAAAAATATCGAAAATGTTTAATTTTTCTCGCGCGTAAAGTTTACACGAACTAATATTTTTTTTATTAAAAGGATAATGGTTGTTTTATAGTATATATAAAAGGAAACTACATAAATCATTGAAACGCAATAAAATATCAGTACATATATACCCTTCAAATACATTCAGCAAAATGATTCCGACCACAGTTAATTCATCAACTGGAGAGCAATGAATCACTATTGACAAAGAGATGTGGGAAAAAGGATTTTTTTTCCAGAGATCCAGGGACTGGCTGAGGCCACTGGAGACGAAGGCCTGGAAGGAATTAGTAGGGCTGGAGATTTATATGTTGCCAGTGTGTGTCCCGGCCAATATACCTGCTACCATCCTTCGCAGCAAACTGTTCCTCTTTAATAACGGGATAGCAGGAACCCACGTCCCGCGGTCTTTGAGCAATTTAATTAACTATCGGAGCCATAAATATTTATTAGAGGGCATATTATGGAGGCTTTAATTCCCCCTTGATGGGAATAATAGGCCTTAACCCATTGGGGTGTTAGGGTATGTGTATGTGTGCATCTGATAATTAACTTTTGGCAGGATCGGCTCTTAATTTAATGAATTCCTGAAGCATAATCGGTTTATTTATTCGCTTTACTTTTTAGTTCCTTTTGTTTGTGTTTTTCTATTAATTTTTTTTATATAGCAATCGTGGATAGTAATAGTAATAGTAATATTTTTAAAATTAGTAGTGGTGTTTTTTAAGACGTGTTCGGTACCTCGAGATGGTCATGTATCCCTCCTCTACGACGAGTTAAAGTGGCTATCCCCCAGCTTTCGAAGACAATAATTCCTTGGATCATTTCGAATCATTAACTCCCACCACCCTTTTTATGTTTACAGCCTCCTTGTATTTAAATCCTCAACACATCACCAGGAAACAAGATCCCGTCTGTCCCACCTCCAAACTCCTTTACACAAAAAAAACAACATATGATTGGTGCTTTTTAGCCCCTTCCCCTGCCCTATGGAATACTCTCCCGTCAAACATCCGACATGCTCCTTCCCCATCATCGTTTAAAACCCTCCTCTTTCAATACTTCCATTCTCTCCAGTCCGATGTAAGCTAATTTTTATTATGCCAATTTATGTGAGGTGATTTGTGTATCTACTTTAATGAGATTTAAAAGGTAAATTTTATGTAATTCTTATTTATTTATTTCTAGAATGTTTACATAGAGACGTAACTATGACCTTTTATTTTTCTTCTTTTTTTTGTTATTTATCTGTAGTTATATATTGTTTTTGGCCAGATGTATATTTTTATTTTGTTTATTAATATTATTCTTTAGAAAAAGTTCCCTTTTCTGATCTATTCTCTTCTATTTTTCTTTTGCAACTCATCAGTTTCCTTCGATGGAATAGAACAGAGCTGAAAATAATTTCCATTCTTGGGTATGGTCCCTTAAGAATAACAGATATATACAATTAAGATGTACAGTGTGTTTGGCCTAAAACACGACACGATCATGATGAATATTTATTTAAAATAATAATAATAAAAAAATTCAATTTACCATCTGGTCTAAATACACGTTTAAGGACTTAAAGAACCTAATATTTCTTTGAGAGCTATTCTGTTTACATTATAACATTAAATAAAATATAAATAACAGAATATATACGATCAGCTTTGGGAAATTCTTTAAAATATAGGATTTTTTTAATTTTAATTATTTAATGCCTTACTAACTAATCCCTTATTTCTTACTTGTCACCTTTTGAGTTTTACTCTTAAATTTCGGAATAACCAAGTATCATGCTGAGAAAAAAAACTACCATATATATAAATATATATTGATTTATTTTCCTAAAATTTTTTTAGTTTTTTGTAAATAACTAATTGATTCAACTTCATTCTTTTAGTGATCCTATCTCAGAGTAAAGTAATGTTCTATTATTTTTAAAAAAATAAATATGTTTTCCACTCCTTTCGATAAGTATTTCACATTTCTTTCTATATTTTCTACCATTTTCTTTTCTATTTTTACCTCGAGCAAAAACGATATTAATAATATTTGTAACAACATTGATGGCAATTATGCGAAACCTAGTGGGATAGGGCTATTAGGGGATGGGAATTGCAGATTAAGGGCAATAACTAGGGGCTAGGGCCTGTATTATGTATGCCAGCCTACAAGGAAGGAGGCAAGTCCGTATGCAAAACCTACAAGGATATTATCATAAACTACTCCCTCCACCACCTCCTAGCATATCACATCACCCCTACAGTTCAAGGCTTCATCGTCCTTCTACCGCCATCTCAAAATATGGTGTGGTGACGGTATCCTAGGATATAAATATATTTTATCAACGTTTCATAATATTTATAGTAGCACTAATAGTAGATCCAACGGCTGGATATGAATCATCCTTTCAGAAACAAGAAAATCCCGGAAGAAAAAAAAAATAATCTGTTGCGGGCAACACACGACTTTCACTAACCTCCATTGTTAAAATCCATTAAAGAATTTTCAAATACAGTT
Source organism: Piezodorus guildinii (assembly GCA_023052935.1). Lineage (NCBI taxonomy): Eukaryota > Metazoa > Arthropoda > Insecta > Hemiptera > Pentatomidae > Piezodorus > Piezodorus guildinii. The sequence goes on from CM041298.1 coordinate 46,259,850, forward strand.
AGAGATAAATATGAGTGATACCATTAAAGAATTGAGACGTTGATTTCCAAAAGGTACTATATCCACTCTAGGAAATTTTACAGGAAGCGCCAAAATCTTTCATTACTATATTATTAAACAAGCTAATTTGGGTCTTTTTGAATTAAAATTTAGAATTATGTTTTTACTATAATAATAAAATCATATTAAAGATATGAAATGAGTTTTTTTAGAATGATTTTGAAAATAAATGCGTAATTATTACTTTTAGAAAATAACCGCATTTCTAAATCGCGTTTTTTAAGGACTTGAGAGTTCATTAGATCAACACCGAATAGAATATTTAGATTAAACTAAATGATGAGAATACAAATATGTATCATCTCTTTAAAAATCCATTAAAGAATTTTCAAATACAGTTAGAATAAAATATGAGTGATACCATTAAAGAATTGAGACGTTGATTTCCAAAAGGTACTATATCCACTCTAAGAAATTTTACAGAAGCGCAAAATCTTTCATTACTATTTATTAAACAAGCTAATTTGGGTTTTTTGATTAAAATTTAGATATGTTTACTATAATAATAAAATCATATTAAAGATATGAAATGAGTTTTTTTAGAATGATTTTGAAAATAAATGCGTAATTATTACTTTTAGAAAATAACCGCATTTCTAAATCGCGTTTTTTAAGGACTTGAGAGTTCATTAGACAACACCGAATAGAATATTTAGATTAAACTAAATGATGAGAATACAAATATGTAAAAAAATCAATTTCGTAAAAAATGTCCTTTAGTACCTTTTGGAAATCAACGTCTCAATTAATTAAATTGAAATTCAATAGAAATATGAGTTTTATTAAAAATCTACTATATTATCATATAAAATAATCAGTTAGCTTAATCGAATTTTCATGACTCTTTATTAACGTTTACAAGCATGTATGTATATTAGGTAATAATTTTCTAAAATCTTTAGCTTTTCAACATTATATTATATTTGTATAATAATGCTCTTATATTCAAAATCAAAACATTGCGTTAAAGAAATATTTTTTCAGTTTTCTTCTTTAGTTGAAAATCGAATTCGTTTAACATACATATTTAACTGTTTCTAGTCAATGATAACAAATTGATTTGGTTATTTTTATAGAATCTACAAAATGAAAGGTAGTTTAGATGAAGAAAATTTAAAATATCGACATTTAAGCCTTATCAGACTATTTCAATCAGAATGAAACCTACATGGTATAAAAGTCCGTTTAATTTTATATCGATATAGCGAGTTTAATCAAAATCGTTAGACCCGTTTTCGAAAAAATCGTAAAAAGGTGCAAAATGCATGGTATAAAGTGGTCTGGTTAGCTAATTTTAATGGAAAAGTTTCTGTAACATCTTGGGCGTATATTTGTCTAAAATATGAAATTTTACTTTCATAGGAATTTTCGTTTACGCGTTGGAGTTATCACACACGGACACACAGACCTTTTTGCGGGACTTAGTTATTTGGACTCAAAGGACTCTAAAACGTGTATTTCCATAAAAACCTGGAATTATAATTTGAATACTGGAATACTTTAATCTATATTTCATATATAGGTAAGTGAAAATAAAAATCAAAGAAACATATGCCCTGGACACCATCATTTAACTGAACATATTTATGACAGTTTAATTTCAATAACGAGATAAAAAATTAAAATTATTATGAATCAATCACACATCAAATTTCATAAATATTATAAAACCATAAAATGCATTCAAGAGTTAGGCATATCTTTTTTTCAAAACCTGCCCTTAATATTTTTGGAGTTTTTTATACATTTTTTTCACATAAACTATGAAGAAAACACCTGTTCGTAACTTGGACCGCTGTGTAGAACAAGTTGGATGGACTATGTTTGGTCTGCCCCGGAGGATCAGAGTACAATGGGCGGGCGATAAAGAAGCAAAACACCGCATCGGAGATATTAATGGTTCAACCCTCATCCCCTAATTCACCTACCTCTTTTTTATCGCGGTCGATTTTCCAGGACTCAGCGTCGGATCGGTGGTTTATCTTTTCTTCTTCATCTATTTACTTATATATATATATATATATATATATATATATATATATATATATATATATATATATATATATATATATATATATATATGTTTTGAGCGGCTGCTTTTCTAAGGCAGCGGTTGCTTTAAGAATTAGATTAATTAATATATTTAACGTATTAAAGAGCTATGCTTTTTGGAACTATTGGAGTTATTTTCCAAATTTGTCGTGTTTACTTATATTGATAGGTGGGGAGATGCATACAAGGGAAGATTCGATTAAAAAGGTTTCAATTAGAGTAATTTTTGGAAGGAATTAGTCCGGGTGGCGGTCATTAAATGAAACAACTGAATAGTTTCAACTATTTTATTGTTTTCCAACGTTTCGACCCCCATTGTGTCATCATCAGGGCGTGTGGTAGGCGAGTGGAAACTTTGAAAAAAATTATATCCACAATGATAGAGTAATCTTTATTCAACATAACTAATTTTAAACATAAACAGTATTTATATAATGTCTAGACTATATAAACTATGAATGAGTATACTGCAGGACTTTTTACTACTAGCACTGCCATAAAATATTACAAAAGGATACCTTAGGATACTTTAGTTTTCTTGCTAAGTTGTCTCAAGCTTCTCTCAGCATAAATGACTCCGCCTTCAGACCTCTTTCGGAGTTCTTCCTCTTCTGTGTCTCGAATACGACTGACATCTTCTTGTTGATGAAACACGCTGAGTCGTGTCCATGCTTCTGGTTCTTCTTTCTCACCCTCGTCACTTCTATCCCCTCTTCTTTAAAAAATACAATACTTTGGAAAACGCCAATCGGAAAAAGTATGGCGGGGCTGATATGAGAAGAGCCCGAAATCGGCGGTCTAGCCTTCGTCCACCATTAATACATTTGTTGGCTAGTAGTTGATGGTCTAGGAAGTTCTTGGATTATCGCGGGTAGGGGCAGACCGATGGGGAAGCTTACGGAGGTAGGAAAAAAAATACTTTTGCCGACAAAGGCTTATTTACATGATTAATATTAATACTAAATTGATATTAAAATAAGGAATTTACTATCCTCAGGATTCCATGTTATTGTTTCGAGTCTCAAAATCTTAAGAAATATGAAACCCATAAGATCAATAACTCCCTTCAACTAATAACAATACAAGACCGAAGACGAAGAAAATAAAAATTTAGAACACGTTTGTCAAAGGACCATATTTCTGCCGCTGTCATGGAGAGCAGAGTGGGGTTGTTATTGTGATGAAGATCAATTGCTGGGTGAGGGCTGGGATAGTTGAAGGATTAAAGGCCTCTTTATTTTCCTTCAGAAGGATTTCCATTAATCACATTCTTAGCCGTCGAAGCCACCGTTCCATGGAATAATCCCTCATTTACCTCCACAATGACAGAGGATTTTCCAGACTAGCTGAGGATCTCACGAGTCTGGAAGTCAACTTCATTCTTAGTACAATTCTAATAGGCAAGGTTCTACAATGAAATATATAGACATAAAGTGTGTTTAATAAATGTCTCGGCATATTTTGGGATGAGATACTGGACCTAAAATAGTACAAAAAGTTTATAAAGGGTGAGTCATATTGAACTTTCGGATAGGTGCATAATAAAAACAAAGCAAGATGCAATGAAAATTATTTTATTATTTGAAAGACTAAATAATGCAAGAATTTTCCCTGAAATCAGCATATACTTGGGATTATTTAGAAATATAATTGACAGGAAATGGCTGAATAGACAGGATTTAAATGTGGAAAAAGTTTGGGAGTCACGGATATTAGAGGGAATGGAGTTCCATAGGGAGGCAGATCGGATTAAGAACGATCTATCGCTGTGGATCGATGGGACGTTATATAAAAATCTGAAGGCCATGAGCGGGTGTAACGGAAACGAACAGAGGATTTGAATGTAAGGAAATCCGAGATGTAAAACGGAAACCGGGATTGGATAACTTGGTAAAGGAAGGATGTAGTAGAGCAACTTCAACTCTTCGTAAAATCGAGTTATAGAGGTGTCACTGGATATCCCAAAGATGAAATGTATACAACAGTCAAACATTCGTTTTAGTTTTGCCTCGAGATCCCCAGAGACACCCCATACACCGCACAGCAGTAGTCAAAGTGGGGAAATATTAAGGAGCTAACTAAGAGCTTACGGGTTTCTATAGGAATAAGGGGACGGAGGTAATTCAGAAGTTTTAAGGTGGAGAATGTACGACGGGAGATTTTGGGAACATGGTTTTTCTAAAAAAAGGTTTGATCATGGATGATTCAGGAGGTTTTTAACATTTTATTATGATTTGGAAATCATATCACGCAAATGTTTACCTCCATTGTCCAAACACCGATGGATCCTTTCCTGGAAGTTGTCCAATAAATCAGACGATCTAGGGGACCATCTAATGTCACCTCGTAAAGACATAAGACGGCTGGGAAACATTTGCCTTAGAAGTTTCATTGAACGACGGGATGTATGGGCTGCAGAAACATCTTGTCATAGCAACTGCATGTCATTGCGAGTATGACGGCGCAATCCCCACCCTTCCACTCCCTCCAGTGTTCGGGAAATGACCTTGAAAAATTACGAAGTTTAATATGAATCACCTTGTATGACCCATAGTCCGATTCCTGGCAGTTTTGGAAGGGAATACAAATTTTTAGGTTTTTGCTAAAATCATGATTTTCATAAAAAAAAAAAAAAAACTGGAATATATATCTACATGATGTACATGCACAGAAAAATAAGTGGTACCAAATAAAATAAAAGAACACTTCCTAGAACATTAAGGAGTAACTATCGCAAAACATGAAATTGTAATATCTAAGAATATTCGGACATTTCAAGCCGCTGTTACTCTTCTATCGTTAGGTTTTGAATTTTCCGGATTTCAGAAATACGTCCGCTTTTAATTAGCTTCAAAATTGTGCAATAAAAAAGCTACCTTCATAGGCCAAAGGTGTGTGGAGGAAAGAATTAAAAAAAAGGACGAAAAAAAAATTGTATTATTTAGGTCTAGTCATATTTTGGAAGAAAATACTAAATCTCAAGAGAAAAAAAGTTTATAGTTCTATGGCTATCTGTGTTTTGGGAGAAAATTCAAAATTTAAATTTATTTACTGTTATCCATGGTTTTCATAGAAAAAAATCTGGTGCGGGCAACACACGACTTTTACTTACCTCCATTTTTAAAATCGATTAAAGAATTTTCAAGTACAGTTAGAGATAAAAATACGTGAAACTATTAAATAATTAATTAAATTGAATTTATATAGAAACATGTGTTTTATTAAAAAATATATTATATTATTACCTAAAATAATCAGTTAGTTTTATGTTCATTTCATAACTCTATTAACTTTTAAAAGCTTGTGTATGAGATGATATTCTTTCTAAAATCTTTAGCTTTCCATCGGTATATCATACATGTGTATTACTGCTCTTATGTTCTAAAACGAAAAATTGCATTAAAAAATATTTTTTCTGTTTTCTCCTTTAGTTGAGTATCGAATTTATTCAATTTATGTATTTACCTAGGGGAGCCCGTGGCTGAGTGGCTAGCGCGCTAGTCTCTCATGCTACAGGTTCTGAGTTCGAATCCCAGTCCCGGCGGGGCTTTTATAAGGATAAAAAAAAAAATGTGGATTCACTCACAACCTCTCCCCCGGGTATGTGAGACCCGTCAGCCAAAGGGTGGCCATTCACAAAATTAGTCGTAGGGAGTGATGACCCTACACTAAAAATTGCATCATGAAACGTGAGTGTAAACTTGCAGGAGTTTACACCGCGAGGCCCAGGGCCTACACGGCCTGTCGTGCCACTGGAAGAAGAAGAAGATGTATTTACCTATTTTTCATCAGCGTTAACAAGATAATCTAGTTATTATTATTGAATCTGCAAAATTAAAGGTACTTTAGGGGTACAAAATTTTAAATATCGGCATTTAAGCCCTGTCAGACCATTTTTATCCAAATAAAACCTACATGATATTAAAGCCCATTAAATTTTACATCGATATAGCGAGTTTAATTAAAATCGTCGGAACCGTTTTCGAGAAAATCGAAAAAAGGTGCAAAATGCATATTATAAAGTGCCTCTTCTGGTAAGCTCATTTTGATGAAAAAAGTTTTGTCACGTCTCGGGTGTATAGTTGTCTTAAATATGATATTTCAGTTTCATAGGACTTACCGTTTACGCCCGGGAGTTACCACACACAGACCTTTTTGCGGGACTTGGTTATTTGGACTCAGGGGACCCTAAAACGTGTATTTCCGTTGAAAACTGGAATCCGAAAATTTTCACGATCGCAATACTTCCCCTTACTATATATAGTAAGTAAAAGTAAAAATATTAATAATGATTTTTAAAAAACACAAAACTAAGTGTTACGAAATAAAAATTTCGCTGAATCTTAAGAAGTCGAACAGAGAAAATCTTGATTTTTGTCCTTAACTGTTGACAATGGGACTGTGTGCCATATATACATTTTGTTTCTCTAGTGATCTGGTATCCCACAATATGATTTGACATTTAAAAGACACACATTAAGCACAAATTTTCTTGTTTTTTTTTAATGCTCCTCTCCTGGAATTATTGATTGGACAATAAAGGTACGTTTGTTTTGTAGAATTTAAAACAAAAGAAAAGAAGTTTTTTCGAGATACGGAAAGTATAACCTTAAAACCTTACGATAGAAGAGTAACAACTCCTTGAAGTGTACGAACATTCTTAAAAATATTAATTAGTTATTTTCTGCAGGACTGTTTGCGACGCTTACTATCTTATTTTGAGAACCCAACTTCTTAACCGTCTGTGAAAATGTCTCATCTTTCATTTGGTACCACCACTTATTTTTCTGTGCGTGTACATCAAGTGATATATTTGAGTTTTTATGATGAAAATCGAGGATAACAGCAAATAACCCAAATTTGATTTTCCTTCATAACCGTTGAATCGGACTACGCTCCATATGAACTTTTTTGTTCCACATAAGGTTTAATATCTGCTCTCACAATATGACGATACATTTATGAAAGAGCCTGTATTTACTAGAATTAGTATGGATTCCAGCTAGTAGAACTGTTGTGCCATTTTTCCTGCTTCAAGCAATAAGGATGTTTGAGCCCAGTCCTGATAAAGCTTTACTTGTATTAAAGATTCTCTTAAAAGACCTCCAATATTTTTTTTTTAAATATATTTAATATATCTCAATTATATTTATATGTCTTTATATTAAATCTAAAATATTGTATATCGAATATATCTATAAATCTCAAATATATTCAAATGTTTCAAAATTGTATAAGAAATAAAACCGAACTGGTTGCTAAAAATATTAAAACGAAAATTGGTAATTTTTACTTTCTCTTGCTGAAGTATGAAGTATATATTAAGGGGAAGTATTGCGATCGTGAAAATTTTCGAATTTCAGTTTTCAACGGAAATACACGTTTTAGGGTCCCCTGAGTCCAAATAACCAAGTCCCGCAAAAAGGTCTGTGTGTGTGTGTGTGTAAGTGGTAACTCCCGGGCGGAAACGGTAAGTCCTATGAAACTGAAATTTCATATTTAAGACAACTATACGCCCGAGACGTGACAAAACATTTTTCATCAAAATGAGCTTACCAGAAGAGGCACTTTATAATATGCATTTTGCACCTTTTTTCGATTTTCTCGAAAACGGTTCCGACGATTTTGATTAAACTCGCTATATCGATGTAAAATTTAATGGACTTTAATATCATGTAGGTTTTATTTGGATAAAAATGGTCTGACAGGGCTTAAATGCCGATATTTTAAATTGTCTTCCACTAAAGTACCTTTAATTTTGTAGATTTAATAATAATAACTAGATTGTCTTGTTAACGCTGATGAAAAATAGGTAAATACATAAATTGAATAAATTCGATAACCAACTAAAGGAGAAAACAGAAAAAATATTTTTTGTATGCAATTTTTCGTTTTTGAACATAAGAGCAGTAATATACATGTATGATATACCGATGGAAAGCTAAAGATTTTAGAAAAAATATCATCTCATACACAAGCTTTTAAAAGTTAATAGAGACTTATGAAATGAACATAAAACTAACTGATTATTTTAGATAATAATATAATATTTTTTTTAATAAAACACATGTTTTTATATAAATTCAATTTAATTAATTATTTAATAGTTTCACGTATTTTTATCTCTAACTGTACTTGAAAATTCTTTAATCGATTTTAAAAATGGAGGTAAGGGAAAGTCGAGTGTTGCCCGCATCAGATTTTTTACTTTCTCTTGCTGAAGTATGAAGTATATATTTAGGGAAAGTATTGCGATCGTGAAAATTTTCGAATTCCTGTTTTCAACGGAAATACACATTTTAGGGTCCCCTTAGTCCAAAAGACCAAGTCCCCCAAAAAGGTCTGTGTGTTTGTTTGGTAACTCCCGAGCGAAAACAAAAGTACTATGAAACTGAAATTTCATATTTAAGGCAATTATACGCCCGAGATGTTACAGAAACTTTTAATCAAAATCGGCTGACCGGAAGATCTGCTTTATACCATGCATTTTGGACAATTTTCATAAAAACGGCTGTATATATCGATGTAAAATTAGATGGGTATTAATATGTTGTAGGTTTTATTCTGATTGAAATAGTCTGACAGGACTTGAATGGCGATATTTTAAATTTTCTTCCTCTAAAGTACCTTAAATTTTGTATATTTCAAAAAATTTCGAACATCATCTTATTAGCATTGATAAATAACCGGTAAATATGCAAGTTTGACGAATTCGATTAACAACTGAAGGGGAAAAGTGCAAACATATTTTTTTTTGCACTTTTGTGCTTTTTAACGTAATATAGATGTATAATTCGTCGGATAGCTAAAGATTTTTGAAAAAACAAATTGTCTAATATACGGAATTTTAAAGATTAATAGAGAGTGATAAAAAGCCGATAAAACTAACTGATGGTTGTAGATAAAAATATAATAGATTATTTAATAAATCACATGTTTCTATATAAATTCAATTTAATTAATTCCTTAATAGTTTTACGTATTTTTATCTCTAACTGTTTTTAATAATTCTTTCATTGATTTTAAAAATGGAGGTAAGGGAATGTCGTGTGTTGCCCGCACCATATTTTTTACTTTCTCTTGCTGAAGTATGAAGTATATATTTAGGGAAAGTATTGCGACCTTGAAAATTTTCGAATTTCTGTTTTCAACGGAAATACACATTTTAGGGTCCCCTTAGTCCAAAATACCAAGTCCCACATAAAGGTCTGTGTGTTTGTTTGGTAACTCCCGAGCGAAAACAAAAGTACTATGAAACTGAAATTTCATATTTAAGGCAATTATACGCCCGAGATGTTACAGAAACTTTTAATCAAAATCGGCTGACCGGAAGATCTGCTTTATACCATGCATTTTGGACAATTTTCATAAAAACGGCTGTATATATCGATGTAAAATTAGATGGGTATTAATATGTTGTAGGTTTCATTCTGATTGAAATAGTCTGACAGGGCTTGAATGGCGATATTTTAAATTTTCTTCCTCTAAAGTACCTTAAATATTGTATATTTCAAAAAATTTCGAACATCATCTTATTAGCATTGATAAATAACCGGTAAATATGCAAGTTTGACGAATTCGATTAACAACTGAAGGGGAAAAGTGCAAACATATTTTTTTTTTGCATTTTTGTGCTTTTTAACGTAATATAGATGTATAATTCGTCGGATAGCTAAAGATTTTAGAAAAAACAAATGGAATTTTAAAGATTAATAGAGAGTGATAAAAACCCGATAAAACTAACTGATGGTTGTAGATACAAATATAATAGATTATTTAATAAAACACATGTTTCTATTGAAATTCAAAATAATTATTTTTTTAACAATTTATTTTTATTTCTAAATTTGTTTAAAAATTCTTAAATTGATATTAATAAGAGAGGTAAATGAAATTCGTGTGTTTTGTGCGCATCAGATTTTTTACTTTCACTTACTTATGTATGACGTATATATTAGGGAAAAGTATTGCGATCGTGAAAATTTTAGTATTGGAGTTTTCACCGAAAATGTACGTTTTAGAATCCGCTGAGTACAAATTACCATGTCTCACTAAAAAGGTCTATGTACGTTTATGTTGCATATAAGCTGTAGAAAACTGTGATTTCATGTTTTAGGAGTGTAAATGACTGAGCACAGAAACTTTTTTTTCAACCAAATCAGCGAACCGCAAAAGCAATTATTGGGTTGATGCGAAATTAATGCAGGTTTCCTCTATTGCAATATCTTAATTCCAATTGTGTAAACAAAGCTAATCCTAACATTGATCATTATTATACCACAACAAACCTTATCTAATACCCTCTCTTTCACCATGAATTTGTTTAGTAAAATCGTTTTGTTCAGTATGTTCAAAGGTCTTGAATCGAAAATGTCAAAGTGCGATTTTCGTCAAATTTATTTTTACGAATTTAAATTAGGGCGCAGCGCTGCGCAAACGGCTCGTAATATTAATGAAGTGTGGGGTCAGGGGGCTATTAATGAGTGCACGGTGCAGCGTTGGTTCCAGAAGTTTCGCAGAGGAGATTTCGACCTCGAAGACAAGGAAGGTCGGGGCCGTCATCTTGCTCTGGACAACGACCAGCTGAGGTCAAAAGTGAAGAAGACCCAACCAAAACCACACGAGAAATGGCGGCGGAACTCGGTGTGAACCAATCCACAGTTGTACGCCACTTGGAAACAATTGGTAAGGTAAAAAAGTTGGCCAAGTGGGTGCCAGTAGTAACGCCAGACCACACGTTGCACAACCAACGCTTCGACGACTGCACGAGTTGGGCTACGAAGTTCTCCAACATCCGCCTTGTTCACCTGACCTCTCTCCTACAGACTTCCACTTTTTCAGGCATCTGGACAACTTTTTGAGGGAGAAAAATTTTCAAAACCAGGACGACATTGAAAATTCTTTTCGTGATTTCATTGAGTCCAGGGATTCGGATTTTTTTTCTGGTGGAATAAGAAAGCTTGTTGAACGTTGGCAAAAGTGCATTGATTCAGATGGAAATTATTTTGATTAAATATATATGGTTAAAGTAAAGATATGGCGTATTTACAATACCTACTAAAAACCTGCATTAATTTTGCATCAACCCAATACATATTTTTTCACGATTTTCTCAAAAACGGATCTAATTCAACAGATTTTCATCAGTTCTGTAGGATATATCACTAAATTCATCTTAATAAAAAAAATATACAATATCATTAGATGATGTCTTAATGATCTTTGTTTATCAATGCTCCTTACCGTAGGTAGAAATAATCGGGAGTCAGTCGGTTTTTTTTTAATATTTTAATTTTGCCGACGTTTCGGCTCAAACGCGTGAGCCATCATCAGGGATTATTGAGCTATGCCAAAATAAACTGAGTTTTAAGAAATTATGAAATGGATTGAAAAAAATAATTTCTTGGACCTATTTTGCGGTTAATTTAATGCGATTTTCCAACCAAGGACGAAATTTTTTTATTAAATCATGTTTTTGTCTATTCATTTACCGTCAGCAACGGTCCTAAATTTTACCTATACATAAAGTTTGTCGACAGATTGTCGATATCTTGACATTGAACAGTCGTGGCCCATGTTACGTTTACTCCGAAGGATGGCTTAGCCAGAGTGCTTTTAACCTCCCACCCCCCCCCCCCCCCCACAAAAAACCTTACGGCCATCTGCCGGGTTTGAACCCGCGGTCTTTTGCATATTAAATCCTTAACCCATATTATATAAATCTATCAATGGTCACCTGAGGTGCATCGGCTCTCATAGCGGCCTTCTACATATATAGGGTATATAAAGCTATATATGAGGGAGGAAATTCCAATTTGGATCAGCTGCTCAACTTCGCTGAGTTGCCATGACCACACAGCATACTGGATCAATCCTGAAGACAATTTCAAAGAAAAAAAATAGAGAGAGGTAGATTCTGCCAAATAGAAGTACATAGACTTTACTGCTTTCGAAATCGATCATGGACATATTAAAATCCACACTAGCCCTAATATACGTGGTGATGCAGGATTCCGAGCGAGTCTAAGATTATGGTTTCCGCCGTGTTTTGCAGCCGATTTTTATCGAAAACCATTATTCTCCAAAAATGCTCTAGTGGCTACTGGGATGGCCCCCCTGCTTCCGAACCGAAGTCCCACGACTGTATAATCCCTCTCGTCGAACTCCCCAAGAAATGTTTCCTTCAGGTATGGAATACATTTCGTATATATGCTTTCTTTCTCTTGAATCTTTTTGCCTTATTCCTGGTCGCTTATTTCATATCTGATAGTGGGATCCACTATCAATGCTTCATTTATTGTGGCACTAAATGCCAAGATATCCACAAACCTGGTTGACCCATCTCTACTATACATATGTACATAAAGATATATACGTATATAGCTTGAATATACTAGATCGTTCAACAGAAATATTTTTCATCAAGAGTCTATGAAAAAAATTTAATTTTGACAAATTCTTTTCGAAGTGCGTTCTAGAATTGACAATCTTCTATTGAAACTAATCTTTCATATAGTCTAGAAGTTATCATTCGAGCCTAGGATGTTTCTTTCTTTATGGTACATCTTTAACAATCAGAAATCCGACTTGAATTACATTAGTATCACCAGATTCTCGAAGCGTTCCATATTCATCATTATCCGACGGATAAACTAATTTTGCAAACTTGTGATGAGTCTCCTATTAAACTGTAGTTTCGGAATAGCAGCTCTGATTGGATCAAACTTCTAGAATTATTGCCTATACTCTTGTTCTCATCTTCGGCTTCAAATTATTTACATAATTCCATTTCTCAATATTTGAAGATTAAGTATTATTACTGATAGAACAGATAGCTGTTTTTTACAAAATAAAAAGTCTCGCCATGATAGTATATTCTCAGATTATGATGGTATATCAACTGTGCATAATACAATAAGTAAACGAGCTATTCAGAAAAAATGGCTTGAAAATTCCTTGAGAGAATTTACCCAGCGGATTGAATTTAGATTAGATCAGCGATCTAACCATGACTTTTCAGGTGCCTGGAAGGATACCTTGAATAGATGTAGATGATGGTTACGTACAAACGGTTTGTATGGGCGGGCAGTTTGGAATGAAAAGAAGTGTATCTTTTTCGGACTACTTCTGCCAAGTAGTGGGTTCTCTATAGATGAGTCTATTGGTAACCAAGTAAGGATCATTTTGGATTGCAAGGATCGGATGCGAGAGGAATTCGATGGTTTAATGGATCCCATAGCTCATGATGTACATAATTCTAGACATAGGTCTGATAATGGTTATGTAAATACATTTTTATAGTAAAGAGGGAGTTTTTATCTTTTGTCAAGTGTTTGAGTAGTTATCTACGAGCGGTTTCTTGTAGTTTAAGTCTTGTATGAGGATTCCATGTAAGGACGTTTGCAAGATAAAGTCTAAGGTATCGTATTTGCTCTACATTGATAAGAAGAACATGATTAAAGGGAACAGAGGGACATCAAGTCATTGGCATCGTCATTAGTAACGGGTAACACACATGTGTCATTAGCGTAAGTAGTGAGGACAGTGCTTGACTGGATAGGAATATCAGGTGCTTACACCGTGTAGAGGATTGGGTCTAAGAACCATCTTAAGACAAAATCGAGCAATTAAATATCATAAATACTTATTATTTCGAAAATATATATGTGTATATATATATATATATATATATATATATATATATATATATATATATATATATATATTTGTTTTTATTTTTTTTATATTTATTTATTTGTGATCTGCTTTTATTCTACAGGATCATTGGCGTCATCATAGATACATTATATTCTGTTTTAGTACCCTGTAATTTTAGTTAGTCCAACAGTACGGAGATCTGTTTCTCTTCGTATCGCAGAGTATTTCATGCAGAGTGTGTGGCAGTCCAACCCTTCTTCTCAAATTCTCGTATTGCTTGCATTCTATTAGCAAATGTTTAACTGTTTGTTGGACGTTGTCGCATTTTGTGCAAGTGGGAGCTTCTATCCATTTCAGGAGGTATCTATCGGTAAATGGACAATGGCCAATTCCTTATATACACAGGATAATTTCTTCCTTTTTAGACGTTCTCGAATGATTTTCCATTTGTTAACAATATGTTTGATTTCTTCCACTTTGTTTGTCCTCTTCTTAATTTTTCTGTCCAGTCTGATTTTATTAAAGCACCCAATCATCGACTGTTATTTCACTAATTTGAATAATACTATTTTCTTCTCAAATTCTGGCAGTATTGGCTGCATGGTCAGCTTTTTCATTGCCCGGAGTTCTTGTGAGCTGGTACCCATTGCAAAATGACACTCATACCTGTTATCGACTTTTATTTTTACTTTATTATCGTGTTGGTTGGTGTTTGTCTTTGGATATTTAAATTTATCTCGATAAAAACAATGAGATATACCCTACTGTCTATAGCACTGCATTTATTCCCAGAAAACCCAATATCAGCATGTTGTTTTCATTCGTACGGATTTCAGAAATGCTCACCGAAAAGAAAGAAAAAATATGGTTCGAATATCCAACTATTTTCACACAACTTAGAAAAAAAAAATTATCTCTAAACCTTCAATCTCAAATTTTTAGATGGGCTTTATTACGTTTGCTTAGGTTAAATTATATAAATGTATATAAGAAAATCGAAATATCATTTTATATCAGATAATTCACACTTATTTTCTCAATCTTAAATTTATTACACAAAACAACAAAAAGTAAGCAATAAACGTCTTTACTTTATAAACGAATGTACTTTATTTGCTGAATTCAGATCTACCTGAATTATTTGCATTGTGTTGGTATGTTATGAGAATAATCTTGCGTGGAAATATATTTTTTATCTTAGGAACATCTAAAAGCCCATATGAATAAAAGTTAGGTCTGTTGAATATTTAGATCGCTCTATCTTAATTATATACAATGATGTGGCTATATACAGGTTTAAGCTAAATTCAAATTTGGGAAAACCAGTTAATAAGCAGATCGCGAATTCCTTTAAGTCTAAAACTCTCAATATTCAAAACACAATATTTATCCAAGAGCATTTCATTTCTACAGCTGCTTTTGTATTCTAAAACGCTTAAGGTATCTCCCAGAAGAGGAATTAACTTCTTGCAGATCAAGTTCCAGACATTGTTGTTGTTGAACATTCAAGTTCTTCAGGTGAGCCACATAATCTACGTTCCAGGCATAACGTCTAAAGGCAGAAGATGTTCCTTTGTCTAAATCTTTTGAGAAAGGAATGAATGGAATTATTTCGAGTGGAATTATACCCGTTTTAAATACCTGGTCTGTATCGTTAAACATTTTTTAAATGAACGAAGTATTATTAATTTAAGCCTAGAAGTTAAAAAACACAGAACAAAAGCACTATCTCTACAATGAAATTCTTCTTTAGGTAATACAAGAAGTCGTTATAGGAGAGTACGTGCTAATAAGAAAACCCGAAAAATTGGTGCTTGTGAACATTCCTCAAAATGTGAAAACGTTATTATTAAAATAATAAAGAACAAACTTATATTTATTACCATTAGTTGAGCCATAGCTGTTTTGTCCATGTAGTCTATTTAAATGGAAAAAATTTTGGTTAAGTGTCAAGAATCGTTCACCGCATTCCATATTAAATAAATCCTCTTTTCGAAACCATGTGATTTTAAAACAAAAAACGCTTCAAATTATTACACAATGGTTTATTATTTCCAAATAACTATTTTAGGATATAACTGTTTATAAAGCTGTGATAGGCAATTAAGAATATGTAAATAATAAAAATAATTCACAGGAAAATGGCATTTGTAAACACTGCTGATTTCAATGAAATGCTGAAAGCAATGGTAAAGCATTTTTAGGTCTTATTTATTTATCAATTAGGAGAAACAGATATTTTTTTATTCGTTATTTGGGTTCTTTGCCTTATGAAACGTAAGCCCTCAAATTTTGAAAGTGGGTAATTTTTATTTTTTAAGTTGATTACAAACTTTCACTATTGAAAAAAAAACACCTCAAATAATTTATACTAGACTGCGTTAATTTTGATTTTCATCCAAATCATTCAGATAAAATTTCCTGATTCCAGTACCTTACATTTTTCTCTATCACCAAAAATAATCGGATTATCACTGATTCACATCTCATATAAGTTCTGGCTTGACCATATAAGATTTCTTTTTTTCTCTTTGTTCATTGTCACGTTGTCTTGATCTCAAAAGTATTTTCGTTAATCAAACTTTACTGATTCTAAAACTCTATTCATATTTTTCCCTATCCTCAAAAATAAGTGAGTAATAGATATTTAAGGAAAAAAAATTCTTTTTTTTATTTTATTTTTTCTCTTTTTTATAATTATTCGCGTTTTTTTTTGTTAATAAACACTGATAAATTTTCCATCTTCAAAAATAACTGAGTTATTGAATTAAATCACTTTTAATCATCAATTTTAAAAAATAACCAGCTTATAACAACGCCAAGGTCTTAGGATTATCTTTGCATGCACTAGTATTTATGTGGCGAATCAAAAAAAAAAAAAAAAAAAAATGGTCCAGTTGTAGTTTCAGAGAAATTCCGCAGACGGTGTACAAACGGATTTTTTTTTTAATTTGGGTACTACGCATCTTGAACCGTAAGCCCTCAAATTTTGAAGGGGGAGGGAGCATTTTTATTTTAAAACGATAATATTTATTTTTCATTCATATATCATTTTTATGAGTATTTGAACAATCATTAAAAAAATAAAATAAAATAATAAGCCTTTTAGACGTAGGACACCGTACCAACCCCTGATGCCACAGTAGCCGGTACGAATTAGAGGCCAGCATTGGAGCCTATGACGTTTGTCCTGTTGGTTTAGAATATACTAAACACTCAATGGTGGAGCTCTTTAATTGTTCAATTATATAATTATTTAACTCCGTATTATTTCACGGCTTTCATTTCATTAGTAGAAAAAAAGTCTTAATAAAAATGTGCTTTATGATGGTAATTATTTTAGAATGTCTGCCGTCAAAGTATAAATACAGCAAGATTCCGCTTAGAGAACCAGAAGTTTTATTCCTGATACCAGAGAATGTTGCATACAAAGATTTGTTCAATGTTCACCGCTCAAGCCCAAGCCCCAGAGATGAGACTAATAGCAATCCTCCCATCAGCGCTTCGGCATACCTTTTTTACGCCTACCAGTCGGTTCAGCGCATACTAACTTTCTTGGAATCTGTTCTTCACTGAGCCCAACTTGAACGCCAATTTGAATCGCCGCGATGCCATCAACTGTATTATACTGCCATAGCTCTATAATTTAGCAATGCGCAACCTTCTTTATTCTCTATTTATCCTCATGTTTATGAACCAAATATTTAAAGTAGTATATTATTCTCGAAAACCTTAAGGCGTTGTTCATCCTTTAGCGTAAGCGGCCGCATTTCATATCCGTTTAGATGTGAAATCCAAATTTGGATCTCCTGCTCAACATCGCTGAGTTGCTATGAGTACACAGCATACAGGATCAATCTTGAAGACAATTTCAGAGAAAAAAGATAGAGGGAGATTCTGCCAAATAGAAATACTTGTACATAGACTTTAGTGATTTAGAAATCGATAATGGACATATAAAAATCGAGCCTAGCCTCAATATATGTGGTGGTGCAGGATTCCCAGTGAGTTCAGGATTATGGTCTCTACTATGTTTTGCAACTGATTTCTTTCGAGTCCGTAATTCTCCAAAAATGATCTAGTGGTTAATGGGATGGTCCAACTGATTCTTAACCAGAGTCCTACGACTGTAAACTCCCTTTCGCTGAACTCCTCAAGAAATTTTTCATTCAAGTATGGAATACATTTCGTATAAATGTTTTCATTCTCTTCTTGAATTGTTTTGCCTTGTTCCTGGTTATTTGTTTCATATCTGATTGTGGGATCTACTATCAGTGCTTTAATAATAATGGTTTTTTGTTCGATAAATATTAGGCCGTTCTACAAAAGAAATCTTGGATATATTTTTTTAAACAATTTATTTAATTTCCGGTCATCGCAACGTTTCAGCCTCTAGAGCCATTCTCAAGCGTCTGTAATCAATTTAAAGTTTCATTGCATTTATACATTTTTAACATCTAATTACAACACATAATAAATTATTTTTAATAATTATGTCTTCTACCATGCATATCCATGTTACATATCATTTCATTTCAATGCTTTTCAGCAGCGTCGTCATAATTTTTAAAATATCATTTTTCAAAAAACCTGTACTCAAAAATATCATATTATATTTCATCATCAATTAAAAAAAGGGATCTATTTATTCAAAAAAAGAAAAGAAACATTTTTATAAACTTACTCAACAGTTTTCGACCGTCTTTGAGTACAGGTTTTTTTGAAAAGTGATATTTTAAGAATTATTACGACGCTGCTGAAAAGCGGTGAAATGAAATGATATGTAACATGGATATGCATGGTAGGTGACATAATTTATTATGTGTTGTAATTAGATGTTGAAAATGGATAAATGCAATGAAACTTTAAATTGATTACAGAAGCTTGAGAATGGCCCTAGAGGCTGAAACGTTGCGGTGACTGGAAATTAAATAAATTGTTTTAAAAATATATCCAAGATTTCTTTTGTATAACGGCCTAATATTTATCGAACAAATATTCAACTAAAAGAACAATTACGACAATGATGAGAATAATGGTTTTATAAATTCTAACCTACAATTTTCATTTCTCATGACGCGAAATAAGTAATTTTTCAACAATTTTTTAAATTTATTTATTGATATGTACACCTATATTTTTTTATACAAGTAAATGAGGTGGAGTTTATCATGGAAAGATTGATACCTGGTCCGGGCCAAATCTGCTGCATATGGAATATTAGGTCCTTTGTTAATGAATTGATTCGTGACAAAGTAAGTGGATTGTAAGGATTGAAGAAGAGAAGAATTTGATGGTTTAGTAGAGCCCCAAAGCTCAACTCCGTTAAGTCCAGATAGATCTTATGATGGTCATATAGATGAGCCTTTTGTAGTTCAGTGGAAGGTTAGAGCGTCTGTCTAGTGTTGAAGTAACCGAAAGCGGCTAGCAGCTTCTTTTCGTTTAAGTCTAGTCTGCGTCAACACAAATTAGACGTTTATTCCTAAAAGATACAATATCCATTCTTGGAAATTTTAAAGGAAGCGCTAGACTCTCCCATTACTATATTATAAAACCAACTTATTTGAGTCTTAACGCACTTTGAAATCTATAATTTTTTTTTTTTTTTTTACTATATTTATGACACAATATTAAAGTTCTTAAATGAAATGGTTTAGTATAATTCGGATCGAAACTAAATGCGTAATTTATGCGTGCCTTTAGAAAAAAACTACATATCTAAATCGCGTTTTTAAAGGACACCAGAGTTCACTAGATAAAATCAAGTAGGATATTTAGATGAAACTAAATGATGAAAATACAAATATGTCAAAAATTTAATTTCGTAAAAAATATCCTTAAGAACATTCTGGAAATCAACGTCTCAATTATAACACACAGTTTTCGTATTTAACCGGGACTTTATTTTATCACGATTTTTTGTTTGTTTTTTTAGAATTAGTTTTTTATTTTTCATGAATTTACAAATTGTCAAAAGCCTCAGATGTTTTGGTACTGCATATTTACACCAATTACATGTTACTTTAGTAGCATATAGTGTTATATAGTATTTATAGCCTATATATATAGTATTATTATTATTATATATTATTATTATATTATATTATTATTATTATAGCATATATAGTATTTATAGCCTAATTTATTATTAAAACAGTAGAAAAAAAATCTGAAAACACAATAAAAACGATTAAATAAAAAAATTAAACTAAAAAAAAAAACAACAACCTTTTGGTTATATGAGAATATCTCAAACTAATAATTATATATTAAACTTATATAATAATTTTTTAAAATTATTTTTCAGAAATAACAATAAGAAATAGCAGTAATACGTGTTTATTACGTTTGTATGTGTATTGTTTTGGGGTATTCTTATCACCTATTTTTTGAACGAATGGGTTGTCACAAGTAGAAGTAAGAGAAAGAAAATTTTTGCTAGCGAAATCATATAGTTTTTATTAAATTTTAGTAAATTAAATTATTCACGATTCTCATGCATGTATTTTATCATGGATTTCGTTTTTGTTTTGTTTTTTGTTATCATAAAACCTAAAATACTAAAATTTCTCTTCATGTTCAATCGTATATACTGCTACATCAATATCGACAAGATCGTCTCTGTTTCTACAGCTAATCATATATTTGTTCCATCTGTATTTATTTCAAGCCTTATCTGCTTACCGGTTTTTATAAACGTACTTTATAAATTATTTTAGCGCGTTAAGTGCAACAGAATCATTTCCATATTTATCTAAATTAAACCTTTTTTCTCTATTAAATACAAGGTCCGTATAAACATGAAAGTGTAGCCATTTAACGATACAAACTAATTAAAAGTTATCATAGGATAAAAAACAAAAACTTATTAATTATTATTATTTATGCCTAAATCTTAGTAGTGAGATCAATTATACTTATAAATACATACTTTATGCCGACCATACTTTGAGAACATTAATGCTGACGTTGGGTTTATGAAGATGGGCTTCAACTTACCAAGGGGAAAATAAATGGACTTCCTCCACAACATTCACTTTTCATCCTTAATTATAAATTATTCACTTAATGCTTTCTTGAAGTAATTTTTTATTTATTTTGACTCAAATTTCTCCCATGATACAAGATATTATTTATTATTAATTTGTTTATTAAGTGATTAACTTATGTTTTGTAATTATATAAAAAACTGAACATGGTCCACCGTGCTAGTCTGCCAGGCCAAATGTTGTGAATTCGAATCCCAGTCCCGGGATGACTTTTTCAATCATGTCCATAATTATGGATTCGCTCATTACTTCACTCCGGGTATCCGAGACCCGTCAGCCAACTGGTAGCTACTCATAAAAATAGACTTATGGGTAATGACTTTATCCTATAAAAATCATGAAGAATTGCGGTTTGGAATCTTACGAAACCATGTTGTGGAGTCAAGAGTCTCGAGGCCTTTCGCGCCAAACGAAAAAATAAATAAAAAGAGAAAAGGTTGAATGAAAATATACACTTTTTTTTTTCCTGTAGTTAGGAATTTTCTTTTCTACTAAACCAGATTTAGACTATTATCATACAGTTACCATTAGAGGTTATACTTTAAAATACTTACACCTAGGCAGTGATATGAATTTAAAAATATACCTTAAAAAATCTGGTGCGGGCAACACACGACTTTCACTTACATCAATTTGTAAAATCAATGAAAGAATTTTCAAATAGAGTTAGAGTTAAAAATACGTGAAACTATTAAAGAATTAAATAAATTTAATTTATACAGAAACATGTGTTTTATTAGAAAATCTTTTATTTTATTTTCTAAAATAATCAGTTAGTTTTATGTTCATTTCATAAAATGAACATAAATTTAAATAATTTTGCAACTGAATGGTACGTTTTTCTCGTCTTTTATAGATCTTATAGTTCCTAAATAGTTTCAGTTCTCAACGTGTTCAAATACAGACCCCAATATATTAATTTCGCCAAATATTACTATACAATTAGCCTTCTCCAAAGCCAATATTTCCCCACCCAGTTATGTTTTTGTATAACACTTTCAATGACGTATTTCAAAGTTAAATTTAACAAAATAGGTGAAAGAGAATCAGCTTGTTATAAACTATTTCGAACCTTTAAAGTGTATATCCGTGGGAACCTCATCTAAACGATAGTGTATTTGATACAGTTAAAAATTTCAAAAAATAATAAATACAAATCTGTATTTTATTGATTAAGTGAAATATTTCAAAAGTTTAGGATAACTGGCTCCATTCTATTCGAGGTAACTCAACCCCGGTTAATATTTGGGAGTGGTGAGGGTTAGAATCCCGCGGGAGTGAGTTAAAATTAAACTCCGGTTATGTTAGACATACTGTAGGTAGCCCAATGGGGTGAGCCGAAATGTAACTAACTAAACCTCCCTTAAATTATTCTCATCAATATCAAGTAGCAGGTATATACCAGTTTTCCGACATTAGATTTACTTGTTTGCATTTTAAAATTATAGAGGGTATATATATTGTAAAGAATCTGGTACAACCAACTCAGAACAATCACTTATCACGGTTGTTAAATCAATTCAAGATCTTTAAAATTAATTTTTAATTTAAAAGATGTTTAAAGGGGTCACCAATAGCATAGTAGCATAACACCTTTCTAACTAAAAGCTAACCCAACCTTACCACGAGCAGAAAGAATATCATCCGTAGTTAACAAGTTAAAATTAATAAATATAAATGCAGTAAAAAACAAGACACCACCATGGACATTCCAAAAACCTTATTTATATCTTCAATTGGCTAAATATACTAAAGAAAATTCCAAATCAATAAATTTCAAAGACCGTTTTGAGAAGATCATCAGCACATTGCCTACCCACAAATTAATTTTCACAGATGGTTCAAAGTCGGACTCAGCCACTGGGTCAGCTTTTGTCACATCAGATCGCACCTACAAGACGAAGCTACATCAGTTTTGCTCCGTCTACACAGCTGAAGTGAATGCGATCGCAATGGCTCTGGATTATTCCAGAACACTCTCTATAGAGAATATAACCATAGCCTCAGACTCATTAAGCGCTCTAAAAGCACTAGAGAATATGTATTCCAACCATCCAGGAATTTTAAGAATCCTAGAATTAACCAAACTATTCGCTGAAGAAGGAAAAAGAATCCATTATGTGTGGATACCAGGCCATATGGGGATAATAGGAAACGAAAGGGCAGATAAGGCTGCCAAAGATGCCCTTACACTCCCAGGTCGTGGTAGGACACTACTGACACCATCAGAGCTAGCACGTCCACTAATGGAAAATGTATTGAAGAAATGGGAAGAAACTTGGAACAACAGCTATCCAAGTAAGCTCAAAGAGATTAAGAAAGAGGTTAAACCTTGGAAAACCTCAAGTCGCACCGACCGTAGAGAAGAGGTGGTCCTGGCCCGCCTGAGAATCGGACACACACGGCTAACGCATGGGCACATAATATCGAAAGAATTGTCCCTAAGATGCAAGCATTGTAAGGAAACCTTGACTATAGCTCATATTTTTGAAGAATGTTCCTTCTACATCAGGCAGCTGAACAAAAATAGAATACCAAGCAACGTCGCAGATGCTTTAGGAAACAATGGAAAAAGGATTGATGAATTAATGTGTCTCCTCTCTCAAATGGATTTTTACAAGCTTATTTGAACTACTCTTGTTTTCTTTGGACTTAAATTATTTTATATATATATATATATATATATATATATATATATATATATATATATATATATTAATTTTATTTATTTATTTATTTTTTTTCTATTATATTTTATTTTACTTATTTTTGTAATTACTTTTCTAATTATTATATTTATTACTTTATTTTTCAATTAAATATTAATGTATTACTATTACTTATTTATTTTTACTATTATTTATTTTATCTACTTGTTTTTTATCTTTATTTATTATTATTATTTTTTATTTTATTTATTTATTTTTATTTTTATTTATTTATTTATTTATTCTTTTCTCTTGAATATTATCTAACATTCATTTATCTCAAGTAGAATTATACATATATTATAATATCTTTTAATGAATATCTCTTTTAATATTTTAACTTATACTATTTATCTTAACTTAATCTTCTATAAAATGAATATATCTGGCACTGATGACCGCGATGTTTTGTGCCATTAAAATTTTAAAAACCAACCAACCAACCTTTCTATGCTAATGGTCATAATAAAGGTTCAAACCCGCAGGTGGCCCTATGATTTTTTTAATGGGAGTAAAAAATTCTCAGTTATGCTGTCCTCTCTTAGGAGACGTAAAAAGGTCGTCCCGAGACTATGTGGTGTCAGATACTCCTTAAAGATCACTATCCTAATTAAATATGAATAGGAAAAAATTGGGGCTCGCACTGCAGCATCGTCCATAAAGCGACGTTAAATTAAATGAACAAACAAAAGAAGTTTAATTAGGTGTATTTACATTCAGTTTCGTTGGAAACATATGTTTTAAATTAAATAATATATATTTTTTCTCTTTATTTATTGATTCGAACCTGTCAGCACTATTGTGACAATCAGCAAATAGAATAGAATAATAAACAAAATAATAACATGTCAGGCATGAGGAAGGACAATACCCAGCAGCACGTATTCTCGTCTGGGTTTTTTATGTATGGTGTCCAGCATTTTTTAAATGATTGAAGTCTTTATTTTATGTCAGAGTGGTAATAAGGCTATCATTATTAGATTACGGGCTATTTGGAGGGTTCATAGCTTGAGTGAAGTAAACGAGCTCTTGGAGAAGGCTCAAAAGGGGCAGAATAAGATTATTCAACCCTCTAATTATTTGCGAAATTTGGGAATTTCCCTCCTCACGCCCGAGCCTGTTGGTTCGTTGTTGGAAGGCTGAAAAGCGTAATTTGGTCCCATCTTGAGCGATGATGATTCCAGTGGAGGGATAGGTGGTCCCAATTGCTGGAATGGTGGTTCCAGTAGCTGGAGTGCTGGTTCCTGTTGCCGAGTAGGAGCTCTCAACTGCTGAACTAGCAACTCTATCTGTGTACCATTATTCTGTGCTGGTGAGTTAATCATAATATAATAGTATTAGCTATATCCCGCGGTTTTACTCTCAAATACTTATTTATTATTAATTATTATGGTAAATACAGTCAGTTAGTCTTTTAACTAGGCACATGGAATAACCTTTTTATTGTACGATTTTTGTCGGTCAAATTTCCTATAGCACGCCAGCAGGATTTACCATATATAGATTTTAAACATAACATCTTTAATAACGTACACACGAAGCATGAATAATAATACAACATAGTTTAACATGTTTTTTTTATTTATTCATTATATTTCCTTAGTAGTATTTAGTTATCAATTTTAACAAGATGATATGGTTAATATATTCAAATTTACAAACTAAAAGGTACTTTAGAGAAAAAAAAATTAAAATATCTGCACTTAAGCCCTGTCAGACTATTTTCATCATAATGAAACCTATATGATATTAAAGCCCTTTTAATTTTACATCGATATAGCGAGTTTAATCAAAATCGTTAGGGCCGTTTTTGAGAAAACCGTAAAAAGTTGCAAAATACATGGTATAAATGGCTTTTCTGATTAGTTGAAAAAATTGCTGTAACATTTCGGGCTTATAGTTGTCTTAATTCTAAAATTTCAGATGCATACGACTTTTGGTGTATGCACTAAACTTACCACACACACAGCAGAGACCTTTTGGGGGGACTTGGTCATTTCGACTCAAAACGTGTATTTCCGGTGAAAACTAGAATTCGAAAATTGTCTCCATCGCAATACTTTCATTTACTATAGATTTTATATACATGTAAGTAAAAATAAAAAACTGGTGCGGGCAACACACGACTTTCACTTACCTACATTTTTTAATCAATGAAAGAATTTTCAAAAACAGTTAAAAAAACCCTTAAGGAATTAATGAAATTAAATTTCTATAGAAGCATGTGTTTTATTAAAAATCTATTATATTATTATCTAAAATAATCAGTTAGTTTTATGTTCATTTCATCACTCTCTATTAACTTTTAAATGCTTGTGTATGAGATAATATTTTTTCTAAAATCTTTAGCTTTCCAACGGGTATATCATACATGTATATTACTGCTCTTATGTTCAAAACCGAAAAATTGCATTAAATATATTTTTTCTGTCTTCTCCTTTAGTTGGATATCGAATTCAATTAATTTATATATTTACCGGTTTTTCATCAGCGTTAACAAGATAATATTGTTATTTTTCTTGAATCTACAAAATTAAAGGTACATTAGGGGAAGAAAATATAAAATATCGGCATTTAAGCCCTGTCAGACCATTTTAATCAGAATAAAACCTACATGATATTAAATCCTATTAAATTTTACATCAATATGGGGAGTTTAATCAAAATCGTCAGAACCGTTTTTGAGAAAATCGAAAAAAGGTGCAAAATGCATGGTATAAAGTGCCTCTTCTGGTAAGCTCATTTTGATGAAAAAAGTTTTGTCACGTCTCGTGCGTATAGTTGTCTTAAATATGAAATTTCAGTTTCATAGGACTTACCGTTTCCGCCCGGGAGTTACCACACACACTCACACAGACACACACACACACACATACACACACACAGACCTTTTTGCGGGACTTGGTTATTTGGACTCAGGGGACCCTAAAAAGTGTATTTCCGTTGAAAACTGGAATTCGAAAATTTTCACGATCGCAATACTTTCCCTTACCATGTATAGTAAGTGAAAATAAAAATCATGAAATTAATTTTCGTTTCAGGTATGAACTGATTAAAATTAGTGTGAATATTCATTTTATTTTATTTTTAGAATGGAGCGTTGATATTCTTCTTCGTTTTCAAAATGAAATTGTTTTTAAGATTTTTTTTTTTCGTTTTCTAGTTTCTAATTTTTCTTCCTGCCTCCAGAAACGGTCTAAGCCAATTCCTTAGCCATTAATTTTGAAAGGAAAGTAAAAGAAATGGTTTATAAATGAGATCAACGAAATTAATTCTTCATCAAGCCTTTCATACTGAAATTAGGTTTCCCCAAGAGAGTGCCATTTTAATTCCCGAGCGACTCACAAAGACTAACAGTCTATTCAGTTCCTAATGAAATCCTTGATACCTCGCATTTACGTCTTGGACCCTCAAGAACGTTTTCTTTCGACCCCTGGCTTTGAAATGGAAGTAGACTAGTTAGGTCCTTGGGGCCGGGTATGCTGGCTTTATGTTTTTAATTTATATATCACTTAAAAGTAAAAAAAGGAACTTTTATGTTTTGTAATGGTTCATTTATTTGATTGAATAGCAGAGTAGCTATACGAATGAAGGAGTTTTTTAATCCAGATTTCTATAGGTTTTGTCTCTTTTTGTCTTGTCGAGCCAGTTACCATTTTTTAACATTTAATTTAATTTATTATTTGTATTTTCAATCCAAATTTTTATAATGATATTTTTTCACTTAAAAACATATATTTATGATGAATTAGAATAGAATAGGACAGAAAAAAAATTCTTTACACACACCAATAACTTGAGTAAAACATCTATATAAAAAAGTTTTATACTACAAGAAATTATCTATACCGTTGACTAATTTAATCAAGTAATTGATTACTAATAAAATATTTATCTGATTCATCCCTTTAATAGTAAATTATATTGTGAATTCACTAACATGTAATAAGTCAGTCTAGAAGAACTCACTAAAAACAGTTCGATAATAAGATCAGAAATACTTATGTATAAAAAATAGATGTATGGTATTCTAACCTAAATATATTTATTTTTAATTTTCAATCACATTCAATGATAATTAACCGCTTTTTTTGTATTGTATTGCTTATAATACAAAGGTAGAGGATTAGTAACTGTTTACTTTAAATATGTAAACATTCGGAAAAAAACAACAGAGACCTGCAAAATCCTTTATGTATTTCAGAAACTATACAAACGGACATTTCATGTGAAAGAACTCCCTCTCCCCCTCTCGCGATTCTCTATGATTGTTATAAGGTAGGGTCACCCTACCAACGTCTATTTCTCTGACTGGCCACCAGTTGGTTCACGGACCTCATATTTCCGGAAGGGAGGATAGGCTATAAGTGAATCCCCTTTTGATGATGTGCTTGAAAAAGTCCTCCCAGGACTGAAATTAAAACTTACAACCTTTGGCCTGCTAGACTAGAACGCAAGCAACACAGTCATAGCCTCCATTATCTAACTGTCAAATAAAAAGTAAATATTGTGTGATATAATAATAATAATAATAGGCTTACCGAACCCGAAGGTTCGATGCCGATACCACATAATTCTGCCTACATCAGCAAATACCAACTTTCTCGAAATCCGCTCCTCATCGAGCCCTACAACTTTACTCGCCCATTTGAGTCTCCGCGATGCTATCAACTGAATTATATTCACAGGATACAAGTTGCACAATTCCGCTTTGTGCAACCTTCTAAATTCCCCAGTGGCCTCATCTCTCTTCGGACCAAATATTTTACGCAGTACCTTATTTTCGAAAACCTTAAGCCTTTGTTTATCCTTTAAAGTAAGCGGCCACGTTTCACATCCGTAAAGAACCGTCGGAAGAATAATAGTTTTATAAATTCTAACCTTCAAGTTTTAAGATAGAAGCCGCGAACTAAGTAACTTGGCAACTGAATAATAACACGCATTTCCCACCTTTAACCGAGACTTTATTTCTTCCCGGATTTCATTTTTTCTTGTTATCATTGAACCTAAATACTTGAATTTCTCTACGGGTTCAAAAGTCTGCCCTGATATATCAATATCACCAAGATCGCCACCGTTTCTGCCACTAATCATATATTTCGTCTTATCGGTATTTAACTCGAGTCCTATTTCTTCACCGTTTCCGTGTCTTCACTTAGCAGTATTAAATCATCGGCATACCCTAAAACCGGAATCCTGTCATCCATATTTAAATCTTTCTCGGTACACATCACCTTCTCTATGACATATTATAAAGCTATATTAAATAACACAGGTTAAAGGGAAGTGAAATATTGTGTGATATGCTCACTAATAATCTGCTATCCGGTAAATAAAAAAAAATAATAAAAAAAATTATTTATGTATGTAAATATATATATATATATATATATATATATATATATATATATATATATATATATATATATATATGTGCATTGAAACATCTTCTTACGGACATCTGGACTCTTTGATAAAGGAGATATAAATTGACACGTTGAGTTCCAAAAGGTACTATATCCACTTTAGACAATTTTACAGGAAATTCAAAAATCTGCCATTCATTTATTACCGGGCCAATTTACTTTATTCTTCTTTTATTTAAACCTAAAGTTGATTTTTAGTGTAATAAAAACTTATTTTTTCAAAATTGCACTTTTCCCATGACTTTTTAACAATATAATTTGGATATAGTACTTTATGGAATGAAATGTGAATATAGTAATTTTTGTAAATAATTAAAAGAAGGAATATAGTACTTTTTGGAAAAATATAACGCGGGATAACAGCCAACATAACCTTCCTCATACAACATTACTCATAACTAACCTCTTTATAATGTCCGTGAATAATAACGTAGGTATGAGTGATTTTCTAGACTTTATTTTATTGATTCATTATTATTATATTTTATTGTGATTTTATAATGTGTGAAAATCGTATGAATGTAGTATGTATGATATCTTTTACCACTACAATTGATGTTCAAATTGGGACAGATTGTAATTTTTACTCAATAAAAATTGTTGTTGATAATGCCAATTACTAAGTTATGTGTATTTCCCTATTATCAAACATCTTTTCTTGTCGGTTAACTAGTTTATATTTCCCAAAGAAAGCGAATATTCAAAGGACCTTTTATTTATTTTTGGTACTATAATAAGAAAGTATGAAATTATGAATTTTGTTTTAAACTTTTACTTATTTTTTCTGTTAATTTAACAAATGTATTTTTATTATTAACTACGTGTAAACAATGCTTGACTACAAAGACTGATAAATAAATATGTCATTTTCGAATAAGTTTTTAAAGGATTATTATGTTTTTTATATAAAATCTCATTTTGATAAATTTGATAAATTGACGGATTTTGATAAAACTATACAAATATATTTAAATATCGATTTCGAAAAAAATGTCCTTTAGTACCTTTCGGAAATCGTCTCAATTTTGTTTTTCTCAAAAGTCACTTTAAAACATTAAAAAGTTATTTAATGGTCATAAGTTGTGGTTCAAATACATATGAAATTCCCAATAAAAGTTTATCGATTTAAAATAATAAAGATGTGAGAATGGTTGACTTTTTAGATATTGAGGAGAAATTATTTTGGGTTGCAGTCACCAAAAGACTTTATTTAGTAAAAACATAATTTATTTGAGCCTATGTTTAGATAAAAGCCTAAATCTTTAGAGCTTTTCTCTTTTCGATGTCTAATTTTTTTTTTCTTTATGTACTGTTTTCTACAACTTGTTTTCTTTTGTTGTATAAACCTGAAGATGTTGGCCAAAACTTTAGGCCAAAGTTTAGGTTCAAATAAATCAAGTTCCTACTTAATGCTTATGATTATTGCACTCCAAATAACTTCTTCTCATTAAAATCATGAACTTCTTTTGACATATACATAAGGATATTTATTTTTTGGAAACATGATTCTAACATAAATTCTTATGTAATAATAAATAAACGAATTGCTACTTATACTTAAATATATAGTTTTTTTAATTAATTGCATATCCTAAAATACTTCAATAGGTAAAAATTGAAATTTTATTTTCTTATTTATTATTTAATATTCAACATAAGTTGCAAAAAAAAAAATTAAACTATTTAAATTGAATTTTATTTTAAATTTTCATTGGCTTCCTGGCACGTATGTATGGGTTGAGGCCAAATGCAGTTATTGATTAGAAACAGAGTTGAAAGGGTGAAACCTGTTGTGTGACTACACTCAATGTTTGATAAAATTTCATTCAAAATTATGATGTAACAATAAACATATCGAGATTAATAAAAATATGTAAAAGGAATCTGGTGCGAGCAACACACGCCCGTTTTTAAAATCGATTAAAGAATTTTCAAATACAGTTAGAGATAAAAATGAGTAAAACCATTTAAGAATAAATTATAAGGAATTTCTATAGAAACATGTGTTTTCGGCTTTTCATTACTCTCTATTAACTTTTAATAAGCTTTTGTATAAAATAATATTTTTTCTAAAATATTTTGCTTTCAAACGGTATATCATACATGTATATTACTGTTTTTTATGTTCAAAAACAAAAAATTGCATTTAAAAAATATTTTTTCAGTTTTCTCCTTTTCTTGTTTTTCAAATTCGCACAGCATACACATTTAGCTGTTATTCATCAATGCTAACATGATAATATGGTTACTTTTATAGAATCTACAAAATTAAAAGTACTTTAGAGGAAGAAAATTGTATATTTAGCCGCCTTTCATAAATGTTATTAGGATGATATAGTTAATCTTTTGGAATGTATAAAATATAAGGTAGTTAAGGGAAGAAAATTTATAATATCGGCATTTAAGCCCTGATAGACAGACTATTTTAATAAAAATGAAACCTACTTGATGTTAAAGCCTATTAAATTCTACATTGATATAGCGAGTTTAATTAAAATCGTTTGAACCGCTTTTAAGAAAATTTTAAAATAATGTGCAAAATGCATAGTATAAAGTGGCTCTTCTGGTAAGCTGATTTTGATGAAAAAGATTTTGTTACGTCTCGGGCGTATATTTGTCTTAGTTACTCCCCCCCCCCCTCCCACACACACCACACACACACACACACACACACAGACACACACACACACAGACCTTTTTGTTCATCTTTTAAAAGATGAATTGGAAGGTGGTTTTTTAGTGAGTAGGAATCTCACACTGTTGTGTGACTTGATTGTTGCACTTTGTCTCATGAAAGATTTTTCCCCTACCCAAAGAAAAAGAAAAAAAAAAAAAAGACCTTTTTGTGGGACATGGTTATTTGGACTCAGGGGACCCTAAAACGTGTATTTCCGTTAAAAACTGGAATTCAAAAATTTTTATGATGGCAATACTTTCCCTTACTATATATAGTAAGGGAAAGTAATAAAGAGAAAAATGAGCAGTGTTGTTAGGTATTATTTATTTACAACAGCTGTCAGAACTCTTGTATTCTCCAGCCTTTTTTGTTTTTTTAATGATTTGTATAAGAGATAATTCATTTTACGATTAATATGGTATTTTTGTATTCTTGTTTAGTATAATAGATCTAATATTAAAGTTAGGTGAAAGAATTATCACTATTCTATGGTATCTAATTCGAAGTTTTACACTTTATTCGGACTTCGTTATTTGCATTATTTCTATCTTAAATTTTGCAACCTCAAATCACATAAATGAGTTAATTTTTTTTTTTTTTTTTTTTTTTTTTTTTTTTTTTCTTACCCTCTGGTTTTATTTTCGAACAAAATACAAATACAAATTGAGTTAATTTTTACTTTCACTTACTATAAATAGTGAGGGGAAGTATTGCGATCGTGAAAATTTTCGAATTCCAGTTTTCAACAGAAAAACACGTTTTAGGGTCCCCTGAGTCCAAATAACCAAGTCCCGCAAAAAGGTCTGTGTGTGTGTGTGTGTGTGGTAACTCCCGGGTGGAAACGGTAAGTCCTGTGAAACTGAAATTTCATATTTAAGACAACTATACGCCCGAGACGTGACAAAACGTTTTTCATCAAAATGAGCCTACCAGAAGAGGCACTTTATACCATGCATTTTGCACCTTTTTTCGATTTCCTCAAAAACGGTTCCGACGATTTTGATTAAACTCGCTATATCGATGTAAAATTTAATGGGCTTTAATATGATGTAGGTTTTTTTTAGATAAAAATGGTCTGACAGGGCTTAAATGCCGATGTTTTAAATTTTCTTTTCCTAAAGTACCTTTAATTTTGTAGATTCAATATTAATAACTAGATTATCTTGTTAACGCTGATGAAAAACTAGTAAATATATAAATTGAATAAATTCGATACCCAACTAAAGGAGAAAACAGAAAAAATATTTTTTTGAATGCTATTTTTCGTTCTTGAACATAAGAGCAGTAATATACATGTATGATATACCGTTGGAAAGCTAAAGATTTTAGAAAAAATATCACCTCATACACAAGCTTTTAAAAGTTATTAGAGAGTGATGAAAAGAAGATAAAACTTACTGATTATTTAAGATAATAATATAATTGATTTTTTAATCAAACACGTGTTTCTATATAAATTCAATTTTATTAATTCCTTAATAATTTCACGTATTTTTATCTCTAACTGTATTTGAAAATTCTTTCATTGATTTTTAAAATGTAGGTAAGTGAAAGTCGTGTGTTGCCCGCACCAGATTTTTTTTTCTTGATCGGCGAAAAAGCTTTATTGAAGAGAGAAAAAATTTTAAAGTGAGACAATGATTATAAATCAAAAAGCACAAATACTTATTGATACAATTCATAAACATATACGCGTAAAACGTCACCTAATATTATAATAATTACCATAATTGCATAACATAAATTTAGTATTATTAATATAAGCAAAGTATTGAAAGTTAGAAACTAACGATTAAACACACAAAGCAAAGTGAAGAGATTGTATAAAGGGAATAATCCTTTTGAATATTAATTTTCTTTTCTGAATCCAACTCAAGAGCAGGCAGGAAGCCACTAATAAACTGGGATTTTCATTTAAACTTTGCGATTTATTCAAATAAACTCTATTGACATTCTTCAACGTGATAGCTACACTAAATAACTGGCTGGATGAATTAATTCACTATGAATTAGATAAAGTTCTTTAATTACTATGTGCTAATTGATCTGGTTATGAAACCAAGATGTTTTCTTATCTATATCGATAGTTATAATAATAATAATAGGCTTAGCGAACCCGAAGGTTCGATGGCGATACCACCATATTCCGTCTACACAGACTCGTCCAATGTTCTCCGTTCAAGCCCAAGCCCCCAAGATCAGCTTTAACGCAATCCTCCCATCGACGCTTCGCTCTACCTCTTGGACGCCTACCAGCCGGATCAGCAAATACCAACTTTCTCGGAATGTGTTTCTCACCGGGCCCAACAATTTTACTCGCCTATTTGAGTCTCCGCTACGCTATCAACTCAATTATATTCACAGGATACAAGTTCCGGAATTCCGCGTTGTGCAACCTTCTAAACTCCCCAGTGCCCTCATCTCTCTTCGGACCAAATATTTTGCGCAGTACCTTATTTTCGAAAACCATGAGCCGTTGTTCGTCCTTCAACGCCACGTTCCACATCCGTAAAGAACAGTTGGAAGAATAATAGTTTTATCAATTCTAACCTTTAAGTTTTTAGATAGAAGCCGTGAGCTAAGTAACTTAGCAACTGAATAATAACACGCATTTCCCACGTTTAACCGGGACTTTATTTCTTCCTGGATTTCATTTTTTCTTGTTGTCATTGAAAGTAAATACTTGAATTTCTCTACGTGTACAAAAGTATGCATGATATATTAATAGCACCAAGATCGCCACCGTTTCTGCGAGTCCTATTTCTTTACCGGTATTTATTAACACACTTGTATTTAGTTGTATGGTTTCCGTGTCTTCATCTAGCAGTACCAAATCATCGGCATACCCCAAAACCGGAATCTAGTCACCCATATTTAAGCCTTTCTCGGTACACACCACCTTTTCTATGACATATTCTAAAGCTATATTAAACAAAACAGGTGAAAGGGAGTCATCCTGTTTCAAACCCGATCGCACCTCAAATCTTTCGGAGTAATTATGACCGGTTCTAACTTTATGAAATGTTTCCGAGAAACACATCTCTACTAATAGATTATTATTAGCGAAATTAAACATATATTTTTTTTAATGTGGCAAACATATGTTTGTTTTTAATTTGTTTTTAATAATTTAATAATAAAGGTATCGATAGTTTGTATATCATTTTTTTTTAAAGCACATATTTATATATTTATTTTACTTTTACTTACCTAAATACTAAATATATAGAAAGGAAAAGTATTGCGATAATGACAATTTTTGAGGGTACCCTGAGTCCAAATGACTTAGTCCAGCAAAAAAGTATCTGTATGTGGTGAGACTAGCTGGAAAACGGCAAGTTGTACAAAACTGAAATTTCATATTTTTGAAGTGAATATACTTAAGATGTTAAGCGACGTTTTCATCAAAATCGGCGTACCAGTAGAACCACTTTATACCATGTATTTTACAGTTTTTCACAATTTCCTCTTAAGCGGCTCTGACGATTTCGCTGAAATTACCTAAATCGATGTAATATTTTATGTAATATTTTAATATTAATATCACGTAGATTTAGTTCTAATTAAAATATTCTGAGAGGGATTAAATGCCGATTTTTTAAAAATTGTCTTTCTATAAAGTAACTTTCATTTTGTAGATTCGAATAAATTGACCATTTCAGTCAAAAGTACTGTGTTAAACAGTGAATACCCCATAACTACCTGACTATTGACGCAATACACAACTTACAGACATTGCAACCATTTTAGTCACTGCTACAGAATATTACTATAATTGAGACATGGATTTCCTAAAGGTACTAAAGGACATTTTTTTCAAAGTTGATATTTTCACATATTTGTATTCTAATGGTTTAGTTTTATCTAAATCCCTCATCAAATTTTATCTAAAAAAGTATTTAAATTAAAAAATTCATTTCATTCCAAAATATACTGAATACACATTTTATTTCATTCCAAAAGGTACTATATCCTATGTAAGCAGATATAACCTTTCCTTTCATATCCTTCCAAAAGGTACTATATTACCTATCATACAACAGAAGCACCTAATCCCGTAATATATCACTATTAATTTGTTATTTTCATCATTTTATGTATTTTTATTGGCTCATTTAGCACGTCTTGAATCCCCGCTATTATTTTTATCAATGGTTTTAACCTAATAATCAGTTTTTAAACTATTTGAAACAACTTAGTTGCTTCGCTTTGGTTCTTTTAGGTTGTCAATTAAATTAAGTTTTTTTCATAGTATTTCTTCTTGCAGAAACATAATTTGGTTTAAAATTTTTCAGAAACTCACATTTTAATAGAATAATATTATTTGATGGAGCAAATATTTGGAATTAGCATTCCACGAACATGCTGAATATGTGAAAAAAATCCGTGCCTGATCTAACGTAGTAGTAGATTTTTTTACGTAAAATAAAAGCTCAAAAGTTATTATTTATCAGTATCTATAGTTAAATATTGCTTACACGTCGTTAATAATATAGTTAAATTTGCTAAATTCACACAAATAGTAAATACAAGTTCAAAACAAACTTCATAATTACATACTTTCTTATTATAGTGCCATAAATAGATGAATTGTCCTTTGAATATTCAATTTCCTTATGAATAATAGATAATCAATGTAATTAACCAACAAAGAAAGATATTTCTCAGAGGGAGAATAAGGAAATATGCATAACTTAGTTATTAACGATATAAAGACGTTAGTTATCACTAATGTTGTATCAGGAAGGTTATAGTGGCTGTTACCAACTTATCTCGCGTTATATTCCTCCAAAAATTACTATATCCCTTTTAATTCTTTACAAAAAGTACTATATCCATGTTTCGTTCCTAAAAGTTCTATATCCATATTATATTGTTTAAAATTGTCGGAAAAGTGCAATAATTTGGAAAAATGAGTTGGCAACACACTTAAAAATCAACTTTTAATTTTAATAAAAAAATAATTACGTAAATATGTCCAATAACAAATAAATGACAGATTTTTGCGTTTCCTGTAAAATTTTCTAAAGTGGATATAGTACCTTTTAGAAATCAACGTCTCAATTTCTTCCCAAAAATACAAAGGCTCAAGAATACGGTTTCAAACCTAGCAAATGACCTTAGAATTTTTTTAAGGGTTTGTAAAACTCATGGTTATTCCATCCTTCGAAGGAGATGTAAATTGGGGGTCCCGAGTCAGTGTGTAAGATCTTAACTAAACCTGGGTGGAAACAGTTTAAGACTCCCACTGTAGCATCGTCTGATGATCTACAGCAGCATACAGTGAAGTTAAATAAATAAAAGAGATACCAGTTGGCATCTTATCTCCATCATGCCTATCACGTCAGGCTAACCTATATGAAACTGTTTGACAGGTGTGAATATTAATTAGAAGGAAAAAAAAAACGGGCTGGTGCCCAACAGTTATGCTAAATAGTTGACTTTCTAGTCTCAGATGAGATACTGTCTAAAGCTTTAAGCGTGTATTCCTATTGGAATGGAAGATTTTGATTGCTAATTACATTACCTGTTTGGTTTTTCTAGCTTATAATTAATAATATTTCTAATCATACAACTGAAAGGCAAACTTAAAGAGATTAAATCACCTTTTACAAAACTTGTTCGCTACGCTACTGTCATCCGGGTCCCAGGATTGAACCCCGGAAGTGGCAGAGTAATTGTTCATTCATTGTTTATTCAGCGATAGATAGATCCTGTATAAGGAGATGACACAATTCTACAACAAACTCATCCTCCATAAAGTGGGTACCCTGGTAGCTGATCGCAATCTCGGCCGAATCACTATCTTTTACGGCCGTTGGCCGTTGTTATGAACTTATTGCATGTGTTGTAGAGGTATATATATATATATATATATATATATATATATATATATATATATTTTTTTTTTTTTTTTTTTATTATTTTTTTTTTTTTTAATAAAGTTTTTGATATGCATCTATATTTTTCGACATGTATGCAACTTTTATTGTGTAATTTTCCTCCGTCAATATGACACGCTGTAGTTCTGTTGGTGTTTCACGATCGAAAATTTGATGAGAGTTTCTCCTTTTGGAAATGTATTGGAAAATATTTTTGTATTTTTAACATTTGTCAATAGGACTAAACGTTTAGGGGCTATATTGCTTCGAATGAAAATAGTCACTAAAGTACCAATGCCTAATTTTTATTTTGTTTGTATAATTACCAATAGTTGGTTATATTATCAAAAAGATATGTTTGAAAATTTGGTTAGTTAGTTGAAAAGTTAGTTACGAAGTGTGTTCTTTGCTCAGTATGCGACTTCCTTCGAAGGTTTAAAAATGATTCAAGCAATCCATCAAATAAAAGTATTGACTCGTTGATAGACATTTTTCCATCCGAAAATCTATTTCTCGTTGACTGGGAAAAGTATCACATTTTATAAAGACATGTCTATGATCGATTTTTTTTTCTAGAAATTCAACTTCTATCAGAATTCACGAAGATAATAAATTATTGAGCTCAGAAGAACAGGCTAGAAAACTAGCTGAATACTTCGATACAGAAATAAGAAATAAGACAGGAGTTGCTAACTTACTCCCCCAGAAAGAAAAAGAAAGTAATTTCATGTTCGTGTCCTACAAACAATTAAAAGCGGTTCTTCGCCGGACGCACGGTAATAAGGCACCAGGATGTGACGGTATACAGAGTGTATTACTGAAACAACTTCCAAGAAAAGGATTAATGCACCTAGTTAACTTGTATAATTCCTGCTTACGGCTAAGATATTTCCCTAATGCATGGAAGAGTGCAGTACTATTCCCTCTCCTGAAACCTGCAAAATCTGGAAATGAGCCATCTCACTACCGTCCAGTTAGTTTATTATCCCATATGGGAAAAGTTTTCGAGAAAACGATCCTTAATTACCTAAGGATGTTCTGCGATCAAAATGAGATAATCCCACCGGAACAAGCAGGGTTTCAATCTCAATTGAGCACAGAACATTGTTTGGTTAAACTGCACAATGAGGTGACCAGAAACTTAAACTCGAACAAGGCAACTGCTATGATAGCCCTCGACTGTTCTAAAGCTTTCGACTCTGTGACTCACGAAATCCTCTGCCAAAAACTGATTGAACGAGAGTGTCCGGAACAACTGTATTCGGTCATTAAATCGTTTTTGAGCAATCGCTACTTAGCTGTAAAAGTTGCGGAAGAGCTCTCCGGTTCGGTACCACTTACATGTGGTGTTCCACAAGGAGCAGTGCTGTCTCCTATATTGTTCTCCATTTACACTTCTGACATCGTTGGAAGAAAGTACGAGAAAGCCACTGTATCAGCTTTTGCAGACGATATTGCTGTCACGAGCAGCAGCTCCAATGCAAGTACGGCTCTCAAACAGTCCCAAAATGCCTGTCAAATAATATCTTTAGAGCTAAAGTGGCTAAACATAGAAATTAATCCTGACAAAACAAAGGCTATTGTTTATTCGTTCCAAAAAGGTAAGAAAAAACTTCCTTCAGGATTTAATCTCAATAATTGCCAAATTAAACTGTCTAAAAATATTGTATATCTTGGAATCACGTTCGACAGACACTTAAAATTTTCAGTCCACTTTTCTAAAAAAATTAAATCTGTAAGGCGAAAAATGTTTAGGCTTAACCATTTGATTTCATCTCCAAGTATATCTCTCCGACTAAAAGCGATGATATACAAAACAATTCTTCGTCCGTCACTGTTGTATGGCTCACAACTTTTTCCACACGTGGCGAAATCAACGGAGAAAAATATCCAGGCATTTCAAAACGGCATTCTAAGAAGAATCGCAAAAGGGACGATATTCCAAAGAGTAAAAACAAAGAAATTACATGAAGAGATGAAAATGCCAACAATTAAAAACTTTATGAGTGAGAGGAATTTAAAGTTTTTCGAATCAACGAAATTTGTAAATAACCCTATATTTAATCAACTAAACCCTCAGGAATACCTCAGCGATGGCAGAAACTCAACAAATAAATAAATTAGTTTAAGTTTTAGTTGTAAGGCCGAAACAAACAAGAAGGTGAGCCCCATCACCTGAATTATTATTCATAATGTTATTACTCTCCAGATACGTTAAAGAGTTGCAACTCCTTAAAATGCACGATTGCAGAAAAAGGAGAACTTACCAGCATTGCAGGAGCTTAGAAGAAAAAAATAAGGGGCTAAGAAAAAAAAAAAAAAAAAAAAAAAAAAAAAAAAAAAAAAAAAAAAAAAAAAAATTCCTATTCAAGAAGAATAGGAAAGCCAGTTTTAAATCGTTTTTGGTGATGGGGAGGGAGGTCTTTAACATTCAGTTTATCACGCTCAAAGCTGCTGTTGTACGGATCTAAATTTGAAGTTATTTTCTGTTCTTTTCTTTTTTAATCTTTCAGGAAGTTTTTCTTAATATGACACACTTAAATAAGCACACCTTAACTTCCTTTTGTTAATTATTTCATAATTGTTTACATCATTTATCAACGTTTCTTAGATAAGCATTCTTTCCTGAAAGTTTATAAATAAAATTCATTGCAATTTAGCTTTTGTATAAACGGGAAAATAAGTTTTCGGTAACGAAGCCATCAAAAAATTATTTCTGACATATTAGTAGCATTAATAAAGACGTATAATATACCGTTATAAAGCGCGATATTTCGGAAAAGTTACTATCCAATAAAATAAAGATGTTATAAGCGCATAAACCTATGAACAGATGTGATTTGTAATGTTGTGGATTAGGGAGTTTATGGTGATTCATGGTGATTGTACAGGTTATATACTTCCATACGGTACTCAACATTTTAGAAAACAATATTATGTACCAGATCATACCCAAGCTGCTAAAATAAAGGGAAAGTTGTTATAAACTAATACTGTTGATAATTATTTCTACTTTCAGATATTTTCACACAAAATTGTAGTTCCACTGTTAACTAAATAGGACTCCTATGGAAACTAAATTAACTTTAATGCATTGAAATTTATTTATAAAAAGTTCTAATAAAAAATTGTAATTAATCAATTAAAGAAGGAACCGTCCAATAGAACAAAAAAAATAAACTAAACCAATTTTTGATTTGTTTAAAACTTTGTATCTTTAATTCCTTCCGATGATTAAATGATCATTAAATGATTAATGAATAGATGTTATATGATAAGCATAATATTTTCTTGCTAAGTGTACTCTTCGTTACGATAAACTAAAACTACCAAAGTAATAAACTTTTAATTGGTCAAAATTGCATCCGTGCGAAGCAATAATAATAAATTAGTTGCCTGTATAATAATAAATTAATAATCTTTGTAAAAAGCGTTTCGAATTAAAATAATTATTGTTGATCATAATGTAGATTGTATGGTGTGTATTGAAGTAGATACTGTAATAATAATAATAGGCTTACCGAACCCGAAGGTTCGATGCCGATACCACCAAACTTGGCCTGCACAGACCCGTCCAATGTTCACCGGTCAAGCCCAAGCCCCCAAGATCAGCCTTAATGCAATCCTCCCATCGACGCTTCGGCCTACATTTCGGACGCCTACCAGTCGGTTCAGCGAATACCAACTTTATCGGAATCCGTTCCTAATCGAGCCTAACAACTATTCGCGCCTATTTGAGTCTCCGCGATGCTATCAACTCAATTATATTCACAGGGAAACAAACTCCGCAATTCCGCGTTGTGCAACCTTCTAAACTCCCCAGTGCCCTCATCTCTCTTCGGCCAAATATTTTACGCAGTACTTTATTTTCGAAAACCCTAAGCCGTTGTTCATCCTTCAAAGTAAGCGGCCACGTTTCACATCCGTAAAGAACCGTCAGAAGAATAATAGTTAATAAATTCTAACCTTTAAGTTTTTAGACAGAAGCCGTGAGCTAAGTAGATATTGTAGATAATAATAATAATGTAGATATTGTAGATTATTATTTAATTAATTGATTCCATACCTATCAATAGATTATTTTTTTTTTAATTATATAGAGAAGTTTATGCTTAAAAAAAAAATTGTCTGATCGAGGTGGAAAAACCATCTGTCCTTTGTATTCTTTTTGGGTGTTCTGTGTCCAAGGAATTCAGGCAAATTGCTATTTTGGCACAGGTAAAACTTTCCGGCGAGACAAAGTTTTTCTATTAAGGTTTATTGGGAAGAGAGTAGACAGTTGCCCGCCACCTAGCGCCGCACACCCCGACCTAACCTTTAGAGCAGGCGAAGAACTTGACGGGTGTGTCGAGGGTGAGAAGGGTGGAGAGGCGAGAACACCAACACATGATGCTTCAAGTAGGGGCTTAGCGATGGTTACTTTTTGCGAGCGTGATGATGGATGAGTGGGGCCTATCGAACCATCGACACCTGTTCCATCCTTCCTTCCCCAATGACTTTCAGATAAGCGATTTTGCTGTTCATAGTCAGATAAGCTTCGCGCTGTTTTATTAGTTGGTTTGAGGGAAAATTTCTATTCCGTAGGAGTAACAGTTGCGAAATTCATAATTTAATTTTTTTAAATATTTGGTACAGTAACATTATGTTTTACTAACAAAATGAAGAGTAAAACTGGACAGACACTATACCCTTCCGCTTAACTACAAGCAGATCATTTACATGATAATCATAAAGCCTATCAATTAAACCATCAAACTTATCGAGTCTAATGCAATGCAATCCAAAATCCTCAACGTTTCTTACTTTGTCACGAATAAAGTCATCTATAAAGACCGTAATGTTCATATGTTGGCTGATTTGGCCAGTGCCAGGAATCACTCTTCATGACAACTTTACTCCATTCTAACCTACTACTTTCCATCCTTGCCTTCTAGACCGATGACTAATAATTAGCTAAGAGATCTTGCATCCAGACCTTTTCGCACCCCCTTCTCGAATTCAAAGGCATGTCAGTTGTGTCATATCCTTATAGTGTGTTGGTAAGTTGTTATGAATCGTCGTGTAAGTTATTATGGAATCGTAGATGAACCGTCCTAATGTGCTCGTTGACTGTTATTAAGTGTAAGTCATAGTAGGGTTTTGTTTTGTAACGTATCATCCAATATGGCTTTTTTATTCAGTTTACTTGCCTTCTGTTAGATTACTGATAATCACCTAGCATTTGACAGAAAATAGCCTCAAACTTTTTTGTTCAGATTACCTACTGGAGTGTAGTCAATGGTCAGTTTCTGTTAATGTTTCGTCATGTATTATATAAGCCTGTACCTCTACAACCCAGAAAGGTCTTAGGCTCAGTACATATAGAGATTTGCACTGTTTCTATTACAGCGACCGGAATAAGGTGATTAGGCCTTGATCACGCTCAGCCGCCAGGTTTTTTCCTAATTTGGGTACCCACTTTAAAGAGGCTGGGTCTGACCCAAGAGATCTCCCTACCCTAGGGTCCCTCCCCGGCTGAATTAATAGAAAAAATAATATTCTGTCATAGGCGAGATTCGAAACCAGGACCCAGAGAACAGTAGCCTGTGCTCTATCTACTAGACCACGCCGCTCCCTCGTGTATTAGATAGCAGCAAATTTTATATTGTTATTAAATATAGTTTTTTTAATAAAAAAAAAAAGCCTGTACCACTATTACTCTGGAAGGGTCTTGGGCTCAGTACATATAGAGATTCGTACTTTTTTTAGGCCAAAGGCCGTGCAATGAGGTGATTTGGCCGAGATCACACCCAGCTGCCAGGATTTTTACCCAATCTTATTGGGTACCCACTTTATAGAAGCTGGGTCTATATCCGGTATAATAAATAAATAAATTAAAAAAAAAATAAAGGTCAAATATCGTTAAATAGAGCTGCAAATCCTCCAAATTGCATCTAGCCACATAACCATTAGCTTATGAACACCACATAATCGGTAAAAAATTCTGGACAATATACATAAAAAAAATTATGAAAAGACGTGATGCTGGGTACTGTCTTCCTGTCTGTCTGTCGTACTGTCTTTTTCATATCTGACATGTTATTATTTTGATCTTTTTTTTTCATCCCATTTCCTGGTTGTCGCAATACTACTAAAAGGGCGAATCAATAAATGAAGTGAGAAAAAAATATTAAAATGAATTAATTTTCAAATGTCATGTTCATATTCTTTCGATTTCGCTTTTACTACGATTTAAATATTGAGAGTAAGATCATCATGATTTTTCTTCGTATGTTTAAATGTTTTCATGCAAAGTAATGTATTAATAATATTTACAAATATGAATATATTAGTATCAAGAGAATTAAGATATTCATTACATTAATTGTAATTGATTTATTATAG
Organism: Piezodorus guildinii; assembly: GCA_023052935.1. Classification (NCBI taxonomy): domain Eukaryota; kingdom Metazoa; phylum Arthropoda; class Insecta; order Hemiptera; family Pentatomidae; genus Piezodorus; species Piezodorus guildinii. The sequence continues at coordinate 46,303,746 of CM041298.1, forward strand.
AATTGTAAATATTTATTATTATTATTATTTTTTTTGTCGTTGTTTTTGTTTTCTTTTTATTTGAATGTGTCTAATATTATATAAGTAATTATTTACATGTACTTAACTTACTCTAAGACTGCAAAGCACATTTTGTAAATTCTGTATTTTTTATTCTAAAGGGACATGTCCCAGGATAATAATGAATTTATTTATTTAACTTCATGTACAGTAAGAGTTAAGTTGTAAGTGATACGAGTAGGTTATCTCCATGTCTTTACTCATTCATTTGAGACTGATTTTAATTTAATTAAACTGTAATATAAAAGTTTACACAGAATACATACGCCATTCTAAAGCATGTTGGTGAGGTTACAATGGTAACGAAATCAAAGTTTTTACCCCTGTAAAAAATCGCAAAACGCCCCTAAAGAAGTTTTCACTTAAAAAATTGAGTTCATAATTTTATTTTTCTTTCCCTTAAAATATTTATTTGCATCTGTCTAAACAGCATAACAATCAGCAAATATGAGGAAGCAGTAGGAATGTAATTCATGAGTAAGGATCAGTACAGTAGCAGCGGGCCTTCTTAGACCGGATGGACTAATAATTAGCTAAGAGATCTGCATCCAGCACCTTTTTCGCACCCCTAATCGAATTCAAAGGCATGTCAGTTGTAGTCATATCTCTTATAAGTGTGTTGGTAAGTTATTATATGGAATCGTAGATGAACAGTCCTAATGTGCTCGTTGACTGTTATTAAGTGTAAGTCAGTAGGTAGGGTTTCGTTTTGTAACGTATCATGCCAAATATGGCTTTTTTATTCAGAACTGACAAGACATTCTAATTGTAACCAGGGGCGGTTTACTCAAAATTCTGCATTATTTTCCAGACCAGCAGATAATTTTTGCATAAGGTTGATTAAGACTGGAAAGGAATGGGTCCCCGATCCAAATACAGTTACTGGTAAAAAAAAAAAAATGTAAGAATGTAAAAACCTAATTTGGTGATTAGGCCTTGATCACGCTCAGCCGCCAGGTTATTTCGTATTTGGGTACCTACTTTAAAGGGGCTGGGTCTGCCCCAGGAGGTCTCCATACTCTAGGGTCACCTCTCTCCCTTCCTCCTCCCCGATGAAATAACTCAATAAATAATATTCTGTCATAACTGGGATCCGAAACCGAAACCAAGACCCAGAGAACCGTAGACTAGTGCTCCATCCACTAGAACACGCAGCTCCCTCAAGTATTATGTAGCAGGATATTTTCTTGTATTATTAAATGCCGTTGTAAATTTCAACGAATAAATAAATTAAAAAAAAAAGGTCGAATAATGCTAACTAAGGGTGTGAACCCTCCAAATGGCCTCTGAACAAATAACCATGGCTCATGAACGCAACATAAAAGCCTTCAAATAGGTAAACAATACTGGACAACATACTTAAAAAAAAACCTGATGAGGAGACGTACTGCTGGATACTGTCCTTCCTCATATCTGACATCTTATTCTTTTATTTACTACTTTATTCTGTTTGCTGGTTGCCACAATATTGTTGAAAGGGACGAACTAATAAATGAAGTGAAAAAAAAATATTGCTTTTTTAAACAGAAATGACAAGACATTTATATTGTAGCCAGGGGGTTGGCTGTTTAAAAAAAACAAAAAAAAAAAAAAAAAAAAAAAACACCTCTAAATTCTGCATTATTTTCCAGACCACCAAATACTTTTTGCATAAGGTTGATTAAGACTGGAAATGAATGCGTTACCGACCCAAATACAGTTACTGAGTAAAAAAAAAAAAGTATGAAAGAAAAAACCTAATTTGGTCCACCAAAGATGATCGAAGGCTATTGAGAAGTCGAAGGAAGGCTGGAATTAGAAAAGGGAGCCTGGTAAGACTACTAGAGAGGGGATCAGAGGCCCTATCGAGTGGCGTGGAGGGGGATGGGCGGAGAGTTGTGGGGCGGCGCCTCTAGGGGCGTTGCGACCGCCAGCCCGGGACAGTAAGGTGCAGAACCCGAGCCACGTTAGGATGCCAGACCAGACCCGCTGGACATGATCTGGGCCGCCCATCCACCCGTGTGAGTACACATACACTTATAGTCTTCATACAGACTAAGTCCGTAATACTCAGTTCGGGTAGTTGTGTTCGATACTCCCATCGCCCTGGAGGGGGTAGATAAGGTTCTCACAGGAAGGACTTACTGCAACGTCCAGATAACGTTCCAACTTTCCTGATCTCGCTAAATATTACAAATTAATAAATATAAAATAAATTTTTTAGTTTCACAACTAGTCAAATAAAACCTCCTTTTCTTCATATTTACATTAAAATAATAAAAACACATATATTTACATCATACACACCATCCTAAATTTAATTAATAAAAACAGACCGAAAAAAAGAATATTTAAAATTTATAACAAAATAAATCAATCCACCATAGTAAATCAAATTCTATATCTAAGTTTAAGTGAGGTTTCAAATTAATAAATATAAAATAAATCGTTTTTTTTTTCACTAGTCAAAAAACACCTCCATTTTTAAATATTTATATTAAAATAATATATACACATATATTTACATCATACACGCCATCCTAAATTTAATTAATAAAACCACACCGAAAAATTGAATAATTAAAATTTATAACAAAATAAATTAATCCACCATCGTACATCCAATTCTATATCTAAGTTTAAGCCATGTTTCAAATGAACTCATATTTAGGTTGTGTACTTCGTTTCGATCACATTGCTTATTAATATTAATACCATCGTTATTTCCTTGTGCTTTAAATAAATATTTTAAAAATAAATAACTTACCGAAACAACGACAAATAAGAGTCTATAAATAAGCCTTTTAAATCAAGGGTTTATTAATAGTGACTCTTTGTGAATTGAAGTTTAATGAAAATATTCACTATAAAATTCCAGTGATAATTTCCGATTATTGGAAAAAGTTTCTTTTGCTTTTTATTTCAATTTTCTGCGCTGTTGAGATTTTTTGACAGCTGCATTATTAAAATTCGAATAAATTTAATGAAAATTCACATTAAAAAAAATTCAAATAATTTTGTTTTCAAATGTGTAGTTAAATACAAATAAATAATACTGAAACGGTATTTCTTTATGTTTTAAAAATTCATTTACCAAGACCTTAATTGACTATAACAAAAAAATATAAATAAAATTGAAACTAAATTTCGATATTAGTGATTTAAAGTAAATTTAATTATATTAATTAATAAAATGGCACATTTTTTTCATTTCTGATAATTGAGAGGCAATTAATATACTTTTTGTGAAATTTATAAAATAATAATAATTACATAAAATTGTTTAAAAAAAAAATTGTTGTACGGTTGAACACTATTTCAATGAGTGTTGGGATGACAACTGTGTGAAAGCAAGGGCGTCGCCTACTTTATTCACTTCCTTTTCCCAACTCCACGGGTTAACTCTAAATTTTGAGTCGTTTTTTCATTAAATTTTCAAAATTTTAGTATATTTTAAACTTTAAACAGTAAAAAAAAAATTAGTTATAATTGAGCATTAGTTATAGGACCGTATTCAAAATAATTTCCTAATCAAATTAGAGATTTACTAATTAAAAAGTCAAAAACTATTTTTCTTTTATAGTTAAAATAATAATGATGATAATAAAATAATAATGATAAGACCTTATAGACATTTTTTTTTAAAATATGAAAAATACGCATGTTATACCTTAAGAATAATATATATTATTATACTAATATGTTATATATATATTATATATATATATATATATAATATATATATTTATAAAATTTCTCGTACAACGTAATCATTTTTTAATATACCAAACCTAGGAAAATATCGTGATATTCAGCTGATATATTAAAAAGAATTAAATATATATATCTGTTATTATCTAATAAATGTGTATATACAGTATTAGTTTTATATAATATGTATATATAACATAGTATACATACGAATTTACCGACGAAGAAAACTACGCAGTGCGGTCACCACGTAGGAACTGACATTAATACCTACTTTGCCGCAACCGCTTCATGTTAATCATATTCTTAAAAATATAACGAATTCAAATTATAATATTTATATTTTATTACTAATAAAAAAAAAAATCATTTAATGTGTATTTTATCAGGTATATAATGATTATTAGCTAAATATCGAAATCAGTTCTAAAATTTTCACGTACAGTATTTTTAAAAAAATCGTTATATGTTTCTTCTTACATCTGTTATTCCGTTGAGAATCAGTGAATGTGAATGCCAATAAATTATTATAATAATGATAAAGCATTTGAAATTAAATAAGGAAATTAAAAAAAAAAATGTTTAGAATAAATTTTATTTAAAAGAAAACCTTTTAAACTTTTATCGTACATGAACGGTTGAACAGCTTTTCCTGATAATTTTAGTTGCGAATACAGTTTCCTACTCTGAGTTTAAAACTTACACATGAAGTCACATGTAAATATGTATATAGTTCCACAACAACCTATCCAATACTTTACTTCTAGAAACATTTATTTGTTGTAATAATTAAATAATCGGATTAAATGATTATTTAATTGCGGCAATAAAGTGTCTTTTATTTCGTTTATTAAAAATTTATCCCTAAAGTGAATAAATAACAGTCCTTCCTTAAAAATAAAATAAAAAGTGTATAGCTATCATGTCAAATACAAACTAAGAGCTTTTTAGGGGATTTTAATTTTTCGATACTGTTTTTGACTTTGATTTTTGAAATTTTTTTTAATATCATATTTTTGAAAAAAAAAATCTATTTCAAAGAGAAGCTGAAAAGATATGCATCAATGTATAACTATGACTTTAAAAAATCTACGATACATTTGTATTTTTTTTTTTAAAAAAAATTTAATTAATGTTTATTTTTTATCTATAAAAGTTAGGAACTAATGCTTCAATTTGAGTAATTTATTCGTTTCAACATGAAGCCTGTATAAGACCTATAATTAATGAGTTTTCTCAAGATTTAGCTAGTTCAGTAACCTATAGCTTTAATATAAACCTAAATTCCCTGTCAATTAATTTTGTTATAAACCGAGAGAAAATATCTATGTCTTGCATTTGTGTCGTCTCAAATACCTTTGATAGTTTGAGATGAATAATTACTCCTATTATATAAGCCATTATCTAGTGTTCTTTGTGTACGCTAAATATTTCATTAAATTATGTAGAATTATAAAATATAGGGTATAAAAAATTATTATTCATTGGTCACTAACCAAACTACATTAAAATTGTAAATGTGATATGTGTATATTACTGTTGAATTAGGGTGTGTTACTAAGCTCTAATTTAAGAATAGTTCAACACCAAACCTACCCTAACCCACTTTCTAGTGTCGTTAACGATTTGTTTCAGAAGATTGATAGTAATCATTGAAGTAGTAGTGTGACCAGATAATAAAAAGAACTTATTAACTATTTGTCTAATCAGAAACAAAACAAGGAATGAAAATTTGTAACTTTCTTAGACTTGAACGGATAAATTTTCAGTAACTAGTTTACAACTAATCATATAAAACAAAAACAAATTAGTAGTTTTTTTTATTTATTAATAGAGCCTACCTACTCATTTGCTTGATTACAGGTGGTAATGACAATTGCATTTACCTTACGAATTATAATAAAATACAGTAACTAAAAAAACATCACTTCATACATAAATATAAACGAAACTTTTAAAGACATTAAAAATAATAATTCAAAATAAATGTGGTGAAGCACAGAAGTTGTTTAATTTATATATTCAAATCATCAATGAAATTCTTCAGTGGGCATAAATTCATACTAAAATCCAGTTGCCTTTAATTATTTAATGTTTTCCAAATTGAGACGTTGGGTTCCAAAAGGTACTTTATCCATTCAAGGAAATTGGTACAGGAAGCGCGAAAATCTCTCATTGCTATATTATTAAACTAACATATTTTATTCTTCTCTCATTAATACTATAGTAATAACACTGTTTTAAAGTTGTAGAATTAAATTTTTAGTATGATTTAGAACGAAATTAAATGTGAACTTTGTACCTTTAGAAAATATTTGTATTTCTAAATGGCGTTTCTAGAGGACACGAGTTTTCCTTAGATAAAATCGAATAGAAAAATTAAATAAATATTAATAATAAAAATATGTCAAAATATCAATTTCTTAAAAAATGTCCTTTAGTACTATTTGGAAATTAACGTCATAATTAAAGACATTTGTTGTTGTTTATTCATTTAACGTACCTTTATGCTGCTGTGGCTAGTCGGACGTATGTTACAGTGGGAGTCCTAAATTTTGCCTATCCAGGATTAATTAGGATAGGAATCTTTAACGAGTACCTGACATCGCACATGTTCGGGACCACCCTTAACGTCCCCTCCGAAGGGCGGCATAACTAAGGGTTTTTTACTTCCATTGAAAAATCCTAGAGCCACCTGCGGGTTCGAACCCGGGATCTTGGGCATAGGAGGCTGTTATGCTAACCCCTATTAAAGACATTTTATTGAATAGCTAAATAATTCGTATATAGGGGCTATGTATGAATAATAGTACATTATTGTATGATTATAATAATGGAAATATATGTAAGTAAATTTAATTAATTTTATAAAAGTTATTTTATAAACAGATTGCAGATATTCGTTATTGTTTGTATGGTTTTGCTTATAATGTTTAACTGTATTTTAGATGATTTTTAATAATCCGAAGATGAGGCATAGAAAGTACCTCGAAACGTTACGTTGTTATAATCAAGTTTTATATATGTTATAATAAATTAAAATATAAATAAAAAGAAGAGATTGTTCCAACTAATACATTCATGAATAGCTAAAGTATTTTTGCTAATTAGGTTATAAAGGACATTTGTGATGGTATGTTTTGATTTAAAATAGGTACATACTGATCATTTTAATATTATAATTTGAAACTTTTTAATCGAGAAATTTTTTAAAATATATCTTATAAATATATCCTTATTAATTTGATTTTTACATATCTTAATATGCTCTTATTTGCGCATGTCATGCTGTCGACTATCAGTGAATGTGAATGACAAAAAAGTTGTTGTGGTGGGATATACATGATAGAGATGAATGATACATGATATGCCCTGTGGTGCTTTTTCCTGGGTTGATTTCTAATAGTCTATATGTTAAGAGGTCGCTAAACCAACTTTTTGTTCAGACTTCTGCTACATTGGGGCATGTCTTCCAATAATGTGTTGGTATATCCGTTTAATGTTTCGTGAATATGCTTGTAGAGGGTTCGAATCTGTTTGTTAACTTTTGGCATGATAAGTTATATATGTAGAGTAATGTTGCTAACATACTGTGGTGAAGTTTTTAAAGCTCTACATGTTTTTGATTGAACAAATTTGACTGTCTTTTTGGCAGTCCCGTTTATCTGTGACGCGCAAGTCCAAACGGGCAGTAAGTAATTAATTTTTTAAAACATAAAAATGGATCTGTGGAGAAGATATAACAACTCTAGAGCTTGCAATAGCAGAAAAGTTAGTTACACCTGATATTAACTTATATGTGTATATGCACATATATATACAGGTAATAAGTACTAATAATGATTGTACTGTGTAATGCTCTGAGTTAAATTCGAACTATTTTTATTTTCATTATAAAAAAATATTAAATAGAGAATTAGGTAAATATATTTAAGGACTGTGGTATCGATTACTGACCTTAAGACAAGCTGCTCAAAAACGGCGGAAATCGATTTTGAATAAACTCGTTTTACTGATGTGGAATTTTAAAGGATATAATTTCTTATAGGTACCATTCAGATTTAAATTGTTTCAAAGGCCTTCAATGCCGATATTATAAATGTATAATTTTAACGAATTCGGTATCCAAGTTAAGAGAAAAAGAGCAAACATATGTTTTTATGCAATTTTGGTGTTTTTACTTTCATTTACTATATATAGTAAGGGAATGTATTGCGATCGCGAAAATTTTCGAATTCCAGTTTTCAACGGAAATGCACGTTTTAGGGTACCCTGAGTCCAAATAACCAAGTCCCGCAAAAAAGGCTGTGTGTGGAAACTCCCGGGCGGAAACGGTAAGTCCTGTGAAACTTAAATTTCTTATTTAAGACAGATATAAGCCCGAGACGTTACAAAATCTTTTTCATCAAAATGAGCTTACCAGAAGAGCCACTTTACACCACGCATTTTGCACCTTTTTTCGATTTTCTCAAAAAGGTTTCGACGATTTTGATTAAACTCACTATGACAATGTAAAATTTAATATGCTTTAACGTCGTGAAGGTTTTATTCTGATTAAAATAGTATGACAGGGCTTAAATGCCATATAAATTTTCTTCTCCTAAAGTACCTTTAATGTTGTAGATTCTATATAAATAACCATATTATCTTGTTAGTATTGATAAATAAGAGCTAAATATGCACGTTAAGCGAATTTGAAAAACAACTAAAGGAGAAAAAAAAATTAATGCAGTTTTTTGTTTTTGAACATAAGAACAGTAATATACAAGTATGATATAGCGTTGGAAAGCTAAAGATTTAAAAAAAAAAATATTATCTAATACACAAGAGCTTGTACAAGTTAATAAAGAGTGATGAAAATCCGATAAAACTGATTATTTTAGATAATAATATAATAGATTTTTTAATAGAGCACATGTTTCTATAGAAATTCAATTTAATTAATTCTTTAATAGTTCCATTCATTTTTATCTCTAACTGTATTTGAAAATTCTTTAATAGATTTTAAAAACGGAGGTAAGTGAAAGTCGTGTGTTGCCCGCACCAAATTTTTTAAGCATAAAAACAGTAATACATACGTATAATATACTGACGGAAAGCTGAAAATTTTAGAAAGTATGTTATTTGATTTACACAGTTGTGGGAGGTTAAGAGTAACATTGGGACATAAACATAAGTGATAATTATACATTAAAATTATCTATTTTTAAATCATTTAGTCTAAAACTCATGTTTGCAACGAAACTGAATATGATTCTATAAACAAATGTTCAACTCTAACATTATTTAACAGATCTTAAATTCATTTTAGTATCTAATTGTGTAAGTAAAAGTCGTCTGATTCCTTCATTACATTTTTTTATTGGATAAGAAGTTGTCAGAACCCAGTTGTATACATCTCTTAGCATGGCATTGAGGATTAATGAAGTTTGAATTACACTTATCTTATTCAACTCGTTTCAACGGTCTTATTCAGGTAGTAAAACCATAGACTACGCTTAAGGGGTTGAGCTCCTGTGGTTTAGTGAGTTGAGAATTGGCCTCAACAGTGTTCATGCCCTGGGGTAAGGCTGTTCTTGGCGAATAGTTGAAGTTCCGAGGGGCACCAGATGATGCTGGGTTAGGTGGTTCCGAGGAGCTCAATGGAACTTTTCCAAGAAAACTTCGATTCTTTTCTTGGGAGTTGTACAATGACAAATGATGGTTGATTTCCAAAAGTTGCTAAAGGAGATTTTTTTGAAATTGATATTTTGACATCTTTGTATACTAATGGTTTAGTTTTATCTAAATCCGTCATCAAATATTATCTGAAAAACAAAGAAATCCTTTAAAAACGTATTTGAAAATTGCATTTCATTCCAAAAGGTACTAAATCCACATTTTATTTCATTACAAAAGGTACTAAAAACATTTCCTTCCGGAAGGTACTATATCTTCTGCAAACAGCTTTAACCTTACCCCAATTATTTTTTAAAAAGGTACTATATTTCGTACTATACAACAGAAGCACCTAACCCCGTAATATAATCCCATCAATTGATTGTTTTATTCATTTTATGCATTTTTATTGGTTCATTTAGCACGTCTTGAACCACCGCTATTATTTCAATCAATTGTTTTAACCTAATAATCAGATTTCAGGCTGTTGTAAACAACTTTATTGCCTGGCTTCGGTTCTCGTAGGTTCACAATTAAATTAAGCTTTTTCGTAGTATTTCTTCTTGCAGCCTCATAAATTTGATATACGAATCTTAAGAACCCCACATTTAAATAGAATGATTTCATTTTATCCAGCAAATGGTTGTTGAAATGAGAATTCCCTGACCTTGCTAAATATGAGGAGAAAAACCGTGCCTGATCTAACATAATAGAATTTTTGATTTTTTGAAAAGGTGAAAGACCAAAATAAAAGTTTAAAAGTTATTTATTGAAGTGCTACCACTGGGTAGTTTCTTCACAAGACATTATCACGCCCATAGTGTCAATTAGCCCATTTACTTGTTGTATATATTGTATGTACGGTTGTAAATATCAATAAAATATTAAAAAAAAAGTTATTTATTTATCAGTCTTTATAGTAAATGTTGTTTACTGGTTGTGAATAATATAAATACATTTGTTAAATTCACAGAAAGAATAAGTAAAAGTTCAAACTAAATAAAGTTCATAATTACATACTTTCTTATTATAGTACCAAAATAAATAAAAAGTCCTTTGAATATTCGCTTTCTTTGTGAAGAATAAACAGTAAAATGTAGTTAACCAATAAGGAAAATATTTCTCAAAGTGTTAATGGGGAAATATACACAACTTTAGTTGTGGGAAATGTTGTATGAGGAAGGTTAATATGACTGTTATCTCGCGTTATATTCTTCGAAACAGTACTATATCTACGTTTCGTTCCAAAATGTGCTATATCCATATTGTATTGTTAAAAAGTCATAGGAAAAGTGTAACAATTTGAAAAAATAAGTTGTTAATAAAGTGAAAAATCAACTTTAGATTTTAATAAAAATAAAATCAAGTAAATTGGTCAAGTAATATATAAATGACCGATTTTTGAGTTTCCTGTAAAATTGTCTAAAGTGGATATAGTACCTTTTGAAAATCAACGTTTTATATGATGAGAGTAAAGATCAGATTCTTTGATTAACAACACCGTAATTACTGAACTTGTTCTTAAGAGTGAATAATGTGACAAATGTTATAGTGAATGTAATTTGTAATAGGTTCATGTAGAAGTGAACAACATTGTATATTATATAAATGTGAATTGACATAGAAGTATTATTTTAAAATTTTAATCTTTAACACTTAATTAATAATTTATAGAACCATTAAATAGTTCATTTTTTAATTCGAATCACGAATATTAAAAAATAAAAATCAATTAGAATGTTGCAACCAAAATTTACAACTTGTTGGTGATAGCAGCAATCTTTATGTGGCAGAAAAAGACAACATAAATTAACCCTATAATATCTCTGTAACCACATTTCAGTAAATAAATTTATGCTAATCCGCTAATTGATGTAAACTGTAATGTTTATCGGGGATGAATTAAATGTTGTTTTTTTTCACAAAAAGGCTAAAAAAAGGAAGAAGAGGATCTTTTAATGGATGGATTTTTAATTTTTGATGTAAGCCAATAAATAAAACAAAAAAATAAAATAAATTTCATCTATTTTAGTAGAGTTATTGATTTCGTAATTTTGATTTCTCACTGGTGTGGATAGTTATTTTTTTGTAGTTTTAATCATCAAAAATGTTTAACAATTATATTAAGTCAAGCAGTGGCCATAGAACACTCATATTTCATATCGTTTGGTTTGAAGCAATTTTTTTTTTAATGTGGAGAATCGCCGTAAATTATACCTTGAATATTTCCTCAACCATTCATTTAGCAAGGAAACGTATAAAATCAAATGTGCTATATAAAAAGAAAGCAGCATACATGATAGGCATGGGAAAATAATGTACCCAATTGCTCCTCTTCCTAGACTTTGATTTAGCAGAGGATTTCTCTCGTCCAGCATCTTTTTAACCTTCTTGCAACAAGCACTTCAGGTATTGACATATCGTTTGTAAGTTTATTGTCTTGTCCGGACAGTTTGCAATAAATAACCAGAAAGATGTTCGTATGTATTGGTCAACTGTTGGTTGTTAGTACGTATGTAGGGATATTTGGTTAGGTACCAACGAGCTGTCGTTGGAATAACAGAACTCTTTGAAGGAATGTACTTAACTGTATGTGTTCTCTCTCCATGGTTTGAAAATATATATGTTTTATAATAATATTAAATATTTATTGGGTGTAGATTATTTCAGGTGAAGGGGAGAGTTTAAATATAAAGTTGAAGGCTGAAAATTAACTTCACCACTAATTTATTTAGAGATGAGGCTTCTGGGTACCAGTAAATACCCATTGACACTCACCTTCAGATGAAAATTGTTCTTTGCACCAGAAGATGGCATTATGTCCGAAAAGTAGTGCATTATAATTTAATAAAATAGTGGTGAAGTTAATTATCAGCCTTCAACTTTATAATTATAAATAACAATAATAGTACGATTATCGATCGACTAAGCAATGAAATATAAAAATTGATTTAAAGTATCTATGACATAATTAAATTTTTATTCCAGAGGAGATTTCGAAATAAATATTTATTTGTATAGTATTTGGGCGATTAACGCTAGTAAAATGATGTCATACATATTTTTTTTATATATTTAAATATTGTTTATTTTTTCTTTCTTTATTATTATTTTATTCTTTTTTGGTATTATTAAGATGTTATTTAGTTCAAAAATGTTAACCTCCAATTTTTATTTTTATACATATACATATACATATTTTGTGTATGTAGGATTAACAGAGCCAAGAACACAACCTAAGGAGTAAATACAGTTCTGCCTTACTAAACGGTTATGCGGGTTCAGTATTCATACAGCTTGAAGGATTAGTCCGCTCCATGACAACCTGATTAGTACATATATCTATCTTCATTCCATCTAATGACTTGTGTTTGGATATTACAATAATATAGATCGAATACACTTCGCGTAAAAAAGTACAAAAAAAACTTATTACATCACCTAATTTCTTCATTAAAAAAAAAATTAGATTAACCCTAAAATCCCTATGTATCTTCTAGATTAATTACATTAAACGATAAACAATATTATTAACGGTTTGCAATTTCTGTTCAATGTTAGACAAAATGTAAATTTAAGCCCTTATCTTAAAAACAAAAAAGGTATTTTGATTGAACGATCTTTTTCCACATTCCAATTACCTCTCTTGTGCACCAGAACTTGTGTTCCTGACAAGGTCTTGTCGAGCTCTCCGTTTGTTCATGTTCCGTTCTGCTTGAAAAACTTTAAAATTCAATCCCAACCATCAAAACAATCGTTTTTATGGCTTTAGATGTTAAATTATCCCTTCAACTGTTAAAGGAATTTTTTTTGGTATATATATTTTTTTTTTGGTATATTTTGACAGGAGCATTAGATAGATCACTAAACAAGTGTTCTATGAATTCTGAGTTCGATTATTATTATTATATCAGCGATCGTTATTATTGAAACCAACGATTTATAAAGTGGATATCGAAAAATTTGGTAAAACTTGGAGCACAAGGTGATCTCTGCGTATATACCTCCTTGCACGGTTTTTGGCCTAGAAACAATACTAATCTCTAGATGTACTCAACCCGAGACCCTACATGGGCTCTAGAGGTTACACGTAGGTTACATATCAAAGAAATAATTTGTATATATGTATATATACATATATATATATATATATATATATATATATATATATATATATATATATATATATATATATCTTTAACGATTACCTTACATTGCACAGTCTGAGGACCACCTTTTAACATCCCCTCCGAAGGTCGGCATAACTAAGGAATTTTTACTCCCATGGAAAAATCCTAGGACCACCTCCGGGTTTAAACCTGTGACTTTTGGCATATGAGGCTGTTATGCTAGCCACCCAGCTACAAGTAATCCCTAATAAAAAGTTTTTATACATCATTCAGCTAACTGAATATAATTTTATTCTTTCAACTTCAGTTTTTTTTATACCTAAGGTTTAAATTATTTATAAATTTAATTCGTTTATTCAGACCTATTTACAATGTATAGAAAAAATTATCAAAATGCTCAAATCAAAATGGAAGTCGACAATTTGTGAATGCTATTTGGTTGTCTCACATGAAATGTCCGTTTTCAAGGTAAAGGATGTTTATTAAAAATACGATATGAAAACATGATAATTTTATTCGAAGTATTTACCTTCTTTTTTCTACACATTTTTCCCAACGTGACACCAACTTTTTTATCCTCGAACTGAAAAACTCTGAGCTTTAAAGTGAAAAAAAATCTGAAAACGCACTTTTCACTTGATCATCATTTTCAAAATGTTTTCCTTTGACGAAGTTGTCTAAATTCCTGAACAGGTAGTAATCTGTTGGAGACAAGTCGGGAGAATATGGTGGGTGCGGAAGAACTTCGTAGCCCAGTTCTTTCAATATTTGCACGGTACGTTTTGAAACATGCCACTCAGTGAGATCATGAGGCATCCATGGATCGAGCATTTTTACTTTTCCAATACTCTTTAAATGTCTGGAAACGGTAGATGCACTTGCATTTAGTTGTGCTGAGAGTCCTTTAACTGTTTGGTAGGGGTTTCCTTCTACTGTATGTTTGAGGACATCGCTGTTTATTAAGGACGGAGGTCTTCCTCGGGGAAAGTTTTCCAAGTCGGTATCCCCAGATGATAATCCTTTTTATGATTTTCTCAAAAACGGTTCTGACGATTTTGATCAAACTTGCTATGTGGACGTAAAGTTAAATGGGCTTTAATATCATGTAGGTTTTATTCGGATTAAAATAGTCTGACAGGGCTTAAATGCCGATTTTTTAAATTTTCTTCTTCTAAAGTATCTTTAATTTTGTAGATTCTATAAAAATTACTATATTATCTTGGTACCACCGATTAAAAACAGGTAAATATATATGTTGAACGAATTTGATATCTAACTAAAGGAGAAAACTGAAAAAATATTCTTTTAATGCATTTTTTTGTTTTTGAACATAAGAACAGTGATATACATGTGTAATATACCGTTGGAAAGCGATTTTAGGAAAAAATATTATCTCATACACAAGCTTGTAAAAGTTAATAAGGAGTGATGAAAAGCCGATAAATCTTACGGATTATTTTAGATGATAATATATTATATTTATTAATATAACAGATGTTTCTATAGAAATTCGATTCAATCAATCCTTTAATAGTTATACTAATTTTTATCTCTTAACTGTATTTGAAAATTCTTTAATCGATTTTTAAAACGGAGGTAAGTGAAAGTCGTGTGTTGCCCGCACGAGATTTTTTTTTTTGCGATGACGAATAAAAAAAATTAAAATAAAAAATACATTTTCAAATGCTGCGTTATATTATTAATGTCATAAGGTTAAAAATAAGACAAAAAATTAAAAAAACAAAAACAAAAAAAAACTGTACCTTAACAACTCATGAATGGCCTTGGGTTCAGTATATATCTCAATGTACTGTTTCACGGCCAACGTCCGTGGAAGGAGGTGATAAAGCCTTGATCAGATTTTCCCTCAATTTTATAGAGGCTGGGTTTGCCCCAGGAGGGTCTCCTTGCCTCAGGGTCACTTGACGGCTAAAATAACAGTATAAATAATCCTGCCTCAGCCGAGATTCGAACCTGGGACCCAGACCACACCGCTACCTACCAAAACTTAATCCATCTCTACCCAATGGTTCATACAGATTTTTAACGGTTCAGGTATCACACATGTTTTAGTGTTTCTTCCATTTATCCTTCTAACCCACAAGTACTTTTTCCTTCTCAGAGATAACCTTAATTTAGAATCCTATCTTTAATCGACATATCGCTTCCATTATAGCCCTTTCCAAAAAACTAGTGAATTTAAAAACTCTCTTATAAAATTTGCTTTAGAATTATGGATTTTTTTTTCTAGATCAGTATTTAAATTCAGAAAAGGAAGGGGGAAACGACGAACTGCCCCTGCCTTTCTGCATTTAAATAATTTCTCCATTTCCATCTTATATCTCTTCAGGGATCATAATTTATCTTTTCTCTTTGTCGATGTAAATAGATTTTTTTTTTTTTTTTTTTGTCATAATAAAAATACAATTAATAATTTCAACTTTAACATGCCTATTACGAAACATGGACAGGGACAATATAGTTAGGTCATTATTATTTTCAGTCCAAATTTTCAGGAAATAAAAAAAAAAATGCTCAAAAATGACCAATAAACGGCAGGGACACAATAGACTTATAGAAATAGCTTAAATACAGATTTAAGATATTCATTTTATAGACAAATTCGACCAACCGGAAGTTTTAATTGATATTATCAATTTCACACACCGGCTCAAAATAGTGTTAAAGGTTCCAATTTAACTGGCTAAACTAATATATTATTAAATAGTGTTTATTAACACGTAGATATTATCGTAATCAAAACTATATAAAACTTCTTAAATGCCATTTTTTAGAAATTTATTTAAGTACCTTAATGTTTGTTATGTTTGTTACTATATTATCATGTTACCATTGATAATAAACAGCTTTATATGTACGTTGAGCGAATTTGATAAACAACTAAAGAAGAAAAATTGTTTTTGAACACAACAATAGTAATATAGATGTATAATATACCTTTGGATAGCTAAAGATCTTAAAAAAAATATTATCTGATTCACGGAATTGTAATGGGTAATGGAGAGTAATGAAAAGCCGATAAAACTAACTTTTTTTTGGGCTGCCGAAAAGGAAAATTCATGCTGACGGTGCTGCAGCCTGGTAGCACGTAAATGAAGCACAACGCGCCAATTTTGTTTTTGAACATAAGAACAGTAATATAGACGTATAATATACCGTTTGAAAGAGAAAGACTTATAAAATTTATAAAAGAAAATATATTATCTTATACACAAGCTTGTAAAATTGAATAAAGAGTGATAAAAAGCCGAAAAAACTAAATGATTATTTTAGATAATAATGTAATAGAGTTTTTAATAAAACACATGTTTCTATATTAATTCAATTTAATTAATTCTTTAATGGTTTCACTAATTTCCATGTCTAAATGTATTTGAAAATTCTTTAATCGATTTTAAAAACGGAAGCAAGTGAACGTCGTGTGTTGCCCGCACCAGATTTTTTTCATATCTATATGTTTTTAAAAGTTCTTGAATTGGTTAAGCAATTAAACAACCAAGTTCGTGTGTTGCGCCTTTTTACTTGTGGCCCCAATGTGGAACACATTGTACAATATGTTGCCCATTCGATCGATCTTAAAAAAAGAAAAAAAAAAAAAAAAGTGACTTCTAGAAGAGAGACAGTTAATTAAAGAAAGAGAGACAGCTAGAATCCCCAATCGCTGTATGGATCTTTCTCTTTCCCGCCAGTCACACGAGTTCTTATTACAAACTGAGAAGAACTTCTCCACTTCCAATATCTTTAAAAAGATACTAAACATATCTTTAAAACAATTTAAGAGCTTTTGCAACTAATAGATAAATAGGTGGATATTTAGTTTATTTGCTATTATATACATATAAGACATGGAGTTTGGTCCACTTGGTATTAGTGGTTGTTAGTATTAATTATATATATATATATATATATATATATATATATATATATATATATATATATATATATATATATATATATATATATATAGCCTGAGTGGTGGTTTCCGGTGCTCAATGAAATTCTTTGTTGCAGTGTTGAAAAGGATCCTATGTGTATTCATGGACGGAGGATCGAAACGTCCAAATAAAGAAAATTAAGGAGTATTAGTTTAAAGACCTAAAACCCGAATTATTTAAAACAAAATTATAATATAAAAAAGGGTCGATGAATTAATTTCTTGTATATATAGCATTTCCAAGTCAAATTCAACCTTTTCCAAGTCAAATTCAACCTTTTCCAAGTCAAATTCAACCTTTTCCAAGTCAAATTCAACCTTTTCCAAGTCAAATTCAACCTTTTCCAAGTCAAATTCAACCTTTTCCAAGTCAAATTCAACCTTTTCCATTTGAAATTCAACCTTTTTCGATTTCAATAAAATAATAAAAATCAAATTAACATGATTTTATGTTTTAATGGTTATTTTAATTACACCTTGTGTTTTTAACCCTTGTGGCTTCTTAAATGTTCCCAGGGGCCTTTCTACATATAAGTAGTCACGACTATAATAATAAGTATAACCGATACTTTAATTTTAAGACATTTGCGATACAAGGTCTGGTAGTCGGATTAGCGGGATTCGTTTTATTTTAGTTTTATAATCGCGGGCGAAAATATTATCAATAGAGGTTTATTTTAACTTTTTCCTATTTATTGGATAGTAGGCTCAGCAGATGCGTTACCAAAGGTTCGTTACCGATTATACTATTAATTTTAATCGCGCTCGCTCAAAAATGGGTTTATTATAACTTTTTCGTATTTATTGGATACAAGGCTCAGTAGCAGCGTTCCCAAAGGTTCGTTACCGACTACACTATTAATTTCAATAGCGCTCGCTCAAATATGGGTTTATTATAACTTTTTCGTATTTATTGGATACAAGGCTCAGTAGCTGCGTTCCCAAAGGTTCGTTACCGACTACACTATTAATTTCAATAGCGCTCGCTCAAATATGGGTATATTATAACTTTTTCGTATTTATTGGATACTAGGCTCAGTTGCTGCGTTACGGGGGGTTCTTTCCCGACCAGTCTATTAATTATTCGTGCGCTCACTCAAATATGGGTTTATTATTTTTTTTTCGTATTTATTGGATACTAGGCTCAGTTACTGCGTTACGTGGGGTTCTTTCACGACCAGTTTATTAATTATTCGTGCGCTCACTCAAATATGGGTTTATTATAACTTTTTCGTATTTATTGGATACTAGGCTCAGTAGCTGCCTTTCCCAAGGTTCGTTACCGAAGGTTCGTATACTATTAATTGTTATCGCGCTCGCTAAATTATGGGTTTATTATAAATTCATGTTTCTTTTCTATGCTAATTTCTGTATTTGTTATTTGGGAGTTTTGTTAGTTAATGTGTTAATGTATTTTTATTCAGTTGGTCTAAATTACGTTTGTTTCGTGTTTTTTGTAACTTTTCATGTATTGGGTTACCGCTTATCCTTTTTTTCAGGATAGTAAGTTATCTTTTTGGGTAATATTTTGAAGTTTGATAATAATCAGCTAAACAGAACGATTTTATAAGTACATTCTTATTTGATAAACCTCTACTTGAGTTAGCGCAATTAAAATGAATAGTATAATCTGTAACGAGTCCTTGGTTACGCAGCGACTGAGCCTAGTATGCAGTAAATACGAACAAGTTAAAATAAACCTCTTCTTGAGCGAGAACACTTAAAATAAATTGAATAATTGGGATAGCAACCCCCGCAACGCATCAACTGAGCCTAATAGTGAATAAATACGAAAAAGTTATAATAAACCCATATTTGAGCGAGCGTACGAATAATTAATAGAATGGTCGGAAAAGAACCCCCCGTAACGCAGCAACTGAGCCTAGTATCCAATAAATACGAAAAAGTTATAATAAACCCATATTTGAGTGAGCGCACGAATAATTAATAGACTGGTCGGGAAAGAACCCCCTGTAATGCAGCTACTGTGCCTAGTATCCAATAAATACGAAAAAGTAATAATAAACCCATATTTGAGCGAGCGCGATTAAAATTAATAGTGTAATCGGTAACGAACCTTTGGGAACGCAGCTACTGAGCCTTGCATCCAATAAATACTGATAAGTATTGACTGATAAGTATCTCCTCTAACCAATTTTTGAAAATGTGAAAGAGGATCCCCACCATATGGCCCAATAAATACGAAAAAGGTTGAATTTGAAATGGAAAAGGTTGAATTTGACTTGGAAAAGATTGAATTTGACTTGGAAAAGGTTGAATTTGACTTGGAAAAGGTTGAATTTGACTTGGAAAAGGTTGAATTTGACTTGGAAAAGGTTGAATTTGACTTGGAAATGCTATATATATATATATATATATATATATATATATATATATATATATATATATGTATATTAATATATATGCTATATATTAATATATGCTATATATATATATATGCTATATATATATATATATATATATATATATATATATATATATATATATATATATATATATACACACATGAATACATATGGCGAAGTTATAAATAAATAGACAAATGATAATAGCATAAATACGAATAAATAAGTCTGATTTCTTACTGGGACATCTTAGTAAATATTGTTGGATTTATATAACCTGTACGATCACCATGAATCACCATAACCAAACTGATCCTCGATATTACATATAATATTGGGTTGTTTCACATGAAATGCCCGTTTTTATGGTTTCTGAAATACATAAAGTATTTTACTGGTCTCTGTTGTTTTCTTCTGAATTTTTACATATTTAAAGTAAACAGTTACTAATCCTCTACCTTTTTATTATAAACATTGGCTTCCCAATCAATTACCCACTTTTTAGTATACCTCCAAATATGAACATGAAATCACGCGATTTTCGAGTAATATTTTTGTACGAGTTTAAACTCGGCCATACAGCAGCTGAGGCCTCTAGAAATATTTGCAAGACTTTTAGGGAAGGTAGTGTTAATGAACGACCATTCGCCGTTGGTTTGCTAAGTTTTCAGCTGGGGATACCGACTTGGAAAACTTGCCTTGAGGAAGACCTCCGTCTGTAATAGACAACGATGTCCTCAAATATATAGTAGAAGGAAACCCCTACCAAACAGTTAAAGGACTCTCAGCACAACTAAATGCAAGTGCATCTAAGTGTATTGGGAAAGTAAATAAGCTCGATACATGATCTCACTGAACGGCAGAAAGATCCCATGTTTCAAAACATACCTTGCAAAAATTGAAAGAACTGGGCTACGAAGTTCTTCCGCACCCACCATATTCTCCTGACTTGTCTCCAACGGATTACCACCTGTTCAGGAATTTAGACAACTTCGTCAAAGGGAAACTTTTTGAAATGATGATCAAGTGAAAAGTGCGTATTCAGATTTTGTTTTACTTGAAACCTCAGAGTTTTTCAGTTCGGGGATAAAAAAATTGGTGTTATGGTGGGAAAAATGTGTTGAAAAAGAAGGTAAATACTTTGAATAAAATTATCTTGTTTTCATATCGTAATTTTAATAAAAATCCTTTAACTTGAAAACAGACATTTCATGTGACATAACCCAATATTTGTAAATAAGTCTATTCGCTTGTAACATCTTTCTGTTAAATTGCTTTATTTTATTGCATATCAACTTTTCTAAAACCCTGTGCTTTCCAACGGTATATTACACGTCTATATTACTACTTATATCTCAGGAATAATTTTTGTATGACTTGGTCACATACAATTTATTTTTCCCATTTGAAGAAAAACTAAATAGAAATGGATTTTACTTATGAACCTTCAAGATAACAATGTCTTAAATGATGGTGAAAACCGTATCAAAATCCGTCCATTGGTTTTAGTGGGGTTAGCGGAAACCAAAATCCCGTTATCATTGTATATATATATATATATATATATATATATATAGAGAGAGAGAGAGATAATAGCTGTACCTCGCGGCTTTGCTCGCGACTATTTCATTTTTTTTAAATTGCTGTGAATTAAAAAAGTTGTTTATGATAGCTATGTTGGGTGAGGTTATACCTGAAGTAGCAATGAGTTAAACTTTTTACTATGTCTATGTATGACTAATAAAAGATTATTGTTGATGGTCAGATATTAATTTTACACAGTTAAATCTACAATAATATGCCAGTACCTAATAGCCATACCCGTAATCATCTAATACTGACATTTTTGCTTTAAAACATAATCATTCTATACCATCGTCACTTCTCTGTAACATAAATGCTTATTTTTTCCTCTCGAGGATGAACCCTTATATCTGTATAACCTCGCATTTTTACTTTCACTTACTATATATAGTTAGGGAAAGTATTGCGATCGTGAAAATTTTCGAATTCCAGTTTTCAACGGAAATACACGTTTTAGGGTCCCCTGAGTCCAAATAACCAAGTCCCGCAAAAAGGTCTGTGTGTGTGTGGTAACTCCCGGGCGGAAACGGTAAGACCTATAAAACTGAAATTTCATATTTAAGACAACTATACGCCCAAGATGTCACAAAACCTTTTTTCATCAAAATGAGCTTACCAGAAGAGGCACTTTATACTATGCATTTTGCACATTTTTTCGATTTTCTCGAAAACGGTTCCGACGATTTTAATTAAACTCGCTATATCGATGTAAAATTTAATGGGCTTTAATATCATGTAGGTTTTATTTAGATAAATATGGTCTGACAGGGCTTAAATGCCGATATTTTAAATTTTCTTCCCTAAAGTACCTTTAATTTTGTATATTCAATAATAATAACTAGATTATCTTGTTAACGCTGATGAAAAACTGGTAAATATATAAATCGAATAAATTCGATACCCAACTAAAGGAGAAAACAGAAAAAATATTTTTTTAATGCAATTTTTCGTTTTTGAACATAAGAGCAGTAATATACATGTATGATATACCGTTGGAAAGCTAAAGAGTTTAGAAAAATTATCATCTCATACACAAGCTTTTAAAAGTTAATAGAGAGTGATGAAAAGAAGATAAAACTTACTTATTATTTAATATAATTGATTTTTGAATCAAACACATGTTTCTTTAGAAATCTAATTTAATTAATTCCTTAATAATTTCACGTATTTTTATCTCTAACTGTATTTGAAAATTCTTTCATTGATTTCAAAAATGGAGGTATGTGAAAGTCGTGTGTTGCCCGCACCAGATTTTTATTTTAGGATTCAGAACTATGTTCTATTATCTTTTCAAAACTTAAACGTTTTTCAGCCTAAAGTGGATTGGATAGAGACCTACAAACGAAACATGGCTATGAACCGAAGTTGTTAAATATATTTGTTCTGAGTATTTTAGTATCTTTGCTATAACTGATCAGATTAAGACGATCTTGCTTACAAGTACCTGAAAAAAACCCTCTTATAACGAACCCCAAGGGACTGAAAAATTCTCTGTTCTTTATAAAAGAATTCGTTATATCCGAAAAATATATTTTATGTACATATATGTACTGGTGTAAATTCAGGTGGTTTGAAACAGTTATTTTCCATAGAGCATTCGCTTTCAGGCACATGTTTATTTAAAAACTACAAAAGTATTTAAAACTTTGCACCAGCTTTGTCCATATTAAAAAACACTTCTTGCATCATATTTTGCGTACTCTGGCAAAAACCTTTACAGCCAATTATCTACGTTGCTTTGGTTTACTTTATTTTCTTCGCCGCTAACTAGCAGTGATGTGATCCCACGACGTTATGAAATCGCCAAAGCCAGCCGGATGAGCACTGAAAGTCTATTCGATGCGATTTCTCCTGGACGCTAGGTCCTGAAATGGGTATTCTTGAGGCCCCCATTGCTCGGATCCACTAAAGAACATGGCGATGAAGAATTTTTTTTTTTGCACAACCCAATGAAGACGTAATGGAGGCATCGGTTTTATCTTTATTAGCGATAATTGTTGGTAGAGTAGATTTTTATATCCCGTGTTTTCCACAATTTTCGATCTTGTATCAATTTTTATCCGATTCTCGGAGAATCGCCAATTGTATTTAAATCAGTGTATTTTCTCTTTGACATGGTGTACGGAGGGGAAGCTTTAAGAACGAAAAGCGAGAAAGAATTAACCTCGAATAGACGCAAGTAATAAAAGCAATAACAAGCTGAAACTCCAGAAGCCAGAAGCTGTCACAGACTGTGAATCATAGAATTCAGCTGAATAGGGGAGAGAAGTAATACAGATTTGGACGGAAAGGCGCCGTTCTCTACAGAGAATTAAGACGTATCGTAATTTTTTCGTTCTTCATTTTCGTAATACCCGAATAAATTTAATTCTGAGGTCCACAAAAGTAGTTCGTTATAAGAGAATATTTCGTTATGAACGAGGAGAAAGCATAGTTTTATATTCATTTTTCAGGGGACCGCAACGATAGTTCGTTATAACCGTGTTCGTTAAAAAGAGAGTTTAATGTATCATTAAAATGAGTACTTATAGTATTTCAGAAGATGTATAGTTTTTGAGTTATTCCAAAATCAATTTAGTTTTACGTTTTAGAAAAAAAAAAAAAATTCTAAACACTTAGAGGACTAATATTCCTAAACCCAGCCTTATCGCACATCTAGACGGTAAGACAAATATCCACGAAAAATTTCAGCTTCACAACCATAGTCATTTTTGAGATAGTGCAATGACCAGAAAATCGAGTGAAATTGGACTTTCTTTTATAAATATAGATTATAAAATTTTCTTTAACAAGGTAGATATGTGTAAGTCATGTGAAGCGTATATCACATGTTTTTTTTCTAAAAATATTACAAGACCAGAATGACTTTCTCGAGATGATTTGTCAAACAATGATGAAGCCTCTTCCCTAATCGCCTAAACCCGGAGAGACAGGCGAGCGCCTTGGGAGTAGTCTACAAAATAAATTATAGAAAGCTGAAGACGCTATCATGTTTAATTCTGAATATGCATTAGACTGATGAGGACTTGGCCTCCTTATGATTAAGCTCAGCAGCGGGGCCGTAGTTAGGAAGCCGGCTAGGGTTTCAATTTATCGCTCGCCGTTTTACATTTCACCCAGCCACTCCCCGCCTTAACACCCCCGCCATCTACCAAACTCACTGAATAAATTAATCCTAGGAATTTTTCCCAGCCACTAACGATGTTCTGGGGTTTCCTCGGAAAAACATTTCTCAAGGATTCCTCTAATCCTGTCCTAGGAATCTGTGCAAGGGTATTTATAGAACTATAACATCTCCTTTATTTCCAAACGTGTGTTTGATTTTCAAATTTCTATACGATTTAGACAGAATTTGAAAAAAATAACTAATTATAGGTTTACAAATACAGCTGATCGATTTTTTCTTCTCCCAATCTTAATTTATACGTTTTTACCAACGTTTCAGCCTTGGATATTTTTAAGAAACCTAATAATAACTTTATTCTTTAATATATATGTATATAGTTTTTGAGTGAATTATTTTAAATTTACTGCAGGAATTAGTCCGGGTGGCGGTCATTAAATGAAACAACTGAATAGTTTCAACTATTTTATTGTTTGCCAACGTTTCGACCCCCATTGTGGGTCATCATCAGGGCTAAAAAGATACAAAAAGGATACATTTAAAATAAGATTACAAATACTATTTAAAAAAAAAAAATAATCAACAATTGCACTAGAGAATGTCAATATTATAACATAAAAAGGAAATAGATGTGTAAAGAAATCAATTAATTAAATTACAATGATAAAGGTATACTAATGAGAGCTATACAGACCAGATAATGACTAAAGATAATGTACAAATATATAAGAAAAAATTACATGAAATAAAAAACATTAAAAATGGAGTACAGTGGAGATACGTACCGTCTGGTAGGCGAGTGGAAACTAGGTACAATTTGGTAATATGGAATATAGGCAGGTAGATAGGAAAGTACGTACAAAAGGTTGGGTAAAATGGAAAATACGTACCATATTTCTAGACGGGATCTGACAACAATGAGTAAAATTGTAATATTAACATAAAAGGAAGTGTTCAGATTAAACCTACATTATTAATAACATCATAACGGTATTAGAAGATGTTTTAACAAGATTGTTGAAGTAAAGACAATATAATACAATAGTAAGAATAATAATGTATAAACTATATATAGTAAAACTGACTACCTCCCAACCAACGTTTTAATAATTATTGTACATATATTAAGACATTAAAATAAACCAAGTGAAAATATTATGACAAAAAATAATAATAAGTAACAATCATTGACAGATCATATAGTTGATACAAAATAGTAAAATAATTACAAATAGGAATAAATTGAATTGTAAAACCATTAAGTATTTATTAAGTGCAGAAACAAATGAAATAGATACATATATAAAATAAATGTATACATAAATAAGTAAAAAAAAAACCAATAAATAAACAAAATGTATACAGTGGGATGGACATGGGAAGCTGTATTACCTAAGAGAGTTTAATATATGGCTGTAGGTGGAGGAGATGCACTGCTTATCAGTTTTATGATTGACAGGATTAGATAGTAGAACAACTCAACAATTCCCTTTCTAGACTTACTGATAATAAGAAATACGGACGGTTCTATTTCCACTGATTGGTACACAAAATCCACCTATTCCGGCAGACTCCTCAATTTCTTCTCCCAGCACCCATACCATCAAAAAATTAATGTTGCCCAAAATCTCGTCCACCGTTGCCTCTCTTTGTCTGATCCACAGTACCATCCTACCAATATCCAGCGCATTAAAAAGATCCTTACCCTAAACAGCTTTCCACTTAATATCATTAAAATTACCTTTAGTCATTATCTGGTCTGTATAGCTCTCATTAGTATACCTTTATCATTGTAATTTAATTAATTGATTTCTTTACACATCTATTTCCTTTTTATGTTATAATATTGACATTCTCTAGTGCAATTGTTAATTTTTTTTTTTAAATATGTATTTGTGATCTTATTTTAAATGTATCCTTTTTGTATCTTTTTAGCCCTGATGATGACTCACAATGGGGGTCGAAACGTTGGCAAACAATAAAATAGTTGAAACTATTCAGTTGTTTCATTTAATGACCGCCACCCGGACTAATTCCTTCAGTAATTCTCAACGGTCAACTAATTAAATCCACTATTTTAAATTTATTTTTTTTTTAAATAATAGTAAATCTGTATTTATTCCGGGACTAGTTCCTTTAGAATAACATAACAAGAAAATTAAAATAAAAACTTTAAGGTCTTAGAGTAAAAAAACAAATAAAAAAATACTATAAATTACAAATAATAATACATACATACATATTCGGCGCAACAACTCGTTATCGAGTCTAGGCCTTCACTAGTAGCCTCCGCCAGACGGCTCTGTCTTGTTCTGAAGCAGTCCAGTTCCTGATGTTGAGCAGGCTTCTCGCAGCCGCTTCTACACCATCCAGCCATTGTGTTTTGGGTCTCCCTACTCTCCTTGCTCGGTGCACGTCTTCCGTAATTATATTCTTTGGGATCGCAGAGTCAGTCATTCGAGCCACATGGCCGGCCCATCGGAGTCGTCCTAGCTTCACGATATAACAAATAATAATAATAATTGATTAAAATTAAACTAGATAATAAGCATAATAAGAAATATAATATAACATGTGCAAAATTCATGATAACACAAAATATAATAATGATGGAGTTTTGTTGACCTTTGAGAAATTAGATGAGGAAGATGGTTGGGGTTGCGGTCATAAATTAAAAACAGATTTAAAATAAGTGCTATTTTAATTATGTGTCGACGTTTCGGCCTGCAATGTGGGCCTTCATCAGGGTTGACTCTGAGACGCTGTCTAAAGGAGTGTGGAGAATAAATTAAACTGAGATTTAAGATGGGGGAAGGAGGATTTTAAGGAAGAAAAAGACAAATTTAATTGATTAGAAGAAGAAACGGTTGGAGAGGAAGGATTTACAAGAGATATAGGTGAAATTTGATGACAAGAAAACGAAGTGTGAACTGAAGAATGTTGAGATGTCAAGGTAGGGCCATGAAAAGATCTTCTATTTGCTAATCGGTTACTACGGCGAAGAGGTAGATTACTATGGGGCACATGTTGGTTGCTATCTGCTTGCGGGGCCCGGGAGAGAGGATTCATAATGATAGAGTTTTGTTGACCGTTGAGAAATTAGGTGAGGAACATGGTTGGGGGTGCGTTCATAAATTAGAAACACACATTTATAGTTAATATTAAGTTTTTCTTAATGCATTTCACTGTATTAAAATTAATTTAGTTTCCATGGGTGTCCCATTTCATTTACAGGGACTCCTTTAGACAGCGTCTCAGAGTCAACCCTGATGAAGGCCCACATTGTAGGCCGAAACGTCGGCACATAATTAAAATAGCACTTATTTTAAATGTGTGTTTCTAATTTATGACCGCACCCCCAATCATCTTCCTCATATAAAATATAATAGCTAAATAAACGCTTCTATCTGTTTTGTTACTAATTTTAATTGAAATTAGGAAACTAATTAGGATTCTTAGGAAATTTGAGGGGCAGGAGATGATTCAACAGATGAGATTTGAATGTCGGAAGAATATTGGAGTCACGAATATAAGAAGTAATAGAGTTCCATACGGATGAGGATCAAATTAGGAAAGATCTGTCGAAAGCTGCGGTTCGATGGGGTGTTATATACATGTCCGAAGGCCGTGAGAGGGAGTTGCGGGGGTGGACGGAGGATTAGAAAAGAAACATATCTGATATCTAAGACGGACGGCGGGATTGGAGAACTTTAAAGAGGAAGTCAGAAAGTACTTAAAACGGTAGGAAGGGGAAAACCACCTCAACTCTTCGTAGAATCGGGTGACAGAGGTGTCCCTGGATATCCCAAAGATGAAGCGGATAAAACAGTTGAATAATCGTTTTAGTTTTGGCTTGAGATCTCCAGAGACACCTCCATACACCGCACATCAGTAGTCAAAGTTTGGGATATTAAGAAACTAACCAAAAGCCTACGGATTACAAATGGAATAAGGTGACGAAGGTGTTTTAAGGTGGAAAATGTAAGACGAGAGATTTCGGAGTCATGGTTTTTCCTGGATAAGGTTTGATCGAAGGGGAGATCTTGGTTTTTAACGGTTTGATGAATCTTTATTGGATTATCATTGAGAAACAGTGTTGGGAATGGTAGAGGGTTTTTAAACATAGGAGGGGATAATACAGAATAGCCTTAGGTTTTTTTCATCACATAATTTTTCCGTTCACTTACCTATATAATGTCTATAAATTTAAAATGATAACTGGATTCTGGTTTCCACTAACTTCTTTTATTTCACAGACGGATTTTGATCCGGTTTTCACCACCATTAAAGGCATTATTTCCTAAAGATTTATAATTAAAATACATTGCAATTTAGCTTATCTTTAAAAGGGGAAATATAGGTTTTCTGTAGCCAAGCCATAATAAAATTACTCCGGAAATAAAAGTAATAACAAAAACGTGTAATATACCGTTGGAAAGCGCACGATTTTAGAAAAGTTAATTTGCAATAAAATAATTCGTACGCGTTATTATAAAGTTGTTGTAAGCCCATAAACTCATGAGCAAATGTTATTTGTAATATTGTGGATGAGGGAGGTTGGTGATTCATCGTGATCGTTCAGCTTATATACGTCCATACAGTACTCAACATTTTAGAAAAAAATATTATGTACCAAATTGTACGTATGTTGGTAAAATAAATGGAAAGTTTTTAAAAACTAACTTTGTTAATAATTATTTATACTTTTAGATCTTTTCCCCAAAATAGTAGTTCCAATGTAAATTAAATGGGACACCCATGAAAACTAAATTAACTTTAATACATTGAAATGTATTAAGAAAAACTTAATATTAACTATAAAACAGTAATAAACCGAAAAAAATCGGAACTATTAAAGATAACAAACAAATAAACTCAACCAATTTATGTTTTTAATTTCTGCCGATGATTAAAAATAATAATAGATAAACGTTATATTAGGGGTACTCACTACGTTTGCTATAGCATGCTATTTGTGTTATTTTGCTAAGCCCGTCGATTTTCTACAGTTATTTCCTGTATAAAATTGATGGGTTTAGCACAATAGCACAAATAGCATGCTATAGCAAACGTAGTGAGTACCCCTATAATAAAAAATGATATGTTCTTGCTAAATGCACTTTTCGTTATGATGAACTCATAATCCTAAAGTAATAAACTTTTAATTGGTCAAACTGAAGTTTTTTAAACATAAATTACACCACATTTAAATTTCACCAGTGGGAAGCAAGGGCGAGTATGGAATATATAGTAAGGAAAAATATCAAAATCGTGAAAATTTTAGATTTGTGTTATCTGTGTATGCGCGTGTGTGTGTATGTGTGGTGAGTCTACCACAAAAACGTAAAGTCGTACGAAACTGAAATTTTATATTTAAAACAACTATACACTTAAAATTTTACAGCATCTTTTTCAATAAAATTGGCTGACCAAAAGTTGTGCTTACCATGCATTTTGCACCTTTTTACTATTTTCTCAAAAACATCTGTGACGATTTCGGTTATACTCGTAGTATGGATGTAAAGTTTATTGGGCTTTAATCTGATATAGGTTTGATTCTGACTTGAATCGTCTGACAACGCTTAAATGCTGTAATTTAAATTTTCTTCGTCTAAAGTACCTTTAATTTTTTAGATTTCAAACATTAAATTAATATTTTTTTTAAATTGATAAGTGACTGCTAAATATGCAAGTTGAGCGAATGTGGGGGTAGGGGGCTTAATTTCTAGCCAATATTAATAACGTGTAATTATTTTTTTAGCTTTCTTTATAACTGATGATATTGTTCTGAAAATAATACAATGGTACAGGGGGCGAAGTGGCTAAGTGGGTTAGCGCGCGTTGCTTTGAACGCGCGTTGCTTTGAACGCGCGTTACCTACTAACCATGGAGAACCGAAAATTGAAACCAAATATTTACGAGTTCGCGTCTAGTTGCTGGGGAGAGGGGGGCTTTTATCTCAGCATTTATCCCCCGCACTCACCCCTTAGTCCGAGAAACCACCTTATAAGACTCAAAGGTAGGGGTGAATATAAAAAAAAAATATTATAATGGTATTACAACATAAATAGAATGAACAAAATATGAAGCAAAATAAATCTTACCTGAAATATTAATTAAATTACATGTTTTGAATATTGCGTAACATTTAACATAAGATTACACTTTTAAACTAATATCAAACTAAGTCACCACCACACACATATATATATATATATATATATATATATATATATATATATATATATATATATATATATATATATTTTACTTACTATCTCATATCTATAATTCTCACAAATATACGTCACAGTGAAAAGACTCACTGAAACAAGCTTCAGAATTTTTAAATCCAAAATATTACAACTCATTACAAATGAGCCGTGGTACGTTACTTACAAAATAGTCGCAAATTCGAATACAGTTATCAGACTTATGGCTAAAACCGACATGCATATGAATCTGATGAGAACAAATAGGTGCTGAATGCGAGATCTTCTGCGTTAATTATTAGTAGATCAGGTCAAGGAAGGTTCGCAGCTAATGTACTGATCCTTCCTCATGCCTCAATTGAAACACATCGGACTTAAAACATTTCCAACCGCTTCTTCTACAAGAAAAATAAAATTATGAACTTACATTTTCTTTACTTTGAGCTCAGTGTTGGAATAAAACGTTCAACAGTTTAGGCACAAGAGGTAGCTTGCGTTATCGCTGAATAATTAAATTATGTAATTGAACGTTACTAATTATTCACAACCTAAAAAAAAACAAAAAAAAACACTTTTACAATAATGATATCTCGTAAAAATAAATATACTAAAGTAAGATGGAATATAAACATAAATAAATAATTAATTACATAAACATTTGAATTATAAGTCCTCATTATACTGGAGAACCGTTTGGCCAATCCGCTCAACCAATCTAAATGCAATCAACCCACGCGTATTGTCTCCCCATGTCCCAATATACAGCTCCATCAACACAACATGTAGAAATTAACTATCCCAACTGTAACTTACTTATTGAGACAAATATATATGAATTTTGTTTGATTTAAGTTGTCACTTTCACTACAGGCATGTGCATATCTGTGTATATTTATAAAAATGTCTCGCAGTGCAAGCAATATAAATCTTTTAGAATAGAATAAAATAGAAAAGGAAATTATTTTGGGACTGTACCCCTTAAGAATAACAGCTTGTACATTGAAATATAAAATAAAATAATATTGGGTTGTTTCACATGAATGTCCGTTTTTATAGTTTCTGAAATACATAAAGGATTTTGCAGGTCTCTGTTATTTTCTTCCGAATGTTTACATATTTAAAGTAAACAGTTACTAATCCTCTACCTTTACAATAAATATTAGCTTCCCAATCAATTACCCACTTTTTATTATACCTCTAAATATGAATTGACATTACATACCTCTTACATTTACATATTGATGAATATGTCCAATACATGTACACAAGTCTATTATTGGATACTAAGTAGATGGTGGTAGATTTGTTCAAGTATTATATTATCCTTCAGCTTTGCTATATCCTTAATGATTACACCGAGTTAATATAACAACGTTTTATACCAAATTATACTTACTATTTATATTTTTCCTATCAATCTACCGTTAGGTGTTACCGTTTTTAATTCTTTACACCGATTAAAAAATGATGAAGATAATAAATAAGAAAAATTATATAATAGTCAGCTTTTATAGAGGTTTTCTTGTAATTGTAGGATACATTCATTAAGCTATTTGTATTGTGTATTGCCTCCAGTAGGCTAGGAGTCAACTCAAAGAAAGAACTTGTAACCGTCGCACAGTGGTTCCTAACGCACTTTTCGGGACAAAAAAAGATGTAAGATTACCTGTGATTATCTTATTGTTATGTGATTATTTTTAATCTTAATTAATTCCTAATAAATTAATTGATTTAAATATGAGAAAATTCATTAAATAATGAATGTTATTACGATTGATGTTTATGTCACAATAATTATGAATATATATGAAAACGGAGCTTGAGCCGATACATAGTTAAAGTCGATTACAACAATTAAATAACAACAGCTACTTTTTAAAGCAAATTTGAGGTACTAAGATTATTTGGTAACTGAAAAAGTATTTTTGAAAACGAAAACTGATAAGACACTTCTGTATCCTTGGTATTACACACCCGTTTCAGTTCTCGACATTGAATTGTGTTTCCGAGCAGAATTTCTCTTTCTTTATTTTTAATATAGATTCTATCTAATCTGAAATGCTAGTTTATCATTTAAACTGTATAAATTACAATGGCTAAATTTTATATATAAAATTTAAGGAAAATAACAAAAATACCCTCGACAAACATATTTAAAATTATTATATATCTCGCATCGGGGCAGTACTTCACTAAGGTTCATCATTTGCAAAAATTAAGTTGATCATCAAAATCATTATATATGTCAATTTTTTTCTAGTATTTCTATCGAAAAAATCTCTATAACCAATTATCCTATCTACTTTACTAAAAG
The DNA here is from genome assembly GCA_023052935.1 of Piezodorus guildinii. Lineage (NCBI taxonomy): Eukaryota > Metazoa > Arthropoda > Insecta > Hemiptera > Pentatomidae > Piezodorus > Piezodorus guildinii. The sequence goes on from CM041298.1 coordinate 46,336,839, forward strand.
CGTAGAAATTAATTTACGGTTTGGAAATTTCGTCCGTGAAAACTAGAAACAAAACAAAATCTTTCAATATGTTGTTTATGTATTGATATATTTAGAATAATTTTTATTTTTTTTTAAATTATTCAAAATCCTTAAGAAATCACCATGTCGTTATATGAAACCCAAAGCTTACTTAAAGTTATCTAATAACGATTCTTAACACAGTTAAAAGCTGCAAATATAGATATATAAAGATGTATATAAGAATAATTAGATAAAGAGACATTTCTCTAAAATTAATGAAAAAACCTATATATTTCCATGATATGAAAAAAGCTGAAAACTCGCCAATCATACCATTTAAAGTGAATTTACTAAGAAGCAAACTGACGTTAAAATGGCTGATATATCTTAAAGAGAACGACTAATGCAGACTTTTCGTCCCGAAAAAGTGCATTTGGAACCACTGTGCGTCGTTACCAAAGCTGACTTGACTTTTGTATATGTGTAAGATACTTCACCGTTTCCCCTCAATTATTCCCAGTCATCATCTGCTTTTCGTGATTCTAAGGAACCCCCAAATACTACTGAAAAGCCTTTATACAAGCATTTGTTTCATTAAATATCCATTTAAGTCCTAAAAATGCGGATCATTCTACAGTGAATTTTGACGTCCTTTTTGATGCAGGATTTATCCTTTTCATTTTATTTAAAAGGACAACCCAGTCGACCGTGTAATGACTTCTTTTCATCCTTAATGCACTTTTATGTCTTTTGTCTCGCACGTGTAAGACATTACATTCAACGAAAAACACGATGTTTTGTTGGGCTAACAAGGTAATCAAAAGAGGCATTACTCTCACCTAAAATTCTAATTAAAATATTTTTCGATAATTTTAAGAAGTATTTATCATATTTTTTACTAAGGTTTTAACAAATAATTGAACAATGTTATACATAATTTTTATTTAATGCCAAACTAATTGTGTTTATTTATTTTTATATTTAGGTACAGTATATCGCATTCATTTTCATCCATTATCACCCATGTCTTCTGCTTAAAGATAAAACATAAATAAATATTTAGAATAGAATATGAAAACTTTTGAAACTATTTTTGATACATAATATATTAATTTTATTTTGGTTAATTATAAATTATTTATGTTATTTGACATAAAAATAAACACTAAATATCACGCAGAATTTAAATAACACACACACACATATAAAATATATATATATATATATATATATATATATATATATATATTTGTGTGTGTGTGATGTGTGGGGGGGGTGTGTAGGTATGTATTGTACGTAAGTGATGTTCTGCAATTTTTTAACGGCTTTAAATAGACTTACTAGAAGTGCTTGTTTGATATATATCCATCATTTATGTATTATTTTTTCTGAGCATCAACAATTTGTTTCACTAGATTTACGAATACATTTACTGGATGAATACAATATGCTTAAATATTTTGTTATTTTAGATATTCTGTCTTTTGTTTCTTTATATCCACTTTGGGACTTTATTCAAGGAGACATTATATTTTAATTAATTATTAATCAAATAAGTATTATTTTGTAGAATTTTATATACAAACATAGATAGCTATTTGTATGCGTATTTTATGTATACAAATACCAATTCACACTTATTTATTTTGGTGAAACAATTATTAAGTGTGAATGTTCCACATCATATGCGCTGGTTTTTTATTAATTTATGGTATAAATATTATAAAAATCATTCATCAGAAATTGCTTAACTTTAATAATGAAGGTTTAGGACTTTTAAATACCAATCATCATCCTACCACAGTCAATGGTTCTGGTATTTAACAAGAAATAATTCTTCGGATTCAATCATTGACATGTGGTTTTCGCAAGAAATTTAGAAAATTTGCGAAGCTAACACTACTTCCACACTCATGTTTCTCATTTTAGTAACCATAACCTATTATTTATACTTGAAGTATAATAATATTTGAATTTAAGAATAACGGTCGATATAAGTGTATATATTCCTATCACCTCCTGAAAACTGTTCATCATATCCCAACCCTGTTTCTAAATAGTAATCATATAAAGTTCCACCCAACTATCAGAAATAACTTCGACGAAACTCTATCCTTCAAAAATCATATTTCCGAAATCTCTCGTTGTACCATTTCAACCTTAAAGCGACTGTATTCCCTCCGTCACCTATCCGCTTGAAACCCGAAAACTCCTCTTACCTCTCTAATATTTTCCAAGTTCGACTATTGCTGTACGGTATATGGTGATGTGTCTGGGGATCTCGAGGTAAAAATAAAACGATTAATTAATTCCTTTGTTCGTTTCATCTTCGCGGCCCTAGATACACATCTATTCTCAATTTTATGGCGAGTTGAAGTGGCTTAACCCATCCAATCGTCGCAAGTATTTGCCTTGCGTCATTCCTTCACCAATTGTCCAATCCCTTCGCCCATCATACATTTTTGACCTCTCCAGTCAACCTTGTCCATCCCTCTGTTGCACGCTACAGGCCCTTTGGATTTATACAGTACATTCGACCCGATCCATTTCCATCCGATCCTCAATCCTATGGAATTCTATCCCTCTTTCCATCCGTCACTCCAATTCTCTTTCTATCTTCAAATCTCGCATATTATATCACTTATTGAATATCCAGGCTCATTGTAAATAAGCTTTTTGGTTTTTTTTTTTATTATATATTTTTCTTCTTATTTAAATATGTCTATTTTATACCAATAATTATTAACTTGTTTATGTTTATTTAATTTACTTTAAGACTTTAAAGCCATTTTTGTACATTCTGTATATCTTATTCTAAAGGGACATGTCCCAGAATAATAAGAATTTATTTATTTTATTATTATTATTATTTTATATTATCAATATGTACTTTATTTAATTCTAAACATATTTACTTTTTAAAAAAATCGTTATCTGTCACAAAATTAAAGAAGTTTTATAAATACGCGTAAAGCTTAGAAGAACTCATTTTTGTAAGTTATGGGCTATTTTTCTGCTATTTTAAAGTGCGGATTTCGCACAGACCTACACTATTATTGCCTCATGAAATTTCTAGTCCATGAATCAGAATTCTAAAGAGAAACACTTCGCAGCGAAAGAACGTTTACGAAAGGAAATAAGGCGGAACAGGCCACATTCATATTAATAAAATGGAAAAGCCAGTAGAACTGTCACAAAAGGATAGCGATGCAATTTGCAGGGTAATTGTTCACTGACAAGAACCAACAACATTCCTAAAGCTTCTTCTTAGAAGCCTCAGTTTTCTTTGACAATGGTGTAGGGGGAATTTTAAATTTGAAGATAATGCTGGGAGATGATACCAATCCCTGGCTTCCTGAATAAAGAATATCGCCTAGATGGTTGAAATGAAGATTTGCGGCGCTTTCAGAAAGGCAGAAAAGGTTAGGAATCGTAGGGAACACGAATTTAAGTTTAAAAGCTCCAGGAAGGGATAAGCTTTTTCATTTCGATAATTAAAATATCCATTTTGTTTGTTAATTTTTATAATCTTTCATATTTCTTTATTCGTCCATGTAAGAAGGTATCAGACAATAAGCAAATTTGCTATATAGATAGTGAGATCAGACATGGTAGGCATGGGGAAGAAAAGTGCCCAGCAGCACCCCTTCCTAGGCTTTGATTTAGCAGACGAGATCTCTCACCCAGCTTCTCTTTAGCCATCTTCTGACCTGCGTTTCAGCTAATGACATGTTGTCAATCAGTCTATTGTCCGTTCAGTTTACATTGAAAACAAGAATAGATAGTTCATATATTTAGTTTTTGTATGTAAGTCTTTTTTGCTGAGCCACATATCTTTAAAGTTCAAGACCATATTGGTTTAAGTAGGTATTTGTATGTTGTTGTTTTTTTGTTTTGTTTTTTTTATTTTACTACACAAGAAGTATAAAGTTATAAATGTTGCGGACGTGAAAATTTTCGAATTGTAGTTTTCATAGAAAATAAACATGTTAGGATCCTCTGAGTCCAAATGACCAGGTACAGTGAAATGGTCTGTATGTGTTTGGAGTAGGTCTAGCATAAAACAAAAAAAATAATAAAAAAAATAATAAAATAAATAAATAAAAAATAGAAGAAATATAAATTTAATATTCAATAACGTTATAACCGTTTAATATTCAATACCGTTACTATACGTAAAATATTTGGTCCAAAGAGAGATGAGGCCAATGGGGAGTTTAGAAAGTTGCACAACGCGGAATTACGGAACTTGCATCCTGTGAATATAATTGAGCTGATTGCATCGCGGAGACTCAAATAGGCGAGTAAAGTTGTTGGGCTCGATGACGAGCGGATTCCGAGAAAGTTGGTATTTGCTGATCCGACTGGAAGGCGTCCGAAAGGTAGGCCGAAGCGGAGATGGGAGGATTGCGTTAATGCTGATCTCGGGAGCTTGGGCTTGAATGGTGAACATTGGACGAGTCTGTGTAGGCGGAATTTGGTGGTATCGGCATCGAACCTTCGGGTTCGCTAAGCCTATTATTATTATTATTATTATTATACCGTTATAACCTCCAGGAGTTGGAGCTAAGTAATTTAGCAGCTGGATAATAACACGCATTACCCACCTTTAACCGGGACTTTAATTATTCCTGGATTTCATTTCTTCTTGATATAATTTAATCTAAATACTTGAATTTCTCTACGTGTTCAAAAGTATGCCCTGATACATCAATATCACCAAGATCGACACCGTTTCTGCTACTAATCATATATTTCGTCTTATCGGTAATTCGAGTCCTATTTTTTCACCGGTTTTTATTAACACAGTTGTATTTATTTGCATGGTTTCCATTCCTTCACCTAGCAGTAACAAATCATCGGCATACCCCAAAACCGGATTCTTATCACCCATATTTAAACCTTTCTCGGCTCACGTCACCTTTATATAATTTTTTTTTTGTTTTCTCTTTATATCCTTATTTAGACCTGTCAGAAGATGTCTGACAATCAGCAAATGTGCTGGACAAAATGAGATTAGACATGATAGGCATGGGGAAGTAAAGTGCCCAGTAGCATCCCTTCCAAGGCTTTAATCCAGCTGAGGAGGTCTCTCATCCAGCTTCGTTTTAGCCTTCTTCTGACCGGCATTTCAGCAACTGACATGTCGTTAATCAGTCTATTGTCGTGTCCGTTAAGTTTAATGTGAAATCGAGAATAGAGTGTTCGTATATGTTGGTCAACTGTTGGTTGCTCTAAGTCTGTATGTAGGGTTCTGTTGTTTACGTACCAAGGAGCTGTCGTTATGAGTCTTAAAATTTTGGATTGAAATGATTGCAGTTTTTGTATGTGAGTCTTTTTTGCTGAACCTTTATATATAACTGAACCTTTATTCTTTATATAATTATTAAAAAAATATATATGCATTATAAAAAAAAATATTTTCTCAAATTTTAATACGAATTTTACAATTATAGAGTAATAATTGCGGTTAAATCCAACGTACATATTTATCATTCGTCGTTTTTTAACCTATCATTACTCCCAACTCTATGTCCTCGAAACGAGTTTATGCTTTGATTTTTTTTCCTTACATTGTATTTAATTTACGGGTTGGAAGAAAAAAATATTGGAAAATGAAAATAAATAATATCAAAATAAAGTTAATAAAAAATGATAATTTTCTACGAATAAAATAAAATATTTTTCGAGAAAAAAAACAACGGTGTCAGATGGATATTAAGTAGAACGATATACTACCAGAAAAGCTAAGTCGATTTCACCTTGTGAAATATTTAACTAGCGACTCCTTCTCAAATTTACTTTTAGGGTTTATCGGAAATGGAAAATCTTTCGGAAGTTAAGTTGGAATTACCATTTATTTTTTGTTATAGATAAATCCTCAAGTTAATAATTCATCCATCCAACATAAATAAAAAATTAAAAAAAATATGAAAGGCTCAATAGGGAATACCATTCTTACTTTATAGCATAGATAAACTCTCTTTAATAAAAAAAAATATTAATGCCTTAACCTATCATTATTTGCTATTAGAAATAACAGTAAAATAGAAAACTATTATTAATGACCACACAACTCCTGATATCGTTCACGAGCCATTTAGCGTTATTATATCTCGTGTTCTATTGATACTTTTTATAACTGTTTTTAAGTTGTATTTATGATGATTTTTATCAACAAAAAAATTATTGGCACATTATTATTTATTTTTTTAATTCTTTATAATAATATGAATAGTTCCGCAAAAAGGTCTGTGTGAGTGTGGTAAGTCTAGCATGAAAATAAAAAGTCGATCGAAGCTGAAATTACAAATTTAAGACTACTATACACCTGAGATGTTACAGCGACATTTTAAAAATCAAAATCGGACCAGAATGGCTACTTTATGCTAGTAGCGTTTAAAAGCTGTACTTTTTGTCCTTCTACTTAACGGCATCTAGTGCTTTTTTTGTTAACTACGTGTTTCGTACTAGCTTTTAGATTTATTTATTTTAAATTGCACTAGCAATACCTAGCGATTTTAGCTCTAAATCTTGGTCCTTTGTTCTCGCTCTCTTTTTTTCAATCAGGAGATAGCCATGTTGGACACCAAACACGGATAAGGTTGCTCATTTAAAGCTGTGATATTGAGTATTTGTTAGTGAAAGTACAAGTATTTACTATTATTTTAACTTTCCCCAAAGGTAATAATAATTGTAATAAAAATATTTTTTTATTTATTCTGGGACTTTTTAATGGAAGAGTTTCCATTCGCCTACAACATGCCCTGATGATGACCCACAATGGGTGTCAAAACGTTGGCAAACAATAAAATAGTTGAAAACTATTTAGTTATTTCATTTAATGACCGCCACTCGCACTAATTCCTTCCAGTAATTCTCAACGGTCAACTAATTATATCCACAATGTATAAATATATAGTTTGAAAATAAAAAAAGAAATCGCAATTCTTCCGAATGTTTGTAAAACAATATATGATTTAATTTTACATCTTTGAAAAGATAATAATTTAAATGATATTATCTGTTAAATGTACCTATAAAAATGAAAATTGAATTAATACACCTGCTTTATTTGTTGATTTTCCGTAAAATTAGCATCTAATTGGGATCATTTAGGAATAGAAGTGACTGGAAATGGCTGAATAGACGGGATTCAAACGTTGAGATAGTTTGAGAGCCCTGAATATAGAAAGGAATGGAATTCCACAGGGTTTCGGATCGGATTAAGAATGATATTTAGCAATAGTGATCGATGACGAAGAAAATACTTGAAAAGTTATAATGGACCAGAAAAGATTATAAAAATCCGAAATCGACTCTAGAAAACTAAAAAAAAAAGCTTCAAATTTTTTAAATCAAAATGTCTATGAAGTTCTATTAAATGTAATTTTTATTTTTTTTTTTTAATGCCTCAATTTCGGCTTTTGCCATAAGGGATCAGGCAGCCCAGTACCACTCAGATTTGGATGGAGTTTCAGTTCTTATTTTAATTTTAATATGAAAATAATAAATACTGTTTTTCACACTAAAAAAACACATAATATCACAAATTAACAAAAAAAAAAGCAAGCCTATCCGTGCTTGGCATCCAACATGGCGATCTCCTGTTTATAAAAAGAGCGCAAGAACAGAAAACTTAGATTTTATGAAAAAGTCATTATGTATCACTAATACAATCGTAACGGATGTCATTAAGCTATGCTACAAGAAATTTCACGAATCACTAGCTGGAAATCCAAACCTACTGGTACAATCATTACTGACAGACACACTACCACAAAACCCTCCAAGGAGATTGAAACGTCTCTGAAACAGAGATCTGCTTCTTTAATAGAGAACTTCCACGCTAGAAGGGCCTTCACTGGGAGGTTTCTTAACCCACGAATTCAGAAGAATCCTGAAGGAGGTTTTACGTAATGATTATCAATGTTACAATATATGCCCAAAGGCATTCGTAATTACTTGTTAAATAAATAAAATAAAAAATGTATCACTAATGTAACTAAAGGGGCCTAATTTAGAAAGGAGTAAGAATGGGACACGTAGTTACCAAATAAAGCGTAAAATACCGTTCGTGAACCAACTGATTGTTGTACATACAAATTTAGTTTGTTACTAGCTGTAACCCGCGGCTTTGCTCGCGATTAATTTATTTTGTCTTTATTTAAATTTGCATAAATGCTTTTATGAGTGGTAACTAAAGAAACTACCAATAAAAAACACTTCCTTTATTTTTTTCTTACTGGAGTGTTTTTTTGGTGGCTGCACCCTCAACCAACTTCCTTATCATACAAGTACATTCAAAACGGGCAACAACTACTCCCTTATTATAAGACGTATAAATTTTCAAGAAATATAAATATTATATTTTTTTACAATTATATGTATCAAAGTCTTTTCAAGTGAAAATATTCCCACTCGTTGGATCAATGTATATCAATCACATTTATGTTGCGAACGTGACTATATACCTCGATTACGTTACAGCTAAAATATATTGAGTAGTTTTGGGTATATAGGGTGCCTACATCTACTGGATCGCTATTGTATATTTGACAGAATCAAATGGCAACTTAATAGACTAAAGTTAAAATAATGGTTGATGAGGAAACTGTTTTAAAAACAACTTAACCTATTACTATAATTAATCGAATACAACTATAAGTATATTGTTTCTAATATCGAGACACATTGTGGTTTGGTGAATTCAATTTGATAAATAAAATAATTTAAAATTGCTACAAATTACGAAAGATGTTGATAGTGACCATGTTGAATGAGGTTATAGTAAAAGAAATACAGGTGAATAGCAATGAACTACTCTGTTTATGATAAATAAAAGATTATTATTTCATGTCAGATATCAATTTTATTTACTCAATGCTACAATTACATACCAGTACCAAGTAGCCACATCCAAATGATTCAATAACATCTTTTTTTCTTTTAAAAATAACCGTTGAATATCATCATAACTCCTTTGCAACTCATAACTCATTGCAAGTCATTCAAATGAGTACTTATAATTTTTCTGGAAACGTATTGTATTTTTTTATAACTGGAAACTATGGAGTGAATGTATATTTTATCCCATCCACGTCGCCAACTAATATGTATTTTATTATAACTGGAAACTTTAATGTGAATGTATATTTTATAAATGAGAACGCATAGAAACAATCAACAGGCACTTATATTTGAATTAATAATCACATATGTGAAGATATGGGAAGGTTACTGGGAACCAGTGTATCCACAGTTAAACAAATTTTATTTTATGTTTTAGAAAAATATATTTTTCAACCATTTAGAATAGTGATAAAAACTATCTTATCATTTAAGTTGGACCAAATAACAGATACTTACGAAGTTTGATCAAATTTGGTTGAGTAATTTCAGAGTTTCATCGCGAACAAACATTGTGACACGAGATTTTTATATATATAGATTTATTAAAACACATGTTTCTAAGGAAATTCGATTTAATTAATTCTTTAACAACTTATTTTTATCACTAAATGCATTTAAAAATTCTTAATTTGATTTTAACAACGAAGGTAAATGAAAGTCGTGTGTTGGACCCAAAAGATTTTAATGTTTCTGTAAAATAATTTAAAATCAAGATTGGGACGTTGGATTAAATAACAGTTAATGATATCTCATTATTCTTCCTGATCGGTTTCAATCTTCTTCACCAAAATGACCAAGTTCCTGATTTGAAACTTTGAATATTAATTTCTAAATTTATTACTTCCAATCCGTAATCTACAAACGAAACTAGGCCTCACGAAATGAGTTATATAAATTGAATCCAGGAGAAACGGATTGGGGAACCGCAGAAGGGAGTCAATTTGTCACTGTTCCGGAAGCGGCTAAGCCGAAGGAAGCTAAGAGGAATAGGCTATCTCCTCTAGGTGTTTACCTAGGCTGGCAGCCCATTGGCTGAGGGTGGCGAGGGAGGGGGAAGTGGAGGGATGGGGTGGGGGGAAAAGGAAAGGAATTGGACGAAGGATCGGTCGTAATGAAAGGGGCAGAAGAAAGGTTGATACACGACCCCTGATAACTATTGTGCTTCCCATCACTCTTAACCTAGCCTAAATCGATAAGTCTTCCTCTCTTAGCTCCAGGAGTGGTTTAATTGCAAGCCGTTCACTTTAGGAACGTTCAGTCAGGATATCTAAGAGCTTTGATGTTTGGGATTATAAAACGTTTACTGACTATAACTAGCTGGTCCGAATGGCAATGCCCTGTCTTAACTATAAATATCACAGTCCGGCGCACACACCAATATGACAATCAAGTCAAAAGTTTGGAATTTTCGAGAAACTGAACTTTTTATTATATTAGCATTTCAGCCCTGTCAGACTGAATGAATGGAATTTCAATCAGATTGAAACCTACATGATATTAAAGCCCATTTAATTTTACACCAATATAGCAAGTTTAATCAAAATTGTTACAGCAGTTTTTGAGAAAATCGTAAAAAGGTGCAAAATGCATGATATAAAGTAGCTCTTTTGGTCACCCGATTTTAATGAAAAAGTTACTGTAACATCTCGGGCGTATTGTTGTCTTAAATATGAAATTTCAGTTTCGTACGAGTTACGTTTTTGCGACTTATTGCACATACGCACAAAGACCTTTTTAGGACTTGGGTATTGGGACTCAGGAGACGCTAAAAGGTGGATTTCCAATCTCAGAATCGCAATACTTTTCCTTACTATATATTTCATATATAGGTAAATAAAAGTAAAAATGATCTTATATACAACTTATATAGGTCATGTGAAGAGACAGATAGGGCAGAAACAACATGATTATTGTACACAACAATTTTATACTGTTGTATTATTTAATATAAAGCATATGCTTCCAACAAAACAGAATGTAATTCTTTAAACTTTTTATAACCCTAACTGTATTTCAATTGTTTTAATTGATATTAACAACTTTTTTTTTTTTTTTTTTTTATTCGTATATATTACAATTTGTCATAATAGACAATAATAATAGTGCTACAGGATCTCATTCATACAATATTTACAATATAAACAAAAGGAAAGTCAAATTACATAAAATAAAATCAAAATAAATAAACGTATACAATAACAAAATTTATAGACAAAATAAATACAAATAAATGAAGTTAACAAATAAATAAACAAAACATGTCTCATTCATACCTATGTGATATTAACAACTACAGTAGTAAAGTCATCACTAAATATTTCCCTATCAATTAACAAATATTTGTATTTCTTGGTCTGTTATGAATCTTCTATATTTAAAATACAGTTTCGAATATGTTTTTGTTTGTCTATTTTTCATTTCCGCCTTTAAATTATGTGTATCTATTAACTTTAGTTAAGTTTACTTTGCCTTTCAATAAATTTAGTCATCAGTGGTGAGTAAACTACACATCTAGATATAAGATATTGGTGCTCTTGTTTTTTTAAAGCTTGCATTTTTTTATCATCCTTAAACTAATTATTTTGACATAGAATCGTACCAAGTGACCAAATGGAAGCTTGGCTATAAGCAGTTAACAGCCTAATCGGTAGCCTATAACAGGCCCTATAGTGAGAGCGATAAGATCTCATATACATATATGCATGGCAATAGGATGTACATAGATCCCACTCTAATTACCGGGCGATAGATTAACTCTACTACCTCATTCTACCAGGTCTTGTATAATTACTTCACTAAAACATTTGTGATCATAAACAATAATTAATTAGATTTCTACTTACGATTGAAATATTATGAAAATCCCAAAGAGTACATATGAAAATTAACATTTCTTACTCAGTCATCTCCATCTTTTTATGATAATCCTCCGAGACTCCTGAAATGGTCTCGGGATCTCCTAAATAAAATAAGCATTGAAGTGCTAAGGTACTTTTTTCTGGAGCCTTATTCACGCATATAATTCTAGTATTTCTTTGTATTATATTATATAAAATCGTAAATACCGATAAAATATTTATTTTAAAATCTGGTGCTCGCAACACACGACTCTCATTTATTAAGTATTAATAAATTGTTAAAGGAATAATGACATTGAGTAGGGTCACCAGTAGCATAGTGGCTAGCATTACAGCTTTCTATGCCCAAGATCACTCGTTCAAACCTGCAGGTTGCCCTAGGATTTTTAATGGGAGTTATAAATCCTTAGTTATGCCGTCCTTCGGAGACGTAAAAAGGTGGTCCCGAATCTGTGCGATGACAGGTACTCGTTAATGATCCCTATTCTAATTAAACCTGGGTATGCAAAAAATTTAGCACTTCAACCGATTAGCTATAGTAGCATAAAGTGACTTAAATGAATAAACAACATTTACATTGATTAATTTTCGATAGAAACATGTGTTTTATTAAATAATCTATTAAGTACATTATTATCTACGATAATCTGTAAGTTTTATCTGCTTCTTAACTCTCTCTATTAACTTTAACAATTTTGTGTGCAAGGTAATATTATTTCCTCTAGCTTTCCAAAGGTATGTTATACTGATGTCTTACTGGTTTAATTTTCAAAAAAACAAAAATTCCATAAAAGAAATATTTTTCAGTTTTCTCCTTTAGTTGGATACTAGTTCGTTAAACTTATGTATTTATCCGTTTTTTATCAATTCTAGGGTTATTTTTTCGAATTTACAATATTACTTCAGAGATAGAGAAATTTAAATACCGGTGTTAAAGCACTGCCAGTCTATTTCAAACAGAACGAAACCTATAAGATATTAAAGTCCACTTAATTTTATATCGATATAGCGAGATTAATCAAAATCATTAGAGCATGTTTTTTGTTTTGTTTTAAAAAAAAAAAATTCAAATACATGGTATAGTATAGTGCAGCGCTTCTGGTCAGCCCATATTAATAAAAAAATCTGGTGCGGGCAACACACGACTTTCACTTACCTCGATTTTTAAAATCAATGAAAGAATTTTCAAATACAGTTAGAGATAAAAATACGTGAAACTATTAAGGAATTAATCAAATTGAATGTATATAGAAACATGTGTTTTATTAAAAAATCTATTATATTATTATCTAAAATAATCAGTTAGTTTTATGTTCATTTCATCACTCTCTATTAACTTTTAAAAGCTTGTGTATGAGATGAGATTTTTTTGTAAAATCTTTAGCTTTCCGACGGTATATCATACATGTATATTACTGCTCTTATGTTCAAAAACGAAAAATTGCATTAAAAAAATATTTTTTCTGTTTTCTCCTTTAGTTGGTTATCGAATTTATTCAATTTATATATTTACCTGTTTTTTATCAGCGTTAACAAGATAATCTAGTTATTATAATATAATCTACAAAATTAAAGGTACTTTAGGAGAAGAAAATTTAAAATATCGGCATTTAAGCCCTGTCAGACCATTTTTATCCAAATAAAACCTACATGATATTAAAGCCTATTAAATTTTACATCGATATAGCGAGTTTAATTAAAATCGTCGGAACCGTTTTCGAGAAAATCGAAAAAATGTGCAAAATGCATAGTATAAAGTGCCTCTTCTGGTAAGCTCATTTTGATGAAAAAAGGTTTTGTGACATCTTGGGCGTATAGTTGTCTTAAATATGAAATTTCAGTTTTATAGGTCTTACCGTTTCCGCCCGGGAGTTACCACACACACACAGACCTTTTTGCGGGACTTGGTTATTTGGACTCAGGGGACCCTAAAACGTGTATTTCCGTTGAAAACTGGAATTCGAAAATTTTCACGATCGCAATACTTTCCCTAACTATATATATATATATATATTATATATAATATATATATTATATATAGTAAGTGAAAGTAAAATAGTGTAACATCTCGGGCCTATAGTTTTCTTAAAAATGGTATTTTAGTTTCGTACTACTCTGTTTTCCTGCTACATTTATCACTCACATACGGACCTTTTTTGCGCGAGTGGTTATTTCAATTTAAGGGACTCTTAAACGTGTATTTCCGTTGAAAACTAGAATTATAAAATGTTCACGATCTATAATACTTTCCCTTACTATATAGGCAAGTGAAAGTGAATAAAAAAGAAAGTAAAATTCATTTGAAAATCGAGTTTTAATAATTAAGGTACGTGAAGGTTATCTGTTGCACTACCTAGTTTTTTTAATAGTTTTTGTTCTAAATTAAATTTCTAAAAAAGTTTATGTTTTTATTATTATTATTTTTTTTAAATTCCAGAAATAGAAGTGGACTGATGTGTAGGTGTGATTTTCATTTAAATGCTTGATAATGACGTTAGTTCCAGTCCGTTGGCAGGGTTTCCATCCAAAGAAAGACCCATTGTTTTCACGAACCCATGCTTCAAACAGGATCCCAACCTCAACTCCCTCCCAGTTTTTAATGAATGGTAGATTCTGTGGTACGGATACCTGTTATCCCTCTATAACATCACTTATGTTGAATTTGGGTTGTCTAATTGCTGTGCATAGCTTGTTATATATAAATATTTGAGTCTTAATATTTAGAGTAGATAATTTTGATTAAAAATGATGAGGAAAGTTTTGACTGACAATAAGCTATAATTGAGTTGGTTGTAGGCTATCAAATAAATAACACTAAATAAAAAAAAATATTATATTTATGAGTAACGTTTCTGCCTATATTTCAAGCCTTCATCATGGCTGAGAATAAACTGGTTAATCACCAAAAATATATAAAAATAAAAAACTTAAAATAGAATTATCATCATTCAATATACATCAATGGTTAAAATCGAGACTTTTTTAACTTGTCTTGAGTTAATAACAAAATAATACACTTGTTTTACTGCGAATCAGAACCTGGCTTTAGTATAGGTTTAGTAATTTTTATATGAAATACAACTTCTCTACCAACGATTATACACGTACACACTATTTTAAGGTCAGAATCCCACAAAAGGGCTGCTTCAGTATAAACTCTCCTAACAAGGAAATCAACCAAATGCTATGAAATGGATTCCAGGGATAGGATTATACCCACTAACTTGCCTGATTAATATAAGTTAGTAATATGCCTATCAAATAATAATCTTAAACAGGATATTGAAAGCGGTTCCGCAATTAAATACCTCCTTTGAGCCGATAAAACACACTCAAACTGGAACTGTATGAATTGAGATACGACAAAGGTTTAATCTCAGCATCCTGTGCCCGAAGAAGGCATCTGTTTGTTTGTAAAGTGCTTTAATAAGTTTCATCCTTTTGGGAGAAGTTGGATTTAGGAATATAGTTTGCCTGGCGACGCTCCTTAGACCCAGTTATGAACACATAGAAAACTTTGGGATTTAACTTTAATCCTTCCAGTTTAAAATACTAACTGTATCTCACAGTTAATCCTCCAGCCAAAAGCAAGTACTCAGTTCCTGAATAATTCTTCGATAGTTCTAAGCCTTTTCCAGTTTTGATTTATTTCTCTTGCTGTATGAAATATTAGCATGCCCGATTTCGTCTGCTTCGATTTTCAGTTATTTTGATGACAATTAAGAAGTTTTTAAAAGAATATATTTTAAAGTCCTTCTGCGTAAATGATATTTTTTAGTTTTATTTTCTTGTTGCAGAAGAACATACTGATTTTCTCCGTAACACGATCTTGACAACGCGACATATAATTGGCCGTTTTGAAAAGCAGTCTTGCCGTAATTAGATTCCTAGTATTTAAATGTTTGCCCTTGTGATTTATTAATTGTTACGGCAAAAATAACAACGGGAAATTTGAATTATTTTAAAATTAAAAGGTTAAATCATTTGGAATCATTGTGATGTGAGCTTAATTTTCCCCGTTTTTCCACAAAAATTTCCACTATTTCTACACCTTATTGACCAAAGCGAGATATTATATAGCCTAAAGTATTTTCCTAGATAAATTTTCTATAAAACACAAAAATAATTTTTCAATTCGAACCAGAAGTTTCTGAGATAAACGCGTTAAAAGAAACAAACTCTTAAGCTTTATAATATTAGTATAGATCAGCTGTAAATTGTTAACGTAAACATATAACAAGACTCAACCGTAATTTGATATATTTAGGAATTAGAATCTCACCATTCTCCGAAAGCAGATGAAAATTGGACAGATTAATGTTCAGCTTGACTAATTAATTAATGATGGAGTTTTGTTGACCGTTAAGAAATTAGATGAGGAAGATGGTTGGGGAGTGCGGTCATAAATTAGAAACACACATTTAAAATAAGTGCTATTTTAATTATGTGCCTGACGTTTCGGCCTACAATGTGGGCCTTCATCAGGGCTAAAAAGAAACAAGATAACAACCAATGTAATTATAGACTTAATAATGCGTTAGGTTATAATAATAATATGACCGTAATAAAATATGGGAACATAAAAAGAATTTTAAAAGAATTCAATTTCCCGTTGTTATATTTTACCGTAACAATTAATAAATCACAGGGGAAAACATTTAAACACGTAGGATTCTAATTACGGCAAGACTGCTTTTCAACGCCAATTATATGTCGCGTTGTCAAGATCGGGTTGCGAAGAAAATCAGTATGTTCCCATATTTTATTACTATCATATTATTATTATATACCTAACGCATTATTAAGTCTATAATTACATTGGTTGTTATCTTGTTTCTTTTAAGCCCTGATAAAGGCCCACATTGTAGGCCGAAACGTCGGCACATAATTAAAATAGCACTTATTTTAAATGTGTGTTATTAATTTATGACCGCACCCCCAACCATCTTCCTCATCTGACTAATTAATTATTTTTTTCAAGATTTGTGCTCAGTACAACGATGAGGTATCATATTACTCGCTTATATGACGAGTTAAGGTGGCTCCTTCCCTCAACCCGCAAACAATAATTCTTAACTTCATACTTTTACCAAACCATTAACTCCCAGCTCTCTTCCTATATCTACAGTATTTTGTAATTTAATTCGTCAATTCCTCTCTCGAAACATTGTCGCGCCATTCCGACCTCTTTTGTTTTATGGTATATATATTTTATTTACTTTCACTTACCTAAATATGAAATATATATTAAGGGAAAGTATTGCGATCGTAAAAGTTTTCGATTTTCAGTTTTAAACGGAAATACACGTTTTGGGGACCCCTGAATCAAAATATCCAAGTCCGTCATAAAGGTCTGTGTGTTTGGTAAGTCCGGCGTGAAAACCAAGTCCAATGAAACTGAAATTTCATATTAAAGACAACTATACGCCCAAAATGTTACAGCAACTTTTCCATCAAAATCAGCTTACTAGAAGAGCCCCTTTATAACATGCATATTGCAACTTTTTACGATTTTCTCAAAAACGGCTTTAACGATTTTAATTAACCTCTATATATCAATGTAAAATTTCATGGGCTTTAACATCATGTAGGTTTCATTTTGATTGAAATAGTCTGACAGGGCTTAAATGCCGATGTACTTTATTTTCTTCCTCTAAAGTACCTTTAATTTTATATATTCTATCAAAATAACCATATGATCTTGTTATCATTGATAAAAAAAATAGGTAAATATATAATTTGAACGACTTCAATATCCAACTAAAGGAGAAAACTGCAATAATATTTTTTTATTGCATTTTTGTTTTTAAACATAAGAACGAGTGCGAGTGCAATGGCCGCAACTGTAGTTCAACTTTGTTGTCGATCCGCATTTACTTTCAATCCTTAGTGGTGTTAGCCTACGGATTACGTCCAAATTTTATAAACATTATTGTTAAGTGTTTATGAACATTTCTATTATTCCTGATTGGGTGAGTGCTTAATTAAATCTATTAATAGTGGGACGTTGTGAACCTAGCGTGTCTGCCACGTGGTGGGGCTTCCCGTTACCTGCCCGCTTCCGTACTGAGGCTATTACTCACTAGAGCGATCTCTTATCAGATCGTTGGTAGCGCAGTAGGCTGGAGCGCTGCATTCAGTACGCAGTATCTATTCGTCCGCGAGTTCGTATCCAGAAGATTTTTTTTTTTTTTTTATTTAATTATTTAATTTTCTTTTCTCTAGAAATGTTTTACTTTAATTTATTTTTCTATATTGTATATAATTGTAAATATTCAGAGAGTTAATTTTATTTATTTTATTTCTTAAAAATACGTCGTAATGTCTTCTGAAAAAAATTCGTGCATGGACACTGAAGATGATACCGCTTTCTCTGAGGTGAGTGAGACAGACTCACAATACCTCAAAAGACGCACTCTTCAAAAACCCCAAAGGAACCTGACTCCTGGTTCTCCTACAAAATCGCCTAACAAAAAAAAAGAATAAAAATACTAAAACGAAACAACAGTCTGAAAATCGAAGTCTACCTTCAACCAGCAGCAATCCACCAATCTTACCAGCCTTACCGACTAGCAATAAATTTGAAGTCCTCAATGATCTACCTACTGAATCATCTGTACCCAGCAACTTCACGGACCCAGAACCACCACCAATATTTGTCAGCAATATTGTTGACTTCATGAAATTCGGAAAGGAAATCGCCAATTTAATTGGACAAACAAATTTTAGATGTTTCTCAAGAGTCAAAGACATCAAAATCTGCACAAGCGGCAAAGAAAATTATAAAAAAGTGGTTAGTCACTTGACTGCTAACAACTATGATTTTCATTGTTTTCAACTCAGAGAAGAAAAGCCATTTAGGGTAGTCCTAAGAGGACTACACAGCACAACACCTACGGCTGCCATCAAGCGGGACCTCGAAGAGTTGGGACACAATGTCAGGAACATTTCTTGTGTGATTCATCCTCAAGAAAAGTACCCACTCCCTTTATTTTTTGTCGACCTTGAGCCAGCACCTAACAATAAGGATATATTCGAAATAAATCAATTAGTATACTCAGTTATCCGATTCGAGGAGCCTAGACGGAGAAATGAAATAGTGCAATGTACTAACTGCCAACATTTGGGACACACAAGAGCATATTGTCATCATCAGTCTCGATGTGTCAAATGTGCAGGTCCGCACGCATCAGGCACCTGCCAGAAGCCTCGAGACACACCAGCAAAATGTGTTTTATGTAACGAAGAACATCCTGCAAATTATAAAGGCTGCATAGTCTATAAAACTATGTTTAGGCAAAAAGCTCAAAACTTATCATATAAATTGCAAAGCCAGAGAAATACCGCTCCAGAAGAAGAGATACCCGGTCCTTCACCGAGAATTGATCCTACTCCTCAGAGGACTGCAACCTTCAACCCAAGACCAGCTACCTACAATAGCTCAGTAAAACAACACTCAACGATACTGCTACCTCAATTACATAGACATAGCCCTGATTACAGAAACTCATTTCACTACTCATTCTCACTTTTACATACGTGACTACATTACCTACAGATCAGATCACCCAGACAACACATCCCACGCTGGTTCATGTATGCTTATTCACAAATCCTTACCCCACTCCCTGGTTCCCTCCACTCTAACCGACACCATTCAGTCGACCTCTGTTACTTTATCCCTCCTACCATTTAACATAACCTTCTCAGCTGTCTATTGCCCTCCTGCTACTTCTCTCACCTATAACAACCTTAAATCCTTATTCCGATCCTTTGGTCCGCGCTTCATTGCTGGGGGCGATTACAACGCCAAAGACCAACGGTGGGGATGCCGAACGTCCAACACTCGTGGCAGGATTCTTTCCAACGTCACAACCTCCAATAGCTATTCCATCTTGTCACCCCAGAATCCCACGTACTGGCCAACTTCCCATAAAAAACGTCCAGATATACTTGACATCTTTATTAGTTCCCAAATTCCCTCCGCTCAAACTACAATCAAATCCCTCGATGACCTCTCCTCAGATCATAGTCCGGTTCTTCTCCTCATGCATTCACAACCAGTTATTAAACCCTCTCTTCCTTCCCTGATTAAAGGTCGCTTTGACTGGGACTGTTTTCGTAATGATTTAGAGATCAAACTTGACTTAAACATTCCTTTAAAAACTAAACATGACATAGACTCCGCCATACAAGAACTTACAAAGTCGATAGAAACTGTCATAGACACCAACACATCGCTTCGCAAAATTGGACATCTTCATAAAACAAACTTACCGAATCACATTCGACTCCTACTGACTGATAAACGTAGGGCAAGGAAAAAATGGCACAACACAAGATATCCATCTGACAAAAAGCATTACAATCACCTGACAAACAAATTAAAAACAGAAATAAGAAAATTCAAAATACAAAACTTTCAGAACTTTACAGAGAACTTGACCACTTCAGACAAATCTTTATGGACAACAACCGCAAAACTGCTGAAATGTTAAACCTTTAATCATCCTCTCCTCACTAAATCCCAAACCTGGTCGAGATCCGATGAAGAGAAATCCCAAATCTTTGGAGAAACCTTTTCAACACGTTTAATCCGCACCCTGATATCCTTAATCCCAGCCATAGTGAACATGTTGAAGCAGAACTAACTGTTCCTCTCCAAATGGAGCCTTCCTCGACGTGGAACAGGCTTTTGACCGAGTTTGGCATCCAGGACTGCTCTACAAACTTCGTCACTTCCTCCCTCCTACCTACTTCTTATTAATCCGTTCCTACCTCACAGATAGAACCTTTAAAGTAAACCATAATCTTTCCTTCTCCGCCATATACAGAACGCAGGTGTGCCCCAAGGTAGCATCCTGGGTCCAATCCTTTATACCATATATACAGCTGATATTCCTACTCATCCTTGCACTGTCCTCACTACATACGCCGATGACACATGTGTGTTATCTGTAAACAATGACCCAACTATTGCTTCCCAAACTCTTCAGTCTCACATTGTTTCCATTTAAGAATGGTGTCAAAAGTGGAGGATCAAAATAAATCCTACTAAATCCCACCAAATTACCTTTACCCTGCGCCGCAAACCTATGTCTGCCTGTCCCACTATATCCTTTGGCAATATTCCACTCACCTCAGTTGAACAGATCCGATACCTTGGACTGCATCTTGACAGACGACTTAGTTGGAATCCTCACACTAGACTGAAATGACAAGAAACAGCTCGCAGATATCGCTTATTACAACATTTACTTGAGAAACGTTCAAAACTTCCCACCTACTACAAAAAACTAATTTATATTACCATACTTAGGCCTATTTGGACATATGGAATTGAACTATGGGGATCCACCAAGCCATCAAATTCCTCTCGCATCCAATCCTTGCAATCCAAAATCCTCCGAAAGATCCTAAATGCCCCTTACTTTGTCACCAATAAAATAATCCACAAAGACTTAAAATATCCCATTAGTTGCAGACTTAGCCCGAATTAGATATACTTCCTTTCCCTCCAAATTACCACTCCACCCAAACCCACTTGTCCGCAATCTCTCATCTCCTTCTATTCCTGATCATCCTCCGAGGCGGCTGAAACGACGATGGCCTCGAGACCTTCTTGTCTGAAAAACCTTTGAAGTGCTACCAATGGGTAGATTCTTCTCACGCCTATCATGTCCATATCTCATGTGTGAACAGTCACATTTACTTGATGTATTTTTTGTGTTAATACAGTTGTAAATATCTCTATAATAAAAAAACAAAAAAAAAACATAAGAACAAAATATTATCTTATATAAAAGTTAATAAAGTGATCAAAATCAGATAAAACATAAAATATTGTTTTAGATGATAATAAAATAGGGTTTTTTTTTCTAAATAAAACACATGATTCTTTAGAAATATATTTTAATTAATTCTGTATTATTTTCATTAATTTTCATATTTAAATTAAAAAATCTTAATACAATATATTCCAACAACGGGGGTATGTTAAAGTCGTGTTTCACCCGCGCCAGATTTTTTTCTTTTTTCTTCTCATAGTATTGTATGTAAAAATTAATTATGAATCCTTAGGTCTTTTAGCTATAGTTCGCGGAAACCAAAGTCGCCCTTCTTTATAAATGTAGAGAAGAGAAAAAGAAATGTGCTTGAAACATTTAAGCCTACTTAAAACTTACTAAGATTATACGATTAAACACTTAAGACGGGAGCCTTCCTTGACGTAGAACAAGCCTTTGACCGAGTATGGTACCAGGGATAGCTTTACAAACTCCGAAAATTCCTTCCTCCTACATACTTCCTCATCACTCAGTCCTACCTTACTAATAGATCCTTGAATGTAAATCACATTAATTCCTATTCCTTTATTTTTACTCATCACGTTGGTGTTCCTCAGACCCATTCTTTACAGCTGATATCCCAACCCATCCTTCAACCTTCCTTTCTACTTATGCTGATGACACCTGTGTATTGTCAGTCAATAATGATCCCACAATTGCCTCTCAAACCCTTCCATCCAACATCAAAGAACTTGAAGTATGGTGTCAGAATTGGAGGATAATTTCCAATAAATCCCAAATAATCTTCCCCTTCGTCGTAAACCGATGAAATCCTGCCCTATGTTTCTTTCAATAACATTCCACTTGTCCCAGTCGAGCAGATCCAATATCTGGGAGTCCATCTGGACAAACGTCTTACTTGGAATCCTCACACAAGATTAAAACGACAAGAAACTGGCCGTCGTTTTCGACTACTGCAACACTTACTGTACAAACGCTCAAACCCTCCGTTTAACTACAAAAGACTCATCCACACTACTATCATAAGGCCGATATTTACTTACGGAGTAGAGCTTTGGGGCTCTACTAAACCATCAAATTCTTCCTGTATCCAATCCTTACAATCAAACATTCTTCGAAAAATCTTCAATGCTCCTTATTTTGTTACGAATTAACTCATTGAGTAAGACCTAAATGTTCCCTATGCTGCTGACTAACTACCAAACCAGGTACCACTCCTTTCATTACAAACTCCATTCCCACTCTAAGCCACTAGTTTCAAACCTTGCCATCTCAACAATCCCTGATAATCGGTTTAGCATAGTTTTTGGAGATCTGCCATTGGGCAGTATCTCTACATGTGAATCATGACAGTATAAGTTTATGTCAGATTTGCTTAATGTATTTTAAAATACAGTTGTAAGTATCAATAAATATAAAGTATATATATATATAAACCACTTAAGAGTTATATGATTTATTAGTTTATCTTTTAGCGTTACTTTGAGTTAATATTTTCCAGTAATCACTTATTCGTTTGAAATGAATACAGACTTGATACTCCATCAAGAAGAACGATATATCAGAGACAGACAGATGACAAGGTGTGAGAGTGACAAAGGTTAAGGGCGAGTGACAAAGGTTAAGGGCGAGTGAGACCTTTAGAAAGTCGTTATAATGAGGCTGAGGTTAGGGCTACGTCCTATTTAGTTTGCGCTATTGTAACTTCTGTCTTCTTAGTGACGGCACTGACAACCTCATACGTGGCAACTGTTCTCCTTTTACTGGGTTCGAATCCCGGCTGTGATAGAATAATTAATTAATCTGTAATTACAGCTGTTGGGTAACTCTTTGGTAGGGAGACCCTTCTAGGGCACCCCCTGCATTTATAAAATGGCTACACTAAAATTAAAAAAAAAAAAAAAAAAAAAAAAAAGCTTGCCGATAAGTCCGACTTGGCCTTAAAACATCCTTGAATTCCCTCAAAGTTTTAAAAAATACCACTTTATAGCTCGAAATTCAAATCTTCAGTCCAACCACGTTGTACACGCTCCATGCCTTCAGATTTATAAACTAAAGCTCACCGAACTTCACATTTCCACAGATCTTTTCTCAATCCAATGGAATTATATTCCTCCTTCCAACCGCCACTCCAACTCTCTTTCTTCCTTCGAATCTCGCATATTTAATCATTTAATAATCATCCGTTTCCTTCTGATTTAAATATGTCTATTTTATATCAGTAATTGTTTACTTGTTTATATTTATTTAGTACTCTCAGACTCCAAAGCACATTTTGTATATTTTATTCAGAAGGAACATGTCCCAAGAAAAAAAAAAAATTATTATTTATTTATTAAAATTCTATAATTTTTGATCTAATTAATATAAATATTAAGTGAAATAAAGTCAGATAAAACTAATTTTGTTGTGCGTGTTATGGGACATAAGAAAATGAATTAAATTCATTTTTTATCTCTAAACATTATTAAATTGCAATATATACAAATTGATTTTGTTGTAATTACAATTTTAATAAAAAAAAAATTGACGTAGGTATTTTTATTCGAAACATTTGTAGCTGTGTAATATAGCTGGAGAGCTAAAGAAAAATACTATATTGGACACAAAATTGTAAACAGAGAGTAATGGAAAACCGATAAAACTAACTGATTTTCGTAGCTAATAATATAATACCTTATTTAATAAAACGCCCTACTCACATATTTTAGTTCACAAAATACCACCAACAGTCATGGATTCCTCTGAGGTAAAACTGCTTCAGGGGAATCATGGCGCAAGATGAAAATTAGAGAACGGCTTAAGGTTTTCGAAAATAAGGTATTGCGTAAAATATTTGGTCCAAATAGAGATGAGGCCACTGGGGAGTTTAGAAGGTTGCACAACGCGGAATTGCGGAACTATCCTGTGAATATAATTGAGCTGATTGCATCGCGGAGACTCAAATGGGCGAGTAAAGTTGTTGGGCTCGATGACGAGCGGATTCCGAGAAAGTTGGTATTTGCTAATCCGACTGGCAGGCGTCTGAAAGGTAGGCCGAAGCGTAGATGGGGGTGAACATTGGACGAGTCTGTGTAGGCGTAATTTGGTGGTATCGGCATCGAACCTTCGGGTTCGCTAAGCCTATTATTATTATTATTTAATAAAACATATGTTTCTTAGCAATTATGGTTTTAAAACTATTTATTTATTATATATGCATCTACCCTTAGTGGGTAATTAGCATACTGAATACATTTTTGATTTCCCACTTCTCACAAGTCTATCACAAAGGTTTTATTAATTGTACGTAATTTTTATGTATTAAATACGTAATACATTACGTACGTATTATTATTAATACGTGTTATTCTAGTTTTGCACTAGTTAATGGGCCCATAGTCAAGGATACCAGTCAGAGTTGTCTTTAACAATTTATTTGCATCACAAAATGTATTTCGAAATTATTAAATTAATTTTAACAACGGAGGTAAGCAAAAGTCATGTGTTGCGCGCACCGCACACACGTTGTTATTTTTGATTAATTGATATTTACTATTATATTATATTTTAAATAGCTCTTTTAGTACGTTTTTTACATACTTATTTTATAATATACGTATACATGATCACTAGGGCTGAGATTTTCATGTAACTAAAAATTCCAAATATGTAAATACATATGTAATGATTTTGATACAAATATGGAAATAATTATATTAAATTAGTGAAATATGTAAACAGTTAATAGCCTTCTAAAACTGTCTATACTCTATTTTTTTATTACAATGCAAACACTGTTTTACTTTAAATATAAAAAATACAAAAGCAACAAACTTTTTTATCACTGTAAGGAAAACAATTTGAAACAGCGGGCATTTTCAAATTTTTAAACGTAAAATTATGTCGATTAGGCCTTAGTATCGACCAAATTGGCCCCTGATTGACATTTTCTCGCAATGTTGAAAGAGTTTCTTGATATATATCTTGCAGGTAGTTTTTTTTTTTATGCAGTTTTCCAAAAAGAATTTAAGAGACGGATTATTAAATTTCCTTAACTGAATGCCAGCCTTCACAAACGTTCTACAAAATCTGTATAAAATATTTACTAACTGTCTCTCCTGGAGATAGATGGTGCGATTAAACTTTGCTTCAATTTGGCTTTATCTCTTTGTTCGATTTTTGAGATCCTGTGCCAATGATTAGTTTCGTAGTGCATACAGCCTTCTCACAGCAAGAACAATATAAATTGTCGGAATATATCGTATGAAACTCGAGAAGATATTTTTATTTATTTATTAGAATTTACAACTGTATAATGGAATACAATAAGTTAATTGGAATGTAATATAAAAAGGCATGAAACACATGTAAAGAAGCTTCCCAATGGGAGCGCTCTAGAAATATTCTAAACTAGAAGGTCTCGGAGCCATCTCCTTTTCAGGCGCCTCGGAGGATTTTCAGGAATCGAAAAGGAAGAAAGGATTGAAACTAGAGGATTAGGTCATGATAGGAATGGTATCTTGATCGGGCCAAATCAGCAACATACGGAAGATTAAGGTCTTTATGGATTAGTTTATATGTGACAAAGTGAGGAGTATTGAGGATTTTACGAAGGATTTTGGAATGTAAGGATTGGATACGGGAAGAGTTCGATGGATTAGTAGAGCTCCAAAGCTCTACTCCGAAAGTCCACATCAGCCTTATAAAAGTCAGGTAGATGAGTCTTTTGTAGTGAAGTGGAAGGTTAGATCGTTTATTTAGTAAGTGTTGAAATAGTCGAAAACGTAGTGCAGTTTCTTATCGTTTTAGTCTTGTATAAGGGTTCCAAGTGAGACGTTTGTCAAGGTGCAGTCCTAGATATCGGATCTGTTCAACCGAGACAAGAGAAGTATTATTGAAGGAGACAGTAGGGCAGGATGTCATAGGTTTACGACGAAGGGTAAGGGTAATTTGGTTGGATTTGTTGGCATTTATTTTAATTCTCCGGTTCTGACGCCATACTTCGAGATCTCTGATGTGGAAGCGAAGATATTTTAAAAACTCGTTCTTTGTTTTTTTGCGACTTCTCCCATCCCAACAAAAATGAACTTGGAATAAATAAAAAAAAAAAAAAAAATTCAAATCGTGTTTGGCAAGAGTAGAACTTAACGACTCATAGATGAACACTGAATAACAAATAGGTTTGGTTCTGTTTATTCAGAGCCAAAATCAAGAGAGATGGAATCCCAGAATTGTTTTGTAGGGTTTGGTTCTAAGAAGCAACTAACAGCTGCAAAAGAGGGGCCAATTCTAGTGAAACTTCTTTATCATACACTTGTAATTCAGATATGTTGCAAAGAAATATAAAGAATTAAAAATCATCAAATATGGAGTAAAATGTGTAAAACTTGGCAAAGTATGTAAGAAATGTGTTATTTTATTTTTTTTTATATTTTATTATTTAAAAGAAATTTACAACTGTCTTGTAATAAAATACAACAAGTAAATGTGCTAATAGATCAAGTGGGCGTGATACAGGCATGTGAAGAAACTACCCAGTGGTAGCACTTCAAAGTTTATTCAGCTAAGTAGGTCTCGAGGCCATCGTCCGCCTAGGAAGATGATCAGGAATAGGAGATGAGAGTTTGCGGACGAGTGGGTTGGAGTGAACGGGTAATTTGGAAAAAAAGTAGGAATATCTAGTTCGGGCAAGATCTGCGACTAATGGGATATTTAGGTCTTTATGAATTATTTTATTGGTGACAAAGTATGGGGCGTTTAGGATCTTTCGAAGGATTTTGGATTGCAAGGATTGAATGCGGGAAGAATTGGATGGTTTGGTGGATCCCCATAACTCAATCCCATATGTCCAAATAGGCCTAATGATGGTTATATAAATTAATTTTTTGTAGTATGTGGAAAGTTTTGATCGTTTGTCCAGTAAGTGTTGTAGTAAGCGGTATCTACGAGCTGTTTCTTGTCGTTTCAGTCTAGTGTGAGGATTCCAAGTAAGACGTTTGTCTAGATGGAGTCCTAGGTACCGGATCTGTTCAACTGAGGTGAGTGGAATATTGTTAAAGGAAATAGTGGGACAGGCGGACAAAGGTTTTCGACGAAGGGTGAAGGTAATTTGATGGGATTTAGTAGGGTTGATTTTAATTCTCCACTTTTGACACCATTCTTCAATGGAAGAAATGTGAGACTGAAGGGTTTTGGAAGCAACAGATGGGTCATTATTTACGGATAACACACAAGTGTCATCTGCGTAGGTTGTGAGGACAGTACCAGGATGGATTGGAATATCAGCTGTATATATGGTGTTATTTTATTTAAATATGTAAATTTAAGTTGGCTTAATTTGATCCCAATCGCGTTAAAACTTATATTATGAGTTGTTAAAAAGAGATAATTGAGTAAGGAGTCAAAATGCAGTTAAATAGGAATCCTAGCCCTAACCATCACCTTAACAGCTATTTCATAATTTATATCTTGTATATCACTACTAATAGGTATAGTATGTAAATATACAATAGGTATAAACTATATTTATAGTGGAAAGGACAGCAAAAATGCTGGGAGGAACGATGAGCAGGGAGATATCCCTAGGTCCCGTTGATTAATAGGTAGCGGATATCTGGGTGCCCAACCCCCTGGTTTCCGTTTCGTCTCACCCCTCGCTATCCCCTTTTCACCTCCCCCCCCCACGTCCACCGAGTTTATTTCATTGGTTTCTTTCTCCTCGCCTTTCCCCACCTCCGGGATCCGTTACGGGAAATTGTATCCCCCCATCGTTAAATGGACTCAATGGAATCCAATGAAAATTCTAATTTGTTACCATAAATTCGGTCAGTAGTAATACTGAAAAGAGTGATGGGATCGATTTTGATTTCTTAATCAATCTATAGCAATTTGTCTTCATCAATTTCCTTTAGTATTATATTAAATACTTTAGTAACGCATTTAAAACATTACACATCATTGCACAATGGTTTATTATTGCCTAATAATTATATTAGGGTATAAATGTTGATTATTTTTTTTCAAGTGGCGCGACAGGTTGTGTAGGTCCTTGGCCAAGCGGTCTAATCAGCAATCTAATAATATCTGGATGACATTATTTTATAGGGTAGGGTCATCACTTCCTAGGCCTATTTTTGTGTATTGAGCCTGTATGTCCCTCTGGAACTTGGATTCGAAATCAAACCTTGGCATGGGAGACTTGCACGCTAGCCAATCAGCCACGGGCTAATATAGCTGTTTAAAGGCAATTAACTAATATGAAAAGCGACTAATGATTCAAAGGAAAAGTCTATCACCACTGCTAATTTCAAAACGATTTATATCTGCTATTTCTAAACCGATTTCAATGATTCTTTTTTCGTTTTTGTATAATTTTATTCTCTATCGAATACCACTGACAATGGAATATGGTTTTCATTGAACAACGTAAATCTCAAAATTTGATTTTCCTCCCAACAACTGACATTAAAATGATGTATATTAAAGATTAACTTTTTTTTTTTTTTTTTTTTTTTTGGTCAGCGGATAGACGGGTTTAAAATTTTGGTAGTTATTTATTAAAATGAATTTAAAAAATAACGGAGTAGCAAAGGTATATAGTATATAGACAAGATTTCACTTTTTTCTTTAAAGTTTGTCTTGTCCTAAACTGTAAACTCAATATAATTTTTCTCTATCTTAAAAAATAACTGAGCAATATGCGTGTATACGGGAGACAATTCTAGTGAGAAAACTCTAATAGCATATCCTCTATTAATATATATTAAAAAATAACTGAAATATTGAATTAAATCGGCCACCATTTTAAAACTAATTGGCTAATATCATCGTCTAGATGTTAGCATCATCGTTGTATGCCCTATTATTATTGTGCTTAAATTAAAAAAAAAAAAAAAAAATGGTTGCAGTAGTTTTGGAGAAAAAACGCTGTCATCGAACAAACGGATTTTTTTTTATTTGTTATTTGAATCCTACGTATCTTGAAACGCAAGTCTTCAAATCTCGAGGAGGTTAGACAATTTTTTGGTTGATTGCAAAGGTTCATTACTAAAAATAATAAACAGAACTGACTGTTTCACAGCTACATAAATAATTATTTCATAATTAATATTCACAGATTTATATTTATTCTTCGAATGATATTTCAATATGATTTCTGAAGAAATACCGTTGATAAATTCATCAGACGGCCACAGTTAACCCTGCCGTACTTATTTAATCAGAAAGGTGACTTTAAGCTTGTTAAAATGAAACGATGGAGCGTGTAACCCTAATCATGAAATTCTAAAAATGAAAACGGTCATTGAAAAGTTATAAAGGTTATTTTAAAATATCATTTAAAACTGATTAAAAGAATTATAAATATTTTTTTATTTTCTATCATTTTTTTATTTTAATTTTATATTAGGTGTATTTCTAATAAAACTATTTATTAATTTAAGATGTCTGAATAGGAATGATATATGGAAGATTAAAGCTGAGTAAGTTGTTTTTAATTTTTAGACATTTCTTAAATAAATGTTTTGGAATTTTTTTTATACTGTCCTATACGATAGTATAAATTTCTAGACGGACGTTATCCGACTGAACTTAGCTAAAATCAGGCAGTTACTTCTTGAACTTCATCCATTCGTTATTTTTTATGGAAAAGCTTACAAATTCACTCCTGTACTAGGCAGATCGACACATGGTCGGTGGTTTGCCTATAGATAGAAATAGCCGCAAGGAAAGATTCTTGGAGACTGTCTATTAACAGGAGTTTTTTTTTCATGTTTTTTTTTTATCACTTATTTACACATAGATCCTTCTTATATCTCCCTCTTACGAACTTCATAACTTCTCTACTGTAACTTTAAATTATCTTAGTTTTTAGACTTTTTTACTTTCACTTACTATATATAGTAAGGGAAAGTATTGCGATCGTGAAAATTTTCGAATTCCAGTTTTCAACGGAAATATACGTTTTAGGGTTCCCTGAGTCCAAATAACCAAGTCCCGCAAAAAGGTCTGTTTGTGTGTATGTGTGTGTCTGTGTGTGTGTGGGGGTGTGTGTGTGGTAACTCCCGGGCGGAAACAGTAAGTCCTATGAAACTAAAATTTAATATATAAGACCAATATACGCCCGAGACGTTACAAAACCTTTTTCATCAAAATGAGCTTACCAGAAGAGCCACTTCATACTATACATTTTGCACCTTTTTTCGATTTTCTCGAAAATGGTTTCGACGATTTTGATTAAACTCGCTATATCGATGTAAAATTTAATGGGCTTAATATCATTAGGTTTCATTCGGATCAAAATGTTCTGACAGGGCCTAAATGCCGATGTTTTAAATTTTATTTTTCTAAAGTACCTTTAATTTTGTTGATTCTATAAAAGTAACTATATTATCATATTACCACTAATAATAAAAAGGTAAATATATAAATTGAATGAATTCGATACCCAACTGAAGGAGAAATAAAAAAAAATATTTTTTTTATGCAATTTTTCGTTTTTGAACATAAGAACAATAATATACATGTATGATACACCGTTGGAAAGCTAAAATTTTAGAAAAAATATTATCTCATACACAAGCTTTTAAAAGTTAATAGAGAGTAACGAAAAGGCGATAAAACTGATTATTTTAGATAATAATAAAATAGATTTTTTAATAAAACACATGTTTCTATAGAAATTTAATTTAATTTATTCTTTAATAGATTTACTTATTTTTCTCTCTAACTATATTTGAAAATTCTTTCATTGATTTTAAAAATCGAGGTAAGTGAAAGTCGTGTGTTGCCCGCACCAGATTTTTTATATATGATTGGTATTTTTTTTATAATTACCTTTAATTAGAGCTCACCTTGCTGATCATAAATTTAAGCTACCCATGCAACGCAATTTTGTTTCCAGAAGTGGCTGACAGCTCTCATAAGATAACATTTAATTAGCTTTTTTAATTTAATTATTAGAGCCTGAAAAGTAAGTCATCTTCAATTAAACGCATTTTGTCTAAATGTGTGTGTTGAATTTAATGGTAACAGTCTTTCAGTTTTGGTTTCCAAAACTTTTAGAAGGTTAAGATTATTACATATTTCCGATTACTGGTAATGTGTTGATATTACATACCTAATGAAGAAAAACAAAAACAGATTCTTCTCTTATCAAATACAATTATTTTATTCTTCCCGATACCTTCAATATTACCCCGTTAATGAGTTAATATAGCATGTTGATCAATTTTCCGGCTTGCACAAATGCATACATTTCAGAAACAAGAATGCTGATCATTCTAAAAGGAGAAATCCTAATTTGCGAATCGATTAGGAATGTTACTGGGTGAAGAATAATGAAGAACAGTGATATTCGAGGACACACTTAATCATGCAACATTATAGGAACGAATAAGCTACATACCAGAAACTGGAAGGTTATCGCACAAGATGTAGCCGATAGCTAGGTTAGGTTGTTTGAAAAAAAAAAAAAAAATCTATACACCTCTACAAATGAGCATTTAAAACCATAGAAAGACCAACGAAGTGTGAGGCCTTGAACACTCCAAGCCACCAGATTTTCCGCAAATTTTTGGTTGACCACTTCATAGAGTCGAGTTGTACCCCAAGATAGTCTTTACCCTAGCGCCTATATAAAAAAAAAAATAATTCTGCCATAGAAATGGTTAGAACCCAGAACCAGAAGAACAGTAGAGAGTTTTATGTACACTTGAACATTTCCTTTGTCCTAATCAAATCAAAACAACATCAATAATAATTACAACAGGCTCTTATATAAAATACACCAAACGCGATTTTTATATTCACTACCTATAAACCGTAGAGAAGAGAATAGACCAAAGAGTTTATTTGTGGATAAACCATTGTTAGTATTTCAATAATTGCTCTTTGTGGGACATTGATCGTCAAGAAAAAATTTTTTGGTATCTGTGGATGAACAAAGAAAGAATCTTTAGACCAGTATACCACAAAGAAAGTCGTTCATTGATTCCTTTCCGAGGAATGTTGAGATAAGACCCCGCTTCAACCACAACCGTCTGGGTCATTCCTGTAATATCCAATGTCGGGAAAGGGACCTGACAATTACTGGAGCCGGCGGACGTTACTCAGCGGACAGAATGAAAGGGCTGAGCGCGGACAGGTTAGCAATAGGGGCAGTATGTAATGTCCCGATGCTGTGAAGTGACCCCAGGCTCCCAAGTGGGCACTCCCGTTGGGAACTTGTTGATGTGCTCACCTCCCACTGTGGGACCGGCATCAATTTGTCTCTCTTTGTCCTCTACTTCATCTCCACCGCTTGCCTTCTTCTCTTTTATCTCTCGCTACGTTGCGAGCATGTTAAAACTCCACAGGTCTTTCAATATAAAAAATTAAATTTTCTATTTTAGTATAAAAAAGTTCTCTTTTTCAATTTTCGTAGTTGAAATTTACAATTGTATTTAATAAGTTGTATTGTTAAGGATAAGTACGATCAACAAACACTGGGTCAAAGAAATTAACGAGGAAGAACGTATAGGGGAAGCTCGGGCAAACTGGATATGTTAAGGGGAACTATAAAAAAAAAAAAAAAATGGCATTAAGCTACTTAGGAACTTTTTTCTATTATCTAAGATTCCACACCTAATTACCTTTAATTAAATATAATCACGATTTCATAACTCTTAATTTTTATATGAATAATAAACCAATAACAAAATTCTGTGGATTATCCGCTTTACATGATCTACACGGCAAACCGGATAGACTTTTTTAATCGTCAGTTATCGCAGAAGTGACTTCCTAGTCCTCCATACGACGTACAGGATTCGTGTGCCCACTGTTCACATTGAGAACATTGGATCCAATCCTCTACAGACGGGTTTATTTATTTCTCAGTGCATACTAAGCACGAATAATCTCCCATTATATTTTATTTTTCCTTTCAGTGTCTGGTTTACCTTCCTCTTTATTTTTGCTTTAGTTTATTTTGGTGTTTTAGCTCCAACTAACTTTGATATCTTAGTTTTCTCAACAAACAAACTCAAATAACAGCTACATTATGAGCAAAGCGGATAGGCTATCCACTCCACTCGAAGATTCCTTTAGACATAAATTAAGCATACACAATTTTAATGTGCCGGCTCCGTGTAGTAATAAAACCTCAATTAATACTTTAAAATATACTTACCCCGTCAAACATTTTTTTTTCCTAAAAGTTGATCATAAAATTAAAAGAATACACAAGAATACTGTGTCAGTTTATGCTTGAACATGGCACAGTAATGCCCTGATGATGGTTCACAAGCTTGAGCCGAAACGTTGGCAAAATTAAAAATTTTCAAAAAATTACTGATTCCTGACTATTCCACCTATCATAGTTTCTACAGTCGACTATACATCCTAAACAAAATTCTTTTATTTTGCACTTAAACAAACAAACGCGCTGTTTGGTTCTGTTTGAACTGTCATGGCGTCGGGAGAAAGTTCACGCATCGACTCGACCCCGACTTGGAGCATTTTGAAATTTCTTAAAAATCACCATGTAGTAATATGAAACCCAAAAGTTCTTATACTTATTTGATAACGATTCTAAACAAAGTTAAATGCAGGAAATATAGATATATAAAGAGATATATATATATATATATATATATATATATATATATATATATATATATATATATATTATATATGTATATATGTATATAGGATTAATTAGTTACAGACACATTTCTCTGAAATTATTGACAAAACCTATTTTTATGACATAAAAATGAGCTAAGTGATTTGTATTTATGCCTCCTATTTCGGCTTCTGCCATAAGGGAGCTGGCAAACCAGTAGCACTCCGTTAATTTTAAATTACTCAATTATATTTTAAATAACTCAGTATATTTACAAGATAATGAAGTGCAAATTGCTTTCAAAATTTTAGTTTTGCTTTCAGTTTTTAAGGACGAAATTTCAAAACCGTAAATTGATTTCTACGCTTTAGTAAAGAAGAACGTATTGTTGGCTAAAGAAATTTCTTTAATGGAAAGACCGAAAAAAAAATTGACATTTAAAATTATTTTGATGTCTCACTTAATTTTTCGAAATGATGAACCATAGTGAAGTATTGCCTCGAGGCGAGTGACTGTAAATATGTTTGTGTAGGGTATTTTCGTTATTTATTTTCCTTAAATTTAATAAATAAAATTTACCGATTGTGATGTATACAACTTAAATGATAAACTAGCATTTCCGATTAGATAGAAACTATATAAAAAATAAAGAAAGATAAACTCTTCTTGGAAACGCAATACAGTGTCGTTATATGAAACTGGTGTGTAATGCCAGGGATACAGAAATGTCTATCAGCTGTCGTTTTCGAAAATTCTTCCTCAGTTACAAAATGATCGTAGTACCTTAAAATTGGCTATAACAAATACCCTTAATTATTTTATATTTGTAATCGAATTTAACAATGTATCGGTTCAATCTCCGTTATAAATATTCATAGCGATGGTAACATAAATAGCCATTACATTATATTCATTAATTAAATTAAAATTATCTTATTTAAATCAATTCAGTTATTATGACTTAATGAATTAATAAATAATTGTTAATTAATCAATAATGCGTAAAATATTTGCAGGCATTTTTACAGCTTTTTCAACGTATTTGGTAACAAAATTATTTGGTAACTGAGAAAAATGTTTCTGGAGATTGGTTCGTAACTGGTTGACACTGCTGTACCCAACCATTGCAGACTTTTATCCCGACCAAGTGCGTTTGGAACCACTGTGCGTCGGGTTAGCTACAGTAGCATAAAGTGACATTAAATAAATTAAAAAAAAAAAACAGTAATTAGAATTTTTTATTCTAGAAATTAGTAATTAGAATTCTTATCTTTATTTGATGAAGGATTATCGGGAATTAAATAAGAAGCAAGGATTAAAACTAATGGGATAGAGTGGGAGTGGGTTTTTTTATGGAACGATTAGAACCTATATCCTAATGATCAACTCCTAAAGACCATATCGTCGTTTAGATGGTCAAGTAAATAAGTATTTTGTAGTTAAGTGGGGAAAATATCGTTTATATTTAACGCTATATGGCTAATCGGACGATGCTACAGTGGGAGTCTTAAATTTTGCCGTTCTATGTTCAATTAGGATAACGATTTTTAACGAGTATCCGTCAAATCGGAACCTATGACCTTGAGCATAGAAGTTTGTCCAGCTACACCACATGTGAACACTCGTAAGAGTGAAGCAATAAATATATTGTTGTATATTTGACATTATGTATTATTTAAGAATATTACATTTCACTTACTATATACAGTAAGGGAAAGTATTGCGATCGTGAAAATATTCGGATTCCAGTTTTCAACGGAAATACACATTTTAGTGTCTCCTGAGTCCAAATAACCAAGTCCCGCAAAAAGGTGTGTGTGTGGTAACTCCCGGGTGGAAACGGTAAGTCCTATGAAACTGAAATTTCATATTTAAGAAAACTATACGCCTGAGACGTGAACTTCTAAACTTCTATCATTTAAATGAGCTTACTAGAAGAGGCACTTTATACCATGCATTTTGCACCTTTTTTCGATTTTCTCGAAAACGTTCCGACGATTTTGATTAAACTCGCTATCGATGTAAAATTTGATGCGCTTTAATATCATGTAGTTTTATTTGATTAAAAATGGTCTGACAGGGCTTAATACTGATATTTTAAATTTTCTTCCCAAAGTACCTTTAATTTTGTAGATTCTATAAAAATAACTATATTATCTTGTTAACACTGATGAAAAACAGGTAAATACATAAATTGAATAAATTCAATACCCACTAAAGGAGAAAACGGAAAAAAATATTTTTTTAATGCAATTTTTCGTTTTTGTACGTAAGAGCAGCATGTATGATATACCGTTGGAAAGCTAAAGATTTTAGAAAAAATATTATCTCATACAAAAGCTTTTAAAAGTTAATAGAGAGTGATAAAAAGCTCATAAAACTAAGTAATTGTTTTAGATAATAATATAATAGATTTTTTAAGAAATCAGATGTTTATATATAAATTCAATTTAATTAATTCTTTAATAGTTTCACGTATTTTTATCTCCAACTGTTTTTGAAAATTCTTTCATTGATTTTAAAAATGGAGGTAAGTGAAAGTCGTGTGTTGCCCGCTTGAGATTTTTTAGTTAGCAGTTCCGTTTACTTTCAAAGCCAAAGAGTTTGAAAAATCTAGTACTGATTGATCATTAGGAAGGTGAGTCTTCATTCATAATAAAATAATGTTAGAATTTTAGTATAAGTGTTTTATCATTCAAACTTAATTTAAGAAGTAATGAGTGGAGGTAAAAGTATTGTATAATATTTAAAGAACTTTCCTATTCTGACGGAAAAATATTTCTGGAAAAAAAACAAAGATACATAGTTTTATTCAATTATCACTTACAACTCAGAATTGTTTGGAAACGATAATCCGTTAAAGATGCTTACTTCAAAATTATCTGAGCTTCTTGGTTTAAGTTAGTGACTAATAGAGACGAAAATGAACTTTAGACTTTGTAGACTTTGCAGGAACGCATATAAAACTTAACGTAATCATCTGAAAGTCAAACTCAGGCAGTTTTTCCTACTTAAAAAATATTTACCTAAAGATTTATCCTAAATTAACATTTTGAACTTTCTAAAACTAATTGAAAGGTCAGAAGAGTTCAAATTAAATTAATTTTCTTTAAAAAAATTCCAAATGAGCAGTTTTTGAATTTTGTAGTATGTTTAAAATCGTTAATTAAGTGATTAGATGTTAAAATAAAAGTCAAACATAAAGTTATTATATTTTAGGCTTACAGAATTAGCGTATTAGATGGCATATATATATATATATATACTTAAATATTATATATTTATATATATATATATATAAATAAATATAGCCACTTCAAACCTTCTTGCATACTCTGTCAAAGGCCTTACTCATATCTAAAATCCGTAACTGTGACTAGGTAAATGTTTTGTTTTAACCCTACTGGAAATTTGGAATAATATTAAAGCATTAATGTGAATTTAGACGTCAAAATAAAAGTTTTTAAATATTTTAGATGAAGATTGGTAAAAGTCTAAATTGGCGGTAGGCTGATGAATTCAATTTAAATTAATTTTTTCAAATATTTATTTGTAATTCTAAATGTTATTTAAAAATTTTAAAATGATTTTATAACGATGAATTTTAGAATACATAAACATTACTTGACAAACACAACCCAATTGAAAATTAAAGGTACTTTAAAGGAAAAAAAATAAACAATACGGTATTTAAACATTGTAAGATTATTTTATTTATCACAAAATCTACAACGTATTAAATTCCATTTAATTTTACATCTATTTAGCGAATTTAATTAAAATCGTTGGAGCCGTTTTAAGAAAATTATTAAAATATGCAAAATGCATGGTTCAAAATTCAATATTAATCATTGTTTTGCGTTCTAAGAATCCTTCAATTTGTTGTGCGTTCTAAGAATCCTACGGTCTACGACGACTAACATATTGCTTTTGCTACCTAGTTATATTGTATTTGTCTCTCAGATGATACACTTTGTGTTTGTACTGCATGCTAATTAAGCTAATTAAACAAACAAATAAATATTAAAAATCTGCTACTTACCATACAAAATTAAGGTAGGTAATTTATTATATATTTCATAAATACATAAATTGTCCTTAAACTTAGCTTCAAATACTCGTAGTCTTCATATTTTATACTGATGACTAAAATTATATCACCGACCTTAACCTTATAAGAAATTTTAGAAATATACGAATAAAATGTTGCCAATATTTAAAGTAAATCAAACTAATTTCGTTATAAACAACAATAAAATATTTTCATTTTATAATATGTTTAATTCAAATTAATTCGGCGAATTTTGCCGATGTGAAACGCATATTTGTACTGTATGCGTTTTAACATTTTAGTAATTTTTTAAATTCTCATAGACATATAATATTGTAATTTACTAAAGAACAGTTAGATTACAAATTAATTTAAAATTTGAATAAATCTTTTAGAATCAAAACGTGTAATTATAGTTTTTCAACAGTAAATCAGATGTGGTATCAGCCATTGAAGAATGGTGTCAAAACTGGAGAATTAAGATAAATTCTAACAAATCCCATCAAATCACCTTCACTGTACGTCGTAAACCTATGACTTCCTGCCCCACCGTATCCTTTAACAATATTCTACTTACTCCTGTTGAACAGATTCGGTACTTAGGACTCCACCTCGACAAACGCCCAATGGAATCCTCATACTAGACTGAAACGACAGGAAACTGCTCGTAGATACAGATTACTACAACACTTCCTCAACCAACGCTCAAAACTTACTACTTACTACAAAAAACTCATTTATATAACAATTATCATGCCTATTTGGACCTGTGGAATTGAGCTATGGGGGTCTACTAAACCATAGAATTCCTCTCGCATCCAATCCTTGCAGTATAGAATCTTTAGTAAAATCCTAAATGCTTCTTACTTTTTACTAATAAAATCATCCATAAAGACCTAAATATCCCATTTGTTGAAGACTTGGCCCGTTACAGATATACTTCTTTTCATTCCCAACTCCCTGCCCACTCAAACCCGCTTATCCGTAACCTCTCCTCCATATCTATTCCCGACAACCCACCGAGGTGCCTTAAAAGAAGATGGCCAAGAGACTTTCTAACATAAATTAGACATTGGAGTGCTACCAATGTGTAGTTTCTTCTCAGGACTACCATGTGTTCTAATCATATATAAAGCCTATTTACTTGTTGTATTTATTTAATACAGTTGTAAATTTTTTTAAATATATATAAAAAAAAAATCAAATGTGGACATAAAAAAATAAAAATTAAGTGTTTAAACTTTGAAAGCCATTATGTGTCAAATATAATTTGACGAATTCTTGTGAAGGTTTTACAATATTTTAAAAAATTACAATTTAATGAAACAATTCAATCATATAAAAAACATGTCAAGGAATAAAATATTATACATTTCTGATAATTATATTATAATATTATAATATTATAATTATGATATTTATATTATAATTATAAATTGTACTTATGCTAAAAAATATTAAAATATTATTTTAATTCCGTATAAAAATTTTTTGTTGATACCCCCCTCCGCCCGTCCTCCTTCAGAGTTATCCCGCTCTGCCCATCTTAAAATCTGGTCACCTTATTCTAACACGGAGTGATGAAAAGCCGAAAAAAAACTTAATGCATTTCGTAGATAATGTTATTTAATAACATCATAAATATTATTATATTAACATCATACATATTATTTAATAACATCTTTCTACAAAAATCAAATGTAAATAATTCTTTAACAATTTATTTTCGTTTCTAAATTTGTTTAAAAATTCTTAAATTGATATTAATAACAGAGGTAAGTGAACGTCGTGTGTTTCGCGCACAAGGTTTTTTTTACTTGTATATTTAATTAAATATTTTAAAATTTCAAGTTTTTGTAAGAATGACGAATTATTTTACTTTATAAAATTAAATCCGAAAGGACGATAATATAAAGGGAAGGGACTGGGTGGCGTGGAGGGGAGAATAAATGCCTTATTGGTCGGGCACGCAATGCGGTGGATGCGGCCAGCCTCAGTGCACAGCTGTGTCTTCCTCCACATCAATCATAACCCTTCATGTTAGTCCCCATTCTAATACCAGTCTCTGCATTACATTAATGAAAATTATTCTCTCCCTTAATTGTACTATATTACATGAGTGAGGTAGAAACAGAAATATTGTTTGTGTTCTGCTTTGGGTATATGGAAGAGAGGATAACGCTTCCATATCGTGGACTACATGTTATGCTAGACTACTGATTTTTTAAATAAACATTTGGTGCTATCAACACACGACTTTCACTTACCTCCATAACACATAAATACGCTCATTACTCAGTTATTTTTGTTATAACTAGAGATATAACTACGATAGAGAAATGTGTGTATAGAGTTTTAGAATAAGTCAAAAACGATTAAAAAATAACAGATTATAATAGATGTAATTAAACCAAAAAAAGGTTATTATTGAAGATAAAGAAAAATCTAAAAGATTTTCGTGATCAAGACAACGCGATGAACTAAGTGCAAAAAAAAAAAAATAAAAAAAATCATCTTATATAGTCAAGCCACAACTTATTATAGATGCGATTCCCTGATAACTCGGTTATTATTGATGGTAAAGATAAATTGTTGTTTTCTGGAATCAGTAAATTTCATTTGAATTATTTGTATGAAAATCGAAAGAAAAGAAAAGTAAATAGTAACGCAGTCCTGTATAAATGCTTTTGGTTTATTATTTTTAATAATTAACCTTTGTAATCTGCCAAAAAAAATTACCCCTGCTCAAAATTTGAAAGCTAACGTTTCAAGCTGCGTAGAATCTGAATAACGAATAAAAAAAAAATCCCTTTGACCTAATAAATATCAAAATTTTTGCTTTAAGTGCCAACAACATGTAAATAATAGTGGTTAACAACTAGCTTAAATATTGCGTTTTGAAATCAGTGGTAGTATTATGATATGATGCTTTGATTAGTGCTCATATTACTTTATTGCCTGTCAACAGCCATATAAACTGTTATACCCTAATATTGTTATTTGGAAATAATAAACCATTGTGTTATAATTTGCAGCGTTTTTTATCTACAAAAATCAGTTAGTTTTATCGACTTTTCATGACTCTCCATTACCCTTTACGATTCCGTGTATCAGATTTTATGTTTTCTTAAATCTTTAGCTATCCAACGGTATATTATACATCTATATTACTATTCTTGTGTTCGAAAAGACAAAAATTGCATAAAAAATTTGTTTGCACTTTTTCCCTTTAGTTGTTTATCAAATTCGCCCAATTTTCATATTTAGCCATTATTTATCTATTTTAATAAGATGATGTACCTAATTTTTTGAAATATAAAATTAATTGTACTTTAAAAGAAGAAATTTTAAAATATCTGCATTTAAGTCCTGTCAGAATATCTCAATCAGAATGAAACTTACATGATATTAAAGCGCATTAAATTTTACATCGATATATAGAGTTTAATCAAAATCGTTAGAGCCTTTTTTGAGGAAATTGTAAAAAGGTACAAAATGCATTGTATAAAGTGGTTCTTCTGGTTAGCCGATTTCGATGAAAAAGTTGCTGTAACATATCAAGCGTATAGTTGCCTTAAATATGAAATTTCAGTTTCATAGGACTTACCACACACAGTCCTTTTTTCGACCTTGAAAACCTTAATTCGACAATTTTCACGATCGCAATACTTTCCCTTATTATATATTCCATATATAGGTAGGTGAAAGTAAAAGTAGCTTTATTATTGGGCTATGCCCCTTAGGAATAACATCGTTGCTTAGTAAAAACATATTAATTGAACATTTAAGGTCTAGGAACTTATAAAATTAAAATTTAATTATAAATATGTAAAAAAAATATTAAAATCCTATATATAATAGAACAAGATACTTTATTCTGGGACAATGTCCCTTAAGAATAACATTTATATTAGTAATGAGTAAATATAGCTACATTAAAATAACAAAAGAAAGAAGAAAACAAGAAAAGTTCATAGTGACATCTCTATGTACATAAGAATAAGATCTAGAAATAAATAAATAAGAAAAAACATAAAATTTAACTTTTACATCTCATTAAATTAAATACACTATTCAAGGCACATTAATTTACATGATAAAAATTAGCTTACATCGGACTGGATAGAATGAATGTATTTAAAGAGGAGAGATTTAAACGATGATAGGGAAGGACCATAACGGATGTTTGACGGGAGAGTATTCCATAAGGCAGTAGATCGGGCTGAAAAGGAACACTCATATTTTTAGTTCAATGGAAAGGAGTATCGAGTTCAGAAATCAAATTTATTAAATTAATAACTTTCCTAAATAACATTTGAAGTCCTAGAACACTGGAGATATAATACAACAAATCAAATTATCGTCTCCGAGTGGCGTGAACCTGCTATTAGATGTATTTGAAATAATTTAGGAACTCTTCAAATTATAGACAGTAAAACTTTTTGTTGGGCCTGAAAAAATATGTATCAGCTAAAACGCAAAAATTCTTTGCAACATTTAAAGATTAGAAGGATTTATGGTACAAATCTTTGGGGTAACTTGGGTGTTATTTTAGTTTTTCGTTATTGAATAGGAGCATAAATTTACAAATTGCTAAATTAATTCTACAGGTCGATTGCAATGTATATTAAATATCGAGTGAGGAAATATGATGTCTCACCTGTTAAAGCAATATCCATTGTTAAATTAAAGTAAAAAGACTTTGGGCTACTCACGCCTTGAGCATTAATGTGCTCCATTTAATAATGACCATCGAATAAAGATAATCCCACTGTCGGTTATTAGTTTAGTTTTGTGAACAGGAATGATTCAATTATTTGCTATTTATTTGTTAGCACGGTATGACGGGAAATATTAGTATTAAGCGTCTTAAAAACTAATAATAAAAAGATCACGCCCTCAGAAATTTCAAACTTTTAACTTGACTTTTGTCAACTTAAATTCGTGATTTTGCCGTGTGTGTATATGAAGAAAATTAGAAGATTTTTAGAAAATTATCAAACTTAGATCATGATAATGGGACGCAATATTTGTTTGATACCAAATTAAGTTTTAATGGGGCGAAATGGATATTTAAAGTTAGATGTGAATTGGTATACCTCAACTATAATAGTTTTTGGTCAAATAACAATGTGATGTGTTCGCTTTGTAATAGAAAAGAAGTAGAAAATACGTTTCATTTCCTCGCCACATGTCCCATTTTATCTGAAATTAGAATAAGGTGTTTCGGAAAGAATTATTTAAACACCGATGAAGTAATAAACTATCTTAATGGACAGAACTGGATGGCTGTGTATAAATATTGTAAAATAGCATGGCCCTACAGATATAAACTTATAAAAGAGTTTAACTATATTTAAAAATTGTAATATGTATATGTAATTGTTTATTATTATTGTTACTGTTTTGTTGTTTTGAGCCTGATAATGAAATAGTTGAATCAGTGAGTGAGATTATTTTACTGTAATTGTTTAGTGTATCGTATATGAATATAGTTACTGTTATATAAATTATAAAATTGAACAGGTCGGCTCCGGAATAGACGGTCTGAAAGACCATAGTTCTATTAATGTTTTTTTATATGTTATATTTTTGTTGTAATATGCTGAAATAAAAAATAAAAAAAACAGTTATCTATCTATCTAGAAAATTATCAGAAAATGTAGTTTTAACTTGTGTGGATTTTTTTCCACTCAATGAGACTACAAGACGAAACCCTGAGGAATACGGATGTAGGCAATTCTTTAAAGGGTAGAAAAAGATTTTATCAAAATCTAAGACTGATACATCAATCACTCCTCTTTTTATTTTACACGGTTTCGAAAAATTATTATTCCTATTAAATAACTATTATATATCCATCTCTATACCAAGCTGTGGGCATATCAACTGATGCGATTCTGATAGCGATGAATCGATCTAATGGAGTATTGTTCGATTAAAGAGAAAGCTTAGCGAGGATTGGGCAGTATCGGAAAGATGTAGTGAAGACCCAGTGCACTCCAGGGTCCGAAGAATGAGTGCTCAATGAATATTTCATTATGGAGTGTCAGGATCCCCTGTTTTTGTGCCTATCGTCTTCCTCGAAATTTTGCCTTCCCTTTTTATGAAGTACATAAGCACTGTATTCCAATAAGGCGAGGAGAAATCCCTTCTGCAATTCGTAATTAGAAGGGATAGGAATTGCATGTAAATATTGGGTTGTGTAATAAATTCGTAGCGTTTTTCAATATTTATATTTAATCCTCATTGTGTTTTTAAATGCATGTTTACCTGGTCATTAATAATAATAAGAAAAGAAAGAGGTAGAGGTCTTAAAAACATTGAAGAGGCGTGCCGAAAGCAAGAAGTAATGCTTGACAATATTTCAGGCAAAGCAAAGTGCCACTGCATAAAATAATTTGAAATCTTGACCACGGTCACACTGCTCTTAAATTGGATTCTCAAAATGCTGCGCCCACCATTGTTACAGACAGCGATCGCCTGGAA
The DNA here is from genome assembly GCA_023052935.1 of Piezodorus guildinii. Lineage (NCBI taxonomy): Eukaryota > Metazoa > Arthropoda > Insecta > Hemiptera > Pentatomidae > Piezodorus > Piezodorus guildinii. The sequence continues at coordinate 46,381,545 of CM041298.1, forward strand.
GAATAGGAATCTAAAACAAAACATGGCAGGTTTTTCCATCAGCTTCAGCAAGCTTAAATCGATATGACTTTTTCGACCCGATGGCTGGTCAGGGGAAATCTCTTTCCTGAAACGAATGGCTTCCTGCTATTCAGGATCAGACGATAGACACAAGGTCTTACTGCCGTCACGTCTTGAAGTTACAAAATACATCAGACAAATGTAAGCTCTGTGCAAGCACTTGTGAATCAACCCAGCATATCACTGGAGGATGCGGAGCGCTGGTCGGACGGAATACCTCAAGAGGCATGACGACGATGCAAAGGTCTTTCACTAGGCGATTGGTTTAAAAATATTTAAGAATGTTGTTAAACGACTCTATACCGTATTATCAATACAAACCTAAAGACCTCATCCATAATGAAGGAATAAAATACAGTTATCCACGACCGGCCTGACATCGTTTTGATTGACTCGAAAAAAATAATGCTGAGCTAATTGATATAGCTGCCCGAATAATGGCAACACAAGTTCAGTCTGTGCAGAAAAAATTCGCAAGTATCAAGCTCTAGCAGCTGAGCTAAAGGAGCTGTACAGGCTGGATAGTGTTATAGTGAGGGCGATTGTGATATCTAGCAATGGTCTAATACCAAAATCTTCTGCGAAAGCCACTGAGCGGTTTGGCCTATCTACAGCTGTTATCAATGAAGCCCAGAAAGCTGTGCTGCTGAACACAGCTAGAATTGTTTGGAGTTTCTTGAACATACAATAATATCATTTGACTAAAAGCACCTGAAGTGGTTGGAGTTAATCTCCTCCTCTCTAGGAATATTCCTTTATAAGAAGTGCTGTAAAATAAATAATAATAATAATATAACAAACATTTGAAAAGAAAATATTTAGCAGTGAATGAATTGTGTAATTAATCAATTAGAGGAGGAGGAAATAAAAATTATGGAACAGTGTATATAAAAATATTAATTTTAATTGTTATTTGGTTCATTTTTTGAAATGATTACATTCTAATTATAGATAAGGAAAAATAATGTTTTTATGGATCAAATGTTGATAAAATTGAAAGGATATATTACCTTAATCAAGTAGATAATAACAAGCTGACAAGGCTGGTTTCAGCCTAAGGTCTAAAGTATGTATTTCTTATAATGTGACAATATATACTCTTATTGCATATATAAAAGTATATATTGTCAATTTTTGGCAGTGTGACCGCGGTCAAGATTGCAAATTATTTTATGCAGTTGCACTTTGCTTTGCCTGAAATATTGTCCAAGCATTACTTCTTGCTTTCGGCACTCCTCTTCAATGTTTTTAAGACCTCTACCTCTTTCTTAATTTTAATAGACTTTTTTTTAAAAAGATGTTTTCATATAATTATAGGAGTGATTTTTATATTTAATTAGTTATTATTAATGTTAAATTTTTCTCGGGTTTTTTATATTTTACTTTCATTTACCTAAATATGTAATATACAGTAAGGGAAGTCTTTTTTTAAAGTATTTTATTTTTTTAAATTTTAAGTGAGTATAAAAATAGGTTTTAACAGTTGATTCAATAAGTAATATAGAAAAAAAATATTTATAAGACCAATTAAAAAAGAATCTTTTTAAATAAGTCCAGGTCTGCGAAATCGGAGATATTAAGGGTAATTAACTGCATTTTTTTACCAGTTTTATTTTTGCGCTATTATTAATTATTTTCATTGCAAAAATATGCTTTTAAGACGCAATCACTAATCTTTACCAATCGCGCAAAGACAAAAAATATATAGTGAACATAATTTGAACTGTTCTTAAAGCAGTTGTATTGGCCCTCGAGCTAACTAGAGTATAAACTTCAGTGTATGATTCCGACGGCATCTTTTCTGGCTTAGTTCGCCTTTTCAACCCTCCCTACCCCTAACCCTCATCCCTAAAGAAACATAATAAATCACCATGGCTGGCAGCTGACACATGTCAACTAAACAGGAAAAATATGAGGATAAAATGATGACATGGAATTCATTTACTAGATCCAATCCTAACCTCTTCGTATCCCTCTTTTTTCTACCTGGCTCGGGTAGATTTGAATTGGTTGAGCATCAGCACGATTCTGGTAATAAACATAATCTAATAATCTCAAACTTTGTGGGATCATTCAAAAACTAATCAGCAAGAAGGTGTTGATTTTAACAATAATTATATTTTACCCTTTTAATAAAAAGTACCGAGCCTTCAAGATACCTCATACGCAATAACCTCTTTAGATGAAGGTGGTTGGGAGTGCCGACGTTTCGGACGTTATCGTGGGCCTTCATCAGGCCGAATCAGAGAATACCCTCTTTTGAGTAGTAAGGTTAAACGCTAATTTTGTTTGTTTATTCATTTAAAGTCACTTTATATTGATTTGTCTAATCGGACGATGTTAGAGTGGGATACCTAAATTTTGCCTTTCAGGTTTAATTACGTTAGGAACATTTAACGAGTACTTTACATCGCGCAGGTTCGGGACCATATTTTTACGTTTCCTCTAGAGAACGGCATAACTAAAGATTTTTACCTCCATTAGAAAATCCTAGAGTCCCAACCAGGTTTTGAACTTACGACCTTGGGCCTAGAAGACTGTTAAGTAAGTCACTTTACTACTAATATTAGTGTTTATTTTCCATCTTCAATATATCCCTTCTCTTTAAATAATAAATAAAAGCGTTGTTTTACGAGTTTTAGTTATTCAAAATCTTTTCAACATACCAAAATAGGTGACTACTCATCCGCTAAATTACATGTGCGCACCAATACTTGAGAGTTTTTTTTTCGTCTTTTCCTATGCACTACAGCCTCTTATTAGGCTTATTGTGCGCCGTCCATCTTTCTTTTAAAAATAAATTTATTCACTCAAACAGATTATATTTATAATAAAAATTAATGGTCAATAGTGGTTACATATTCTAAAAAAAGGACTAATTAAGGTGCTTTTATGCATCGGTTTCACCGAGATCTTTTATATTTAAGTGTTATTTTGCTAGCTCAAAATGAAAGAAAAAAAACTTCTTTTTCGACAAATAATGATTTTTTATTTCCGAAAAGGAAAATTCGTTGCACAGACGGTAATCAAAATTTGTTTATAAGACGATGGTTTGCTCGGAGCCGAAACGTTTGACTTGAAAGACGAAAAGTGCCGTTCTAGGAGGACTAAATAAAAAAAAAAAAAAAAAATTAATTGAAAGATGGCAATATATAATAAATAAAATGGGTCATATATATATAGTTCATCAAATATATTTACAAGAATCTGAAGTTTTTAATGAAATCACCAGTAAAAATCACCACAAACGTATTTCACAACCCAATACGTCTTCCTAAATTCCCATCATATTTCGAGTTATGACTTACTGGAACATATTTTATTCTATTATTATTTCCTTTGAGGATGAATACTACTATTTATTATACCCCATTTCACTCCAGTCTAATCTTTCTAAGCCGCAGGAACGCCTTGTACAAAGAAAGCTTTCAAATTTCCTAGAAGAAAAAGTTATTCAAAATCTTTTCAACATACCAAAATAGGTGACGGGGTTGGGATCTTTCCTTCAAATTCTGTGGATGAAAGTATTTTTCATAATTCAACTGCTACTACATCCGCTAAACACTGCGCGCACCAATACTTGAGAGTTTTTTTTCGTCTTTTCCTATGACTACAGCCTCTTATTAGGCTTATTGTGTGCCGTCCATCTTTCTTTTAACACAGGTCATTGCCTCGGTGAATTTGACCAAGCTATAGGGGTTAATCAGTTTCACAACTTCTATAATGCATCATAATGAATATGCAGTTTCATTCTTCTCCTTCTTGAAGCAAGATGGGGAGTCCACAAATCCCATATGAAGGAGATGCTAATTGAGCTGACAGTGTCCTGTTTACAGTCTGTCACAACAGAGTAGTGTACAACTTCTCTCTTTGCAAGTTCCTTCCAAAAACATCTTAAGTATTGCTGCTTTCCAGTATCCCTTCAGTATAGCTTCTCATAGTGCCTGAGTGACCAGCACCTATTGAACTCGGACCTTATTTAGCCGGGAGAGTGTATTGAGATTTATTTTACATGCCTCTACTATTATGGAACGAGTCATATCGCTATCCAAGGCTCCGTTAGCAGCTTGACTATCGGTATGGATTGTTATAAGCCTGTCTTTCACCCTCTAAAAACAAGGTTTAAGCATACTTGAGAGCTATTTCATTAATATTTGTCGGCGTTTTTAACTATGTCGAGATAAATAACACCACTTTCGATTCCGACCTGAGCATTTAGAAATTTAAATCCTCAGAATGAATCTCGAACACTTCACTGTAGCAAATACCCTGAGTATGTAAGGATGTTAAATTTCATTACTCCCAATGACAAAAAATCTATTTCTGGACCTCCAAAAAATATAAAGGAAAAAAAGTCCTGTAATCTTTGTTTGGTCAACTTCCGTTTTTTCCGTAATAACGGACCATTTTATCCATTATCTTTACTCATTCTTAACCTTATACTCAATTCACATTTTACTAACATATGACTGAAATAAACCAAACGAGTTCAGAAAAAAAAATATCTGTGAGAACAAAGATACGATTGGAACTCTTCCACAAGAGAATCTTGGGATTCGAGTGGGAAGGGAGGGGATCGATAAGAAAGCTAGCATGTATGCAAATATTTTCAAGTTTCTGGGCCCTTCAAAATCTCTTTAAAAGTCTTTTTATCTTTGGGTCCACTTCTCAGTCACTTGAGCCCACCAACTCACTCTGTTTTCACCCACTTCTTCAACTTAGGGCACTCCTAGTACTGCTTAAAGTGATGGGAATGTTTTATTTATTTTGAAACTTTTAATAGGTATAATACTTAACACTTATGGATATCTGCTCTTAAGGACTTAGCTCCACGGTAATATTATAACTTTTAACATTATATTCACCACATTACTCCACTATATAAATAGATAATCCTAATATTTCAAAATCTAGTCGTACTTCAAATTGTCTAGACTGAATTTTATGAATATATATATATATATATATTATTATATATATATATATATATATATATATATATATATATATATATATTTCATACCTAGGTTATTCAGGTGTCCCAGAAAAAAAAAATCACAAAAACTGTTTTTGTATTTTTTTTTTAAATAAAAACCACCTATAAACCGAAATGATCACCCACTTTCCCTCACTCTAGCGTTTTTCACCGCGATTTTAGTAATTTTGTAAGAACAATATCCATATAATTTAAATTTCATTTTAAACACGCGGTTTTAAATTAGCTCGGCTGTTAAAATCAATTTAAGAGCTATTAAAAAAACTTAGCTTAAACTTTATTTGTCACTTTACATCACCATTTGCAATTTCTTATATAAGATGATGTATATTTTTTTTTTAATCTTTAGCTTTCCAACGTAATTTGTTAACGCTAGTTCGTTAATTAATTGATGTTTTTTCTATTTATTTATTTTTTTTTCCCCAAGATCCTTCATGAATTGTAGTGGTACAGGTTTTTTTTTTTTTTTTTTCGGTGGTCATAGTGGTCTACATCGGTCCATTCCTCTTTCCTGTTAGTATTTTTTATTCAATCTATTATTTTTTTTTTAATAATACATACAAGTTTTTACGTGTTTCAATAATTCAAAATCTTTTTAACATAGGAAAATTGGGGACTACACTTGTTGTTTTTTTTAACTCTTTTTATCAAAGTTCAATCAAGCTGTTTTTATGACGAATCGTGTATTTTTCCCTCATGAAATTATGAGAACCTTGCCTAAATGCCAAATTTCCAAAAATAAAAACGATTTAAGATTGCGAGGCCACTATATTCCATTGGAGAGAGCGAAAGGCATCGATTGATGGTATTAACCTGAATAAGATTCAAAGTAGTGTTGGAAAGATAGCTATTGATATCAACTGAATTTTCGGACCCACTTTAGAGGGGCTAGGTGTGCCTCTAGGAGAGTCTTCAAATCCCAGGTTTACCCCACTAATATATCAGAATAGACAATCATCCTTCTTTAACCGAGTTCGAACTCGAGATCAAGAAAAAAGTTGACAAGGCTCTATCTAAAAGAGCACACCGCTCCCTTAATAAGTATATAATGAACCTAAGCACATCAGGATTTAAAAAAAAATTTGGTTGAAATGAATATATAACCTATAAAGAAGAAATTGAGAGTATCAAATACAATAAAGTTGCAGATGAGTTATTTATCCGATGGGATTTGATTTATTGGCTTTTAGTATTTAGGACTGAAAGAGATATTCGTAGAAGCGAGGATAGGACATTAATAAAGGAAGTAGGGGAGGGGATGGAAGGGAGGGGAAAGGGTTAGGCTAAGGGATGAATTTTGTAGGGTTCAGTCATCGCCCTTATCGGCAATCTCTTGCAATATTCCCTATTGAAGGGAGTCTCTTTTTAGAATCCTATATTTCCCCCTCTTACCCAATTGTCCTATTCAATACTTTTTTACTTTTTCTCTTCTTCAAAGTCTTGTATAAGTATTCTAGAAGGAATACTGTTTAAAAATCAAACATCCTAGTATTCAATGGCTTCTTTCTTTTCATGATGCTCAACTACTGGATTATTATAACTATGGAGATACCTTATTATTATTTATTTAACGTCAATTTATACTATTAAGGCTAATTGGATAATGAGACAGTGGGAGTTCTAATTTTTTTTTAAAACATATTTATTGATATCTACAACTGTATTACAAAAAATATATCAAGTAAATGTGATAATAATATTGAAAAATATCATGAAAGTGGCAGCACTTTAAATATATTTTAAACTAGAAGGTCTCGTGGCCATCTTCTTTTCAGACCCCTCGGAGGATTGTCAGGGGTCGAAGAAGAAGAAGCAAGGATTGAAAATAATGGATTGGAGTTTGTCATGGAAGGAATAGTACCTGGTTCGGGCTAAGTCAGCAACATTTTGAATATTAAGATCTTTATGAAAGGGTTTTTTTGTGACAAGATAAGGAGAATTGAAGATTTTCCGAACGATTTTGGGTTGTAAGGATTGGATACAAGAAGAATTCGATTGTTTAGTAGAGCCCCATAGCTCTACTCCGTAGGTCCATATCGGTCTTATGATGGTAATATAGATGAGCCTTTTGTAGTAAAGTGGAAGGTTTGAGCGTTTGTTTCAGTAAGTGTTGAAGTAGTTGAAAACGTCGGGCAGTTTCTTGTCGTTTTAGTCTTGTATGAGGATTCCAAGTAAGACGTTTGCCGAGATGGAGTCCTATCTATCGGATCTGTTCAACAGGGACCAGAGGAGAGTTCTTAAAGTATACTGAAGGGCAGGAAGTCATAGGTTTATGACGTAGGGTAAAAGTAATTTGGTGGGATTTGTTGGAATTAATATCTATCCTCCAATTCTGACGCCATACTTCTAGGTCTCGGATGTGAGATTAAAGTTCTTAATTATGTCAATCCTGGTTTAATTAGGATAGAGATTTTAATGAGTACCTCAAACACTGACTTGTTACTCCCTTTAAATAATCTTAAGGCTACTACCGGACTATGGAGATAATAATTAATCCATCATGAATCGTATATATGGCATTTAGAATCCCTTATAGGATCAGATATTAGACACATAAGTTTTTGAAAAAATGCGATAATTATTATTATTTTTTTAAAAATTTATTGGGATATAATATAGTCATGTGGTCGGCTGCAATGAAGAGTTATTAATATTAGTGCTAAAAAACAAAATACAAAAAAAAAAATCACTCCATATGTAGCATAAATAGTGAGAAAAAATAAACAAAAGATGAAATGTATAAAGTATAAAGAACACTCAAGATTAAAGAAGAAACAGGACATGAAAATAACAAAAAAAACTATTCTACATTGACTTAACTACCATGCCAACGTTATTTTCACTCGAAATTAAAAAATCTTCCTATCTTCTTTTTCTTTCTGCTTGTTTGTATTTTTTCATAAATAAAACTTTTTATGGGAAACATGATTTGGTCCATCGATTCCTAAGGCTAAAAAAATTTTATTTTTAATATTCAAGCAAATTATTTTAGCTAGTTCTTAAGAACCACCAAAAAGACAAACATGAATTAAAGTATCAGATTTTTAGGTTATAATTATCCATGAAAATGATATTTCGCAACCACACTATCTTGGTTTAAAATAGAAGGACACATTTAAAATTTAAAAGAGCTGTGATGTAAATCCTACTATCCCATTATACTAATGCATTAGAAGGCCCGTAAATCCTTCTTTGCTAGAATTTTATATGAAAAATGAACCCTAATCCATCCACCTCGTTTCATGTTATTTAAATTTTTAAACTTTCTGCTAATTATAATATTATCCAGGTATACATTTTATTTCATGAAACGAGATTTCTAAAGGCCTTGTATATTTAGAAGTCATTTAGATTTCTAAATGTTTTCATCTTATCTCAAATTAATTTAGATATTTATTTTTTTATGAAAAAAGTATTCAAATTAAGGCAAAACCAAGGCTTAAGTTAAATAAAGCGTATGCTTTAATGTTATAGAAAATAAATCATTTGGTTTGGTGTTTCTTAAGACTGTAGAGTAGGCCAGACAACTCAAGAAAAAAATCATTAATTAATAATTAACTGAATAATATCATTATTACAAATAAAACTGACATGTAAAAGGAATGTAAATTAAAAAGATTCGGGATAAAATTAGGCTTTCTGGTTCTAAAGTATTTATTTATTTATTTATAGAAGTTTTGACAGTACAATGATATTTGCTACCTGTTTATGCAATAAGCAATTATGCTAACAATTTATGTAAGTGCGAAACTGCATAAGGTTGATTAAAAAACAAACAAGCAAATAACTATCAGTACATCAGGTCTCTTGACCAGCGCCTCGATAGTCTTCTGGGCGGATTATATGAGTTTGTGGGAGTTGATAGGTTTTGAGTTAGCTGGTTTGAATTTAGGGTCAGTCTGTCATGAAATTTATTTTAGCGATCAGTGGCAGTAGCAACGACGATTGGAATGTACAGGTCAGTATGAAGTGTATCGTTAGGTACATAAAAAGGGGCATTTACAATTTTCCTAAGTAATTTTGATTGAAATGATTGGATAATTTTGATGTTTGACATTTTTGCAGTAACCCATAACTCGATGCTATAAGTCCAAATAGGTTTTATCGGTTTGTTTGTTTATTCATTTAACGTCACTTTATGCTACTATGGCTAATCGGACGATGCTACAGTGGGAGTCCTAAATTTTGCCTATCCAGGTTTTATTAGGATAGGGATCTTTAACGAGTACTTGACATCGTACAGGCTTGGGACCACCTTTTAACGTCCCCTCCGAAGGACGGCGTAACTAAGGATTTTTTACTCCCATTAAAAAATCCTAGGACCACCTGCGGGTTTAAAGGTTTTATCGGTATTTTATAAATAGTTAATTTATAAATTAAAATTAGAACATTGCTCGTCTAAAAAAACTTTTTTTTTTCTTTTTTAACCTTTTTTGTATTCTTACAATAATACATTCAAATCAGCTCAACGTTTTGAAGTCAATCTCGTCATTTTCAAAATTCGAAGAAATATCATCTCCGCAGCAATGGCTTTGCTCTCTAGTCTATCAGTCACAACCCAGCTTTGCACCATTCGAGGAGTACGGGAAGGTACACCACCTTAAATATGTGCAATTTTACACTTCTGCTTATTTCTCTCTTCTCACTGTATCTCACGATCACTGTATTTCAGATCTGGAAGCATATAGATTTGGACTTGCTTATCCTATTCAGGAATACCTCAGCGATGGCAGAAACTCAACAAATAAATAAATTAGTTTAAGTTTTAGTTGTAAGGCCGAAACAAACAAGAAGGTGAGCCCCATCACCTGAATTATTATTCATAATGTTATTACTCTCCAGATACGTTAAAGAGTTGCAACTCCTTAAAATGCACGATTGCAGAAAAAGGAGAACTTACCAGCATTGCAGGAGCTTAGAAGAAAAAAAATAAGGGGCTAAGAAAAAAAAAAAAAAAAAAAATCCTATTCACTATTTCTAAATCTACTTTACCAGATAGATCCATAACAGTGGCAATGTAGGTGAAATATGATACCACTTTTATCACCTATCCGTTGCAGTTTACCACAACATCTTCATATATCCTTCCAACCTGAAGGAAGGATCTTACTCTTGCTTGCATTGATGATCATGCTCTTCTTGCGGAGCTCTTCGTTCCATTCGTCACCTGCCTGCTGCAATTTCTCTACAAAATCTGCAAACAGGACAATATCGTCCGCGTACAGGAGAAAGCCTTATCACAACTGGAAGCCTTCGCCTCAGGAAAGTCCTCTCTGTATGCCTCTTCCCGAAAAGGGAAATTCATGTTGTCCGCGCAGCCTACAAGCAGTCTGTTAAAGAATCAGAGCGCCCCCAGTGGCCGAAAAAGAAACGGAGGTTGCTGGTCTTGGCGAGATGAGCAATAGTGTTTGCTCGAGTTCATGTGTCTCTTCCCTTTCAGTAGCCATGTAGTAGAAGAATAGAGAAACCCCTGGCTAAGGAGGAGGAGATGAGGAGAGAAAGTGCAATATCACCATTACCACCATCACCATCTCATCAAACTGCATCTTCACCATCTTAGATTTCTACATCTTAAGTCAATTTACCCAGTTATATAATTGTCAATAGTTTCAACAGTACTAACCTACTAATCCAATAGTTTAACACCTGGCCACCAGGTTTAAATGTAGTATTTTCTTTCGTAATATAAGCCATTTTTTTTAGCATTCAGCGTTTCAATTATCTATGTCCAGCCTTCAATTAGTTAAGTTTTTATATTTCCATACAGTCCACTTTTCAAAAAGGAGTGATCATCTTGACATTGAGTTGGTGGTGATTGCCCCAAACATGCAGATTGCAGACATTTCATCCATAAATAATGTGAATAGCATTGGGCTTAAACTATGCCCTTGTTTGGCCTCTCTAGATATGCTAAAATAGCCAGATTCCAGTCCATTCAGTCTTACTATGTTTTATGGATTTTATGGCTTCCACCAGGCTTGTTGTAAACTTCTTTGGTTTTAGTATTTCCCATATTTCGTTTCTTTTCTTTTTTCTCTTTTATAAAATTATTCGTTTTTTTTTTTGGTTAAATTTATAGTTAAATTAATTTTATCTCTATCTTCGAAAAATAACGTAGTTAAAAGCGTATATATATATATAATATAAGCGAGTTTTAATTTTTTTTTTTTTTTTTTAATGTGTATCGCGCTTTACTGCTTCTAAAACTCTATACATACTTTTCTCTCGTCAAAAATAACTGAGTTATGAGCCTATTCTGTGTGAAATTTCAATTTTTTTTTTCTTTTATATAATTATTCGCGGCTTTTAGCTTAAAAAAACGATAATACATTTTTCTCTGTCTTCAAAAATAACTGAGTTATTGAATTAAATCACTTTTAATCGGCCACTATTTTAAAACTAACCAGCTGATATCAACGTCTAGATTATCGTTGCTTAGACTAGTATTTTTGTGGCGAATTTAGAAAAAAATGGCCCAGTAGTTTCGGAGTAATGCCGCGGAATGACGGCGGACAAACAGATTTCTTTATTAGTTATTTGGATTCTAAACATCTTGAAACGTAAGCTATCAAATTTTGAGTGGGGGTAATTTTTTATTTTATTTTTTGATCGATTATAAAAGTTCATTATTAAAAATAATAAACCAAAATTCAAATACATTTGAATTAAGGTTATCTTCTAAACTTAACTAATCTTTAGACCGATGAAATCTTGGCTTATTGGCTTGTTACTTTAGTAACGACATAAGGGAAGGAAACATAAAGCTATCAGTAAGGAGACGCCATTAATCTCCGAGATGAGATAGGAATGGTGACTGAGAGAAGGGAATGAAAAGGGCCTGGGTTTAGCTAATGCATTGAGGTTGACTGGCGCAGCAACACCCTCCTCAATCAAGAAGCAATCAGGGAGACAGCCAACTGATCGCCAGGTAGTAATCTTGTCATTAGTGTTCTCTTCTATCACCTCTCCTATTTAACACTTTCTTCTTGTATCTTGCTTGTATGGAATACCTGTATCTTCTGTCCGTATCTGATTTTAAAATATATTCGTAGATTTTTACTACCTAAAATAAAAATATTTGATCAATATTTTAACTCTAACTTACCTATATATGAAATATATAGTAAGGGGAAGTATCGCGATCGTGAAAATTTTCGAATTACAGTTTTCAACGGAAATACGCGATATATGGCTGGTCCAAATGACCAAGTTCCTCAAAAAGGTCTGTGTGAAAAGTCTTTTTTTTTTTTTATATATATAATATTGCTTTATTGTGAAGTAATACAATCTGCCACTATCTCGGGCAATAAGTATTAGAGATAAAAGAAGTCACTCATTTCATATTTACAAAGTAAAACAAACAAAAAATAAAATACCTCAAAAACAAATGAAAATAATTATAATCTTGGCCACATTCATACCTATATATAATATTTACATACTGCCCCTGGGAACTCCGAATCGAACATCTGCATCCAGAAATGGATGCCGAGGCACAATGTCAGGAGATCCCAGCGCCTCTCAGTCAGCCGCGTCACCAATCTAGTCAGTGGAAACTGAGTGAGGGCACTAGAGCCACTCACTCTCAGGCATGAGTGGAGAAGTTGACCATTTCCAGCACTTCAATTGCGTATTTATAAGAGATCTCTCGGCCACTGCCGCTTCAACCTACGAGGAGGGTTGTAAGGATGGTTGGTACTTGATAGGGATTGTGCCAGGAGATTAGGAAGAAAAGTAAGTTTCTGGTGGAAGGTTGAGAATTTGGGTGGGATGAGATCAAGGACATAAGGGATGTATACGCTGGGCTATCCGTGAAAGAATAGTACTTTCAAGTGACAACTCAAAATTGAGGGTGGTTCTATTGAAATAAATAAGTGGACTGTATAGATTTAAAATAAATAAAAATAATGAAAGCAAACGACGAATCACAATACATTTAATACACTGAAATACATATAAGGATGATAAGAAACAAATTAACCTAATAAATTTATATAAGAAAAATTAACCTAATTATAATTAAACAGCTGTAAGAAAATGTATGAAACAAAATAAACCTAATTAAAATATTGTAAAACTAGAAGAAACAAACTTAACTTAATTAATGCTTAAAGATGTAAAAAAAATAGTTATCAAATTAAATAGTTTCTTGAATAAGAATTAAGAAATTAAATGTTTCTATTAATAGATAAAGATAGGTTATATTCACGTAAAGATGTCCAGTTGAGTGTTGAAAGAAAACGATCGCAGGGCGGCTTGAACGAAGTCGTCTTGAGTATTGAAGAAAATTACCGCAGGGCGGCTTGAACGAAGTCGTCTTGAGTATTGAAGAAAATTACCGCAGGGCGGCTTGGACGAAGTTCTCTTGGGTGTTGAAAGTGACTGCAAGGTGGCTCTTCCAAGTTCCAAGGGGAACGATGAGAAGATGAAGAAATTCGTTTCCAAACGTTCAAACGTTGAGAGGAATCTTGGGTCTATATACGGCACATCTTCACCGCTCAGACGCTAGCTTAAGACTCGACTCGCACGAGGCAGTCAAAAAACAATTGAAGTACGATCGTCTTCTGTGTTTCTCTTCTACTGCTCTCGTTTAAAAACTTTTAATTATATTTAAAATAACTATTTTAAAAAGAAATTAAAAAATAAAGATTTAAACAAAAAAAATGATCTTATTATAAATATCAGATAAAATTATGAGCTTATCATTTCTCGATTGAAAAACTATAAAAACCTTAGCAGGCCGTAACATATGGCGTGAACATACCGCCCACCAAATTTTCGTTGAAAATTTCCAAGGTTTACATGAATATATTGGTGGTGACACTAACTACATTAGTTAGCTTATGTTTGTGGTAGCAGTGGTGCCAATTTGGAAACAGGCCGGGTGTACTCTCCTTTTGGAGTTTTAACTTTTACGACTCGAACTGTTCCATCTTTTCCGGGGTATACTTCCATTATTCTACCAGAAGGCCAATTTTGCACCGATGCGTTTGGTTCTTTTAGTAAAACTAGGGTTCCAATATTCAAGTTTGGTTTGGTCAAAGTCCATTTTGTCCGTTGCTGCAAACTATTTAAATAGTCATAACGCCATATTTTCCAGACGTTTTGAATGCAACATTGTACAATTTGCCTGCCACCTGGATAGTCTATTTTCAGGTACGTCTGTTAAGTCATGGGTAGGCAGTGACAACAAGGGTGCACCTATTAGGAAATTGCGTGGTGTAAGCACGTCATATTCAATAGGAGAGGATGAAATGGGATACAACGGTCGAGAGTTGAGGACTGCCTCAATCTTAACCACAAGAGTGCTCAGTTCTTCAAATGTTAACAAGTATGTGCCCACAACTCGATTGAAATGGTACTTGAATGATTTCACACCGGCTTCCCAGATACCCCCAAAATGTGGTGCATTGGGAGGGTTAAAGCACCACTGAATTCCTCGGTTCTGGAGGAGGTAATCCAAAGCATCTTTGGTACGCTTATCGTTGAACCATGCAAACAGTTCTTTCAAGTGTTAGCAGGCCGTAACATATGGCGTGAACAAGGGATCTTGAGGTCATGATGTAAGGTCTTGTTTGTAACATAATAGGGAGCATTGACTATTGTTCTAAGGACTTTGGACTGAAAGAATTGGATACGTATGATGTTCAAAAATTTAGTAGTACCTCATAGTTCAATTCCGTAGGTCTACATAGGTTTGACAATTGTGTGAAACGTCTAGCACGAAAAGTCGTACAAAACTGAAATTTCAGATTTAAAAGAACTATACGCCTGAAATGTTAGAGCAACTTTTTCATCAAAATCTGCCAACCAGGAGAGCCACTTTATGATAGATTTTAATTAAACGCTCTATAGTGATGCAAAATTTAATGAGCTTTAATATTATGTAGGTTTTATTCTGATTGAAATAGCCTGACAGGGCTTAAATGCGGAAATTTTATTTTTAATTTATTTTCTCCCTCTAAACTACATTTAATTTTTTAGATACTATATAATTTATTTATCACAGATGAAAAACGGATAAAAATATAATTTGAACGAATACGATTTTTGTATATTTTACATTTTCATTCCCATATATGAAATAGGAGTATATATTAAGAAAAGTATAGTGATCGTAAAAATTTTCTAATTCCAATTTTCAACCGAAATACACGTTTTAGGGTCTCCTAAGTCCAAGTGACTAAGTCCGACGTGTTTGTGTGTGGGGGGAGAGGAAGGGGATTGTAAGCTTCCCTACTATTATTAAATATTAAATAAATGATAATCAATAAAAACTTTATTATTTCAAAAATCTTTCGAAACCTTCCTGTCACAAGTTTAACTTGAAAGATACAATTAACTTTGACATGAATATGCAGAACTGTTTTTAAACAATCCTTTTCTGTTAAGCATAAATTTAAATTTTTGTAGCTTAACTCTTTTTTTTTTTTCTTTCTTAGGTGGTAAAAGCGTTCTAAGCTTTTAAGACATAAATGTTATTATTTTTTCTTCACTTTTATTAGCTAATTTAGTTGATTATGTTAATAATAAAGTCGATGCCATGGCTGTGTCGTCCTACGCTCCTATAGGTTTTAGGGGTAGGCATAATCGAATGACGATTATCGGGTCTTTCGATTATTTTAATCATTCGAATTAATCGATTATCGGAATAATAGGGTGGATAAGCGAATGATCATTCGAACTGAACTGTTTAATATTGAGAATGTATAATCGACTGTAGAAACTATTATAGGTGGAATAGTCAGGAATTAGCCATTTTTTTGAAAATTTTTAATTTTCAAAAAAATGACTGATTCCTGACTATTCAATCTATAATGAACTGTTTAATGATAATCGAGGGATTATAAGGAGCTCGGATAATCGAACGACTTTTTTTTTTTTTTTTTTTTTTTTTTTTTTTTTTTTTTTTTTTTTTTTTTTTTTTTTTGATCATCACATAAATTATAGACATATCACCTCACACAATGCATACTAATCATTCGATCATTCGATTATTTAAATCATCGAAGTCCGACCATCCGATTATGACGATCATTCGATTATGCCCACCCCTAATAGGTTTGAGAGTTCGAATCCCAGTCCCTTTTTCGAGCATATAATTTAAAGGTGATTGATTCCCTTATTCTCCAGGGTATGTGAGAAGCGTCATCATATTATAATCAGATTTACTAATAGTTAAATTATCTAGAGGTAGAAAGCAGATCTGAAGTAATTGACCAATGCCAGCCGATCTTTTCTATCTATGAAGCCTATTGTTGATCCCAAGTTAGAATTTTAGAATTCAAGTATTTTTTCAAAATTATCTTAGTATCGGATAGGCTGCCAGAAAGTGAAAGAAATTTATACTTCATTTGTATAGCACAAACTACATATATTATTTGTTTGCTTCAATTTTTTATAATTTAAGTTTAAAACATCACCCCTGAGTTTAATTACTCATCTAATCATCTCCAGTGAATATATTTCGGTAATGTATTTTACTGCGGTTAAAGGTGGATAATCACTACATACGCGGATGAGACCTGTGTGTTATCGGTAAGTAATGACCCAACAGTTGCATCACAAATCCTTCAGTCTCGCACCCAATTCATTGAAGAATGGTTTCATAAATGGAAAATTAAAATCACTCCTAGTAAATCCCATCAAATTACCTTTACCCTTCGTTGCAAACCTATGACTACCTGTCCCACTGTATTCTTCAGCAATATTCCACTAATCCCTGTTGAACAGATTCGTTATCTTGGACTCCATTTAGACAAGCACCTTACTTGAATTCTTACACTAGACAGAATCGACAAGAAACTGCCTGCAGATACCGCTCGAAAAACGATCAAAACTTCCTATTTACTACACAAAACTCATTTACATAACCACTATTAGACCTATATGGACCTATGGCATTGTGCTATGGGACTCCACTTAATTATCAAACTTCTCCCGCATCCAATCGTATCAAATCATACGAAAAATCCTCAATGTACCTTACTTTAGAACTAATAAACTCATCCATAGAGACTTAAATATCCCACTAGTTGTAGACTTAGCACACGATAGATACACCTCCTTTAATTCCAAACTACCTGCCTACCCGAACCCGCTTGTCCGCAACCTCTCATCTACATCCATTCTCGATAATCCTCCGAGGCGCCTGCAAAGACTGTGAGCTCGAGACCAGCTTATAAAATAAACTTTGAAGTGCTATCACTAGGTAGCTTCTTCACATTTCTATTCATGCCAGTTATTGTAATTCTGCTATTTTACGTATTGTATTAGTATAATATATAGTTGTAAAAACCAATAAAATATATATTTTTTTTAATATGGATAAAAGGGGTAGTTTCGGAATTCCTAACTTTAATAAGATATTGACTATAAATATCTTTTTGAATTTGAACCCTAAGTGATGAAAAAACAATTTTCCATAGATTAATCCATGCGATTCTATCTTCTGTTTGACCATGCTATTTTTTGTTAATTGTTTGTAATGATAATATTTTTGGATATTTATACGGTGGGAGAGTCAAAATTTTAATAATATATTATACATCACATATATCATACCTTCTCGATTATGTATATGGTTAATGTCCTACACCAAGTTTAGCTAAAATTCATTCATCATCCAGTTTAAACGAAAGGTTGATTAATGTTGAAGCTTTCACTTAAAATAAGATGAATGGAACGAATCCCATTTAATTCCGCTAACAAAAACAGCGAGCCAAGTTCTGACGAAACTAAAATTTCTCCTGGCCCCACCCGTAGTACTCCAGCATTCGGTTTCCAGGGAGTTTTGATTTTCTTAATAGAGCAAAGAAACGCTGAGAGCTGGGAGCTCCTGTCTAAACACCGGGATGGAGTTCCTTTTTTGCGTGAGCAGGAAAAAGCTGAGTTCCCCCTAAAGTCTAGTTTTCCCATTACAAGTTTGGAACATTAGCAACTTATTTAAGACCAATTAAAGGTACCACCGACTTCTGTATAATTTTGAACATTACTTAGCAATATTCGACTATCCTTAGAGTAACGAAATCTTCAAAATTAAATGTCACATTTAAGTATTTTCATATGAGTTAATTTTAGTTAACATTAATGATTGCTTGTTACCAAGTGTCACGGTACCAAGGTGAAGGCTTCTAAAATATAAAACTATAGCTTCATACAGCTTATAGTTGCTGAGCTAGAATTGTAACATTATTGCATAGGTGTATAATAAAAGTAACGTATTAAATAATATGTCAAAATATTGTAAATTAGAATATTATAAAATATAATAGAAATTAAATTTTATTCTGCGACTTTGTCCCCTGAGAATAACAAATTTATACAGTTTATAATATACAACATATCTGGCCAACAGACAAAGTAAACATAATTAAGTAAAATTTACAATTATAGATAAATATATACATAATACCAAACAAATAAAATAAAATAATAAAAATAAAAACAATCCTCAGAAAATAATTGTGTTAAACAAAATGAAAAATAAATGAGTTTAAATATAAAACAAAAAGCAGAAAAGAGATAAAGAAATATTTACACTATTCCGATACTTAGTCTTCTAAGAAGAACATACAATTTACAATAATAAAGAATATTTAATTGGCTAAGAATTAATAAAAAATTAACTAATTAAAACATAAATGAAAATAATATACTACAAAAAATAAGAAAAAAAATATACTAATGACAATATAAAAAATACTGTAACGATTAAAACAAAAGAAGTTTTCAAGCTAAAATGTTGAAAAATCATAAATAAATACTTGTAGAAATAAAAACTGATAAGAGTATTTAATACAATTTTTAAATTATTACATTGTCAGGCAGCGTCATTTTGGGATGCTAAAAGGCACTGAAAGAGGAGGTATGAATGTGGAGAGGGAGAGAGCATGACGGATGTTTAATGGGAGGGAATTCCAGAAAGTAGTTTAACGGGTCAGAAAGGAGCATTCATATTTTATTGTTCTGTGTAATATAAATCTCTCCTGACCATAATTCAATTTTTTTTATAACATGAATTCGATATTTCACTTTCACTACCTATGTATGAAATATATAGTAAGGGAAAGGATTGCGATAGTGAAAATTTTTTGATTCTAGTTTTCAGCGGAAATATGCGTTTTAGGGTACCCTGAGTGTGTTTTTTTGTGTCCGTATGTAGTATACGATTTTTCCCAAAAACGGCTCTAACGATTTTGATTAAACTCACTATATGAATGTATAATTTAATTGCCTTTAATATGATGTAATGTAGGTTTCACTCTGATAGAAATAGTCTGACAGGGCTTAAATTCCGATATTTTAATTTTTTTTTTCTTCTAAAGTACCTTTAATTTTGTAAATTTCAAAAAATTAGGAACATCATCTTATTAGCATTGACAAACAACGATTAAATATACAACTTGAGCCAATTCGAAAAACAACTAAAGGAGAATAGTCCAAAAATATATTTTTTATGCAATTTTTGTGTTTTTTAACACAATAATAGTAATATAGATGTATTATATACCGTTGGATAGCTAAAGATTAAAAAAAAAATATTATCCAATAATCGGAATGGTAAAGGTTACTAGAGAGTGATGAAAAGCCGATAAAACTAACTGATTGTTAAAGGTAAAAATATAATTGATTATTTAATAAAACATATGTTTCAATAGAAATTCATTTTAAGTAATTCTTTAAAGATTCATTTTATTTCTAAATGTATTTAAAGATTTATTTTTATCTCTAAATGTACTAAAAATTCTTAAATTGATTTTAATACCGGGGGGTAAGTAAAAGTCGTGTGTGGCCCGCACGAGATTTTTAAATATATAAATTGCAAATATTAATAACGTAATAACTTGCGTTAAATAAAGTCCATTTATAACGACGTTCAAACGTTATTTGTTCCTGTATCGTTTTATAATTAACAATTAACGTCATGATGTAATTGTTAAACGTGAGCCAAAAATAAAACAAACAAACCGAAATTTACACAATTTTAATTAAAACTGTTTAAAGTAGGGATGTTATTTATAAAGCTCGGGAGCTTAGGGAGTCGGAAGGAGGAATTCACTCCTTGTTTACTCAGCCAAAGAAAAGGCTCTTTCCGGAAAAGTCTCTCATTTGTCAAGGTATCTTTTCTATTTTTTTTTTTATCTACCCGCCTCCAATTCCCATTTGTACATTTTGCAACGCCAATATTTATTCTCGATTTAATCACGGGGAATAAAAATTATTTGTTTGGTACAATTTCGTTTTTATTATTATTTTTGTTCATGAAATGAAGCGAAAAAAACTAGTTATCCTATTATAGTATATTATCCTGGGACTAAAGTCCGTTGAGGGTAAAATAAAAATACAGATTTGATGACCGGAATAATGCTGTCATGGCTTTTAACAACAAATTGCTAAACTGAAAAAATAGTTAAGGTAGTAAAATATGTATATATCTACAAATCAGACTCTTAGAATGAACTTACCGCCGTTTTTATAATCGATTAAAGAATTTTCAAATACAGTTAGAGATAAAAATTACTAAAACTAATAGTCGATTCCACATACAAATCTTACTGCACAGTTCATAATGCCCTTGAGTTTAGCTACTTACAGGCTACAAGAGTCATATATAACGTTTGTACACACTTGATGAGAAATACGTAAGTAAAACGTTGGTCTGCGCAATACACGACTTTAACCTAAAAACTTTTAAGTGAAGTTGAAAAAAGTTGAATGAATTTCCTTGAGTTTTTATAGAAACTTTTATTATGGATTAATTATCTAACAATATGAATTATCACATTGTCAGGGACTTAATTTTGTCCTTTCATTATTTTCGATTACCTTATAAAACTTCGTATATAATATAACGATTTTTTTCTAAAATATTTAGATTTAGAACAGTATATTATACATCTATATGGGTCATTCTCAACGAAGCGTACAATCGCTGTCCAAATGATTTCCCATGTAGTAAAAATAGTTTTCTAATTTTTTTTTTTGGTAGATATTTTTACATTCACTTACTATAGTAAGGGAAAGTATTGCGATCGTGAACATTTTCAAATTCCAGTTTTCAATGGAAATACACTCTATAAGGTCCCCTGAGTCCTAATAATCAGTGTGTGTGTCCGTGTGGGGTAACTCCCCGGCAGAAACAAAAAGTCCTATGAAACTGAAATTTCATATTTAAGACAAATTCGGCTAACCAGAAGAACCACATTATACCATGCATATTGCACTTTTTTTGTTTTTCTCAAACATGGTTCCGACGATTTTGATAAAACTCGCTATATGGATGTAAATTTTAATGGGCTTTAATATCATGTAGGTTTCATTCTTATTGAAATAGTCTGACAGGGCTTAAATGTCGATATTTTAAATTTTCTTCTTTTAAAGTATCTTTAATTTTGTAGATACTATGAAAATAGCTATATTATCTTGTTAACACTGATAAAAATCAAGTAAATATATAAATTTAATGAAATCAATACCCAACTAAAGGATAAAACTGAAATAATATTTTTCTAATGCAATTTTTGTTGTTGAACATAAGAACAGTAATATAGATGTATAATATACCGTTAGAAAGCTAAAGATTTTAGAAAAAATTTTATCTTAGAGACAAGCTTGTAAAAGGTAATAAAGATTGATGAAAAGCCGATAAAAGTAACTGATGATTTTAGATAATAATATAATAGATTTTTTAATAAAACGCATGTTTTTTCGAAACGTTATTGGCTCACCCTGTCCAAATCAGACTTAACCAACTTCAACGTGGTACCTAGTCAAAGTGCTGGAAAGATTTGTCTGGTTTGGCCCATTGGGTTCATATATACACTCTATAGTTTAAGAATAAAGAATTGCAGGTTGAGAAAACGGTCTTATCCGTTTCAAATAAATAAAACAGAAATGTCCAATGGATTTAGTGTCATTAGCGCAACCCAAACGGTTTTTCTCGCCATGATCTCCCTTCAAGCAATAAAAAGGCAACCAAAAACTGTTACACCTTTGGCAAGCCGACCCAACAGTTTGTAATTTCCTTCTGTTTTTACCACGGTGGCAGGGAGTGAAGACGTACGCTGGTGAGTGAGAGTATTTTTATTAGCAGTCATTTTGGCGCCCACTCTACCTCTGCTAGTTATTTTTAATTGATTAATCTTCTTTCCCGTGATAGTGTTCCGCTTAATGAGTAGATTAATGTACTTATTTGTTTTGGTACTTTGTTTTGGAGACAAAACTTTTTGGTAAACCTTCGATTGGTCATTAACGCACTTGTCATTAGCGCACCTCACGGAAGATTCGCCAATGATGTGTTTTTAAAAATTTAATTTTCCTTTAAACCTACTGCTCTGGCATAAGAAGAAACATTCCGGTTCACACTTTATTGGGTGCTGATAGTATATAAATGCAAATTTTTAAAATATTAAAACAGGTGAATGAGGCGAGGACTATCTTAATTCGTTCAAAAACCTTCGAGAGATCATTCCAAAAATCATTGACTCACTCAGTCATCATTGGCTTACACGAAATCGTCATTAGCTCATTTTATGATTTCTGGAATAATTAATTATTCTATCAATTAATTATTAATGGAATTAATTTTAAAAAAATATATATTTATTGGTATTTACAACTGTATAATAAAATACATTTAGTAAACGTGATACAAGATAAGTTGACCTGATTAATATGTAGGGATACTACCCATTGGCAGCTCCCCGAAGACTATGTTAAACAAGAAGGTCCCGGGGCCATCTTCTTTTCAGACGTCTCGGAGGATTATCAGGGATTGTAGAGGAAGGAAGGATTGAAACTAGTGGGTTAGAGTGGGAATGGAATTTGTCATGAAAGGAGTGGTACCTGGTTCGGGCCAAGTCAGCAACAAAGGGAATATTAAGGTCTTTATGGATGAGTTTATTTGTGACAAAATAAGGAGCATTGAGGATTTTTCGAAGGATTTTGGATTGTAAGGATGGGAGACGAGATGAATTTGATGGTTTAGTAGAGCCCCAAATCTCTACTCCGTAAGTCCATATTGGTCTTATGATAGTTATGTAGATGAGTCTTTTAAGTGGAAGGTTTGAGCGTTTGTCCAATAAGTGTTGAAGTAGTCGAAAACGTCGAGCAGTTTCTTGTCTTTTCAGTCTTGTATGAGGGTAATGGAATTAATTATTTTTATAATTACACCGAATCAAGCTCTGCTGAGTGCTACATCAGATCATATTTCATTTATAGGGACACACAAAAAAAAGGATGGAACAATAACTTTTGAAATTTTCAAGGAAGGCGCACCCAACTTTTAGGTTTGGCTCAG
Organism: Piezodorus guildinii; assembly: GCA_023052935.1. Lineage (NCBI taxonomy): Eukaryota > Metazoa > Arthropoda > Insecta > Hemiptera > Pentatomidae > Piezodorus > Piezodorus guildinii. The sequence goes on from CM041298.1 coordinate 46,404,902, forward strand.
AATGGCCCATATTACTATTCTTATGATAGGTAAACAATTTTTTCCCTTTTCTCCTTACTTAGATTTCAAATTCGTTCAAACGGTATATTTATCCGTTTCCTACCAATTTAAAAGTACTTACATTATGATAAGGGGAGCGGCGTGGTCTAGTGGGTAGAGCGCTAGTCTACTGTTCGGGTCCTGGGTTCGAATCCCGCCTGTGGCGGAATATTATTTATTCTGTTATTTCAGTCAGGGGGTGATCCTATGGTGTGGAGACCCTCTTGGGGCAGACCCAACCTCTTTAAAGTGGGTATCCAAAATGGGGGAAAAAACCTGGCGGCTGAGCGTGATCTCGACCGAATCATCTCATTGCACGGCCGTTGGCCTAGAAAAAGTACGAATCTCTACTGGTGCAGGCTTTTTTTTATATTATTATAAATAAACAACAAATAGTTTAAACCTGTACCCTTATCCTGATATACAGGTGCTACGCATTGGAATTAGGAATGTTTTGTTTTGGGATAAAAGCGGGGAAAAGCTTTTAAAACTAATGTTTAACAGAGAGAAAAGAAAAAAAAAAAAGAAGTTGAAATAAAAAGTCCAATCTAGAGCGGGCATGGGGGCCCTGGATAAGGACTGAGTAAATTAATGCTCCCGGCATGGCCCTTCTTTGTTTCAATTTAAATCGGCTCCTCTCCACACAAACTCACCCTTCCACACACCTCACATTCTACCTTCTCTAATGGATTATCAAGGCTACCTCTATGTATAATTCTCATTTCAACACTGCATTTAACAACGGCTATATACTATAATCCAGGTAAATATTTAACATAGTTGAAAAATACCTATCACATACTGTTAATGAACGAAGACCTGGGGGGTTCCAAGGAACTCCTAATCATAATTAAAAGAATAGTGCGGTGTGTCAGTTCTAACAAAGTATAACAAAACTGACACACCGCACTATGTACTAAGAGAAAAATACAATGATATTATATGTGATCATTCAGATTACACAAAAATATTCACAGACGGGTCCAAAATAAATGATCAAGTTGGGCTGTCAATTGTTACACCCGTAAGTATCCTTAAATTCAAACTGCCTAACCTAAGTAGCGTATATACTGCGGAACTTGTAGCAATATTAAATGCACTTGAATTCATTAGGTCACGTGATGAGTCAAAGTTCGTTATATGCACCGATTCCCTATCCGCCCTTAAGAGCCTTCATAATATTTGCATTGATAACCCACTAATTAATAAGATCAGAAAATATGTGGGAGATTTAAAAATACTGAAAAAAGAACTTGTGTTCTTGTGGATTCCATCCCACGTAGGCATTGATGACAATGAGGAAGCGGATCGGGCTGCGAAAGAAGCTGCATTGTCAAACGTCCAAATCCACCCAACTTACATCAAGGAAGACGTAAAAAATTACCTTAAGGTCAAAATATATCAGGCATGGGAACAGAACAGATGTGGTGGGTACTTGACAACACCAATAAATTAAGAAATATCAAGCAATCGCCTGATCCATGGAATACATCATTGCGAAGTAATCGCCGCGAGGAAACTGCTTTGGCGAGACTTCGCATAGGACATAGCAGACTCACACATCTCCATCTCATCCTCAGGCAGCCCGTACCAATGTGTAACTTGTGTAGCGTGCCTCTCTCAATAAAACACATAATTGAGGACTGCCCCAAATTCCATGTACAAATGGATAAACTTAACCTAGCTAGATCGTTGAGTGAGAGCTTGAAGGACTCTAGTGAAACAGTTAGTTCACTGATTAGGTTCGTCAAAGAATGTTCTCTGCTCCCGGAACTATAAGAAAAAAAAATTAATAAAGAAAGAAAAAAAAAAATAATGGTAGTAATAAAAAAAAATATATAAAAATAATAAATAAATAAAGAAAAAATTGGAATAAATTCACTAATTCAGAATGTGTCAACAAAAGAATAATAAAAAAATAAATAAATAAACAATAAAAAAAAAAATAAAAAAAATAGAAGGAAAAATAAATAAATAAAAAGAAGAAAAAAGAGTAAAACAAATCTGGTACTACAAATTTATTCGGTGCTAATAACCAAGAGGTTGAGCACCTACTCCAATACCCTAACCCTAACCCTAAAAGAATAGTGATGGGCTGAATGTTGAATTAAGAGTGAACTGTATTTTAAATAAATGGGTCTATATTTTTACTTTCACTTCCTATATATAGTAATGGAAAATGTTGCGATCGTGAAAATTTTCGAATTCCAGTTTTTGACGGAAATACACGTTTTAGGGTCTTCTGGGTCCAAATGACCAAGTCCCGAAAAAAGGACTGTGCGTCTGTGTGTGTGTGTGTGTGGTAAGTCAAGCGTGAAAACCATAAGTCGTACGAAACTGAAATTGCATATTTAAGAAAACTATGAGATGTTACAGCAACTTTTTCACTAAAATCGGCTGACTGGAAGTCCTACTTTATCCCCTGCATTTTGCACCTTTTAATGATTTTCTCAAAAACGGTTATAACGATTTTGATTAAACTCGCTATATCGTTGTAAAATTTAATAGGATTTAATATCATGTGAGTTTAATTCTGATTGAAATAGTCCGACAAGGCTTAAATCCCGATATTTAAATATTTCTTTCCCTAAAATACCTTTAATTTTGTACTTTCTAAAAGATTAACCATATCATCTAAATGCCACTGATGAAAGACGGCTAAATATCAAAGTTGAGGGAATTTGATAAACAACTAAAGCAGAAAAGTGTAAACATATTTTTGTATGCAATTTTTTTGTTTTTGAACACAAGAATAGTAACGTAGATAATATACCGTTGGATAGCTTAACATTATAGAAAAAAAGGTTTTCTGATACACGGAATCGTAAATAGAGAGTGATAAAAAGCCAATAAAACTAACATTTTCTGGCTCTTGAAAAGAGAAATTAATGTTGACCGTGCTGCCACCTGGTGGCATGTCAAGGAAGCAGAACCCCTTGTTATGATCATCTTGACATTTAATTTTGAGGTGATTACCCCAAACACTGATTGTTGTAGATAAAATATAATAGATTATTTAATAAAACACATGTTTCTGTTGAAATTCAATTTAATTAATACTTTAACAATTTATTTTTATCTCTACATGTATTTAAAAATTCTTAAATTAATTTTAACAACGGAGGTATGTGAAAGTCGTGTGTTTCGCGCACCAGATTTTTCTATTTTGGTTACATGATATTATAATGAGGGTTAGTGGTTAAATTATTGTCTTTGTACATAACTTGCTGATGAGCTGGGCGATTTTTTCGCCTGTTTTCTTCTGTCTGCTTCTTTCTCGGCCCGTGGGCCGGCTTCTATGGGCTACTCCTCCATAATGCAGAGTAATTGTTACGGGTAAACAAAAATGTATAGTTGCACTGGGGGCACATTTGGCAAAGCTACCTTGTGTGTGTGTTTTAGTGGGTGTGGGTGTGAGTCTAGCACTAAAACGATAAGTTTTATAAAAATGAAAATGAAATTCCATATTTTAGAAGTGTATATGCCCGGAATGTTATATTATATTCAGCTAACCAGGAGAACCACTTTATACTATGCATTTTGAATATATTTACGACTTTTACAAATATGGCTTTGACGATTTTGAATCAACTCGCAATATAAATGTAAAATTTAATGTGTTTTAGTATTATTTATATGAGTCAAATTGTGCCGCAAATAAATCTAAAAAAAAAAAAAAAAATTACCTATAAATAAGCTAATAACTCAGTTATTATTCCAGGATAGAGAAAAATATGTAAAGAGTTATAGAATCAGCAAACCGTTTAATAAACACAAAAAAAAAAAACAAGTTATTTTATAAGTTTGTCCGCCGTCCACGAATAAATGAAATATTACCAAAACTGTCATATTAGTTAATTTCCTACATACTTTTTCACCCTTATATATTTATTTGGAAAATATATCTATAATTTTTTTATAGATAGTTTATATAGATTTTCTACTCTATGTTTAATGTTCAATATATGCCTGGGATTTTAGAGTAACCTTTTTAACTTTAACAGCTGTAAAGGTTTTGATTAAACTCGCTATATTTATGTATCGTTTAATGGAATTTGATATGATGTAAGTCCACTCTAATTATAATAGTTAGTTTTTTTAGTTATTTATTTAACGTTACTTTATGCTACTATGGCTAATCGGACGATGCTACAGTGGGAGTCCTAAATTTTGCCTATCCAGGTTTTATTAGGATAGGGATCTTTAACGAGTACCTGACATCGCACAGGCTCGGGACCACCTTTTAACGTCCCCTTCGAAGGACGGCGTAACTAAGGATTTTTTACTCCCATTATAAAATCCTAGGACCACCTGCGGATTTGAACCCGTGACCTTTGGCATGGGAGGCTGTTACGCTAGCCACCCAGCTACAAGTGATCCCTAATTATAATAGTTAATAACGGCTTAAATTTCAAAATTTTATATTCTTTCTAAATAATTCCTTAAACAGCTAAATATGAAATATGAAAGAATTTGATAAACAACAAAAAGAGAAAATAACATAAATGTAGATGAATAATGTACAGTCGGAAAACTAATGTAATAAAAAAAAAAATCTTATATAAAAAGTTGAATGAGATAATGGAAAAGGCTAGAAGACACATACAATTAAGTGATGGTTTGAAAATAATAATTTCCACCGTGAGATTATTTAATCTGAAATAAAAAATGCGATGGGAAATCAAGGTTTTATTTTATCTTTTTCAACTTTATTTGAAGGTTCCTTAATTCTTTTTAATTACCGAGGTAAGTGAATGTCGTGTGATGCCCACATCAGATTTTTTTTTTTCTGGAGTACGTTTCTTTGAGCATGTATCCGTCTTATCCTGTGGCGGAACGAACCTTTTTTGTTTCACTAAGACCCCACCTGAGACCAGAGCCTCTTTGAAGCCGGAGCTAAGCGGCAAAAGAGGAGGCCATTACGACGGCGGTAGCTAATCAGGAAATGCAGAAGACGAAGGTCAGCGCCAGGAAGGACAGAAGAGAGGCAGAGACCCTGAGGAAACCCTTCATTAGTGGAGGAAGGAGTAATGAATCTTTACAGGAATTATGAAGGCCTGGGAGAGGGGCTTTTGTTCCGACCCTAACGAGGGCGGCAAGGAGCCGTTTGTTCTGTCGAGTAGTTGAGCTCAACAGATAGCGAAGATTGGCTCAGCTTCTATTAACTTAGTATTCTGTCTTCTCTATTCAACTAGCCCCTATCTCTTGTTTCTTATCCAAACTGTCTTAGGAACCAATCATCTCCAAGATTATTATTATTATTAATAGCGTCCATTATTTGAAGAAATGAAAAACATTAATTAGTTTACTCAAGGATGATATTTCTGCCACCCACTGGAGAGATCAGTATAGAAGCTATAACAAATCATACATTCCATATGCACAGAGAATACAGAAATAAAGTTAATGAATACAAAGAAAAAAATATAGTTCGAGCAACACACGACTTTCACTTAACCCGACATTTATAATCAATTTAAAAACTATTAAATATACTTCAATTTGAAAAATATTTAAACTTGATATCAATTAAACGTGTATTAATTTTTACTTTCACTTACTATATATAGTAAGGGGAAGTATTGCGATGTGAAAATTTTCGAATTCCAGCTTTCAACGGAAATACACGTTTTAGGGTCCCCTGAGTCCAAATAACCAAGTCCCGCAAAAAGGTCTGTGTGTGTGTGTGTGTGTGTGTGGTAACTCCCGGGCGGAAACGGTAAGTCCTATGAAATTGAAATTTCATATTTAAGACAACTATACGCCTGAGACGTGACAAAACTTTTTTCATCAAAATGAGCCTACCAGAAGGGGCACTTTATATCATGCATTTTGCACCTTTTTTCGATTTTCTCAAAAACGGTTCCGACGATTTTGATTAAACTCGCTATATCGATGTAAAATTTGACGGGCTTTAATATCATGTAGATTTTATTTGGATAAAAATGGTCTGACCGAGCTTAAATGCCGATATTTTAAATTTTCTTCCCCTAAGGTACCTTTAATTTTGTAGATTCAATAATAATAACTAAATTATCTTGTTAACGCTGATGAAAATTAGGTAAATATATAAATTGATTAAATTCGATACCCAACTAAAGGAGAAAACAGAAAAAATATTTTTTTAATGCAATTTTTCGTTTTTGAACATAAGAGCAGTAATATACATGTATGATATAGCGTTGGAAAGCTAAAGATTTTAGAAAAAATATCATCTCATACACAAGCTTTTAAAAGTTAATAGAGAGTGATGAAAAGGAGATAAAACTAACTGATTATTTAAGATAATAATATAATAGATTTTTTAATAAAACACATGTTTCTACATGAATTCAATTTGATTAATTCCTTAATAATTTCACGTATTTTTATCTCTAACTGTATTAGAAAATTCTTTCATTGATTTTAAAAATCGAGGTAAGTGAAAGTCGTGTGTTGAATGCACCAGATTTTTGTTAGAAACATATCATTTAGATTAAATAATATAACTATATTAAATTGTTAATCAGTAAAAAGTTTATTCTCTATTCCTCACTTTACATTACGTTTTACAACATTGTGTATCAGACAATATGTTTTTAAAATATTTCTCATTCCAACGGTATTTCATACGTCTATGTTATTGTTCTTATTATCAGTAAGTCAAAAATTACGTTAGAAAATAGTTTTGCTCTTTTATCCTTTAGTCGGTCATCAAAATCGTCCAACTTGTATATTTAGCCGTCCTTTATCAATGCCATCAAGATTATATGGTTAATCTTTTGGAATGTACAAAATTAAAGGTATTTTAGGGGAAGAAAATTTATATTATTGGCATTTAAGCCGTGTCAGACTATTTAAATCAGGATGAAACGTATATGATATTAAACCCAATTAAATTTAACATAAATAGAGCCGTTTTTGAAAAAATCGTAAAATGGTCCAAAATGCATAGTATAGAGTGGCGCTTCTGGTAATCCGATTTTGATGAAAAAGTTGCAGTAACATCTCGGGCGTATAATTGTCTTATATGAAATATGAAATTTCATCTTGGTACGACTTATCGTTTTGGCGCTAGACTTACCACACACACACACAAACCTTTTTTCGAGTATTGGTCATTAGGACTCAGGAGACCCTATAATGTGCATTTCCGTCAAAAACTGGAATTCTAAAATTTTTACGATCGCAATACTTTCCCTTACTTTATATTTTATAAATAGGTAAGTGAAAGTAAAAGTTAATCTGTACCTTTCAGTCAGAAATTAAGAGATTTAATTCCACTGATATTTGGTTATTATGGAAGATGAAAGGAAATGTTTTCGTGATCGTGACACAGCAAGAAACGTTATATATATATATATATTATATATATATATATATATATATATATATATATATATATATATATATATAAATCTAGACAGGAACAAGAGAGAAAGTATTTTTCTATGGTTCCATTATACATAGACAAAAAAATTAAACTGTTCTGGAATCAGGAATTTTTATTTGAATTATTAAAATGAAATTAATAGAAAAAACAATTCTAGTATAAATGTTATCGGTTTATTATATTTAATATATGAACAGGTTGGCTCAGCTTCCATTAACTTAGTATTCTGTCTTCTCTATTTAACTAGACCCTATCTCTGGTTTCTTATCCAAACTGCCTTAGGAACTTAACATCTCTAAGATTATTATTATTATTATTATTAATAGCGTCTATTATTAACACTAATTAGTTTATCTAGGAAAGATATTTCGGCCACCCACTGGGAAAATCAGTATAGAAGGAGAAAACTGAAAAAAAAAAAATTGAATGCAATATTTTGTTTTGAACATAAGAGCAGTAATATACATGTATGATATACCGTTAGAAAGCTAAAGATTTTAGAAAAAAAATTAATCAATAAAGAAGAGCTTGTAAAAGTTAATAAAACGTGATGAAAAGCCGATAAAACTAACTGATTATTTTAGATAAAAATATAATAGATTTTTTAATAAAACACTTGTTTCTATAGAAATTTAATTTAATCGATTCTTTGATGGTTTCACTCATTTTTATCTCTTACTGTATTTGGAAATTCCTTAATCGATTTTAAAAACGGAGGTAAGTGAAAGTCGTGTGTTGCTAGCACCAGATTTTTTTAATTGAACCGATGGGAGCTATTACTAATAATAATAAAATTATGCTAAGTTAAAAAAAAAAGCTGAGCCGATTTCTTCATTACAAATATTAAACCAATTGCATATAGAATATATGATTATTCATAGCTTCTATACTGATTTTCCCAGTGGGTGGCCGAAATATCTTTCCTAGATAAACTAATTAGTGTTTTTTATTTCTTTGAATAATATTCGCTATTAATAATAATAATAATAATCTTGGAGATGATAAGTTCCTAAGGCAGTTTGGATAAGAAACCAGAGATAGGGTCTAGTTAAATAGAGAAGACAGACTACTAAGTTAATAGAAGCTGAGCCAACCTGCTCATATATTAAATATAATAAACCGATAACATTTATACTAGAATTGTTTTTTTTTCTATTTATTTCATTTTAAAAATTCAAATAAAAATTCCTGATTCCAGAACAGTTTAATTTTTTTTGTCTATGTATAATGGAACCATAGAAAAATTCTTTCTCTCTTAAATTGTGCCTGTCTAGATTTATATTTATATTATATAAATATAAATCTAAATAATCATATATTCTATATGCACAGAGTAACCTGAAATAATGTAAATGAATACAAAGAAAAAAGATCTTCTGTACATTCTTGTCACAAATTATAAAAGATGTAATTCCACTGATATTCGGTTATTATTGAACATATAAACGGAAATGTTTTCGAGATCAAAGCACAACCATAATATGAAACATAATATATATAATATAAGCAAGGTGTAATTAAAAAGAAAAATAATTTCCCATGGCTCTATTATTATTAAGCATAGAGAAAAAATAAAACTGTTCTGGAATCAGGAATTTTCCTTTAAATTATTTTAATAGTAAGAAGACAATATTAAAGAAGTCCAGTATAAATGCTATTGGTTTAATATTTGTAATGAAGAAATCGGCTCAGCTTTTTTTTAACTTAGCATGATTTTAACTTAGCATATTATTAGTAATAGCTCCCATCGGTTCAATTAAAAAAAATCTGGTGCTAGCAACACACGACTTTCACTTACCTCCGTTTTTAAAATGGATTAAGGAATTTCCAAATACAGTAAGAGATAAAAATGAGGGCGTAAAAAACCGAGCAGTTAAAAACGCCTAATCATCATTCCTAACCCTTCCTAACCTAACGATAAAAATGAGTGAAACCATCAAAGAATCAATTAAATTAAATTTCTATAGAAACATGTGTTTTATTAAAAAATCTATTATATTTTGATCTAAAATAATCAGTTAGTTTTATCGGCTTTTCATTAACTTTTACAAGCTCTTCTGTATTGATAATATTTTTTTCTAAATTCTTTAGCTTTCCAACGGTATATCATACATGTATATTACTGATCTTATGTTCAAAACAAAATATTGCATTAAATTTTTTTTTTCAGTTTTCTCCTTTAATTGTTTTTAAGATTCGCACAACTTAAATATTTACCTGTTTTTCATCAGTGATAAGAACATAATATAGTTATTTTTATAGAATCAAAAAATTAAAGGTACTTTAGGGGCAGAAATTTTAAAATATCGGCATTTATGCCCAGCCAGACTATTTTAATCAGAATGAAACCTACACGATGTTTAAGCCTATTAAATTTTACATTGATATAGCGAGTTTAAACAAAATCATCGGAACCATTTTCGAAAAAATCGAAAAAAAGTGCAATATGCATGGTATAAAGTGGCTCTTCTGGTAAGCTCATTTTGATGAAAAAGTTTTTGTAACATCTCGGGCGTATAGTTGTCTTAAATATGAAATTTCAGTTTCATAGGACTTTTTATTTCCGCCCGGAAGTTACCACACACACACACATTTTTGCGGGACTAGGTTATTTAGACTCAGGGGACCCTAAAATGTGTATTTCCGTTGAAAACTGGAATTCGAAAATTTTCAGGATCGCAATACTTTCCCTTAATATATATTGTAAGTGAAAATAAAAAACAAGCTGCATTGAAGTCCAGTCAGACTACTTCACATAGAATGAAAACCAACACGATATTATTTTAAAATTTACATTGATGTAGAGATCTTAATCAAAATCGTTAAAGCCATTTTTGATAAAATCTTAAATCATGCAAAATGTATTGTATAAAGTATATCCCACATCTGCAATATGTCGATATTGGACCACGACGTGTATTACCGAGCCAAAGATGGCATGGATAATAACATAGAGCACTCAGTATCCCACAGTACTTTCATTAATAAATGTAAATTCACATTCTGCCTCTGAGTACTCCGAATCAAACCCTGAAAACCACTAGCGGATATCAAGGCATCATCTAAGAAGATCCCAGCGCCTCTTATTCAGCCGCATTTAAAGAACATTTAAAGAATTAAGTAAATTAACTTTCTATAGAAACATGTGTTTTATTAAAAAATCTGTTAAATTATCATCTAAAATGATCAGATAGTTTTATCGGATTTTCATCACTCTCTATTAACTTTTAAAAGCTTGTGTATGAGATAATATTTTTTCTAAAATCTTTAGCTTTCCAACGGTACATATCATCATACATGTATATTACTGCTCTTATGTTCAAAAACGAAAAATTGAATTAAAATTTTTTTTTTTCTGTTTTCTCCTTTAGTTTGGTATCGAATTTATTCAATTTATATATTTACTTGTTTTTTATCAGCGTTAACAAGATAATATAGTTATTTTTATTAAATCTACAAAATTAAAGGTACTTTAGAGAAAGAAAATTTAAAATATCGGCATTTAAGCCTTGTCAGACCATTTTAATCAGAATAAAACCTATATGTTATTAAAGCCCATTAAATTTTACATCGATATAGCGAGTTTAATTAAAATCGTCTTAACCGTTTTGTAGAAAATCGAAAAAAGTTGCAAAATGCCTAGTGTTATGTGCCTCTTCTGGTAAGCTCATTTTGATGAAAAAAGTTTTGTCACGTCTCGGGCGTATAGTTGTCTTAAATATGAAATTTTAGTTTCATAGGACTTACCGTTTCCGCCCAGCAGTTACCACACACACACACACACACACACACACACACACACAGACCTTTTTGCGGGACTTGGTTATTTGGACTCAGGGGACCCTAAAATGTGTATATTTTATTACTTCACATAAAATGAAACCACCACTATATTAAATTCTTTTAAAATTTACATTGATGAAAATCTTAAATCATGCAAAATGTATTGTATAAAATACATCCCACATCTGCAATATGTCGATATTGGACCACGACCGAGCCAAAGATAGCATCGATAATAACATAGAGCACTCAGTATCCCACAGTACTTTCATTAATAAATGTAAATTCACATTCTGCCCCTGAGTACTCCGAATCAAACCCTGAAAACCACTAGCGGATATTAAGGCATGTTCTCAGAAGATCCCAGCGCCTCTTATTTAGCCGCGCCATTGGTTTTGTAAGCTAGTGAAGACAGAATAAGATTTCATTCCTGCACACTTCTTCCTCCAAAGTTCCTATTGTTTGTTGATTAGAAAAATCCACCATTTCCACTTTTTTAGATTAATAGATTATAGGTTAATATAAAATATAAAACATAGCAGATTAAAGGAGAAATATTTTTCAGGTTTATTATTATTTTTTTTTTTTTTATTTATTTTTTTTACAAATAAGGATAGTAACATAGATGTATAATACACTGTTGAAAAGCTGAAAATTTAAGAAACAATTTTATATATACAAAGTTTTGTAAGGTAGCTGAGCATGACGAAAGATACCGATAAAGCTAAGAGATTGGTGTAAATAATAATTTATAATGTTATATTCTCCGATCTTAAATAATGTTTTTTTCATTATAATTTAAAGTAATTTTAAAAAAATCTTAAATTTATTTAAACAAGGTCGCGTGTTGTACGTCCAAGATTTTTAAAAATACTCTCATATTTTAAATTAGTGTTTATTTATAATGTAAAATGATAACATTGAAGATAAATAGGTTTAATTTATTAATACTTCCTTTTTGTATGTATTGGAAATAGAAAATACCAGTAATTAAAAAAAAAATTAAAAGTTCTTAGAATTTAGTTACTAAAAATTTATAAAGAAGTTTAAATATAAAGCATCTTGTCCTCGAAACGAATCCAACCGTCAAATAGACAACTTACAAATTCCTCAGATGACACACTAAATTACCTTGGAGGCGTTTGACAGGAAAATGACGTATCAAGATGAAACGGCAAGTCCCTCGCTTTAAGGGAATTCAGCTTTCAAGTCCCGTTTCAGAGTACAAGATTTATTAGGATAATATTTAAAAAATTAAATATATTGCTATTTCTTTTGTTTTCCTTTTTATAAATATAATATAACATAATATGAAAAAATATAATAATAAAAAAATATATAATATTATAATTTGAAAAACAACTAAATACTATCCATCTTTCTTATGATAATTATAGTGTTAAAAGCAATATCACTTCAAATGTCATCAATCAAAAGATATAAGCCAATTACACTTTTATTATAAATAAAATTATAAATATGTTTTATTCTTAAGATACTATGTCCCAGAATTAAGTCATTTTCTATTATATTCTAAACAAATCTAGAAATGACTCAAAAAATGATACTATTGAAATTGATAACTATTTAATTAATTTTTTGGGATCCCTTGTAGCTGGGTGGTTAGCATAACAGCCTCATATACCAAAGGTCATGGGTTCAAACGAGGTGGTCTTAGGATTTTTTAATGGGATAAAAATTCCTTAGTTATGCCGTCCTTCGGAGAGAACATTTAAAAGGGGGTCCCGATATCCTGTATCCTAATTAAACCTGGATAGGCAAAATTTAGGACTCCCACTGTAGCATCGTCCAATTAGCCATAGTAGCATAAAGTGACGTTAAATAAATAAACAAACCTTTAATTCATTTTATTTTTAAAGATCTAACAAAGCTTTTTTTCTTACAAGAGAAATGAGACAATAATTTAATTAACTCTTTTTTATTCATTAGTTCATAAGAAACAATTTTTGGGAAGGATCACCATTCAAAATCGTCCAGACCATGTTAGCGTTTTTGATTGTAATGATTTTTTTACCAATTATTTTATATCTTTTCCAAAATAAAAAAAAAACATTAGTCAACATGTTTTTTGGCTGATACTCCTAGTTCTACAACCATTTCAAGTTAGCTAGCTTTTCAGCTGAAATAATGTGTGAGGGAAATCTTTTTACTTTGCTATTCTTTCAGATATCAAATCAAAACAAACACTAACAATATTATAATAATGTGATTTACAAGTTTAGTCTTCAGAATCAACCAAAAAAAAAACAAGTCTCTGCGTAATAAAAGTTTATAAAGGAAAACAGGCCCCTTTGATTATATCTTTCACTTACCTATGTATGAAATATTTAGTAATGGGAAGTATTGCAATCGTGAAAATTATCTAATTCCATTATTTATCGGAAATAAACGTTTTTGGAGCCCCTGAGTCCAAATGACGAATTCCCGCAAAAATGTCTGTGGCCGCGTGTCTTGTAGTTAACGATTTATCAAAAAACCGGCTTTAGTGTCACAGAGTTTTCATTCTAATTAAAATAGTGTGAAAGAGCTCAAATGATATTTATATTTTCTTCCTCTAATATACCTTTGATTTTGTACTTAAACAATAAATAAAAAACTGTCATCTTTATAGCATTGATAAAACACCACCTAATATAGACGTTAAGCGAATTCGATAACCAACTAAAGGAGAAAGGAGAAAAATGTTTTTGTTTTTTTTCTGAACTCAAGAGTAATAATATATTGAATCGTTTCACATAAAATGTCCGTTTTTATAGTTTCTGAAATACGTAAAGGATTTTGCAGGTCTCTGTAGTTTTCTTCCGAATGTTTACATATTTAAAGTAAACAGTTACTAATCATCTACAGTAGAAGGAAACCCCTACCAAACAGTTAAAGGACTCTCAGCACAACTAAATGCAAGTGCATCTACCGTTTCCAGACATTTAAAGTGTATTGGGAAAGTAAAAAAGCTCGATACATGGGTACCTCATGATCTCACTGAGCGGCATGTTTCAAAACATACCGTGCAAAAATTAAAAGAACTGGGCTACGAAGTTCTTCCGCTCCCACCATATTCTCCCGACTTGTCTCCAACAGATTACCACCTGTTCAGGAATTTAGACAACTTCGTCAAAGGAATTTTTTTTGAAAATGATGATTAAGTGAAAAGTGCATTTTCAGATTTTGTTTCACTTCAAAGCTCAGAGTTTTTCAGATCGGGGATAAAAAAGTTGGTGTCACGTTAGGAAAAATGTGTAGAAAAAGAAGGTAAACACTTCGAATAAAATTATCTTGTTTTCATATCGTATTTTTATTAAAAATCCTTTACCTTAAAAACGGACATTTCATGTGACACAACCCAATAGATACTTTTGGATAGCTAAAGATTACGAAGCGGTAAAATGCAATGCAGGATGGCGAAAAGAGCATAAACTGAAGTGATTATTGTAGATAGTTATTTCTATTCCTAGATTAATCAATCTGAAACACCTGTTTCTTAAAAAACTCGAAGTAATTTTCTAACCTTTTTTAAAGTCTAACTTCATTTAATAGTTCTTAAGTCGATTTAAGCAAAGAAGATTCTTGAAAGTCGTGTGTTATGCGAACTAGATTTTTCTTCATTACATAGCTTGGTCCGTATCCAACTTGCTGTAATGATATCGATTTAGACAACATCGTCCTTTTTTATATGATTATGTTTAATTATATCTAATACATTTTTGAAATGATACCTCTAGAATAAATCCCTAAAACGTTATTTCAATGGGGTTTATACTTAATAGATATAAACCTAATAATAATTGAGATTTTACCCGAGTCGTGCCTTTATAATACACGTGGCTGATATTAGGAAACCACAATTAACAGCCCCCTGGTGGGTTGCCTCTACCTGCACTGAGTGACGGGTATATTACAGGAATTAGCCAGATTGTAAGGTGAGTGGCAATCATGTACATTTATAGTAATGATATCCACCTGGGACTGTAATATACTCGGAACGGTCCTATCATATTCGCTTCTTACTCCCAATTAGCTAGTACTTAATTAGTTCCTTTAATTGTTATTGTAACGAACTAGCATTAGCTTCCCCTGCCTCTAATGGATTCTGCACCTACGAACAGGTTCGAATCCAGATTCAATCGCGCGTGTACTTTCAGCACTCCTCTTACGGTCGTTGAGTTTTATTTGCAGGTTTATTTTCATTACTTTCTGCAGCTCAATGTTTTATTTAAAGATTCTATATCCAAGAATATACTTGGTAATATTAAATTATTTTACCAGCGTCTACCAACAGGCCAAAGCACAAACATGGATTCGAAAACAATAATATAAATAAGTAAATTATATTGGGTTGTGTCACATGAAATATCCGTTTTCAAGGTAAAGGATTTTTATTAAAAACTCTGAGCTTTGAAGTGAAACAAAATCTGAAAACGCACTTTTCACTTGATCATCAATTTCAAAAATTTTTCCTTCGAAGAAGTTGTCTAAATTCCTGAACAGGTGGTAATCTGTTGGAGACAAGTCGGGAGAATATGGTGGGTGCGGAAGAACTTCGTAGCCCAGTTCTTTCAATTTTTGCACGGTATGTTTTGAAACATGGGGTCTTGCTGCCGCTCAGTGAGATCATGAGGTACCCATGTATCGAGCTTTTTTTACTTTCCCAATACGCTTTAAATGTCTGGAAACGGTAGATTCACTTGCATTTAGTAGTGCTGAAACAAACAAACAAATGCAACCTTCTACTGAAACAAACCTACGGCGTATGGTCCGTTCATTAGCACTCCCTTCCCCAATCGCCTTGCAAATATTTCTAGCGGCCTCAGCTGCTAAATGGCCGAGTTTAAACTCGTACAAAAATGTTACTCGAAAATCGCGTGTTTCCATGTTCATATTTGGAAATATACTAAAAAAAAAGTGGGTAATTGATTGGTAAGCTAATGTTTATAATACAAAGGTACAGGATTAGTAACTGTTTACTTTAAATATGTAAAAATTCGGAAGAAAACAACAAAGACCTGCAATCCTTTATGTATTTCAGAAACTATAAAAACGGACATTTCTTGTGAAACAACTCAATATATAACTAGCGAACTGGGATCACTTCAATTCAGCTTTCAAGTCCCGTTTCAGAGTACAAGATTTATTAGGATAATATTTAAAAAATTAAATATATGCTATTTCTTTTGTTTTCCTTTTTATAAATATAATATAACATAATATAAAAAAATATAATAATAAAAAAATATATAATATTATAATTTGAAAAACAACTAAATACTATCCATCTTTCTTATGATAATTATAGTGTTAAAAGCAATATCACTTCAAATGTCATCAATCAAAAGATATAAGCCAATTACACTTTTATTATAAATAAAATTATAAATATGTTTTATTCTTAAGATACTATGTCCCAGAATTAAGTCATTTTCTATTATATACTAAACAAATCTAGAAATGACTCAAAAAATGATACTATTGAAATTGAGAACTATTTAATTAATTTTTTGGGATCCCTTGTAGCTGGGTGGTTAGCGTAACAGCCTGCTAAGCAAATGGTCACGGGTTCAAAACTGCAGGTAGTCCTAGGATTTTTTAATGGGAGTAAAGAATCCTTAGTTACGCCGTCCTTCGGATGGGACGTTAAAAGGTGGTCCCCAGCCTGTGCGATGTCAGGTACTCCCTGTTAAAGATCCCTATCCTCATAAAACCTGGATAGGCAAAATTTAAGACTCCCACTGTAGCATCGTCCGATTAGCCACAGTAGCATAAGGTGACGTTAAATAAATAAATAAACAAACAATAACTAGCAAACTGCCGTTGGTTTACACGAGTGCAATTTAAATTTTGTGTGATTTATATTTAAAAAACTTCAGTTCGATCAATTAAAAATTGATTACTTTAGGATAATGAGTCCATCGTAACGGAAAGTTCACTTAGCAAGAAAATATTATGTTTATTATATAATGTCTATTAATTCTTATATTTATTCATTGGCAGAAATTAGAAACATAAATTGGTCAAAAAGTCAAAAATTGGTTTAGTTTATTTGCTTGTTATGTTTAACGGGTCCTATTTTATTTGGCTTATTACAGCTTTCATTTTCATTTTAATGTATTACAGTTAATTTAGTTTCTATGTGAGTCCCATTTTGGTTACGGTGGGACAACTATTTTTTGTGAAATGATCTGAAAGCAGAAATAATAATAACTGGTTTAAGTTCATAACAACTTTTCATTTATTTTAGAAGCTTACGTGCGATTTAGTACATAATATTTTTTTCTTAAATCTTGACTACTGTATGAAGTATATAACCTGTACGATCACCATGAATCACCATAACCTTCCTAATCCACAACATTACAAATCACATTTGTTCATAAGTTCATGCCATTATAACACCTTTCTTATTAATTTACCGACTTATTTGATTGCATATTGACTTTTCTAAAATCTAGCGTTTTTCAACGGTGCCTCTGTGTTACTACTTATATTTCAGAAATAATTTTTTTATGATTTGGTCACAGACATTTTTTTTTAACCGTTCAAAGAAAAGTTAAATTTCAAGGTATTTTACGTATAAACCTTCACGAAACAATTCCCAAAATGATGGCAAAAACCATATTAAAATCCGTCCAGTGGTTTAGAAGGATTTAGAGGAAACCAAAATCCCGTTATCATTTTATATATATAGAGATAATAATAGCAATAAATTATTTATTATTCTGGGACATGTCCCTTTGGAATAACATTTACAGTATGTAGAAAATGAACTTCAGAGTCTTAAGGTAAATTAAATACATACAAACTAGATTAAGGTTAATGATATAAAATAGACATATTTAAATGTGAGGAAAAATAAATAAAGCTTATTAAGAATTCTATTGTGACCGGATAATCATTAAATGATTAAATAGGCCGGATTTTAAAGGTAGAAAGTGAGTTGGATCGACAGATGGAAAGAGGAATATAATTCCATATGATTGAGGATCGAATGAGAAAAGATCTGTCGAAACGTGCAGTTCGGTGGGCCGTGGTTCATAAATCTAAAGGCCTGGAGCAGGTATAACAGGGATGGACTGAGAATTTGAATTGTAGGAGATCAAAAATGTATGATGGACGGCTAATAATCAGTTTTTAGGCTGTTTTAACACGTTCACGCCGGAGCGAATATCTACATTTTTTCGTATAAGGCGGTACTGTTTTAGCTGCTGACGCGTCGAATGGACGGGCGATACTTTGGCTTGTTTCAACGTGTTTAATGCGAGATCACTATAGTTCGAGGCTTCGAACATGCTAAATGCGGGATTGTAACAGTTTCGCATGCAACATACACGCGAGAAGAAATTATGGAATTAGTTAAAAATGATTCTTATATTGTCAGAATTAGGAATAAAAATATGAAAAGTATTCACCCACATCTAAAGACAATTCTTAAAGGAGAGTAATCAATTGAAATTAACCGTTAAGAGTACTTTGAGAGGAGATGTTAAAGGTTATAAAATATTTAATAAATAAGCCCTTATGCTTGTTAACTTCTACAACTTATAAAGCAGAGAAAAAATAAAATAACCTTTTTAACGACTTTTTTACTGAAAACAAGTGACTCACCTATGATGCAAGTCACTCCACTAGATAGATCAGCGTGACCGTCACACGGAACAGTCAAGTGTGACCCACCGGTGGGTCACGCCGGAATGAACTTGTTAAAAAAACTTACTTGCGTCGCTTTGACTCCTGTATTTTCTCAATTAAATTAAGTTTTTCATAGAATGTCTTCTTGCAGCACCATAAATTTGGATTAAAGATTTTCAGAAACTCTTATTTTAATAGAATAATGGTATTTAATCCAGCAAATATTTAGAATTAGCATTCCACGAATTTGCTAAATATGATTAGAAAAACCGTGCCTGATCTAACCTAGTTTTTTTTTTTTTTTTTTTTTTTTTTTTTAGCGTAAAATGAATGCTTAAAATTATTTATTTATCTGTCTCTATAGTTAAATATTGTTTACACTTAGTTAATAATATAGATAAATTTGCTAAATTCACACAAATAGTAAATAAAAGTTTAGAAGAAACTTCATAATTACATACTTTCTATTATAGTGCCATAAATAGATAAATGGTCCTTTGAATATTCCCTTTCTTTATGAAAAATAGATAATCAATGTAATTAACCAAGAAAGAAAGATATTTCTCAAAGGTAGAATATGGAAATATACATAACTTAGTAATTCAACAACAACAATTTTTTATTGAGTAAAATTACAATCTGTCCCAATTTGGACATTAATAGTAGTGCTGAAAGATATCATACATACTACATTCATACAATATTTACACGGCATAAAATTACAATAAAATATATACACAATAATGAATCAATACAATAGTCAAAATTCACTTATACCTAAATACACATACTCACACTCCTACATACATCACATTGAGTGGAGAATCTAGCCAGTGCTAGAACTCCAATATATTTACAAAAGGTCGCGGGGCCACTGCCGTTTCAACCTTCTTGGTAGGTTGTATGGATGAGTGGAGCTGGATAGGAATTGAGCTAGAGGATTAGGATGATGAAATAGGTTTTGGTGGAATTTGGAAAATTTGGATGGAATTAGGTCTGAAATAAATGGAACATTAAGGTCGTGGTGCAAGGTATAGTTGGAGACATAATAAGGAGCATTTACTATTGTACGGAGGACTTTGGATTGAAAGGATTGAATGCGTTTGATGTTAGTACGTTTAGCTGTCCCCCACGGTTCAAGTCCGTAGGTCCAGATGGGCTTCAGTATTGTCTTGTAGATTAATAGTTTGTTGTCAACTGTAAGTTCAGATTTTCTGTTGAGTAGTCGGTATAACTGTCCGAATCGTCGGTAACTTAGTAATTAACAATATAAAGACGTTAGTTATCACTAATGTTGTATCAGAAAGGTTATAGTGACTGTTACCAACTTATCGCACGTTATATTCTTCCCAAAAGTACTATCTCCCTTTTAATTTTTTCCAAAAGTAGTATTTCCACGTTTCATTTAAAAAGTACTATATCCATATTATATTATATAAAATTCATTAGAAAAGTGCAATAATTTAGAAAATAAGTTGGTAACACACTTAAAAATCAACTGTAAATTTGAATAAAACAAAAGAATATCGTAAATTAATCCAATATTGTTGCGTTTCCTGTAAAACTGTTTACAGTGGATATACCTAGTATGTTTAGGAAATCAACGTGTCAATTAATATATAATCTAAGCCATCTGAAATTCTCTACTAATGTATTCTTTAAGGAAAGCGATTACTAAAATCACACTTAAAATGTATGTGATACTAGGAATAAATATTTTTCCTAGAAGTCACCTATCCTGTTTTTTCTGATTTATATTTTCACAGAAAATGAAGCTACAATAATTGTCCCTTTTAGTGCTATCTCCAATGTTTATAGAATTTTTTTTTTGTTATTGTAATTCAACGTGGTGTTTTATTTACTGAACACACAGTCTCTTACCGAGAATTTCGCGTTGCTCCTAACAGCTCTGGCCCGAACATTCCGGACAAATTCTGTTCTAGTGTATTTATTTTTCGTACTGAATTGTTACTTGTATTTTATCAAACAATTCTCTAAATGGTGTGGAATGGTTGGTGGTATCGAATGTTTTTATATTAATGGTCCTATTCCTGAAACTTCACTGTTTTATTCGGGAATCATTAAAATACACATTTTTTTAAAATATTAATAAGACACTCTGTCACGTTATTCTAAATTAAACCTGAAAAGTAACTGATTTATATTCACGCACTTGTTTCTCCATTTTTTGAGGGGGTTAAGCTGGGGAGGAGGTTTTCTGAGGGAAAATATTTATCTCATACATTTATTTATATATATATAATAATATTCTTAAAATATTTTTCAAGGCAACTTCAGTTATTCTTAAGTATTATTATAATCAAATCAGTTGGGAAAACTTCGTATAATTCGATTTTGATTATTCAACGTTCAAATCGCATTGGTAAAAAAAATCTATATAAATTTTGTTCTATCTTATGGGCGAGATAGAGTAATTCTGGTTTTGAAAGTTTCCATGTAATAATTGTATTTACATTTAATTTAATTTATTTTAATTAAGTTTATACAAGTTCAAAAATATTTGCCATCAGATAATTTAAACAAAAGTGGTGAACACGAATCATAAAAAGTAGTGAACATGAACTATATCAATTAATATAAAAATTAATTGCCTTTTCTCTTGGTCATCGCATCACACGTGAACGGCTTGACCGATTTCTCTAATTCTTTTTTTGTTATGTTTTTATCTGTTAGGAGAAGGATCTTATAAAGGAGAAATAGAGAAAATATTTATATTTATATTAGTCAGGAGAAGGATTTTTTTTTTTTTTTATTTCCTACCGTAATCGCTTTATCTATATGTATAAAAATGAAACCCTCTTTTCCTTGGTCATCGCATCACGCGTGAACGTTTTGACCGATTTCGCTATGACGTACTTCAGACAGGACATCGTCTACCGGGGCAGCTAGTTATATTTATAGAACAATTAATGTATGTGGTTGGTAAGGATTCCGAATTAATGGCTTGGTTTGATTTACATTTTTTTTTAAATTAAAAAATGTATATTGTATCAAAATGGGCTACACTTTATATAAATAACATATTTTCTAGTCTATGGCCATTTTCAAAGTTTTTTAATCAATATAACTTATTTTACCTCCGCGAAGCTAGCAAACAATTGTCAAACTTTTCGTTTCAATTTTTAGAGGTCTGGTATCTCCCTTGGGAGGTCAAACAATTAACCTTATTGAACAAAGTGCAGCAGGAAAAATAATTATAGGGCTTCACAACTGCGAAAAAAATGAACATTAAAGCTTCGAGGACTTTTTAGTTTCCTTTTACAAAGCAAAAAGTTTTAACAATTACTGATTGATCCTTTATGGTGCTGTAATAACTATAACGAAAGTTTTACCTCAACCAGACAAATGTTCACTCCTTAGCCCTTGGTATATTTTTTTGTTAATATTTTCTAGATACTGAAAAAATAAAGAAGGTTTTTTTAGAGGGAACATTTTCAGGTCCTTAATATTTACTTTTATTGTTTTGTTTTTTAATAGGCCAACTTAGGACCAAATTAATTAATTTTTTGGTTATTTTTTTCAATAAATAACCTTTCCAATTTACCAAAACAAAATAAAAGGGAAAAATTACTCCCTCTCCCCTCCCTCCTCCCCTCCCCCTCCCGACCTCAAAATTTGAGGGCTTACGTTTCAAAATAAGTATTTTTATAACGTATAAAAATTAAGCCTGTATTCCGTACGAAATATTGAATACCTAAATATAATTTATTTTTTTCTCAAAATGAATCATTGAAATCGTTTTAGGAATAGCACATATATATCGTTTTGAAATTAGCAGTGGTGATTGGAAATTTCCTTCGTATTATTATTTTTTTCATATTAATTTATTGGCTGTAAGCAGCCACATAAACAGTAATGACCTAATATAGTTGTAATAATTTGGAGCGTCTGTTATGGAGTCATTCGTAGACTAGAAGAGCTTCTGGGAGAATGACATAGTAGTTATGTCTGAAACTGGTATTTTATTGTTTTATTATAGTACTGAATATAAATTAAAGTAGCTTTAAAAAAAATACAATAAGATAAAGCGATAAAATAACATATTTTCAGAAAGCCAAAGAACACTACGTGTTCTGTGAATTGAATTTTAAGGTTTGTGTTCGTAACCTCGTGACGGTCGCATGTATCCCGCCTGTATGACGAGTTAAAGTGGTTATCCTCCACCTTTGGACAATATTTCGTTGGATTATGTCTATGTCCGGTAAAAGGAGTCTACCCCTAGTATGCAATTCCTGAAATCATTCCAGACAGGAAAAAGATCCCGTCCGTCCGACCTCTATACCCTATTTCATACAAACAACAAATATGAGTGCTCCTTTTTAACTTGGTCTACTGCCTATTGGAATGCTATCCCGTCAAACATCCGTCATTCTGCATCTCTATCCTTACTTGCAACACTCCTCTTTCAATAATTTCTTTCTTTCCAATCAGATCTAAGCTAATTTTATTTGCCAACTAATTTGTGGTGAATAGAATATTTACTTTAAATGAGGTGTAGTTCAATGAAGTTCAATTTTATGTTTATTCTTTTTTTTTTCTTTATCTACAAAATGTACATATAGACATCACTAAGACATTTCTTTTTTTATTTAAAAGTAAATTTATATAATTACAATTATCATAATTTTTTGGGTCAATTATAATGTTTATTTTTTTCTTAAATTTTATTCTTAAGAGATATTATTCCAGAATAAAGTTTCTTGTTCTATTCCATTCTATTCTGTTTCTGTCTTCTGACTTGTTGATGCCGGTTCGGTATACTGTGGGCTATCTATCTTTCGTCTGGTTTAGCCTATGTTATATTTATACCAAAAATTTCTTAATATGATATTATAATAATATACTTTTCACTTTACAGGGGTGTAGTAAGATGTGTAGGGCGGATGGGTGCTTGTTGTATCTGTCCGTCTGCCTGACGCTGGTCCTGGCTAACCCAGAAGCAAGGCGGCTTTACGACGACCTCTTGTCCAACTATAACCGGCTCATCAGACCCGTCGGAAACAACTCGGATCGGCTCACGGTCAAGATGGGGCTCCGACTCTCTCAACTCATCGATGTCGTAAGTACTTTTTTTTATTGTTAACACTATTATTTATTTATTTTTTTATGCTAAGGTCTTGCAAGAACCTTGGCCTCTCTTGTAATTCTTCTCAATTCCCGTCAAGCTCGAGCAAGCATACGCCATCTTCCAATGTTCACCTTCTTTTGGAAGTCCTTAACTTCGTCTTGCCATCATGAAAGGTCGTCGAGGAGGCGTTGGGGAATAGATTCCTTCCGCCCCACGGTGGGGCGAGCCTATGCATTCGGTTGACATAAGACCAATATAAGAAATTTTAAATTTCCCCACATTTTTTTGGTTAAGCTGTTGTTCTTAGTTTCTATTATCATTTTCATCAGTTCTTTTTTTTTTTTTGTTATTAAAAATGTCCACCTCAGATATCTTATTGAAACGAATGTCCATGGAAAATGTCCTTTAAAAAAAAAAAAATACCACAACTATCTCGATGAACAAAAATTAATGAATCATCTTTATTCCTATAATTTAAGCTTATGAAGTTTTAATTTTTATCGATTTTTAAAGTTTTTATTAATGAAAAACATAAAAAAAATTTAAAACATTCATAACGAAAATCGCCCAGAAATCTACAACAGAAATTAACTAAAAATTAACACGCGGTCTGCGAAAAAAATAAATAAAAATAGCTCTTGCATTTTTTCAAACATTGTGTCTCTAAATTCCAGTTTCTTTGTTTTAAATGTTTGTTTATACATTATGAACTTATAATTGTCTTTAATTCTCATGAATTGTAAAAATAAATCATCACCTGATGCTAGTAGTTTCCGTCCCCAAGTCTTGTTAATCACACTCAGGTTTCTTAGCCATACCTACATAATATAAACATACATCTGGACTCACTACTATTATTATAATAGTATCCATTATATAATACATTGATAATAACTTATTTACTATTATTATTATTGGTATTTATACATAAATTAGTTGAAATGATCAAAGCAGGACTCTGAGCTGTAATTAAACTTCAAGCATGTCAGTGATAAGAAATATTTCTGTTATATCTCAAAATTCATAATAATGTCATTTATTCAACGTTTAAAATTACTTTATTGATTTTTTTTAATCGGCTATTTATGTAATTAGTCTCCTTAATTACAGGGTCACTAGAATTTTTTATCTTTTTTTTTTATGCTGTAGTTGAAAATTAACGTAAGGGAATTGAAATTTCAAGAACGTTACTGTTCCACAACATGAGAAACATGCTAAACGTTTTATGGACAAATACAAGAGAATGTTTTTACAAAACATGAACTATTTAAATGGCTTGTTTGTTTTTTTGTTTGTTTATGCTCAAAGGCGTGAAACTCCGAAGTCATCTCCGCCTATAAATTCACTTAAATATAATGAATTTGAGGAAGAGGAATTCTATTGTAACTTAAATAAAATAATAAAAAGAAAATTAATAATTATAATTAACATTAATATGAGTTAAAATGGAATAATGTTATAAAAATACCAAATTTAAATGACAAAGGGAATTAAGAAAAAAAAAAAAAAAATCAGACATACTTGCTATAGTTGAGGTAGGACTAGCGCGCTTTTAAAAAATTGATATCCCTTACTATTAGGACTTCGTTGCCTTTTAAAATACTGCTCAAGTTTGGAGTCATACCCATTCTGTTGATAATGTTTATATGATGAGTGCACTCCTCAAAGAAGTGCTTTATCGGGCTTGTTTTATTTTTTTATTATTTTAGATTATCACATCACTATTACTAATGTTCATTAAGAAACAAATTGTAATATTTCTCAATAAATAAATATAAAAAAAAAAAAATGTTTTAGAAACATGATTATATAGATGTTTGAATACTTTCGTCCAATATAAATGTTCAAAGATGGTCCCTAATGAATCTTCTTTGTTCATCTACATTAGTAGTACCAACCTTATATTAAGAAGTTAAAGTTTTTAAGGCCAATCCTTTTATACATTAATCCTCAAAAAAAGAGGAATTATTTTAATTATTTTTAGGGATTTCTATTTATTCAATCACAACATCCTTCTTTCTAAACTACAAAAACCTCCAGATATTAAATAGCGTCGTAAAATGGTTCGTTCCTTTCTATCCTCTCGATCTCAAACTGTCACCACACCCTTCATTTCACGAACACCTGGCGTTCTTCAAGGCTACACGGTGAGAGTAGGGGAAAATAAAATATAAAAATGTTTGATGTGATGTGGGCTATAGTGAATTTTCAGACACTTTCAAGGCATATTGTCTATAAATACGTCATTTATTCTTTAAATGGTATTATAAATAATGTTGAACTTTCAAAATGGTATGTCTATACTTCAAAAACCTCCTATCCCATTTTCCCCTACTTGGACTAATGTTGCCTATTGTATGGCGACGCATCTGTGATGTTTATCCTGAATTTTGAGAGGCTATGCAGCTGTTTCACTAGATTCATATGCGGATAAACCTCTTTTAAGCATCAATTATTTTTCTACCTCCTAAACCATCAATCTTTTAAACACCTTTAAAATTAAGGTTAAAGGTTACAACCAGTCATTGCTGCCAAAGCTGTTTCAGTTCAATACTGGAGCTGTAAAAATACTAATCAAATGTCATTAAGTACTTCCTTTTGTATTTCTTAAGGGAATATTAATCCCAGAATAAAATGTCTTTTGGCTTCAAACTTATGCTATTTATTGGATAGGTCTCTGACTAATGATCTTCAGGATAATTATTTTGTTATATTGCTTCGTCCTTGAAAAGTCTTGGGATAAAGTAAGCCCTTCTTAGGCACACCCAGCAGCTGAAGTGGGTTCCTGAAATTTTGTGAAAAAAATCTATGGCTGAGCATGAGCTCAGCATAAAAACCTCCTTGGGTGTGTGTTGACCTTAAAAGAGTAGGAATGTATACAGTAAAAAAAAAAAATCTTTAAAAAAACATTCAAGTACAATGTATAACTGTTCAAAAGCGATATATGAAGCAGTTGTATAAATGTTAAATATTAATTATAATACGTGTTATAGATCTACTTCTAAATTGATAATATAGTGCTTAATATATTATATTTTAAAAGAGTAAAAAAAAAAAAAATATTGTATTTATAGTTAAATAAAATGTTAAGAATATTCCTGTATGGAAAAAAATCGGTATGCTGTGTTATAGCAACCCAATTAAGTTGGGCAGCATCATTTTGTTTGTTTATTTATGAATAAAGTGTATCTCTCCGTCTGTGTGTTGAATTATTTCTTATCTGATATATTATTACTTTAAATATATAGTTTATATTAATATTTATATTTTATATTTATCATAATTAAAGTTACTAGGGGGTACTAGTTAAGGAGATGTTTCTATTATTACAATAAAATTACTATATTATATTTATATAAATTAATATTTAATTCCATTAATGGCATATAGTGATATATTATACAATGAAAGTATTATCATATAGTTAAATAAAATGTATTTCCTTTCTAATCGAGATATCTTCAATGAATATTTCTATGGTTCATTATACTTCCATCATCGAAAATGTTAACATCTAAACTATCTCATTTTTCAGTAAATACACACACACACAGTCAACTATTTAACATTCAATAGTAATAATATTACCAAATTATTGTAAGGATTTGAACAATAGAAATACTTAATGCAATTATTAAATGTAACTTTATCATTTCACTTTATGTGCCTTGTGTTAGGAATTAATTTATTTATATTGATATAAATGATAAAACAAGAACAATCTACATTTCCACTGAGATTTATTGATTATCGTTTGATTCATTCACTATTTACACTCTAATTTTATTTGTGATTTAACTTAAATTTTAAGCGGCATGCTTATTATTTTGTTACAAATAGAGGCCCATTAATTTCTTATTCATACAAAATAATTTTAATTTAACCCAATTTTTGTATGAAAATTCCTTATTAATGAAGCTTTAACCATTCCGAAGTATAATAAGAAAGTCAGCTATGTGATGTCAAACATATAAATATAACATAAATTATTAAATAACATAACATCCTTACTCATACCTGTCCACTATAGGTATTGTAATATGATTTAATTATAAACAAATTTATTCGGTTCATTAACGATTATTACTCTAAGGCTTTCTAGTAAAAAAACAAAAAAACAATCTATTATATTCTTGAAAAATTACAACCTATTGTATGTGGTAATATAACTTTAGAAATATATTGTATAATATTTTAGACTCAATTCATTAATTTAATACATCACAGTATAATCAAGACAATTTAAATGTTGGGCTATTCATATTTTTATTTCTCCTTAAGTGGAAAACACATTATTAAATTAATAAAAACTCATTTGTTGCAGTTGTTTTTATTTTTAAGCAAAAAATAAATCTGTATTGTATAGAAATGTTGAATTTCGGTGTGAAAATTATCACTAAATATCAATGTTATTATGCCAATAACACTCTTTCCTATTTCTTGTAAATTTTTACTTTATATATTAGTTGAAAGAATATATATTTAGCCACTAGTCAAAACTAATTATGATCCTTGCAAAAACTGAAATTATTTCTTTATTTTTTCCTGACATTGATAACTTATTTAATATATCTCCAAAAAAGTCACAAAGCAGATTGTTTTTGTTTTTGTATATATGGAGGATGATGTAATCACAACAGATACACAATATCTCTAATTTATTTTCCTAACAACGTTGCATCTGAAATTAAACTTATCCTATTCTTTAATACACAGAACAGAAAAAATAGTTAGACAGTGTACATAGTTTTATTTACTTTATTTAGGGACAATAAAACATGTTTTGCTGAACAAAATAATTATAATTGTGAATGAAAAAAAAAAAAAACACTTTTTTATTGATACTTTGAAATTTACAGCTTTAAATATTTATGTTTATGCTGTAATTGAATAAATCATTACTTATTAATTCTATAGTTCATTGGATAAATTAGAAAAAAAAAGAAAGAAGATTGAAGGATTATACTTTCTTTAAATATAAATATATCTAAAATATCAGGTCTAAATTGTATTGTTATTCCAATATTTAAATATATGTATAATCGATTAAACAAAATAAAAAAAGTTAGTGTTTTATCTAGCACTATGTTTGACTCCTCCTGAGTTCAGACTCCTCCAAATATATTCAGACTATCTTTTAAAGGCTGTTAAAATGAGATTTACTGATTATGTCTGAATATGAATGTTGATGGCTTATTTGCGGCTACTGGCAGATGCTATAATCAATGGCCATCTCTGTCCCTGTATTTTAACTCTCCATCGTTGAAAGAATGTTTAATGTTTTAAATTATTTCCAAGATTTTAGTTACTGCCCCAGCAAGCATATTTGTGCACTGTTAAAACCATTAATTAAAATAAACTTACTTATTTGTTTTCTCTAATTACTTTTCGTTTTGTTTTGGTTTTCCATTTTTTTACTTTTGTATTTCAACCAATATTAAATAAAAACATGAAATTTGATAACTTTTATTGAAAAAAATTATTTACATGAACGAAAAGAAGTAATAACTAGAATAAAATTATATGACAATGAATGAGAGATGCTGTTTCCTGATTAATGTTTCCTCAAGTCTGATTATTTTTATTTTTGGATAGTAATTTTTAATGACTGTAATTCTGACTATAATACTCAGTTGTTCATTTAAAAAAAATAGTTGTACATATAAAAAATACTGATGACGATATAGAAGCTACATGTTTTCATTCAATAACAAAATTTATTAGCTATTTATTCAGATTTTTTAAAAGTATACCCATGATGTGCTGACAACTGAATTATTTTTCTGTAATGTTTAAGAGTATAATTTTTCAGGTTTTCCGAATAATAAAACAAAGCAATGTGCTAATCATAGGACAATGTGATTGAGAGTAACTTTTAAATCATATCGGAATAAATTTAATTGCCATATCTCTGTTAATATGGGGCTAATATTGATAATTATTTTGTTTGGTTGAAGACTTTATATGAGTATAACAGACAAACGGATTAATTTTTTTTTTTTGTTTAATGCTCGGATTCTATATATTTTGAAATAAATAACCTCAAATTTAGAGGGAAGGTAATATTTTTTTTTTTTTTTTTTTTTAGAACAATACATGGTTTCTTTGTTGAATATTACTAACTAAAAATATATGTAAGCACTTTTAACATTCTTTTGAACCCTAGCCTAAAAACTTCATATTGCATCAAATTCTCAAAAGCAATAAGTACCCTTAAGTTTTCCCTTCTCTCCTGTTACCTTCTTACACAATCCCATACCCTCTCATTTCCCCCACTTTGACTAGGCTGTGTGGTTAAGTTTGATAATGATTTTTTTTTGTATTTATTTATTTATTTATTTTTTTTTTTTTTTATGATATGTTTGAAATAACATGTGGCGGTCATCTGCGAACCAACTTTAGGATGAGTTGAATTGGCTCCTTTCCTCCAACCGTAAACAGTACTTTCTTGGGGCATTCCTTTACCAAACAATAAAATATGTCGGCATCCTTCCTACAGCCACAGTCTCCTTTGATTAAATTCATCGGTCCAATTCCTGGAAGAATTCGCGACACTCACAGAACTATGCAATGCTTCGTGGAATTCCATTCCTTCCAATATACGTAACGCGTGTCTTCCTTATCCATATTCAAATCTCTACTTTTTCAATACCTATTAACTGAAACAGATTCTTGTTGATTATAAGTTTTAATTAGATTTTTATTGTAAGTATTCATTAATTATTAGCTCACGGCTTCTATCTAAAAACTTAAAGGTTAGAATTTATAAAACTATTATTCTTCCAGTTGTTCTTTACGGATGTGAAACGTGGCCGCTTACTTTGAAGGATGAACAACGGCTTAAGGTTTTCGAAAATAAGGTACTGCGCAAAATATTTGGTCCGAAGAGAGATGAGGGCACTGGGGAGTTTAAAAGGTTACACAACGCGGAATTGCGGAACTTTTATCCTGTGAATATAATTGAGTTAATAGCGTCGCGGAGACTCAAATGGGCGAGTAAAATTGTTGGGCTCGGTGAGGAACGGATTCCGAGAAAGTTGGTATTTGCTGATCCGACTGGTAGGCGTCCGAAAGGTAGACCGAAGCGTCGATGGGAGGATTGGGTTAAAACTGATCTTGGGGGCTTGGGCTTGAACGGAGAACATTGGACGAGTCTGTGTAGACGGAATATGGTGGTATCGGCATCGAACCTTTGGGTTCGGTAATCCTATTATTATTATTATTCATTAATTATAATTTTAGTAGGAATTTCTTCCATTTTTATAAGTGAAAATTACTTTTTTTTTTTTTTTTTTTTATCTACTCTCTCTATTGTTGTATTTATTTTTATTTTTAACATATATTTTTTAATCTATTTTTTTTCACTCCTTATCCTTTGTAAATAATTAAGTTTGTGAAATAATCAAATAAATTCACTGCATTCGGACCAGATGTGTTATCTTCATTTGTAACATTTTTACTATTCTTAAATAATTCCCAGAATAATTTTTTTTTTCTATTATAAATACTTATCCTGACATGAAAACTGGAACTCAGTGAAAGTAGCTCAGTGACCTTTACAATATAAAAATACTGAACAAAGATTCCTTGTTCTTTCGAGAAGGATATTTTACCAGATACTTGAAACATAATTTCAAATTATTTGGCTTGTTTTTACATTGCTAAAAAAAAGTGGAATATTATTAAGCGTTTCAGTCACTTCTTTTAGTTGACCTGAATTAATTTATAATGAAACACTGATATAAATTGCATAACAGCTTGAATAAGTAAACAGCTTTATTGGAAAATTGGTTACACAAAAAGAAAAAGAAAGGAAAACCTTATTTACAGTCTGATCATCGATATTCCTTTCCCTGATGGCTTGCCACTCGAAGATGAGTGCTACCAAGTCCCCTTCCAGTCGGAATATTTCTACCCTTGTCCTTAATCGTACAACATTTCCTCGAGAAATATTTGTATTTCTATAACAAGCAAGGTCTTTTCTTAGTATGATAATCTGAATCCATTTTATTTTTTATGTGATTCGAATCAAACAATTTTTTTTTTTTTTTAACATATTTATTGATATTTACAACTGTATTAAATAAAAATACATCTAGTAAATGTGATGGTAATATACAAAACTGTCATGAAAAACATGTAGAGACACTACTCAGTGGCAGCACTCTAAAAATATTTTAAACTAGAAGGTCCCGAGGCCATTTCCTTTTCAGGCGCCTCAGAGGATTATCCGGAATTGAAGATGAAGAAAGGATTGAAACTAGTGGGTTAGAGTGAGAATAGAATTTGTCATAAAAGGATTGATACCTCCGGGCCAAATCAGTAACATAGGGAACATTAAGGTCTTTATGGATAAGTTTATTCGTGACAAAGTAAGGAGCGTTGAGGATTTTACGAAGGATTTTGGATTGTAAGGATTGGATGCGGGAAGAATTTTATGGTTTAGTAGAGCCCCAAAGCTCTACTCCGTAAGTCCAGATTGGTCTTATAATAGTCATGTAGATGAGCCTTTTGTAGTTAAGAGGAAGGTTTGATCGTTTGTCTAGTAAGTGGTGAAGAAGCCTAAAGCGGCGAGCAGTTTCTTGTCGTTTTAGTCGTGTATGTGGATTCCAAGTTAGGCGTTTGTCAAGAAGAAGTCCTAGGTATCGGATCTATTCAACAGGAACTAGTTGAGTGTTATTAAAGGATATTTTAGGATATTTTAGGAGGATACTTAAAGGATAATTTATTTTTATTCTCCAGTTCTGACACCCATACTTCTAGGTCTTTGATGTGGGCTTGAAGGGTATTTGAAGCAACAAATGGATCTTTATGAAGAATCAAACAATAAATCATTAAAAATGAATTCACTCTAAACTCGCCAAAACAAATACATTTGTTATTTTGATTTATTATCTGCAATAATGAACCATGAAAAACCAATGGAAGACTCAAACACTGTCGAAACACTTATTGTGTATCCAGAAATTCTGAAAAATTCTTAAATAAGCTAAGGTATTGATTTATTATTAGACTAGCTGTATCTCGCGGCTTTGCACGCAAATATTTCATATTTTTTTCATTGCTGCAAGTTAATAAAGTCGTTTATAATAACTGTGTTAGGTGAGGTTATACAATATTAATATACCTCAAATAACAGAGAGTTATATTTTTAGCTATGTCTATGTATGACTTATAAATGATTATTGTTGATTGTCAAATATTAATTTTATTCAGTTTAATCTACAATAACATACCAGTAGCAAGTAGCCATACCCGTAATTATCTAATACTGACACTTTTGCTTTAAAACATTATCATTTATATCATCGTTACTTCTATGTAATATAAATGCGTATTTTTTCCACTCTGGGGTGTACACTTCCAACTGAACTTTTAAAACTTAGACTTTTTTCAGCCTATTGATCATTTTAAAGAACCAGCAACAATTAAACATATGAATTTGATAGAAACCAACACACGAAATATGGCTATGAAACGAAATATACCTAAATATATTTGTTATAAGTATTTTAGTATCTATGCTATTACTGATCCGATTAAGACGATTTTGCTTCTAGATAGTTAGAAATTTTATTATCAATCAAATGAGTATTTATAGTTTTTGAGTTATTCGAAAACCAATTTTGTTTTACGTTTTAGAAAAATATATTTTTTTAATCACTTAAAGGACGAATTTTCTCAAACCCAGCCTTATTGCACATCTAGACGGTAAGACGTTCCTCCAGGAGAAATTTCAACTTCACAACCATAGTCGTTTTTGAGAAACTGCGATGACCGAAAAATCAAGTAAAATGGCACTTTCTTTTATAAATATAGATGAATACTCAGACTTTCAATTTTAACATTAAATATTTTTTGGACGCTCACTTTTTTGTTTTTATATTTTATTATTATATTATCTACACTATACATAGCCATCCACATATTCCCATCAAATATTTTTAACATTTCAATTATTTTTCTTTAAAAATGATTCGAAGCCGTTGTTCGATCGTTGTTTTTTTTATTTTAGGGCCTTATTATTAAAAAAATTTCTTTCCAAAGGTTGAGTATTTGTTACATGGGGAGAAGAATTGTTTATAACATAAAAGTATGTCGAATATTAGTGATAATATGAACATTTGAAACCATTAAACAACAGAATATAACTATTTCCGAATACTTTTGACACTAATATAAATAAATATATTATAAATAAAGATCTAGTAAATTTACATGATTAATAGGATATTTTTAAAAACAACAAACTTTTCAGTATTCTGGTAAATGATTTTCTTTTATGGGAGTTTCTTTTAAAGATTTATGAGTGAGAAAGGATTATATAAATTCATAGTTGTAAAATACACTTCATACATAAAAAGAAATTCGAATTCCGAATACTTTTGACATTCACTGTATATCGAGACATTTTTTTTTTTTTTTTTTAATGTAGATTTTGTTATGGAAATTCTCTCCAAATGCTTATTTTTTTATTTATTATTTTTTTTTTAAATGACTGATTTGACTTTTCTCGATTGTGGATGTGTATGCATAGATGTCTGTTAGATTTTTCATGACACTCTGTGGGATAATAATGACACCTTATTAAAATAAAATAATATAGCCTTTGAGAGAAACTTTAATCTAAAAACTGTGCGAGAGAATGGTGAGATAGCCTCGCTGAACAACACGTGCGAACACGCCCAACAGATCGGCACAATATTAAACCAAGCTCCCAAACCCAAAGTCTAGTTTGATATTGGCCAACCCAATAGTAGAACTTGCGATTTTAGTAATGAAGCTTTATATTTGACCAGGTAAAAAGTTACATACTGAAAAATCTTCTGGATAAAAGATTTAAAATTCCAGGCATATAAATTGCTTAAATATCTTATTTCAGTTTCCTTTTTTTGGATACATTTATATAGATTATTTTTCGAGACTTGATTACTTTGACTATATGAATCTTAAAACTTGTTGTTCTTTTTTTCGTTTGAGAAAAAAGAAAAATAATTAGGAAAAGGAGTAATCATAACCAGAAATAATCGTAAGACTGGTAGCTGTTAAAATTTTAATGGGTGATAGAACGGCTAATGGTTATTATAGCCCTTTTAAAAAATATAATTTATTATAAAGGCTGAAAAAAAAAAAAAAAAAAAAAAAAAAAAAAAAAAAAAAAAAAAAAAAAAAAAAAAAAAAAAAAAAAAGTACAGTAGTGTTCGAAAGGGCCTTGCGGAATAAGCACGTGAAATCTGCCCCCACGTATTCAATTTCCCCAAATTCATTCCATTGATTCACACTTATGAGAAACAGCTTTTTGCAATTGTTTAGCCCCTTAATCCTTATAAGAGGGTAGTTATGGTGAAAAAAAGAAAAACAAAAAAGTTTTCTACTGAACAGCTCAATCGGTATTCACGAAAAAAACATATGTTAGGGATTTTTAAGATTAGTTTAAAAAAATATTTTTTTAAAAATATTTTTCACAGAAATGCGAATCAGAATTTTTTTTAAAAATGTTTCATTCAAATAAAATTGACTTAAATAAAATATATATTGCATACAGGATCTCCAATGAAGTTAAGTAGCAAAAAATTGTAGGTGTACCACCATACAACATTAAAAAACAAATTTCGCTTAACATTTTCGTAAAAAAGAACTTCTCTACTGTACCTATTTTTTTTTTTTTTTTTCATCAATGCGAGAACAATAATTTTCTTTATATATTTTTCAATATATTTTATTGAAAAATTTACATTTTTTTTTTTTCCGTGAAAATAAGTTGTTTCGTTCAGGGGAAATATATATATATATATATATATATATATATATATATATATATATATTTTTTTTTTTTTTTTTTTTTTTTTTTTTTTTTTTTTTTTTTTTTTCCACAATGGGGTACCACTGCGATATAATTGAAAAAAAAATATTACGTAGGACTCTCGAATGAAATAAAATATCAAAAATTGGAGGTGTACCAATCCAACATAACTTATTTTTTTATTTTTTTAAATTAAAAAAAAAAAAAGACTCTCATTTTCATAGGCAAAATTTAAAATGATATTTTTGAATCAACTTTTAAAAGTTTTTAACATATATATTTTTTTCTCGTGAAAATCGGTTGAGCTGTTGAGGTGAAACCTAGTTTTTATTTTTTCTTTCCCCCTCCATCACTATCCACTTAAATGGATTATAGCTTCAATAGAGCAAATATACATAGGACATTCAAATTTCTAGTTTGGCTTCTTTTACAAACGCAAGCATGTAACTTTGGTCCTAAATATATATATATATTAGGAAGAAAAGAATGGAAGCCCTTTTGTAGAACTGCCCTAGCTCGACCGCCCTTAGTAAAGATATCTCAACTACGATCTGTCCTATAAATTTCAGTTGTGCTATGCCGGGCCCCAAGTCAGCTAACCACACGTCACACAATCAGATCTAACAAACAACAAACTTCTCTGCGGGTCCCATTCAAGCTATCTACTTCTTCCCGCAACCTCTTTCTCATCAAGTCCGGGTTTGTTACTTCGTCATGGTGATCAACATGATCTGGTATGGAGAACTGTATAAAGCAGAATCCAGCATATCCGAAACCTGCATCAATCGAAACTTTTTTTTTTTTTATTTGTTTATTCATTTAACGTCACTTTTAGTCTGCTTTGTCTAACCCGACGATGGTAAAATCGTAGTATTCAATTTTGTCTATAAATGTATATATGTTCGATATGTGCTAATTTTAGCTACGGGTTATCACGTCATTTTATTTTTTCTTCCACACTTGCTTCATCTTAGCGGAGTGAGTTGACATCATTTGATCAAAACGTTTCTGGAATTCTTGCTTCTTTTTTTTTTTTTTTTTAATATTTATTGAGATATATTACAATTTGTTTCAAAATGAACAATACTAATAGTGATGCGAGACCCTATTCATACAGTATATACAGAAAATAATTGTAAAGTCAAATTACATAAAATAGAAGAAAACAAAATCCTATAATGCAAAAAAAAAAGAAAGAAGAAAATGAACCTATTATTGAGGTAAATACAAAGTTGACAAACAAATACATATTATACACACAATCATAACTATATACAATTGCAATCTGTTAAAGGAACCCCAGACTGGGCTTTTCCCTCGAATCGTAGAGGGAAAAGCTGAATCCCAGAGATCCCAGCGAGTCTCTCTCAGCGGTGTCACTGGTGTGAGCCAATTAATCCTGAGTTAGGGCGCAATAGCCTTAGCCGTTTTCATCTTCTAGGAGGATCGTAGAGGGGCGTGGAGCTGGATAGGGATTGTTCTAAGCGCTTATGATGATGGATAAGATTCTAATGGAATTAAGATGGTACCAGGTCTAATAAATGTAATATTCAGGGCGTGGTGTAAGCTATAGTTGGTGACATAAAAAGGAGCATTTACTATTGTTCGTAGGACTTTGGATTGAAAGGATTGGATTCGTTTGATGTTAGAATATTTAGCTGTCCCCCATAGTTCAAGTCAGTACGTCCATTTAGGTTTCAGTATTGTCTTGTATATCAGTAGTTTGTTGTCAACTGTAAGCTGAGATCTTCTGTTTAGTAGTCTGTATAACTGGCTGAATTTATCGTACAATTGTTCTTTTCTTTAAGTCTTGTACGTGGATTCCACACCATCAATCTTTTGTCTAATCGAAAGCCAAGATACTGGACTCTGTGTGAGGAAGGAAGCGGTATGGAGTTGAAATTAATCGGTGGCCAGCAATTGCTTTGAAGGGTAAAGGTGACGTTGTGCATTTACTTTCGTCCACCTTAATGCGCCAAGCATCACACCAGTCTTTGACATAGGAAAGGTGTCTTTCGATGTTAAGCCATGCTGCTTCATGATCGAAATTGGATGATAGGATGACGGAAAAGAAAGGTATCGGGATCAGTAGGAATGTCGTCGGTGTATAGTTGTAAAGAACGGGTCCCAAGACGCTGACATGAGGAACACCGGCCTAAACAGTATAATGTTTGGAAAATTCTGAACCACAGCGAACTCGTGAGAAGCGATTTGATAGATAGAATTGGAGGACTAGGTATATCTAGAATTATATACATACAAAAATGTTACGTTCGATTTAGCTATTTCGTTGTTTGTTTGTTTTGTTTGGTTTTAGGGCGTACAACAGCCAGGTCATCAACGCCCGATGGTTAGTTATTATGGTTTATCCTTGAGAGGTGTATATTCTTAGTTCAAGAGGAATTATAATGATAAAAAAATAAAATAAAATAAGAACAAAATAAAATAAATACTAAAATAAATAAAAAATAAAATAAAAATAATAATATGATATAAAAAAGAAAAAGAATTAAATAGATACATAATAAGGAGGGTACGTCCTCGATAAATGTGTAGCTATTTCGTTGTTTATCTGTTCCTGATATTTTCTTATATTTTTGCGTCCTAACTCATTATCAAACATTTTGTTATTCAATATTTTCTGTCCTTTCTGACCATATGCTTAGAAAATATTATTACTTTTTCTCTCATCGATGACCTCATGTCATCTACTAATTTGTTCTATTCCCGATTATTACTCATTCTGTACTCCTCCTCTCATTTTCTTAAGGACCCAACTCTTCCATTTTTATAAATTGTATATCATCATAATTTTTGAGTGAATTTTATACATCTGTAACGAAAAATCTGGTTAGGGAGATCACAATTTACATTAGATTGGGCTTACAGCGGTATTGTTAGTAACGGCGATTACCGTATGAGGGCTTTGTTATCAGATTCACTTTTCAAAAATTGTTTTTTGCTCATCTCTGTTAAGAAATTGTGAATTGTGGACATTTTTAATTAATTATAGATCTTCTAAGTCTTAATTCGTTCAAATCAGTTTTAGAATTCTGAATATACCGCTTTGTTATGACTAAACCCTGAAATGACTCTATATCTGCTAAAATTTATTAGATTCTATTTTTTATTTTTTTATTTTTTTAAATTTCATAAGGGATGTTATCATCCATCGATTACCTATAAAAAATAGTTTTTTTTATATTTACGTGACGGACGAAGAATATTTCTTTTTATTGGATATTTAAATTATACCATTCCTAGAAACGTTTAACATCAATTTTGTTTATTTTAATATCTATTTGTGCATCATTTTACTAAAGCCACTCCATCAAAAATGGAAAAAAAAACACTCAAAAAACAAAAACACGGTGGTATAATATCAATCTGTTTTCTAGGAAAAAATTCAATTTTATATAACAAATAGATCTAAAAATAAGGAACGTACTATATCATATTATATAAAATATCATATTCGCACTGATACAGATGTAAATGTATCAAAACTAAATTATGGTGAATATTTAAGTTTTAAAAATAAAAATTTGTTTGAATTTTCATTTTTTTTAAACACACAATATTTATTTATGTTTCTTTTTAACCTAAATAAAATTTGGCCCATTAAAAAAAAAGGAAATCGGTATATTTGTATTAGTCTTTTATCCCTGCTTTATCCCGATTATTTGCCTAGCTGAGAGAACAGTATTTGTTCAGTGATGCCGGTAAAAAGGTGTTTACTTTCATATTGGATAAGGCTATTTATTTGTTTATATATATATATATATATATAAACATATAAATTTATATAAACAAATATTTGTCTATATATATTATACATACATACATATTATATATATATATATATATATATATATATATATATATATATATATCTTATAATTTGTTTTCTCCTATAGGCAATAGGTTTAAATTTGTTAAATTTTTTTCCACAGCTCTGAATTAATGATTTGCATGACCAAAAATGTGTCCATAAAATCCTTACTCAATGTAGTATCGAATAAATACCAAAAACCCCAATCAATATATAAATCAAATAAACCCATATTTGAGCGGGCGCACTTATAATTAATAGTATAATCAGTATCTGAACTCCCGGTAACGCAGCTACTGAGCCTAGTATCGAATAAATGAAAAAAAAGTAGAAATTATTCGATATTCGAGCCCGGGAGCTTAAAATTAAAATTAAACGAACTCCTGCTAATCCGTATTACCAGCCTTAATTCTGAAAATATCTTAAAAAAATTAAATTAACCGACACTTAATCCTTAAATCTTGAATAATTGTATTCAAAACGTGATTCATAATTAAAATAACCATAAAAACATAAAATATGCTAACATGATTTT
Organism: Piezodorus guildinii; assembly: GCA_023052935.1. Taxonomy (NCBI): domain Eukaryota; kingdom Metazoa; phylum Arthropoda; class Insecta; order Hemiptera; family Pentatomidae; genus Piezodorus; species Piezodorus guildinii. The sequence goes on from CM041298.1 coordinate 46,444,996, forward strand.
TAATAATTTATTGAAATCGAAAAAGGATGAATTTGAAATGGAAAAGCCTGAATTCGACTGGGAAAATGTTGAATCCGACTTGGAAAAAGTTGAATTTGACTTGGAAATGCTATTTATGTATATATTTTTGGAAAGCTAAAGATTTTAGAAAAAATGTTATCTTAGATACATACTTTTGAAAAGTAATGTAATGTCACAAATAGGGCATAAACTTTTGTTATATTATCTTATGTAAGACATATGTTTCCAACGAAACAATATAATTTAACAATATAAGTTTTTTCAACCCTAACCTCATTTTTAATTTATTACATTAATTTTAACTACGCGGGTAAGTGAAAGTCGTGTGTTTCTCACTCAATTTTTTTTTCATATTTTTATTTTTCTTCAAGCTGTTAGGTTTCGCGAAGCTTCATCGGTAGTTCAAATTAACAATCATCTTTCTAGAATGTAAAGGTTCAATAGCAATTTACTAAGCACTTCATCTACAGTCGACAAGCATACGACGGAGTATGAGTTCCGCATTCTAGTTTTCGATACCATTAAGTTCAATACCAAAGTGGATAACTTTTGAATTTAATATCATTATGTTATGTACATAACAGAAGTAGTAATTACTTGACAATTTCTTTTTTAATGAAAACATCTTTTTTTAAAATGTATTTCTATTTTATAATATTTATTTTTTATAATTCAGTAATAATACAATTTGTCTCAATGAGGACATTAGTAATAGTGATTTTAAAATATAACATTTCCTAATAATTTAGGAAACGCAGTTTTAACTATTATCTATAAAGCTATTTACCTACCAGTCCTTACATATGGAGGCGAGAGCTGGGCGATGCTCGACAAGCATATCAGCCGAATCACTGCTGCTGAAATGAAATTCGTACGTAGAGCAGCGGGAAAGTCAAGGCGAGACTGTGTCCGGAACAATAGGATCAGGGATCAACTAGAGGTACCACCATTGAAGACAATAATGGAAAACAGGCCATTAAAATGGTTTGTTCATGTTTGATGTATGGACAAAATAAGGGAACCCAGAAGGACACTGGAAGCCAGGCCTACAGGTAGAAGACCACGAGGCCGACCTAGAATTTCCTATCAGGATATGGTCCCGAGGATCGAGGCCTCTCTACGCCAATTTATTGCTCGAAGAGGAAGACAAATAAGAAGAAGAAGTTTTAACTATTATTAAATATTTAGATTTATGAACTATTATTAAAAGGAATTCATAATCTTGTTGTATTGCCATAACTACAGTTCCTACTGCATACATAAACTTCTTAATGCCATCTCAACTTATGATGAGTATAAATCATTTGAAGCCAATTTATGAGGCTATAATCAGAGCTTATGATGAGTCTGTATTACTATCTCGTCTAGCTGTTTAATGACATCCATGTAATTAGAAACAATATAATTCTCATAATAAATTAATATATACATCCATAGTCCATCACATAAATACATTAAAGTTACATAAATACATTAAAAAGGTGTGTGTAGTAAGTTTAGCACGAAAACGGAAAGTCTCACTATACTTAAATTTTATATCTAGCGATAAGTCTAATTATATGTGTATATAAAAATACAATCGTGGTCATAGAAGTCGTATCACCAATAATTTATTTTTTTTTATGGTAATTAACTAAACGCAATCGAATATTTTTGTTTTTGTCTGCATATTTCTATCATACGCTTGATGGAAAAAATACATTGAATAAAAAATAACATTTCTTAGTTGTTTGTTAGCATTTTTAATTCCTACCAAATACAATTTTTATTCATGTCGAATTTTAAACATTTTTTTGATCAGAAACAATTAACATTGTCAGAATGGATGAAGTAGAACATTTTTTACGGAAAACAGCGGTGACGAAAATCCTACTTTTGAAAATTGATATTATAATTAATTTTACGTAAATAGTAAGGGAAAGTATTGCGATCGTGAAAATTTTCGAATTCCAGTTTTCAACGGAAATACACATTTTAGGGTCCCCTGAGTCCAAATAACCAAGTCCCTCAAAAAGGTCTGTGTGTGTGTGTGTGGTAACTCCCGGGCGGAAACGGTAAGTCCTATGAAACTGAAATTTCATATTTAAGACAACTACAAGCCCGAGACGTGACAAAACTTTTTTCATCAAAATGAGCTTACCAGAAGAGCCACTTTACACCATGGATTTTGCACCTTTTTTCGATTTTCTCGACGATTTTAATTAAACTCGCTATATCGATGAAAAATTTAATGGGCTTTAATATCATGTAGGTTTTATTCTGATTAAAATGGTCTGACAGGGCTTAAATGCCGATATTTTAAATTGTCTTCCCCTAAAGTACCTTTAATTTTGTAGATTCAATAATAATAACTAGATTGTCTTGTTAACACTGATGAAAAACAGGTAAATATATAAATTGAATAAATTCGATACCCAACTAAAGGAGAAAACAGAAAAAATATTTTTTTAATACAATTTTTCGTTTTTGAACATAAGATCAGTTTGTTTGTTTGTTTGTTTAGGTTTTAAGGCGTAAAACCCTAAGGTCATCAACGCCTAGACACTATATGCATATTCAACCTTTATAAGAAAGAACTATTAGGTAATGGGTGATTGAGAGAAAGAAAGAAAAAATAATAAAAAAAAATAAATAAATAAATAATAAATAAATTTAAAAAAAAATAATAAAAAAATAAAATAAAGAAAGAAAAAAAAATTTTTATGTAAACAATAGTTTAAAAAGCTAATACTAGTAATGCTAACTGACTAGGAATGGTCTTTATAATTTCGATAATAATGACTGCTCCTTAAGAAAATCAAAAACTAATTCAATGGTTTTCTCTCTATCACCCAGCACCGCTGAAATATTCGGGCTTAGTCCAATTTTATTCAGGTGTGATGAATAATAAGGGCATTCTTGAAAAATATGCCGAAAGGTAAGGGTTCCATCACAGTGCTGGCATCGGGGCACCGGCTGCCTAGCAAAAAGACAAGAGTGCGTTAGCCGCGAGTGTCCTATCCTTAGCCGGGTCAACGCGACCTCCTCCCTCCGGCTGCTACGGCTAGATGTGGACCAGGGTTTGTTTTATATGCTTCAGTTTGCTTACTTGGCTATCTCCCACATTTTCTGCCATCGGTCATCTTCTTGCTTTCTGAGCGGTTCACTGAGTTCAGACGGTGTCAAGATGGCTGTTCCTCTCCCTGGCAGTGTGAGCGCCTGCTTCGCTGCCCGGTCCGCAAGCTCGTTACCGGTAATTCCCACGTGGCTCGGCACCCACACGAAGCTTACCGACTTGCCCAGGTTTCGCAACGCAGCTATATGAGAGTGAGTGCGAACTAGTATGGGATGATTTGGATATAAGTTCTGCAAACCTTTAATTGCGCTTAGGGAATCGGTTAGTATTACGATTTGGTCTTCATTTATTTTTGTACAGAATTGTAGAGCTGAGGCTATTGCGTGTAGTTCGGCTGTGTAAATATTGCATAGATTGTGTAGTTTGAATTAGTGTGTCGAGTTATGGGTCACGAAAGCGGAAGCTGTAGAGGTATCTGATTTAGAACCGTCGGTGTAAATTAAAAAGGGTTCAGGAATGGTTTGAATAATCTGTGTTAGTCGGTTTTTGAATTCGGAAGGGGAAGCATTTCTTTTAGAGAGGTTGGAAAGTTGAAGGAATATTTTAGGTGGTTGGTGGGTCCATGGTGGGGTTTTATCATGGGAGTTTATTTTATACAGTGGAAGGTCTCTAAGTAAAGAGGAAGCGGAGGAAATTCTTTCTGCTAACGGAAGGGTCGCATTTGACTTTGTTTCGAAAGGCTCTGGTAAATTTAGGTTTAAATATGTATCTGTGTGTGGGATGATTTGTCTGTGGGTATAATTTGGAAATATAATTTATGGCAAGTTTTTGTCGTCTAAAAATGAGAGGCGGAATTCCGGCTTCTGGACATAAGCTAAGGATAGGGCTGGTTCGAAAAGCCCCAGTGGATATTCTAATTCCTGCATGAAGTACTGTGTCGAGCCTGGCGAGAATTCGTGGGTGTGCCGAAGCATATATAAATGACCCATGTTCAAGTTTTGAACCTATCAAACTTTTATAGAGTATTAATAAAGTTTTCCTGTCTGAACCCCAAGTAGTGCCGCTGAGAACTCGCAGTATGTTTAATTTTTTCATAGCCTGTGCTTTTATGATGGATATATGATGTTCCCAGGTCAGTTTTCTGTCAAATGTCAAGCCTAAGAATTTGTGGTAAGTAGTAAATGGTAATCTTGTGTTCCCTAAGTACAATTCAGGTAGTGGTGGTGTATTCCGCTTTCGGCTGAAGAGATACATAAGAGATACATAAGATCAGTAATATTCATGTATGATATACCATTGGAAAGCTAAAGATTTTAGAAAAAATATTATCTCTTACACAAGCTTTTAAAAGTTAATAGAGAGTGATGAAAATCCGATAAAACTATCTGATCATTTTAGATGATAATTTAACAGACTTTTTAATAAAACACATGTTTCTATAGAAAGTTAAATTACTTAATTATTTAAAGGTTTCACTAATTTTTTTGTCTGACTATATTTGAAAATTCTTTAATCAATTTTTAAAATGGAGGTAAGTGAAAGTCGTGTGTTGCCCACACCAGATTTTTTACTGCTATAATTAAATGTTAAGTTAAAAGTATTTTATAATGAGATATTTTATAAATACCTATTTTTCGTCCTTAGCTTTATAAGAGATGTTTTATTTCCATTGTTTATATATTAATATCAACTATATGTATTAATCAACGTTTTATATATTTTTTTAATTTGAGGGATTATCTTTAATGGAATAATATTTTATTAAAACTTCCTCTCCCTGGCTACTTCTGCTCAGTAATGGAGGAAGCCATATTACCCGTGATCCCATTTTGGGGATTTTTATTAAGGGGATGAAAATTTTGAGGGAGCCATTCTTTGGGGGAACGCTAAGCGAAGCTACCCACTTAGAAAGTTTAATGGACCCAATACTAATCTGGCTTGGTTAGGCGAAATGCAGAACCCCGAGTTGAGACCTAACCTCCTGTCCTAACTGGAAAATATATAGTATATCACAACGCTATCGTAATTCGTCCCAATATTCAAAGATAAATAAAAAATAGTGTTTAAAAAATGTAGTGGAGGAACACACGTCTTTAACGTACCTACGTTTTGAAAAACAATTTAAAGTATAAAAGCTAAAAACTGAGCGCCCAAAAACTATTAAATTTTAAGACTGAAAGACTGAGATTATTCATGAAATCAGAAACCCTAAATACCTCAAATGAGTAAACTTTAGCTTATTTCTGAATTTTTTCAGAACTTCTAGATACACAATAAGTGCTTCAACTTTCACTGCGTTCTCAAAAAATATAACGAAAAGAAAAACATGGTACAAGAAGTGCGGAACACATCTTTCAGCAGGCATTGCAATAAGAGAATAGACTAAATGTTTGTAACATATATAAAAGAGAAGGTTAATGAATTTTACAGATTACTCCCATACGAAAATAAATGTTTCTTATGAAAAAAAAATTATGGTTTGTATTAAACCAAATAAAGAATTTAGTATGCCATAGTGAAACACCTTGAGCGGTCAATGATAGCTCTGTTTTTCTTTGAAAAAGTTTAATAACATTGGATTCATTGACAGAATTATTGAAAGGTTCATATACTTTTTATGTATGAAAAGGAAGAATTAAAAGCAGAAGATAAATGTCGAATAAATTAAATTTTTAACATAAACGCGACCAAGACTCTGGACACATTCAGATTTAGCTGCTGCAAAGTTGTCAAAAAGTTCTCGAAATCCCTCTTTCATTATTTCTTCCAAATTCAATTACCTTTTTTTGGGTCCTACTAAAAAGGGAAATGAGAAAATACTATATTCAAAATGAAGATGGCCTCAAGAAAAAATAAGTGGGATAATATTTTACACCAAACAATCATTAATTGAGACGTTGATTTCCAAAAGGTACTAAAGGACATTTTTTACGAAATTGATTTTTTTACATATTTATATTCTCCTCACTTAGTTTTATCGAAATCTTAAAATTGATTGTATCTAATGAACACTCATATCCTTTAATAACGTGATTTAGAAATGCTATTAATTTCTTAAGATACTTATTACACATTTAGTTTCATTCTAAATCATAACAGAACATTTCATTTCATAACTTTAATATGGTTTTTTTAATATAGTAAAGAAATAATTCTAGATTTTAATACGAAAAGACGGTAATTAGGTAGTTTAATAATATAGTAATGAGAGATTTTCGCGCTTCCTGTAAAATTTCCTAGAATGGATATAGTACCTTTTGGAAATCAACGCCTCAATTAGTAAGATCAATTCCTAGTAGATAAAGTGTATAATTATATACAACGTTTTATCAACTGGATGTATATTTATGATCACTGCATTAATATAATTAGGAAACCATGTAATTCCTAATACCTTTGACATCATTGACATACACAATTTTTAATTTTTTGAAATGAACCTTTTTTTTATTCTGTAATCAAGTCCCCTTGGAATAACGAACAATGAACAGAAAGAAATCCTAATGGTGTGGTAACTTAAAGAATATTATAATATTATATATATATATATATATATATATATATATATATATATATATATACATATATATATTGTTTGATCAGTTCTCGACTGTTGATAATTTAAGTTTCTGTTGTTCTCAGTTTCTCTTGTTTCAGTAAATGAATAATTATGAGCATGATTATGAGAACAATAAATTCTCGAAACTTCGCATAGATAAAATTGTTTATTCATTGACTGAAACCTGAGAAGAACAGAAACTTATAAATATAAATTATATATATATATATATATATATATATATATTATATATATATATATATATATACATACATAAAGGATCAATATTCATTATATCTGTAAATCTTTGTAAATTTATACTGTATATACCTATGTTTTACATTGGAACGGAAGATTGAGATGCAAGTAGGTAGAGGAAGAGTTGATGTTTGAAGGGATAGAGGTGGCTTTACGGATAGAGATGGGCAGCGAATTACAGAAGGGTGAGGAACGAACGAGAAACGATTTGTGAAAGGACGCAGCTTTATGTGATAGGGTATAAATTTTGATTGATTGGGTTCTAGTATTTAACGAATGGATATCATATCGAAGGGTGAGGAGCTCTATTATGTGGAAGGTTTTCTATTTTTTAGAGTTTGGAATAAGTAGGAACCAAGGAAATATTGTCGTTGAATAGAAGGATAAAGCCATTTTAAGATGGTATAATACCCAGAAATACAAATTTTTTTAGTAAATAAAAGTTCAAAACGTTAAAAAAATCTGGTGTGTGCAACACACGACTTTCACTTACCTCCGTTGTTAAAAATATATTTAAGAATTTTTAAATATATTCAAAGATACAAATAAATTGTTAAATGATTAATTATTTTTAATTTCAATGGAAACATGTGTTTTAGTAAATAATCTATTATATTTTTATCTACAACAATCAGTTAGTTTTATCGGCTTTTCATCACTGTCCATTAACCTTTAACATTCCGTGTATTAGATAATATTTTTTTATAAAATCTTTTGCTTTCCAACGGTATGTTATACATGTATATTACTGTTCTTATGTTCAAAAATAAAAAAAATGTATAAAAAAGATATTTTTTCAGTTTTCTACTTTAGTTGGGTATCGAATTCGTTTAACGTATGTATTTACCTGTTTTTTATCAGTGGTAACAAGATAATCTGGTTATTTTCATAGAATCTAAAGAGTTAAAGGTACTTTAAAAGAAGAAAATATCGGCATTTAAGCCCTGTCATGCTTTTCAATCAGAATGAATAGAATATATATTTTTATTTGTCTTTGGGGTATTCCCCTTACAAATAGAGCCTGGCTAGGCTATTCACAATACATTTTTTAAATGAAAAGGTTTTTCTTTTATAATTCAGCTTCTACTGCATAAAACGACACTAAACTTTAACAACGCGTTTTTTAATGTTAGCATGAGAGAGTGGTCACAGATATACTTCGATTGAGTTACTTTAACCAAATATAATCTGAGACAGTCATAGACCCGATGTGCACTGTTTCACGGCCAGAGCAAGACTCTTCTAATCAGAATGAAACCTACATCATTAAATTCCACATCGATACATTGAGTTTAATCCAAATCGTTAGAAGTGTTTTTGAGGAAATCGCTAATAGGTGTAAAATACATCGTATAAAGTGGCTCTTCTGGTTAGCTGATTTTGATGAAAATGTTGCTGTAACATCTCGAATGTATATTTGTCTTAAATATGAAATTTCAGTTTCATAGGACTTTTCGTTTACACGCGGGAGTTACCACACCCACCTTTTTTGGGTTACTTGATTATTTGGGCTCAGGGGACCCTAAAACATATATTTCCGTTGAAAACTGGAATTCGAAACTTTTGTATGATCGCAATACTTTCCCTTACTATATATCTTATTTATAGGTAAGTGAAAGTTATTAAATTATTGTCTTAATTTTTGGTTTTAGCTATTGTATACCTTCCTTCTGACATTATAAAGATGTTTAAAACTACTTAAAAACATAAAAAATAAGTTAAAAGCAAGTAAATTACGAAATTATAGTGGATTACGAATACTTTTGACACTCACTGTGTATGAACTATCCAAGTAATTGATAATCAAATCCTAAATGAAATTTGTTTGTATTGTATATGATGTACTGAGAGAAGGTACTTTGGGTCCAACAAGTGCCGATGATAGTGAAGGGTACATAGCCGAGGCACGGGAGCCAATCGATAAGCATTAGGCCGTCCCACCTGTAGCCCGCTCCCTAGGCGGGGTAATCCTACCTTCAAACAGTCCCCATCATATCCCCTCCATTATAGAAAACTGTAATTTATTTTTTGGCGAATTGAGCTGTTCCTACCCCTAAAATAAAAAAAATTGTATGGAATCACCTTTTGTATACAGTATTTCAAATTATACAGGGTGACTGATAAATGTCTAGTCATATTGCATAAGCAGTTACAAGATCTGTGGGTGTGGGTAGGTCAATCAAGGATGCGAGAGGGAAAGAATAAAAAAAAACAGAAAAAAAGTAAAAGTATGTTTTGATTTTATATGACGATTAAAATTCATATATAAATAAAAATATAATTAAAAAAAAAATTAATTACGTTTTTGACATACTAAATGAAAGCCGACGGCTCTGCTGATGTAGCAACTGAAACATTCTATGTTGAATGTTTTTGCATGATTGGTAAACCTCTTTAAAATAAAAATAATTATTAAAAACTAATAAAAATTAGCTACATTGGAAAAATATTTGTGTATATATTGTCCCCTGAGTCCAAATAATCAAGTCCCGCAAAAAAGGTGTGTGTGGTAACTCCCGCGCGTAAACGAAAAGTTCTATTAAACTGAAATTTCATATTTAAGACAACTATACATTCGAGATGTTACAGAAACTTTTTCATCAAAATCAGCTAACAAAATGTAAAATGCATTGTATAAAGTGCCTTTTCTACACTTTATACAATGCATTTTACACCTATTTACGATTTCCTCATAAACACTTCTAACGATTTTGATTAAACTCAATATATCGATGTAAAATTTAATGATGTAGGTTTCATTCTGATTGAAATAACACGAAAGGGCTTAAATGCCGATATTTTAAATTTACCACTGAAAAAAAGAAGAAAAAAAAGAGGTAAATACAAACGAATCCGATATCCAACTAAAGTAGAAAACTGAAAAAATATCTTTTTTAAGCATTTTTATATTTTTGAACATAAGAACAGTAATATACATGTATAACATACCGTTGGAAAGCTAAAGATTTTAGAAAAATATATTATCTAATACACGGAATGTTAAAGGTTAATGGACAGTGATGAAAAGAAGATAAAACTAACTGATTGTTGTAGATAAAAATATAATAGATTATTTAATAAAACACATGTTTCTATTGAAATTCAAAACAATTAATTATTTAACAATTTATTTGTATCTTTAAATGTATTTAAAAATTCTTAAATTGATTTTAACAACGGAGGTAAGTGAAAGTCGTGTGTTGCGCAAACCAGATTTTTTTTAAAACGTTTAACCAGACGTTCAGAACGGCTGGCCTCAAAACCACGTTTTCTGCCATGTTATAGGTTTTTACTGGCAAGAGATTAAATAATAAAAAAAAAATAAACTCACGTACTCTGAGAAGTAGGCAAGTACCAAAAAAATTAAAAAAGATTTACATAATCTGAACTTATCTAAAGGTCCCGGGTTTCGGCACCACTTATGTGTTGTCCGAAAGATAAACTAAAAAAAGGAATAAAGGGGCATAAACAACACGCTTGATGGCTATTCAAACACTGCCTTTGTTGGTCTTGTAATCCTCTATATATACATTTCTAATGTTTACAAGAGGTGGTTTGGAATTAAGGATGATATACTACCTTATCAGTCCTTAACTTATATGTATACGTATACAATAATGTTATAAAAAAAATATATTTGCTGACGAAAATGGCCCAAGAGGCCGAAACTTGAATTTTTAAATAAAATTATCTGTTTTGCATTGACCACAAATATATTTTACAAATATTTAAATATTATTTTAAATACACATATATAATATTCAAAACAATAATGCTAAATAAATGAAGATAATTATCTGTAAAAAGTAAATAAAAAAAATTACAAGGTTATTTACTAACTCAAAACAAACTCTGTCTCATTGAGACTGACTTCCTGCCATATGATTATTATTATTAGATATATATGTATACAATAATGTTATAAAAAAAATATATTTGCAGACGAAAATGGCCCAAGAGGCCGAAACGTGAATTTTTAAATAAAATTATCTGTTTTGCATTGACCACAAATATATTTTACAAATATTTAAATATTATTTTAAATACACATATATAATATTCAAAACAATAATGCTAAATAAATACAGATAATTATCTGTAAAAAGTAAATAAAAAAAAATTACAAGGTTATTTACTAACCCAAAACAAACTCTGTCTCATTGAGAGTGACTTCCTGCTGTATGATTATTATTATTATTAGAGAGGAAGTAAATGCACTATTTATGCATTAAGTTTTAAACAACTTTTAGATTATGGTAATCTTGATTTTAATATTTATTCTTGTTTTTATTGGGTTTCCGGAAAGTTTGCAGAGAAATTTGGATAAGAATTAAAATTAATGAACAGTCTACAATTTATTTATTTAAACTACAATATAGTTACCACCGTTAGCGAATACCCTTTCCCTACGGCTTTAAAGGTCCATTATCCCTTTTTTCCAAAAATGGAATACTGTGCTTACGTCAACTGTTACGAATATGTAATAGTGTGAATAAATAAAAAGAGATTATGAGCAGAGAATTATTTTACATTAATTATATACAAAATGAATATTCAGAATAACAAGTGCTAAATAAATAGGTGCATGAAACATCAGTGAAATATTCACATCTTTTTCTCTCTTAAAGTTTGATTATTTTCTTCAAGGCCTTTGGAAATTGCAGTTTTTTTCAGATATTACTATCTGTATATTTAATATCACTCCAAAAAATGCTAATAAAGCTTCTTCTATAACGTAGAAAACAATTATAGACTTCTTTGCATAAATAATTGACAAGATTTAGGACTCCCACTGTAGCATCGTCCGATCGGCTACTGTAGCATAAAGTTATGTGAAATGAATAATCAATCTAGTGAATTTGAAGATGTTTATTTATTTTATTTTTTATTATTAGTGGAATATTTATTGCTAGGATAGGACTTTCATGTCTGATCGTACCTAAACCAAAACTACCTTCCAATTATTAACAGTTTTAAGGCCGTATTCTATTTGAATTTCTTTCTCTTCCGAATTGAATAAGGGACCTATACACAAGATGAACAATGCCGGAAGTTATTCGGCCTCCAGGAGTTGTGTAGTTGTCGGCTCCAGCGATACGAGATCCACACACCTGGAGCAAAGTATAGAGGTACACTCGACTGGAGAGAGCTGCTCCTGACAAGATACCGCAGGTAAGCGGGCACTGGAGATGGTGGATGAAGGTTATCAAAGGCCAGATAAGAGCAGTCCACATTGCTTCGTCTCCCTTCTCAGTCCCAAATTCCATTATTCCGAAATCGTTCTACTGCTAGGTGCAATATATTTCGCAAGATATCTAAAAAACAATTTAATTAACATTAATTATTATTAAGAATGAGAATACAATATTAAAAAGTCTGGGGTATGCTACTAAAAACCTCTTTTACTTGCCTATGATGTTAAAATTAATTTAACAGATTTTGAAAACAGTTCACATCACGTCAAAAATCATATCGAGTTTCAATGGAAACCTGTGTTTCAGATCAAATAATCTATTAGGGATCACTTGTAGCTGGGTGACTAGCATAACAGCCTCCTATGCCGAAGGTCACGTTTTCAAACCCGCAGGTGGCCCTAGGATTTTTTAATGGGAGTCAAAAATCCTTAGTTATGCCGTCCTTCGGAGGGGACGTTAAAAGATGGTCCCGAGCCTGTGCGATGTCAGTACTCGTTAAAGATCCCTATCCTAATAAAACCTAGATAGACAAAATTTACGGATCCCACTCTAGCATCGTCCGATTAGCCATAGTAGCATAAAGTGACGTTAAATAAATAAACAATGAATCTATTATTATATAATCTACAACAATCACTCAGTTTTATCTGGTTTTCATCACTTTTTATTACCTTTTATAATTTTTTTTTTAATAATAAAGTGATTTTTCTTTTTATTTATTCTGGGACGAGTCCCTTTAGAATAATATTTAAAAAATGTCTATATAAAAAAATATTAAATACAAATTTTAATTAAAAGAACTTTTATTATTGGCGACATCTTGATTAAATAATATAGTAGCTGTACAAATACAATACAAAATAAAATGTATTCAAATTATCGTGTCTATGTGTATTTACTGTTTTTTATTTAAAATTTTCAAATGTATTTAGACTCTTTGGGAATTAGATAGAAATGAAGTGATTTAATAGACTAGATCTAAAGGTCGGAAGAGTATCAGAGTGACGTATATACGAAGGAATAGAATTCCATAAGGACGAGGAGTGGATAAGGAACGATCTATCTGTAAGCTGAGGTTCGATGGGGTATCATATACAAATTTAAAGGCCGCAAACGTGTTGCGAGAGTGGAAGGAGTGTTTGAACGTAAACATATCTTAAATATACGATGGACGGCGGAACTGGAGATCTTGAAAGAAGAAGGTTGCCAGGGAGTACTTACAATGGGAGGAAGGGTAAAGCCACTTCAACTCTTAGTAGAATCGGGTGACAGAAGTGACCCTGGATGTCCATGTACTACGCATAACACTGATTCTTAGGTACTCTATATCATAAATAATCCAATAAATTTAATAATAATCCAACAAGACCGCCTTAGAGTGCTTGTTATTATGAACTATAATAGTATTTAAAATAAAACAAGCTGGATTTAATTTTAACCGGTCTTTCTTATCTTTCTTATGAAAAACTCAGTTTTAATGAAACTACTGAAACCCTTTATGTTAACAAACTAATCCCTGACAAAACAGGCTTTTAGATCCGTAATTTCCATCATTTTCACGCCTTAGGAAGTGGAAAAATAGAAAAAATTATCTCTCCAGACAGAAAAATTGCAAATGATCCACCCTTAAAGAGCGGTAGAGAAGATAGGCGGCTTGGAAACAGAGGTGGAAGGTGGGTGTAATAAGGTGTGAATGAAAAATGCCGTTAGGCCTCCACTGGATAAAGGCTAAGGGGCTGGAGTTGATGCGCCTTCATTCCTCTCTTTGTTGCCCTGATCAACCCTTCTAATATCTAGTCACTCTCTTTAACCTCAACGCACTTTAGTAAATACCTCCTCCTACCTCACAATTTATCTTATTCCTTGTTTTCGGCTTTTAGTTGTTCTTGGGTCAACTTGAGGGTTCAGTTCTGCTCAAAAAAACATTCGATACAAACTTATTGATCAGGCTGATCCTACATTGTTTCCAATTCGATTCCTTTAGGATTAAAAAAATAATAATAATCAGTACCCTTACAGCCAATAAAGGGTCCTGGGCTTATTACATATTGAGATTACAATTGGCTGATTATGAGCTGATCAAGGACCTCCACCATTGTTTTCTCTCTAGTTTTTGGCTAACCGTTTAACAGAGGATAGGTGTGCTACAGGAGGTTTTCTCATACCCTAGTGCCCTCCCCCCCCCCTCCCCTCCCTAGCTGAAGTAAAAAAAATAATAATGCTGTCTCAACCGATTTTCGAATACCGGACCCGGACAACAGTAGACTTTCCCATAGACCACAAAGCACAACATAAGTAACCTTTGAAGGCTGTGCCGATTATTGTAATTGCCTATCTGCATTACTTCACAAAAATATTTATTCATAGAAATATTTCATAATGAAGTTTAATTTTAATATAAAGCCTTTTAAAATTGTTTAGAGCATATTTCTTTGATAACGTATTTTTTCAAATTAATAATGAGAGCTAACTTAAATTATATTTATTTAAAGAACGGTTGTATTTTTATTTGAAATATAGGTTTTTCTGGGTAATAGGTAATAGATCCCCCACATGCCTGAAATTTATACCTATTTTCATGAAATTCGATAATTAATACGTACTCAACAACATGTGTGGATGTAAAAATAAGTGATAAAAAAAAAACAAAAAAAAACGCTGTATGCCTTGTATCAATTTATATTTTTTCATCACAATGGAAAAGAAGCTATTGCTCGTTCAGTCTGAGATGTTTCATTGACTATTATATACATACACACACAAGCATTTAAATCATCGATCTTTTTATATTATATTTTTGTTTGAAATAATTCGGGTTTTAGATCTTTAACTATTACTCATTCTTAATTTTCTTTATTTGACGTTTCAATCCTCCCTCACAAACATAGGATCCTTTTCAACACAAATAATTTTATTGAACACCGGCACACCACACAAGCTAAAAAAAAAAAAAAAAAATCATTGAATAACAAATATATATATATATATATATATATATATATATATATATATATATATAATATATATATATATATATATATATATATATATATATTTGAATGTGAGAGATTATTAATTAATTCAAAATTACCTCGGCAGAAACGTTGAAACAAGAGAAAATAAATTGTTAATTTATATATTATTTGATGTTATTAAACATATATATATATATATATATATATATTGTTTGATCATTTCTCGACTGTTGATAATTTAAGTTTGTGTTGTTCTTAGGTTTCAGTCAATGAATAAACAATTTTATCTATGCCAGATGTAAAAATGCCAAAAAAATGCCAAATGGCATAGATAAAATTGTTTATTCATTGACTGAAACCTAAGAACAACACAAACTTATATATAATATATAATATAGTGTTTGTAGTTAGGGATTCTCTGGGGTCATCATGTTTACAGAGTCAGTAATGCTTAATTATTCTAAAACAGGTTTAGTTGAGGTTAAGCCTTTTTCCATCAGTTTCAACCGAAATTCCTTATCTTTAAATGGCGTTTTGCTAGCTCAAAATGGAAGAGAAAAAAAAAATCATATTTGTTATTCAATGATTTTTTTTTCCAAAAAGGAAAATCCGCTTTTCAGACGGTTAGCAAAGTTTGAAGTGCGTATAGCGATGATGCTTTAGAAGAAAGCACCGTCCGTTAATGGTTTGTTTGGTTTATAAATGGAAATTTTTAAGTGGAAAGCGCAAAGCGCTCGGGTCGTCCTTCACCTTCTAGTAGGACGGAATTAAAAAAATTACCTGAAAGATGGCTAAATTTAATAGATTAAAACGGGATTTATGTAATACTGTAATAACAGAATAAAATATTTACAAGAATGTGAAGTTTTTATTTAAATCAGCAGTAATAAACGCTACAAACTTCTTTCACTATATTACCATAAGCATATAGGTCTAAATCAATGAATGATTTCAACGGATCACACATATAACTCGATTAGATATATCACATATATACATATATAGTTCTGTTTTACAGAATCTGTATTCCAATAACGTACAAACTTTGGTTATTATAGTTTCAGTAGTGAAGGATTCTCTGGGGTTAACGGAATTTCGCAACCTGAATGCCAAATAGATAAGCTCGTGTAGTGTTTTGACGAATTCACTACCAGAAATATTGGTGCATTACAAATTTTTAAATAAAAAAAAAAAAAAAAAGGAAGAGGAAAAATCGGATCGATGTTGAAAATAGGAGTGGCTGGAATTGGGCCAAAAGCAGGAGGTAGTGTGTGTTGGGACCCCACCCTGGGGAGCGATCATACCTTTGTGTAAGTCTGCTTCGGCCCTCGCTTCATCTTCCTCCTCCCCATCCATCTCTTCTCTACTGTATTTAACTTAAGGAGGGCTAAGGTAAACTCTACGCTAAAAATGAACTCAGGGATTGTAAGACTACCAATTAGACAAGCTTGCTCTCTTTTAGTTTACCAGACCTACAGTCATTTAGGTTTATATTTCGTGAAAAACATTTATTATTACCAAAAATTAAACAAAAAGTCTGGTGCGGGCAGCACACGACTATCACTCGATTTTTAAAATAAATTTAAATAATATTAAATATACTTCAATTTAAAAAAACACTGCAAATTATAACACAATGGTTTATTATTTCCAAATAACAATATTAGGGTATAACTGTTGATAGGCAATTAAGTAATATGAAAAGCAATCATTCAAAGCATAATATCATATCACTACCGCTGATTTCAAAACGCAATATCCCAGCTAGTTGTTAAGTAATTTCAATAATTCTTTATTCATTTTGTCGAAAATTTAATTTTTAATCTTTTTGACTATTAAAAAATTTGATTTCATTGAATTTTAATAGAAAAATGTCTTTTATTAAATAATCAATTATATCACTATCTATGACAATTAGTTGGTTTTATCGGCTTTTTATCACTCTCCATTTACTTATACAATTTTATTATAATATAGCTATATATTACAATTGCGTATACAATATTTCTAAAATCTTTAGCTTTCCAACGGTATATTATATTCTATATTTCTGTTTTTATGTTCAAAAGCCCTAAAATTTGCCAAAATAATATTTTTGCTATTTTCTCTTTAAGTTGGATATCGTATTCGTTGATATTATATATTTACCGTTTTATAGAAGATGTAGTTATTTTTATAAATTATACAAAACTAAAAGTACTTTAGATGAAGAAAATTATAATCATCGGCATTTAAGCCCTGTCAAACTATTTCAATCAGAATGAAACCTACATCATATTAAATCCTATTATTTTTTACATCTACAAAGCGAATTTAATCAAAATCGTTACAGCCGTTTTTGAGAAAATCGTAAAAAGGTGAAAAATGCGTTGTATAAAATGTTTTTCCTGGTGAGCTGGATTTGATGAAAAAGTTGCAGTAACATCTCAAGCTTATAGTTGTCGTAAATATGAAATTTCAGTTTCCTACGGCTTTTAGTTTTTGCGCTAGACTTAACACACACGGGCACTCACACAGACCTTTTTTCGGGGCTTGGTTTTTGGACTCAGGTGACCCTAAAACGTGTATTTCAGTTTAAAACTAGAATTTGAAAATTGTCACGACTGCAATACTTTCCCTTGCTATATATTCCATATATATATATAGGTAAGTGAAATTAAATGTAAAATATGATATAAATATCTGGTGCGCGCAACACTCAGACTATTATACCCTGTCAGACTATTTCGATCAGTATGAAACCTACATCATATTGAATCCTATTATTTTTTACATCCACAAAACAAATTTAATCAAAATCCTTAGAGCCGTTTTTGAGAAAATATCAAAAAGGTGCAAAATGCATTGTATAAAATGTTTTTCCTGGTGAGCTAGATTTGATGAAAAAGTTGCAGTAACATCTCAAGCTTATAGTTGTCGTAAATATGAAATTTCAGTTTCGTACGGTTTTCATTTTTTGCGCTAGACTTACCACACACGGGCACACACACATACCTTTTTTCGGGACTTGGTCATTTGGACTTAAGAGACCCTAAACGTTGAAAAAAGGGATTCGGAAATTTTCACGAACGGACTACATTCTATTTTATATATAGGTAAGTGAAATTAAAAGTGAAATATTATATAAATATCTGGTGCCCACAAAACCCACGTATAAATAGTAAATACTCTCAGTATTGATATTAGATTAAATTATACGTAAACTCAATTAATAACCATATATAATCTCATTGATTTATTTATTTTTTATTTTAAAGCAATTTAAGAAGTTGAAAACACCGAATGTTTCGATGAAGACTTATTTTAAATCCGATTTAAAGCGACAGGGAGAAAAACCTCTACCACTGAAAGGTTATTGAAGTGTACTTGAGGGGATTGTACTAAGTGCGTGGATGGTATTTTATTTTTATAAAATTTATTTTCGTAAATGGGGCTTCCGAGAAAAAGAGTTAAGCGGCTTTCATCTTCCTATCCTGTATTTAATTTTTTTTTTTTTTCATTTTTGAATTTCGTTCTTCTTTTCTTTAAATTTATTTATTGAAATTTACAAGTGTATGTTTTCATACAAGTAAATATGCTACAATGATAAAACACATAAAAAAACATGAAGATAAACTGCCCATCGACAGCACTCTAGTAGTGAATGTAAACAAGGTCTCGAAGCCATCTTCTTTTCACACGCCTCGGCGGATTGTCAGCAATTGAACTGGAAGCAACGATTGAAATTAGTGGATTGAAGTGTGGGTGGAGTTTTTCATCGAAGGAGTGATACCCGGTACAGGCCAAATAGGCAACATATGGAACATTAAGGTCTATGTGGATGATTTTATTCGTGACAAAGTGAGGAACGTTAAGGATTTTGGATTGTAAGGATTGGATACGGGAAGAGTTTGATGGTTTAGTAGAGCCCTAAAGCTCAACTCCGTAAGTCCAGATAGGTCTTAGGATCGTCATGTAAATGAGTCTTTTGTAGCTACGTGAAAGGTTAGAGCGTCTGTCAAGTAAATGTTGAAGTAACCGAAATCGGCGAGCAGTTTCTTGTCTTTTCAGTCTTGTATGCGGATTCCATGTAAGACGTTTGTCAAGCAGTAGACCTCAATAACGGATCTCTTCAACGGGGACAAGCGGGATATCATTAAAGGACACTGTAGGGCAGGATGTCATAGGTTTTTGACGAAGGTTAAAGGTAATCTGATGGGATTTATCTGAATTGATTTTAATTCTCCAATTATTTAATTTCCAATACCTCAAGGCCTCTGATGTGGGAGAGTTTGAGAGGCAATTCTAGGATCGTTATTAACTGATAGCACGCAAGTGTCATCGGCATAAATTGTTTTTGATATTTTTAAATTAATCGTGGCTATGTACTATAATCTATATCTATCTATATATCTATCTATCTATCTATCTATCTATCTATATATATATATATATATATATATTGATAAGACGATTTAGTTTTCTGCTAACTCTTTGTAAAACACAAGAGAGATATTAATACGGTTTTCAATATCATTTACAGCGTTCTTTCCTGAATGTTTATAAGTAAAATACATTGCAATTTAGTTTTTGTTTAAACAGGAAAAATAATTTTTCTTTAACCAAGTCGTCAAAATATTATTCCTGAAATATAAGTAGTAAGATAGCCGTATAATATACCGTTGTGAAGCGCCAGAATTTAAAAAATATAATGCAAAGTTATTGTAAGTCCATAAAATTATGAACTGATGTGGTAATGTTGTAATGGGTGACTTATGGTAAACGTAAAGGTTATATTTTTCATACAGTACGCAAGATTTTAGAAAATAAATTAAGTAGCAAATCGTACGTAATCGTAAAAATAAATGGAAAGTTGTTAAAAACTAACATTTATAATAATTATTTCTACTTTTAGATCATTGAATAAAAACATATATTTCACTGTAAACTAAATGGGTCTCCTATGGAAAAAAAAATTAACTTTTAAAATGTATTTATAAAAATTTCATTTGCAGTATAAAATAGTAATAAATCGAATAAAACACGAACCGTTTAACATAACGAACAAATAAACTAAACCAATTTTCGATTTAATTAATAGCGGAAACTTAAAAAGGTGGTCCAGAGCCTGCGGAATGTCACGTCAGGTACTCCGTAACAAATAAATTAACAATAAAATGCTTCATTAAGTTGAAAATTTCAACCGTAATAAAGTTTTCTACAGGTCTTGAATTATTAAAATTTATGTATATATATATACAGGAGTGCCCTGTGTTAGCCTGAGTGGTGTGCCGGTGCTCAATAAAATTCTTTGTTGCAGTTTTGAAAAGGATCCTATGTGTATTCATGGACGGAGGATCGAAACGTCAAAATAAAGAAAATTAAGAAGGAGTATTAGTTTAATGGCCCAAAACCCGAATGATTTAAAACAAAATTATAATATATATATATATATATATATATATATATATATATATATATATATATATATATATATATTCACATACATTTCTGTATTGATTTCTTCACCCCCTTATGAAGATATTAAAGTTTCAGAGTTTGGACGTCAGAAAGTGTGCCTAGCGGTGACGGACTAATGGAAGTTTAATGTTCACTGGAGTAACCTTAATCACTGTTTTATTATGTTATTTCGTAGTCAGCCTGGGTTAGGTTCCCTACTTTGGGATGAACTTCGGATCTACTTCCCCATTTCTTAGATATATATTTTTATTTGTTTATAACTTTATTTATTTATTCATATTATTCTAATATTTTGTTATATATTCGATAACAAACATATAAGAATATCAGTCGTTTTTTTGCCGAATCCTCTATAAATAAAATACATTTTAGGTAGAAGAAATAAAAATTATATTATTGTAGGTTTAAAGATTGAAACTCAATAATTTTATGGAACTCCAGAAAATTTTCATTTGATTTATCTTTTTGTTTTTTTATTATTTTATTAGGAACAATGATGAAAGAAAAAAAATAATGTTGGTTAATTTATTCTTTTTTTTAATATAATTCTGAAGTTATTTTTAACGAATCGAAATATTTTCAGTAGTTATTATATTATCTAACTAAAAAGGACACATTTTAATATAGCAAATATCTGTATTAATATTTATTTTCACTTAAAAATATTATTACACCTTTTGTGCTCATATATCGAGTGTATGTAAATTACTAAGTAGTGGTTTAGTACCCCTTCGAGCCAAGCATGAAACACAACGATGTTTCTTACTAAACTGCATTAACGAACTAATAAGTGACATCATCAAAGTTAAGCCGTAAAACTCTGTGTTAATTGTCAGGGCTCATTAACATTTCCCTCTCGCTAATTAACTGACCACATGACGGAATGGAAATGAGGAAAATATATTTTACAGATTTCCAGCCAGTTATCGTTCCAGGCTGGATTATAAAGCCGACCCTGGAATCGCAAATCGGAATCATCTAGGCTTGATTCCCAGTTGAGCTTTCCTCGAATAAAGTTTGTCTCCTTTCTGTCTGATGGTTTAAATTCTCTCTCCCGTCCCGTCCCCATCTTTCTTTACGACCCGCCTTTACAATTCTGAGACCAAGCCCCACTAAAGTTTCTTAATACGATTATAAGAAAAGCCAAGAAACATAAATGGAGTTTATTCCAGTAATTTAGTGTTTGTTATAATTTTTTTTTTCCAAAATCTCATAAATATTTATCCTATGAATTTTCAGTTTTAACTTATCATAGAGGAATGCACTATTAATTTACACTTAATTCATGTAAATGATTTCTTTATTATTTTTTTTTTTTTTTTAGAAACAATTCTTTATTGAGCAATATTACAATCTGTCCAATTTAGGATTAAGTGATAAAGTACAACATTCACACGATATATACAAAACAATAAATTTATATAATAAATACAATATACATATATACAAAACAAAATCAATAAAATATATAGAAAAATCACTCATACCTTTATACAATTCACAAGCATACAGCACGTGAGTGGAGAATCTAGCCAATGCTAGAACTCCAATATACATGTTACAAGAGGTCTCGAGGCCACTGCCGTTTCAACCTTCTAGGAGGATGGTAAGGATGTGTGGAGCTGGATAAGGATTGAGCTAGGGGATTAGGGTGATGGATAAGGTTCTGATGAAATTTAGAGAATTTTAATGGTATAAGGTCTAAAATAAATGGAACATTAAGGTCGTGGTGCAAGGTATAGTTATAGTCCAGGGGCATTAACTATTGTTCGGAGGACTTTAGATTGGAAGGATTGAATGCGTTTGATGTTAGAAAATTTGGCTGTCCCCCACAGTTCAAGTCCGTAGGTCCAGATAGATTTCAGTACTGTCTTGTATATTAACAGTTTGTTCTCGATAGATAATTTAGAATTTCTGTTCAGTAGACTGTATAATTGTCCAAATCGTCGATTAAGTTCTTGTCGTTTAAGTCTAGTATGCGTGTTCCAAGTTAGTCTTTTGTCCAGAAGGAAGCCAAGATACCGGACTGTTTCAGAGAAAGGAAGCGGAACAGAGTTAAAGAGAACTGGAGGGCAGGATTGTCTTCTAAGGGTAAAGGTGACATGTTTGCATTTGGATTGATTGACTTTGATTCTCCAGTTGTTACACCAGTCTTCAATTTGAGAAAGGTGCGTTTGGAGGCCTATAGATGCAATTTCGGGATCTAAGTGAGAGGATAGGATAGCTGTGTCATCAGCGTACGTTGCTAGGAAGGTATTAGGGCAAACAGGAATATCAGCCGTGTATATATTGTAGAGGATAGGACCATGGACACTGCCTGAGGAACACCGGATTCGACTGGATATCTTTATTATTAAAATGCTTCTTCGATTTTTTTTAATAGGGTGTAAAAAAATCTATTTAATTAGATTTTTAGATTAAGATTTTTATTTGTCATGAATTTACAAGTGGCCACAAGCCTCAGATTTTGTACATGTTGTAGCACTGCACCAATTACATATTAGTCTACTAGTATGT
The DNA here is from genome assembly GCA_023052935.1 of Piezodorus guildinii. Lineage (NCBI taxonomy): Eukaryota > Metazoa > Arthropoda > Insecta > Hemiptera > Pentatomidae > Piezodorus > Piezodorus guildinii. Next base: position 46,468,036 of record CM041298.1, read on the forward strand.
ATAAGCGGGGTTAGTGGTACTTATTGTCTAATTTATTATTAAAACAGTAGGAAAAAGTGGGAAAAAACCTACACAATAAGAAAAAATCAAAGTAAAAAACAAAACAAATTAAATTAACAAAAAAAACAACATTTTGGTTAGATACGAATATCTTAAACTAATAATTATATATTAAACTGATATAATATTTTTTAAAATTACTTTTCAGAATTAATACTGTACTATGCTTATGTGTGCATCGTTTTAGAGTGTTCTTGTCACAAGTGTTGTCCCAAGTAGAAGTAAGAGAAAAAAAAAAAAAAATGTGCTAGCGAATACGTATAGTTTTTAATAGTGTTTTGAACCACTTCCATCTAATTGGGTAATTGGTTCCGGTAAGGGTAATCCAGACTGGAGCAGAATATGTCAATATGGGACGGATGACCGTTTTAAATGGAATAAGTTTGTTTTTTGGTGATTGTTTTGAGTACTACCAATTAGTATGGGGTAGTTTTGTGATAATATTAAAAAAAAAATCTAGTAAGGCAACGCACAACTTTCACTTTCTTCTTTTGTTAAAAACAATTAAAGGATTATTAGATAAAGGTAGAGCAGAGTTTTTTTAATAAAAATTATATTGTTTCGCTGGAAACATATTTTAAATTAAAAAAAAAAAAAAAAAAAAAAAAACCTGTATCCCTACAACCTATGAAGGGCCTTGGTCTCAGTACATATCGTGATCCGTACTGTTTCCCTACCAACTGCAGTGCAATGAGGTTATTAGGCCATGATCACGCTCAGCTGCGAGTTTGTTCATCCGATTTTAGGTAACCACTATAAAAAGGATAGGTCTGCCCCAGGAGGGTCTCCATACCCTATGGTTGCTCCATGAATATGAATTAACAGAATAAATAATAATCTGCCACAGCCAGGATTCTAACCCGTGGCCCGGAGAACAGTAGACTAGTATTCCTAAAATTACTAAGCACAATAATCAGATACGTTTATGCCCTTTACATTACCTTACTCAACTTTTTATTGAAGATTTACTAGAACTAATAAAAAAAAAAAAAACTGTAAAAAGTGCAAATATAATGGTATACAGTGGCTCTTCTATTTTGGTGAAGAATTTGCTGTAATATAGTTTTGTACTCCTTTTCGATTCCGCGCTAGACTTGCTTTGTCGGTCATAATTAATTAGAATAAACCCTAAATGATATTTAAGCTCATTAATATTTACTTTGATACAGCGAGTAAGTTAAAAATTAGTAGTACTATGCTTCTGTGGCATAAAGGGTAATAAAGTAATTCACATAGAATATACATTTATTTATAAAAGAGTATATATTATTACACATATTATCATACATAAAAACTTGATACAGCGAGGCATTGTTATCATCGAGAATACTGAGGTTCCGATTTTCCACATAATATAACATAAAAGTACCTTTGACAGATCTGCATAATTGATACGTTGATTTCCAAAAGGTACTACATCCATTCTAGGAAATTTTACAGGAGACGCGAAAATCATTAATTATTATATTATTAAATAAGCTAATTTGATTCTTTTCGCATTAAATCCCAGAATAGTTTTTTTAGTATATTAATAACATCATATTAAAGTTATGAAATGAGATGTTTTGGTATAATTTAGAACAAAATTAAAGGTGTAATTAGTTTCTTTAGAAAATAATTATATTTATAAATTGCGTTTATAAAGGACTTGGGCGTAAATTAGATAAAATCAAATACAAGAATTTGATAAAACTAAATGATGAGAATACAAATATGTAAAAAAAAAACAATTTTTAAAAAAATGTCCTTTAGTACCTTTTGGAAATCAACGTCTCAATTGTTCCCTGGCTTGACCACCCGACAACCTCCGTCCGCGGCTGGACTTCCGATTCCTTTCCTGTTCGAGCTCAGACTCGCCTGCAGGTAGAGCGCTATCCCGGCTCTATGAGTGGAGGGGTTTGTTTTTTGTATAGACCTTCTATGAAATGTTTTTGCAAGCAGCCCGGAAACTGTTCTATATGAAACTATTCGAAATTATTTCTATTCCTCTCAGTATTCTCGATACATAGCAGTAGAAGCGTTTTTGAGAAAAGTAGAAAAATGTAAAAAATCATGGTGTAAAGTTGTTATTTTGGTTATCCGATTTAAATGAAAAGTAAAATTTCAGGCATACAATATGAGTTTCAGTTTTATAATTTTTTTCCGAGACAGTTTTTTTACACCGTTTATACTTTTATTACCTAATAAAGAGATTTAGAAATAATTTGTTGTGAAATAAATTGCAGCGTTTCGGTTAATACTTCTTAATAATGCACTTTTGTAATTAACCAAACAAATAAAAAAATTATCTCTCCCAACCTCTTGAAATTTAAAGGCTTACGTTTCAACACGCGAAGAAATCGTAAAAGAAATAAAAAAAATCCGGTTGTCCATCGTACGCTTACGAAGAATTTCTCCAAAACTACTGAACATTTTTTTTAATTCCTCACTAAAATGTTAGAGCATCCAACGATGATCTTAACACCTCGACCTTGATATAAGCTGGTAAATTTTCTAAAAAATGAAAAGAGAATCATTGAAATTAGTTCAGAAATAGCAGTGTTTGAGCCTGAAAATTATATTTTTTTTATAATTTAAAAATCAAATTAAATTAAAAATAGTTTTTTTTTTGAGGAAAATATTTTTTTTGTTAGTTTGCATGTTATATTTAATAATAATAATAATTCTTTATTTATTTATTCTGGGACAAGTCCCTTCAGAATAACATAACAGGAAATAAAAAGGTGGACTTAAGACTAGAGTCTTAGAGTAAAATGACTGAAAAACAGAAAAGAATTAAACTAATAACATGAACTAATAAAATAACTTAAAAGCTAAATTGTAATAAAAATGTACAAACCAGAAAAATAAAAGTATGTTAACATGAGAAACAAAAAATTATATAAAAAAAAAAAAAAAAATTAATCAGATAAAAGAAAAATATATACATATATATACATACACAAACACACACACACACACACACATATATATATATATATATATATATATATTATATATACATATACACACACACATATATATATATATATATATATATATATATATATATATATATATATATATATATATATATATATACATATACATACATATACATATATATATATACATATATACACATATAAACACATACACACACCAGCATATGCATGTATGTACACAGTTTTTAAAAACAAAGGAAATTACTATTCTTCTTTAAACATATTTATAATTTGATCTTGCATCTTTGAAAAGATAATGATTTCAAATATTTGCTGTTGAATTTACCGTTGAAAATGATAATTAAATAAGTAAATCTGTTCTATTATTTATTAGTTAGTTATTCTTGAAATTAGCATCTACTTGGGATTATTTAGAAATTGGATTGATAGGAAATGGCTAAATAGACAGGATTTGAATGTGGAGAGAGATTGGGAGTCACGGATATTAGGGGGAATGGAGTTCCATAGGGAGGCGGATCGTATTAAGAAAGATCTATCGAAAGCTGCGGATCGATGGGACGTTATATACAGATCTGAAGGCCGTGAGCGGGTGTAACGGGAACGAACGGAGGATTTGAATATAAGGAGATCTGAGATGTAAATCGGACACCGGGATTGGATAACTTGGTAGAGGAAGGATGCCAGGAAGTATTTTCGGCGGTAGGAAGGGAAAAGCCACTTCAATTCTTCGTAAAAACGAGTTACAGAGGTGTCTCTGGATATCCCAAAGATGAAACGTATAAAGCAGTTGAACATTCGTTTTAGTTTTGCCTCGAGATCCCCAGAGACACCTCCATACACCGCACAGCAGTAGTCGAAGTGGGGAAATATTAAGGAACTTACCAAAAGCTTACGGGTTTCTATAGGAAGAAGGGGACGGAGGTAATTCAGAAGTTTTAAGGTGGAGAATGTACGACGGGAGATTTCGGAAACATGATTTTTCCAGGAAAGGGTTTGATCGAGGGTAACCCCGAGGTTTTTAACGGAAAGATGGAATTGTATTGGATTATTATTCAGAAACATAGTGGGAATCGGTGGAAGTGTCTTAAGGAGGGGATTGGAAACTATTACAATTTAGTGTTAGTGTTCTTCTTAGTGTTCAAATTAAGCTTGTTGTCCGCTGCCCAAATGCTGATTCGATTCAGATCCTCTTGAAGCATTTCCGTGGCTTGTAATAGATGGGAAGGAGGAAAGGATAGATAGATTTGGAAATCATCTGCATAGATATGGTATTGGGAGTGATTGATCTGGAGGGGAAGGTCATTAATATAAATTGCAAATAAAGTAGGGGATAATGATGATCCCTGAGGTACACCACAGGATAGAGGCAGGGTTCTGGAAGGAGGTTGACCTGGGGTCACTACATACTGTGAGCGGTTGGAGAGGAAGGATTTGAACCAGCGCAAAGCACTGTTCGATAGAGGAATATTTCGTAGTTTGGCCAGAAGGATGTTATGGTCTACAGTATCAAATGCTTTGGAGAAATCTAGAAGGATGAGGATGGTTAGTTTTTGGTGTTCTATAGCGGATTGGAGGTCTTGAGTTATTTTTAGTAGGGCGGATTGGGTTGAATAACCCGGTCGGAAGCCGGATTGGAAAGGGTTAATAAGGGAACGTTCCTCTAAAAAATTTGATAGCTGGATTTGTGCTAGGCGTTCTAGGGTTTGGATAAATTAGAAAGGAGAGAAATAGGACGGAAATCAGAAGGTGAGGTAGGATTTGGAACTTTGTTTAATGGACGAACTAAGGCAGTTTTCCAGGAATTAGGAAATATGGTATTTTGAAAAGAAAAAATTGTAGATATGGTATAGTACTGGTATTAAAACGGGAAGACAAGCTTTTATCAGTTTTACGGAAATATTGTCGGGTCCATAATCATTGGTATGAGATTTAAAGATAGCTGTTTGTATTTCATTGTAGGAGAGGTGGGAGAAAAAGAAGCTATCTGGATTGAAATTCTGATGGCCAATATCGGCGGCAGGAATAGAAACAGGAGCAAAGGATATAAAATGATTGTTGAGCTCGTCTGGAGAAACAGGGAGAGGAGTGTGGTTATTGGATTTTAGGATAGATAATTTTCGGATGATTTTCCATTTGGATTTGGAATCAGGAGCATTGTAGAGTGAGTTATGGATGTGTAGGGATTTAGCTCGTCGAACCGCGTCCTGGGTTCTATTGCGTAATTGTTTAAAGTATTCGTAATCAGACGGCATACGAGTGCGTCGAAATTTTCTTCTTGCTGCTTCTCTTTTTTTCATCATCTCCTTTAGTTCATGAGTTATCCAGGGCGCGCTTGGACGGCGTAACATTCGGGTTTTCAAAGGTGCGTGAAGGTCTAGTAAGGTTTTGAGGTATGAGGTAAGAGTGGATATCATATGATCTAGAGAGTTAGAGGAGTATATAGTGTCCCAATGGAGTGATTCAAGGTCGGTTTGAAGGGATTCGTAAGAGAGGAAGTCCAAACTACGATAGGAGACCACTTTGGGAGTGAAGGATTTCACGGGTAGGCTGTATGAGATCTGGATAAGATCGTGTGATGACAGGAACGGAACTGGGTGCTGGGAGGATGAAAGGACCTTTAGAGGAGAGTCAGTAATGTGAAGGTCGAGCCAGATGTCGGAAAATTGGGTATGATGGGTAGGAAGGTAAGGAACGAGATAAAGATTCATAGAATAGATTAGGTTAACTAGGAAAGATTTATCATAGGATTCCGCAAGCATATTGGTATTAAAATCTCCAGAGATGATAACATTAGTATAACTGGAGACCCATTGGACAAGGGAAGATTCAAACAGGTTATCGAATGGAACATGTGGAGGTCGGTATACCAGGATATATAGAAGAGGAGTTTTGTAAGATAAAATGTCCACGAATAGGTATTCAAGGTGGGGATAGTCGGGAGATGGAGATTGAAGAAGGATTTTGGCCTTGAGATTGTCGTGTATATACAGCCCCACGCCACCACCCCTGCGATCAGATCTATCGTGGCGAAAGAAGGAATAATTGGTAAGGGATACTTGAGAGGAAGGAATGTAAGGTTTAAGCCAGGTTTCGGATACTGCTATAATATGATAAAAGTTATCTAGAAAATACTGTTGGAATTCATCATAGTGGGCAATAAGGGATTGTGCATTGATGTGACAGGATGTAAGGATATTAGTCATAACTAATGTAGGATATGGGACAGCAGTGAAAAGGTTGGTGATTAGGAAATAGGTTATAGCGAATTTTAAAGATATGTATAATTTCAAGAACAGTCGGTATGAAGTTATATAATGTTAGATGAAATAAATAGGTCAAAAATCTATTGATAATTTGAATGAAATGATAGGTTTTTCCAACAGAAAATATTATAGCTCGGACAAATAAAACATGTAGATAGCCGTAATTAGTGTGAATATAAATAAAAAGTACATTATTATTTAAATAGTCTAGATTGAAAATAACTATTATTGCTTTATAATAAAGAAAACTAATACTACTGATGTGCCTTATAATTACCAAAATTAATAACAAAAAAATATCCTGAGTGCGAAAAATGATAAGAAATATATTTAAAAAAATAGTCTTGTGGTGACTTGATCTCGTAATTCAGCTGAATACATCTAAGTCGGATGGTTTATTTATTATGATAGCCGGATGACCGTCAGCCTTCCTACACCTGACCCTGCCTCCGCTGAACCAAATGTATTTTATGTTGGCTGGTATTTTTTTCTGACGGGCTAGCCAGTAGAGGTGGCGATTGGTGGACGTCATCGCCTCGCTGACGTAGACTGGGTGAGTACTATTCTGTTCCCAGCCCAAATGACGGGTAGAGAAGTCTCTATTCACTCTTCGTTGCCGCACCAGGTCGTCTCTCACAGTCCGGCGAACAAACCTAGCGATGATAGTGCCCGGTTTTCCAGCCTCTCTTGGCCTGAGACGCACCGCGTGGTCCAGATAAATATTTACGTCTTTTAGTGTTTATATTCAAGTGTAGTTAGGGATTAGACAGAAAACAGTGTCCCCCTTGCCCTCAAGGCAGTACCGATCGCACCAATAAGTAGAGAGCACGCTTCTTTCGTTAGGCCTTCAAACCATCTTCGATCAGGACTTCGTCTCATCTTTTTGAAGATAACCAACCGTCCTTCCAGAATCGCCTACCCGTCGTGCAGAGCCAAACATTTATGGACAGATAACTATCCTATATATATTTTTTATCATTATATTTATTAATTTTTTGTACCATTAGTAGTAAGACTAACCTACTAACCCAATTTTAGAACTTTTTTTTTTACAGTTAGGTTAATAGAAGATTTTTTTATTTTTTTTATAAATCAAATGATTTTATATTTTTTTTTGTAAATTTTCCTCATATTTTTTTTTTTATTAAACTTTTATTTATTTTTGTTTACTTTCAACTTTATCTTTTTATTTAATATTACCTTTTTTTTATTTTAATGATTAAGTACTCAGGACCGGCCGTTTTCGAAACGGGATCGAGTCTACATTCTCTTATTTCGATTTAATGTCACTCATCCCAACAAGCAGAGATATAGTGTTTTGAAATTATCTTAACATTTTCCTTAGAATTTGTTTTTTCTTTTACGTTGAATATATTTATAAAGAGTAGTATTTTCATGTAGTATACATTTAGAAATAATAAATCATTGTGTTATATTTTGTAATAATAATAAACTTTTTTTTTGTTTAGTTAATAATAAAAACATCTAATAGAAAAATGGAGTTGTTTATATTACATTAATACTAAACGAATGATGAACTATTATTTTTTACCTCGCTATTAATACAATAATATAATATAAGGTACATGCTTGTTCAATGAACGAGAGTTACCATTAAAGAATGGTAGAAAAAACGATATCAATGAAAATCATCAGTTCTTAATGAGCTTTGTTAATTGTGTAACTAAGTCACATAGAAGTTTACTAATTCCTTGAAAGTCGTTAATTAAATTACATCAAACTTTTACCTTCTGTGTTTCCTGCTAATTAATTAAAGGGAGGAAACCTGATTTATCTTTAGGCTTTGTTAAATTTTATTTTGGCAATCAACAAGTTACTTCCTCTCTGGACCTAAAATTAAAATTAAAACAAGAAGATTTGTTGTTTTAATATTTTATTTGAATAATTACTAACGGAAATGGCTTATAATTTTAAATTATTTAGAAAATAATATTTATGCTTTTATAATTTCAACTCAGATGACATTTAATTATTTATTTATTTGAATAAATTGAATTTAATTCAGTAATATCTAAATTAGAAAGTTAAGGTTTTTTTTTTTTTTTTTTTCGGATAAATAAAATATCTAAAACAGTTATCCTTAGTTTGTACGTAACTAAGTAATAATCAATACTTATGTATACAATTTTAAATAAATCTCTAATTAAGCGAGCGCATTTCAAATTTATTTATTTATTTTGTAACATAAAGGCTTTTCAACCATAGTATGGGATTGTAATGGAATGGAAGCTCATATTAGTATGGGAACTCAGTTACTGATAAATCAATTGAATGAATTCGATAAATTCTGAAAAACTAAAATAAATCGATTTTCAATCTTGCAATTTTAAAATAAAAAAATACAGTTAGAGATAAAAATACGTGAAATTATTAAGGAATTAACCAAATTAAATTTCTATAGAAACATGTGTTTGATTCAAAAATCTATTATATTATTATCTAAAATAATCAGTTAGTTTTATGTTCATTTCTTCACTCTCTATTAACTTTTAAAAGCTTGTGTATGAGATGATAATTTTTCTAAAATCTTTAGTTTTCCAACGGTATATCATACATGTATATTACTGCTCTTATGTTCAAAAACGAAAAATTGCATTAAAAAAATATTTTTTCTGTTTTCTCCTTTAGTTGGGTATCGAATTTATTCAATTTATATATTTACCAGTTTTTCATCAGCGTTAACAAGATAATCTAGTTATTATTATTGAATCTACAAAATTAAAGGTACTTTATGGGAAGAAAATTTAAAATATCGGCATTTAAGGCCTGTCAGACCATTTTATCCAAATAAAACCTACATGCCATTAAAGCCCATTAAATTTTACATCGATATAGCGAGTTTAATCAAAATCGTCGGAACCGTTTTTGAGAAAATCGAAAAAATGTGCAAAATGCATGGTATAAAGTGCCTCTTCTGGTAGGCTCATTTTGATGAAAAAAGTTTTGTCACGTCTCGGGCGTATAGTTGTCTTAAATATGAAATTTCAGTTTCAGTTTCATAGGACTTACCGTTTCCGCCCGGGAGTTACCACACACACACACACACACACACACACACACACACACACAGACCTTTTTGCGGGACTTGGTTTATTTGGACTCAGAGGACCCTAAAACGTGTATTTCCGTTGAAAACTGGAATTCGAAAATTTTCACGATCGCAATATTATACAATATGTATAGTAAGATACATAGTAAGTGAAAGTAAAAAACGAATTCTCTATAACCCTAATACCAGACTATAACTTTTTACTACCCCCGAAATAAATAAAAGTATTCGATCACGACAGATCAAAGTAATAAAAACGTGGGGACTGTTTCAATTAGCCTTCTAGCTTATTGGACGGTGGTGTTGAGAGTTGCCAACCTGCTGGTTTTGTCAAGGGGGGACACAGGCCGCCGGAATACTCTATAAATTAGATGGAATCAATCAGGCACTGACCCTACTGTTTCCTACCGCCCGGTTTTCACTGTTCGTCCTAACACTTTCAATTTCCCCCTGCAATATTGAATTGTGGTTCGCCTGGCCTCTGGGGTTGTGTTACTATTCTATTCAACCTATTAATTCAAAGGGTATTACTATTTTAGATCGTAGGCTTGGAAATTATTGTTTATATTAGCTGTTTAACAGGCTAATAAAACGCTTTATATTATTACACAATGGTTTATCATTTCCGAAATATTATTATGTTGTGCGATAAGCTCGTAGCGCTATTCAATATACTTGTATAAATGAATAAATTAATGAAAAATAATTTTTATTCTGGGATATGTCGTCCTTACAATAATATATAGTGAACAGAGAAAGTTCAATTTTTATGGCTTCATTTGATATATAATTATTTAGTCAAATATTCATTTTTTAAACTTAATATAAATAAAAACCCCACCAAATTACCTTCATCCTACGTCGTAAACCTATAACATCCTGCCCTACAGTATCCTTTAATACCATTCCGCTCGTTCCAGTTGAACAGATCCGCTACCTAGGGCTTCTACTTGACAAACGTTTAACATGGAATCCGCACACTAGACTGAAACGACAAGAAACTGCTCGCCGCTTTAGGTTACTTCAACACTTACTAGACAAACGCTCTAACTTTCACTTAACTACAAAAGACTCATCCACACGACCATCATAAGACCTATCTGGACTTACGGAGTTGAGCTATGGGGCTCCACTAAACCATCAAATTCTTCCCGTATCTAATCCTTACAATCCGAAATCCTTCGAAAAATTCTAAACTTTCTTATTTTGTCACGAATAAGCTTATCCATAAACCTAATATTCCTTTTGTAGCTGATTTGGCCCGAACCAGGTATCAAACCTTCCATTCCAATTCTAACCCACAAGTTTCAATCCTTGCTTCCTCTTCAATTCCCGACAATCCTCCGAGGCATCTGAAAAAGAAGATGGCCTCGAGACCTTTTTTTGTTGCCCTAATGGGCAGTTTCTCTTCAGGTTTTTCATGTACACTATCTTTAATCAGCATATTTACTTGATGTATTCCTATACAGTTGTAAATTTCAATAAAATATAATTTAAAAAAAATATATAAATAAAACATACAAATAAAAATAGATAACAACATCAAATGAGTTTAGTTGGGTATTTCAGAGTCAATATTTATGAAATATTAGCGGAAGACTGATTTTTGAATAGGTGGATAAATAATTGGTTTTTGAAATTTGGTTAGGGATGAACACTATACGGAGAGATGGAATGAGTTCAAAGTAGGTAAGGATGTAAAAAGTAACCTTATTCAATTTGTTGTACTAAAGTTATAAATAATATATTTTTATTTATTTAAAACATTAATATTGTAGAAAAGAACATGTCCCAAATATTGTTACAACTTTTTAATATTTTTTTTTTTTTTTTACATCTTTTACAATTGCAAAAACAAACAAAAACAAACAAAACTTAAATAAATTTTATCTTTATATAAATAAGGTTTTACTATGTGTAGGCCTCTCTGAAGAGGAATACTGATCGTACAGCGTACCTTCTGTATGAGTCGCCGCTGGTTTTCATATCTGGCATTATTCCATATTCGGTTCTGTTCCTATCAGATACTCTTAGTTCATAATTTCTGTTTGAAGAAATAGCCGATGTAAAGACTTTGAAAAGATGGTTTCTATGAGGTAGTATAGACGGTAGGTTGTGTCTGTATTAGTGTACACGGGAGAGCGCGGAGTAAGGAGGTCAAAGATATAGGAAGGTTTTCTGGCTCGCAAGGATAGGAATAGGAAGATGTCAATTAAGAATTCTCTTCGTGATTCGGGATAAACTTTAACTTTGTAGATTCCAAAACATAACTAACCACATTGTCATTGTGGAATTGGAAAAAATCAGTAAATCTTACATGTTTACCGGTTTATTAATAATTCTTACACCTTGCAACCATATCATTTTATTATTATAATAAAAAACTGATAAATATACAACGTATATAACATATAGATATCCACTATATAAACATAACTAAGAATGGCTTTTAGAATAGTTCCTCGTAGAAAACCTGTAGACTAGATTCAGAAGTTATTTTTTTTAATTTTTTTTTTTTAATTGAGAAAAATAAATTGTGTAATCAACAAAATGAATCAGTAGTAATAAAGCTTTATTGTTTATTTTATAATATAATAACTATTTTTTTTAGAGGTCGCCAGAATATAGTGACTAACATATCGGCCTTCTACGCTATAGTCACGGTTCAAACATGGCAGATTGCTTTAATGTATTCTTGGTTACACCGTCCTTCGGAGGTGGCGTAAAATGGTGTTCTAGAACCTCTGCGATTTCCAGTGCTCCTTAAAGATCCCTATATTAATTAAACCTTGATGTTCGAAATTCAGGACTCCGACTGTATAATCGTCCAATTCGCCACACCACCATAAAGTCACGTTAAATGAATAAACAACGATTAATTAATTGGGTCGTCGTATAAAGTGGTTTTGAGTTAATTAATTACAATAATTAAAAACATAAACTAGTACCGCTAACTTTTTTTATATATAATAATAATATACCTATTTTCTGATCATATTTTGGAGGGAAAAGGTATTATATTTTTCTTAAAATGAATTTTCTTCTAAATAAATTTACTATTAGTCTTGTTTCCAAACTGAGAGGTTATATGAATATATGTTTCATGTTGTGGTGTAATTTTATGACAATCAGAGATCATAATTTGAATTTGTTTTTCTCAAACCGACTTTTTAAATAACCTATTATTTTATACCAATATTTAAACCGAAACATTGAAAGAATATACTTATAAATAACGATTAATTTAATTGGGTCGTCAGTATAAAGTGGTTTTGAGTTATTTAATTACAATAATTAAAAACATAAACTAGTACCACTACTTTTTTATATATAATATTAATACCTATTTCCTGATCATATTTTGGAGGGAAAGGTATTATATTTTTCTTAAAATGAATTTTTCTTCAAAATAAATTTACTATTAGTCTTGTTGCCAACTGAGAGGTTATATGAATATATGTTTCATTTTGTGATGTAATTTTATGACAATCAGAGATCATAATTTGAATTTGTTTTTTCCCAAACCGACTTTTTAAATAACCTATTATTTGATACCAATATTTAAACCTAAACATAGAAGGAATATAGATATAAATAAAAGTTTTTGAAGACAGTACCAGTGCAAAGTATTCCAAAGTTTAACGTGTCCATAAACTGGAGTCGCTTACTTAGGAAGTAAGCCCCCTGACCCAAATAAAACATCGATGAGGGTTCTTCCGAAGAGGATAATAAACTTTTATTACGAACCCCGTTTTTATTGGCTAAACTTGAATTTCGAAAGTCGTATGGTAACCTATGAACAATCACTTTGGTCCATCTGGTAGAAAAATTCTTTGATGAAATATGTCCCTATCAAAGTGAAGAAAATTAATGTCGTTTCCTCGTTTTTTATTATGAATTATCAAAGAACTATATAACTAGTTTTTTGTAGCTTTTTTTTTTCTCTCTATTCTAACAGAAGTGCCTTCAGTTTTTCCGATGCAGCTATCATGTCGCCGCCAAAAATGCACAGCCCAAAATGCCCACATATTAACTTTAGATAAATGATTATTGTTTAAGTGATCGCTTCTACAATTCAGTTGATCAAAGTTATTTAACTACAATAATTAAATCCTGAAATACTTAAAAGATAAAAAATAAAACAAAACAAATAGTAACAGAATCTTCTTAAGCCAATAGTTGCAAAATCTTCATAAACAAACAGTGGATAGTGTCAAAGTTATTACAAATGCATTTTTATATGTTTATGTTCAAAAGAAAACATCCAAAACAAGTCCGATTCTATATTATAATAATTTTAAGCATTATTTAAAATAAATAAAAGTTATGGCTTCTTAAATATAATTTTATAAGTAAACTGAGAATGGTTGACTGTGTGCCAATGGAGGAGAAGTTAGTTGAGGGTGCAGTCAAATTAACACATAATTAAGTAGAAGCTTTATTTAATAGTTTTGACGTTTCGGCCTAAATTTTAAGGCTATGAAACAAAAGATAACAACCAGTAGTAAAATACAATATATAAAGATGATAAGTAAAAGAAATTCAACATCTGTTGATAGAGAAAAAAATTTTATTGAGTTTTAGCAACGAATTAAAAAACAATATATAGAAAAGGAAAAAAATAATAAATGTTCCTCATTTATACGTTTGTAACTTGATCATTTTCGAAGAGAGAGAGAAAAATTTCTAGAGAGCTTTAGAATCAGTACATCGCTATTAATTATAAAATAAATAAAATAATTGTAATTTCACCTGTATATACGCTCTTAACTCAGGTATTTTTGAAGATAAATCAATAAATACCAATTAATAAATAAATAATAAAAGATGTAATCTCCTGATAAACCGGTTATTATTGATAATTGAGAAAAAATGTGAGGTGTTCTGGAATCTGGAAATTTTATTGGAATTATGTGAATGAAAATTGAAAAAAAAAAGAAAGTAAATAGCAACAAAGCCTAATATAAATACTTTTGATTTATTATATTCAATAATGAACCTTTCCAATCTACCAAACATATTATATTACACACATAAAACAAATTTCCCCCTCATTCCTTTCCCTCAAAATTTAAGAGTTTACGTCTCAAGATACGTAGGATCCGAATAACAAATAAAAATCCGCTTGTCCTGATTAATAAATTAATACCAAAATTTAGTTTAAAATATTTTATAGAGAAATAAATTGTCTACAGAAGGACAAAATAATCAATAAAATCGGTTAATAAATAGCAGAGATATGTCGTTTAGAAATTAGCAGTGGTGATCGACTTTATTCTTTTGGATTATTTATTGCTTTATTTATATTAGTTAATTGCCTTTAAGCAGCTAGAAACAGTTATACCTTAATATAGTTCAATGGGAACAGTGAACTATAGTGAAATAATTTGCAGCGTTTTTCAGATGCTTCAATTACCACATAAGTTATTGAATTGTTTTCATAAACATAGAAGTACAAATAATGCAACCATTTCATATAGAAAAGTTAATTTAGAAAATAACGTTTTACTCGAATTTCCTCCCTGGTTCCCGAACCAATTAACGTTTGAAAAGCCATGGAAAGCTTGGTTCTCGTGGCTCTGATTTCCACTATGGGGGACTTTTGTTGTTTCAGTGAAAACCCATCAGAGTATAGATTAACTGAGCTAAAACAGTTAAGGGTCCGGATCTGGGCTCAAATGAAAAGGAACGGAAAAAATATAGAGAGATGAATTCCATTATTCTAACTGCCACTCGAGATTTTTTCCATTTTGCTTAATCAGACCTCAAAAAGGAATAAATCCTATGAAAATATTTGGAAGTATCGGGTCTTGTCGTATAACATCCCTTTTCGTTCAGTAAATTATAGTATATTTAATAATTCAATTTCTTATTATTTTGTATGCCGCTAAAATAATGTGCGAATTATAAATTACTTCTTTATTGTGTAAATTTTATAGTTTTGTAAATATTGTATGGATGTTGGGTTTGATTACTATTATAAATGTTCTAGATTTTTGAAAAATATTATCTAATGCACGGAATTATAAAGGTTAATGGAGAGTGGTAAAAAGCTGATAAACTAACTGATTGTTTTAGATAAAAATATATAAGATTGTGTAATAAAAAACATGTTACTTTGACTTACCATATATAGTAAGGGAAAATATTGCGATCGTGCAAAATTTTTTAATTCCAGTTTTCAACGGAAATACACGTTTTATGGCTCCAAGAGTCCAAATAACCAACTCCCTCAAAAAGGTCTGCGTGTGTGTGATTACTCCCGGGCGGAAACGATAAGTCCTATGAAACTTAAATTTCATATTTAAGACAAAATACGCCCAAGACGTTACAAAACCTTTTTCATCAAAATGAGCTTCCCAGAAGAGGCACTTTATACCATGCCTTTTGCACATTTTTTCCATTCTCTCAAAAACGGTTCCGACGTTTTTGATTAAACTCGCTGTATCGATGTAAAATTTAATAGGCTTAAACGTCATGTAGGTTTTATTCTTATTAAAATAGTCTGCCAGGGCTTAAATGCCGATATTGTAAATTTTCTTCAATTAAAGTACTTTTGATTTTGTAGATTCTATAAAAATAACTAAATTATCTTGTTAGCATTGATTAATGACAGCTAAATATGTAAGTTGGGCGAATTTAAAAAACAACTAAAGGCGAAAACTGAAAAAAAAAAATTTAATTCTATTTTTCGTTTATCATACATGTATGATATACCATCGGAAAGCTAAAGATTTTAGAAAAAATATATTATCTAATACACAAGAGCTTGTAAAAGTTAATAAAGAGTGATGAAGAGCCGATAAAACTAACTGATTATTTAAGATAAAAAATATAATAGATTTTTTCATAAAACACATGTTTCTATATAAATTCAATTTAATTAATTCTTTAATAGTTTCACGTATTTTTAACGCTAACTATATTTGAAATTTTTTTTTCATTGATTTTAAAAATGGAGGTAAGTGAAAGTCGTGTGTTGCCCGCACCAGATTTTTTTATTGAGATGCAATTTATTTAATTCTTTAACAATTTGTTCTTATCTCTAAATGTATTTAAATAAAATGAAGTTGATTTTAACAACGGAGATAAGTGAAAGTTGTGTGTTACGAGCACCAGATATTGTTTAGGTTAGTTCCAAACCTGCAAAATTAAAGGTACTTAATTAAGGTAGAGGAATAAATTTTAAAATATAGGCATTTAAGGTCCAGTACATTTTAAAAGTACTGTATAAGTATAATGAAAATAATTTGAGTCATTTTTGAGAAATATTGTTCAAGAATAAAGTAGTAAAAAATAATGCCCTATGAAAAAAACATTAATGTTCTTAAAATTATTTTTTTTAGTGTTTCTTTGTGACTACAATATTAAATAGTATGCCTTATCGACTTTAATGGTGAAATCATCCAGTCATATTTTATATTACTTTATATTGAGATAGAAGGTTCCATTTAAATGAAAGAGATACATATTGGAGCTTTGCTGGAATGACAGGTTTAATTTTTCCCTCCAGCCCTTCATGGAATCAACGGCGGAGGGATTTGGAGATAATCCAGCCATATGATCCAGCTCTTGTGAACATCATCGTAAATGTAGTTTTTGCTTTTTCCATCCAAGTTACTTTTCAACTTCGTTTTTTCATCCTTTGACATTTTATTGAATAAAATAAATGTTTAACGAAATTATAACAGATTTTTCCTTTTGACTATTCGATAAAGACATAAATAATCATTGACTTAAATTATGAATGATTTAGATAGAAGGGAATAATAATCACTTTCAAACTTATAATTTTTTTTTTCTAACATATTTATTGATATTTACAACTGTATAATTATATACAACAAGTAAATGTGATGGATATAGTAATCTAACATGAAATACATGAAGAGATGCCACCCATCGGCAGCACTCTGAAAATATTTTAAACTAGAAGGTCTCGGGGCTATCTTCTTTTTCAGACGCCTCGGAGGATTATCAGGAATCGAAGAGGATGATAGGATAGAAACTAGTGGATTAGAGTGGAAATGGAGTTTTTCATGGAATGTTTGATATCTGGTTCGGGCTAATTCAGTAACATATGGGATATTGAGGTCTTTATGGATGAGCTTATTCGTGACAAAGTAAGGAGCGTTAAGGATTTTACGAAGGATTTTGGATTGTAAGGATTGGATACGAGAAGAATTTGATGGTTTGGTAGAGCCCCATAGCTCTACTCCGCAAACTTATAATTAAAAAAAAAAAAAATTATAATTGATTTTTTTTTTTTTTTTTTTTAGATTGGTTTAAGGATGGATGATAAAATTAAGTTAAGTTATTGTTTTTGTTGTGTAATAACAATAATCAATTTTACAATAAACTATAATCAATCAATACTCTTGACATCATTCTTTTTTTTTGTATTTTTCTTGAAAACAGCTCAAACGATTTTGAATAAAATCGCTATACATCCATGTAAATTTAATGAGCTTTAATATCATATAGGTTTCATTCTGATTGAAATGATCTGATGGGGCTTAAATGGCGATATTTTAAATTTTCTTCTTATAAAGTACCTTTAATTTTGTAGATTACTCAAAAATAAACATATTATCTTGTTGAAAAACAGGTAAATATATAATTTTAACGAATTCGTTATCCAACTAAAGGAGTAAATTGAAAAATTATTGTTTAATGCATTTTTTTAAACATAACAGTTATATACATGTATAACATACCGTTGAAACGCTAAAGATTTTTGAAAACATATTGTCTTATACACAAGCTTATAAACGTTAATAAATTTTATTTTATTTTTTTTTTTTTATTTTATTGAGAAATATTACAGTTTGTTGCATAATGAACAGTAGTAATAGAGATGTAGTACACATTCATACAATATATACAGCCAATAATGATAAAGTCAATTTACATAAAATCGGAAATAAATAAATTCAAATATATACAAAAAAAAAGCAACAAGAAACAAATCAAAACAACAACCTGTAGTAGAGATAAATACAAGTTGGGAAATAAATAAAAATCATACAAGCATACTCAACTATATACAATATATACAATCAGCCAAAGGAACCCTAGACTCGGCTGCTCCCCCCACAAGTGGGGGGAGAAGCGGAATCCAAGAGATCCCAGCGCCTCCCACTCAGCGCTTCACTGGTGTATGCCAGTGGAGGCCGAGCCAGAGCGGAATAGCCACAAACATACAGTACATGAGTGGAGGATCTGACCAGTGTCAGAACTCCAGATAAATGTTTACAAAACGTCGCGGGGCCACTGCCGTTTCAATCTTCGAGGAGGATTGTAGGGATGGGTGAAGCTGGAAAGCGATTGAGCAAGAGGATTAGGATGATGAAGAAGGTTCTGATGGAATTTGGAGAATTTGGATGGTACCAGATCTAAAATAAATGGAATATTAAGGTCATGGTGTAGGGTACAGTTGGTAACGTAATAAGGAGCATTAACTATTGTTCGGAGGACTTTGGATTGGAAGGATTGGATACGTTTGATGTTAGAATGTTTAGTTGTCCCCCATAGTTCAAGTCCGTAGGTCCATATAGGTTTCAGTACTGTCTTATATATTAGTAATTTGTTGTCGACTGTAAGATGAGATTTTCTGTTTAGTAATTTGTATAACCGGCCGAATCTGCGGTTGAGTTCTATCCTTTTAAGTCTCGTATGTGGGTTCCACGTCAGTCTTTTGTCTAGTAAAAAGCCAAGGTACCGGACTGTGTCTGAGGAAGGAAGCGGTATGGAATTGAATTTAACTGTTGGACAGGATTTACGTCGAAGGGTGAAGGTGACGTGTGAACATTTGCTTTCGTTCACCTTAATTCGCCAAGCCTTACACCAGTCTTCGACAAGGGAAAGGTGCCTTTGGAGATTTAGAGATGCTACTTCAGGATCGGAATTGGATGATAAAATGGCTGTGTCGTCAGCAAATGTTGCCAGAAAGGTATCGGGATCGGTAGGGATATCGGCGGTGTAGAGGATGTAGAGGACGGGTCCTAAGACGCTGCCTTGAGGAACACCGGCCTCAACAGTATAATGTTTGGAAAATTCGGAACCACAGCGAACTCGGAAGGAGCGTTTTGATAAATAGGATCGGAGGATTAGGTATAAGGATTGAGGTAAATGGGTTTTGAGCTTAAAGAGCAATCCCGGGTGCCACACCCGGTCAAAAGCTTGAGCTATGTCCAGAAAGGCACCCGAACAATACTCCTTGCACTCAAGGGCAGAGGAAATGTGATCCACAACTCGGAGTCCTTGCTGAACTGTGGAATGTTGAGAACGAAATCCAAACTGATGCGAAGGAAAATTTTTAAATTTATCTAGGATTCGTTTTAGTAGGAGCTTTTCGAAAATTTTTGAGAGGATCGGAAGTAGACTAATAGGTCTGTAAGATGACGTGCTGTTGGAAGGTTTGCCTGGTTTCAGGAAAAGGATGATAGTTGAATGTTTCCATAAGAGAGGAAAATAGGTAGTGCGTAGGATACTGTTATAAAGATATGTAAGGAATGTAATGGCTTTCTGTGGAAGTTGTCTTAAGATCTGAGGCGTGAGGAGATCATATCCAGGGGATTTACGGAGAGGAAGCTTTTTAAGAAGATATTTGACCTCAGAGGGATTAACTGCTTTAGGAGGTAAGGAGAGTGGTATTGGCGAAGTAAGGAACTGTTCAACTGTTGAAGTATGGTTTGGATTCAACTCAGGATGAGGAGTGAAAACTTTGGAAAGGTGCTGTGCAAATTCCTGGGCCTTATCCTTGTCAGAAGCAGCCCAGGAACTATCACCGCGCAGGAGAGGATGGGAAATCGTGTGAGTATGTATAAATAGCGATGAAAAACCGATAAAACTAACTGATTATTTTAGATAATAATATAATCGATTTTGTGATAAAACACATGTATCTATAGAAATTCAATTTACTTAATTACAGCTCAACTTCAAAAAAATTAATAAATATTGTAATATTTGGAAATTAAAAATAAACGCCAACAAATCCAAAGCTATAATCTTTACTAAGGGAAAACCGAACATAAACCATCACATTTTATTAAACTCAATCCGCATTTCCTGGTTTAAATCAGTTACATACTTAGGCTTAGCATGAGATAAATCGTTAATCTATACCGAACATATTAATAGAAAATCCGAAAAAACAAAACAATGCATTTACAAAATGTTTCCATATTTCAATAACAAATCCAGTTTAAGCACTCAGAACAAACTACTCCTACATAAAACAGTCATACGTGCCCAGATTTGTTATGCCTCGCCCGTCTAGAGCTCGACTTGTAATACCAATTACAAAAAATTAAAAACAATACAAAATGCCTGTATGCGAATCATCAGTAACTACCCACGATATATTAAAATTTCAAAAATGCTCTTTGAACTAAATCTTTCCACATTGCAACAGTTTATCTGCACACCAACCAAAAAATATTTTGATAAAACCTACAACTGCTGAAAACCCTTTGAAATTCGAAATTGGTAATTACAACAAAACGTCACTAAAGAGATACACCCACAAAATAACAAAGCATGTACTTTTAAATTAATATTATAATTTGAATTGTGTAGGTAACTACCCACGATATACTAAAATTTCATAAATGCTCTTTGAACTAAATCTCCCCACATTACAACAGTTTATCTACACACAACCAAAATATATTTACATAAAACCACAACTGCTGAAAACTCTTTGAAATTCTAAATTGGTAATTACAACAAAACTTCACTAAAGCAAAACATTGCATTATCGAAATTGGTAGTAAATCGAACGATGATTGAAACTCTATTATCATGATAAAAGGATAACTGAAATCATGTAAGAAAACTTATTTGTATATGTACTTGTAAATATTGTATATGAATAAATATTAATCTCTTTTCTTTTTTAATTTTTTTGGAAGTTTTCTTAATATAAGTATTTAAAAAAGCACACACTGCCTTCCATTCCTCACCTAATAACTTTATTTCATAAGCTTTTTATCAGTTTTTCATATTAGTCGACGTTTCGGGGCTGTTTCCCCATTTTCAAGACTTATTCCTTTTCCATTATATAATTACTATATCATATTTCACCCTTCATTCCATCTCATAGCACACTGCTACTTGTCCATTGGTGTTCACTGGCAAACAGTGAGCCAATGCTGAATAAAAATTGTCTTCAGGATTGATGCGGTATGCTGTGTACGCATAGCAACTCAGCGAAGTTGAGCAGCAAATCCAAATCGTTAAATATGTTAACATGCATTTATTTTTCTTGTTTATACATTTTTATTAAAATTAATTTTTTTGTTATTTTATTTGCTCATGTTATAAGTTTAATTCTATTGTTTTCAATCATTTTACTCTAATACTCCAGTCTTAAGTCCACTTTTATGCCCTACTGTATTATTCTGAAGGGACTTGTCCCAAAATAAAAAAAGAATTATCATTTTTATTTAAAAAAAGAAATACCTTCAACTTAGTACAATTAAATTTTCGTTTTAGATGTAACTGAAAAAGGTTACTATAAAAAAATAAAATATATGAATGTTCTTTATGTATTGTATATGATACATACTTCTACACCTACTCCATATTGACAGATGGATATGCTCACTTAGGGACGAAAGGGTGACAATGCCTAATTCACAAGTCGGGTCCATATCCATGGTGGACCATATCGCACAAATTTAATTAGGATTTCTATTTATTCATTTATGTAGATATATTCTAGGTGGCGTCCCTGAGAGGGTGAAAAATCTATAGGGTCGTCCCACCTGTTATTCAGATGAGCCACTTTATTGGATCAAGACAATACACGCTAGAACAAACTTTATTTCCACTTGTCCATGCCTCCAATATATTCCAGAGGTGAAGTTGACAACCGTAGGAGAGTAAAATATCATAGCTTTCATCTTAAAACAACGTTGCTCTAGTTTGACTTAAACATACAGTGAGTATCAAAAGTATTAGAAATTCACAAAAATCCGGCCCGCAGGCAACATACGACATTCACTTAACTCTGTTTTAAAACTCGATTAAAGAATTTTTAAATACAGTTAGAGATAAAAATGAGTCAATACATTAAATAATTAATGAAATAACAATAATAATAATATTATTATTATATTATTAATAATAAGAACAAAAATAAAAGATATTATATATTAGATATAGTTTAATAAAAATGAAGGAAATTAAAATTCTTCTGAATATTTGAAAAATAATATTAAATTTAATATCACTTCTTTGAAAATATTAAAAAAAAAAATCTGGTGCGGGCTACACACGACTTTCACTTACCTCCATTTTTAAAATCAATGAAAGAATTTTCAAATACAGTTAGAGATAAAAATACGTGAAAGTATTAAAGAATTGATTAAATTGAATTTATATAGAAACATGCGTTTTATTAAAAAATCTATTATATAATTATCTAAAATAATCAGTTAGTTTTATGTTCATTTCATCACTCTCTATTAACTTTTAAAAGCGTGTGTATGAGATGATATTTTTTCTAAAATCTTTAGCTTTACAACGGTATATCATACACGTATATTACTGTTCTTATGTTCAAAAACAAAAAAATTGCATTAAAAAAATATTTTTTCTGTTTTCTCCTTTAGTTAGGTATAGGATTCATTCAATTTATATATTTACCTGTTTTTTATCAGTGGTAACAATATAATATACTTATTTTTATAGAATCAACAAAATTAAAGGTACTTTAAAGAAACAAAATTTAAAATATCGGCATTTAAGCCCTGTCAGACCATTTTAATCCGGATGAAAACTAAAACACAACTAATCGTGGTGTCCTGATTTTAAAATCTATATATTTTTTATTAATATTAAAACATAACCGAGCTAATGAATTAACGCGTTTAAAATCAATTACAATATTGACTGATTTCAACTGGGAAGTTTTAAGATGATACTCGAATGCTCTTTTTTTGGAATTTAAAGAAATTCGGTTTATTAGTCCAGTGCTTTTGTAAAAAAAATGCTGTCAGCGGACATCAGTAATTTATTTTATTCGATATTTGGAATCAATGTTTCCTTAAACGTGCAACCTCACATTTCAAAGGGGGTTATTTTAGTTAGTATTCTAAGTCGATTGAGATGGTTCATAATCAAAGATAATAAACCAAAAAGTTATGCTGTAATTCCAGAACAGCAAATGCGCAAAATTATAAGTTTTGGTATGACAGTACACTATACACTCGCAGCTCTTAAATAACCCGTAAAGCCACTAGCATAACAATGATCTGGTAAAGCAGTTATGATTAAACCGTTTGCCTCTGGAATCTTCCATGGAACAAGATTATGATTGGAAGTTATGGAACGGCAAACCATCAGGCCTTGCTGTTGATAGAACGAGATCGGTTTGGGCAAAAACGTATCAGCGGGGAGTATGTTGGATTCACAGATGGTACACAAAGCACTGCCGAGGGCAAACAGAACAATGCAAATGAGCTGCAGGGCTGCCCATTTAGCCCGCTCTCAGGGTGTCATTCAATTTGTGGAAGCCTGTTTGCTTTCCTTCCATGCTCCCGGTCAATAATAAATAACACCGCCAATATCCTCTTCATTGCAGATGGATGATGGGTGTTCGAGTATACTCATAATAGTTCATGACGTAAAAAGTAAACGATTCAAAAGAATCGCTCAATTGTTTGGATTGCGGGTTATATTAATTAAATGAACCTATAGATTTTTTTAAATCTTTTTTATCGCTCTGTTGGTCTTGCTCGAATTGATTTTTTTAATTTTCTAAACAGTTTTTAAATTAGAAATTTATTTGAAAATATTTTGTATTGAGGATGTATAGTCGACTGTTAAAATTCCCATAGGCAGAAATAATCTGGAGTTAGTCTAAAAATTAAAACTGACTTCCGATTTTTTCTTCTTATGAAAATATTTGGTGTTTAATTAAAATGTACAGAAGTGAGAGAAGTTAGTTCAGGATGCAGTCAAAAGAACACACAATTAAGATATAAACTTAAATTATAGGCCTTCTTCAGGGCTTATGAAGGAGAGAGTCAGAACAATCATATTGTTGTCATCAACAATCATATTAAGTATTGTTCTGACTCTCTCCTTCAAAACGCCCTGAAGAAGGCCTATAATGTAGGCCGAAACGTCTGCACATGTTTATTAAGTTTATATCGTAATTGTTTGTTCTTTTGACTGCACCCTGAACTAACTTCTCTCACTTACTCACACAGTCAACCATTCTCGCTTCACAAAAAATATATAACATTGATTTTTTCCCCATTTTTAAATTCACTTACTAATATAAAGGGAAGTATGCGATCGTGAAAATTTTCGAATTCCAGTTTTCAACGAAAATACACGTTTTAGGGTCTCCTGAGTCCAAATAACCAAGTCCCGCAAAAAGGTCTGTGTGTGTGTGGTAACTCCCGGGCGGAAACGGTAAGTCCTATGAAACTGAAATTTCATATTTAAGACAACTATACGCCCGAGACGTAACAACACTTTTTTCATCAAAATGAGCTCACATAAGAGGCACTTTATACTATGCATTTCGCACCTTTTTTCGATTTTCTCGAAAACGGTTCCGA
This sequence comes from Piezodorus guildinii, assembly GCA_023052935.1. Classification (NCBI taxonomy): domain Eukaryota; kingdom Metazoa; phylum Arthropoda; class Insecta; order Hemiptera; family Pentatomidae; genus Piezodorus; species Piezodorus guildinii. Next base: position 46,492,955 of record CM041298.1, read on the forward strand.
CGATTTTGATTAAACTCGCTATATCGATGTAAAATTTAATGGGCTTTAATATCATGTAGGTTTTATTTGGATTAAAAATGGTCCGACAGGGCTTAAATGCCGATATCTTAAATTGTCTTCATCTAAAGTACCTTTAATTTTGTAGATTCAATAATAATAACTATATTATCTTGTTAACGCTGATGAAAAACAGGTAAATATATAAATTGAATAAATTTGATACCCAACTAAAGGAGAAAACAGAAAAAATATTTTTTTAATGCATTTTTTCGTTTTTGAACATAAGAGCTGTAATACACATGTATGATATACCGTTGAAAGCTAAAGATTTTAGAAAAATATTATCTCATACACAAGCTTTTAAAAGTTAATAGAGAGTGACGAAATGAACATAAAACTAACTGATTGTTTTAGATAATAATATAATAGATTTTTTAATAAAACACATGTTTCTATAGAAATTTAATTTAATCAATTCCTTAATAGTTTCACGTATTTTTATCCCTAACTGTTTTTGAAAATTCTTTCATTGATTTTAAAAATTGAGGTAAGTGAAAGTCGTGTGTTGTCCGCACCAGATTTTTATTAGTATTCTGCTCATTTTTTTTTTTTTTTTTTAATTGCTTTAGCTCATTGATTACTCGGAAAATGTATCTGTTGTTTATTTGAGAAATACTTCAATCCTTAACTGCACTAATTCTGAATATTATTATTTATTACTGAAAAAAAAAAAAAAAAATTATATATCTGAAGATTAGTAAAAGTTTCTATAGGACCAAAAACTATCCAGATATTACACTTTGGAGCGTCTCCTAATATTTTATATTGTACTACTCCAGAGATTAGTAAGATATCGATGTAAGCAAGAGCATATATGTGCCCATGTGTCAAGAGTGTTTATAGTATATGTTGTAATTATTTTAATTTTCTAGACTTTACAAATTCATAAAAAAAAACATGATGTGTAGCTGTATTCCTCGTGAATTTTATTGCTTCCAAGTACTCAATTACCAACGATTTACTCGCTAGACATCCAAACTTCCTCGTACAAACATTACTGACTGAAAGTATACAAAAATTCTACCAAAAATGGTACTGAAATGACTCTGGGAAGAGACCTGCTTCTTTAACAGAGATCTTCGACGGCAAGAGTGTCTTCACTGATAGCTTTCTTCACCCACGAGCTCACAAAAATCCTGAAGACAGATATCTAATGATTATTAATGTTGCGATATGTGACCAAAAGAATTTTATAATATTTCTTGTTAATAGATGAAACCGAAACATATAACATTAGTGACAACTCTATTTAACTATCAGTGTCGAATTAGAACCGGAGAATTAGTTCCTCTGATGCTAATGATGGCCGGTATTCCATCCATAGAGGTAAGCAATGGATCGCGTAATTGAACTCAAACGCAAACCACCCAGCCGTCAATCATGTATACACTGAAATGTAGGGCGCCGTCCGAACCAGCTTTAATAAACCATTTATAGTTTTAGTAACAGTTGTTTCTTTCTTATAAAACGCTTAAATTCTTATAGTTTGTGACTAAGATGATTGATCTAAAACGTTTGCAGAATTAAAAAATCTGGTGCGGGCAACACACGGTTTTCACTTACCTTGACATTTATAATCAAATTAAAACTATTAGATATACATAAATTTAATAAATATTTGAATTTGATATCAATTAAACGTGTATTCATTTTCGTTGGAAACATATGGTTTAGATTAAATAATAGAACAATATTAAATTATTAATCAGTAATAAGTTAATTCCCTATTCGTCACATTACATTACCTTTCACAACTCTGTGTATCAGATAATATTTTTATCTATAGTCATTCTCTTTCTAACGGTTCATTATACGTCTACATTACTGGTCTTGATATCAAAAAACCCAAAATTACGTTAAAAAATAGTTTTTCTATTTTATCCTTTATTTGGTCATCAAATTCGTCCAACTTGTATATTTAGCCGTCCTTTAAGGGAAGAAAATTTAAAATATCGGCATTTAAGTCCTGTCAGTCTGTTTCAATCAGAATGAAACCTACATGATATTAAAGCCCATTAAATTTAACATCAATACAGTGAGTTTAATCAAAATCGTTTGAGCGGTTTTTGAGAAAATTGTAAAAAGTTGCAAAATGCATGATATAAAGTACCTCTTCTGGTTAGTTGATTTTGATGAAAAAGTTGCTGTAACATCTCGGGCGTATTATTGTCTTAAATATGAAATTTCAGTTCCATAGGACTTTTCACACACACACACACACACACACACCGACTTTTTTGCGGGACTTGGTCATTTGGACTCAGGAGACCCTAAAACGTGTAATTCCGTTAAAAACTGGATTCCGACAATTTTTCTTTCTATTGGTTAGTGAAAGTGAAAATCTACTAAAGCTGACTCCTTATTTTTCTTCCTATAATCATATCAGTAGTCGATCATACACCCTATGAATTTATTCATTTAGTTACAAATCAACTTCTCTTTCTCATACAAATTTGATTTTACAAATCTGTTTCGCCCAACATATGCATTCACTTACCTTTTAAATGATTTAAAAAAATTCAAAGAATTACTTCAAGTTTCTATAGATACATTTATTTTATATTAGATAATAAAACCTTAAGACTTACGAGCTTCTTATAACATGTCTAGCTTTTGCAGATGACCTAGCGATACTTATAATAATAATAATCAACAATCAACAAAAACCTGTACTTTTACCACCCATGAGGGTCTAGGGCTCAGTAGATATAGAGACTCGTACTGTTTCTAGTCCAAAGGCCGTGCAATGAGGTGATAAGGCCAAGATCACGCTCAGCCTCTAGGTTTTTTCCCCATTTTGGGTACCCATTTCATAGAGGCTCGGTGTGCTCCAGGAGAATCTACATACTTTATGGTCGTTCCCAGGCTGAAAGAACAGGAAAAATGTTATTTTTCCACAGCCGAGATTCGAATCCAGAACCCGGAGAACAGTAGTCTAGTGCTCTATCCACTAGACCACGGCGCACAGTGGCCGAATGGCCAAAAAGCCGAAACGATTTAATATCTCGAACACGAATTAACATAGAAACCTGGGATTGGTCTCATTCTACTCAGAATAGAAAAATACACCAAGTTCAGCGGTCTTCAATGAAGTTTTGAAAAAAATATTGAATAACTAATTAGAAAATTAAAGCCTATTGCTAAGAAAAAAATTTCGGAAATTTTTGTAATTGGTTGCACTTATGAAAACCAGTTCAAACAAGTATTTGGAGGGTATATTGAAATTAAATAATACTTAAAAATGAAAATTCAAGGAAGTTTAAAAGACTGGGAAATTTCGTAAATAATTAAACTAGAGATTCAAAGTCAAAGCTTGCTCAAATTGAAAAGAAACTTATGATTTTAAATTCAATGAAATTAAATGAACAGTTGATTAGCTGCATCACTGCACACATTTCCAGGTGTTTTTTTCTTTGGTCGGGTCTCGTGTTCCTGTTAAAAGGATCTGAAGTCTCCAGTAGCTGGATTCGTCCTATGGTATGTAAAAAAACATATTCATTTTCCATCCACTCGCTGAATATTTTTCTGAATCTCGCCCTATCCCGATTTGCCTTGTTTTTTTTTTTTTTTATTAACATGAGGCAAAAACTCTTACTCAGAGCTGTCGCCATTGTAGAAATGTTTTCCTCGTCAAGTTCTGGGTGATTTCGTCGAATAAATAGGTCGAAGTTTGTACCGCCCCACAAGCACTTACACAAATCGCGGTATTTAATTTTGATACAGCTCATGGCTAGACAACGTTAGCAACTAGACTGAACTGGAATTAAAAGTGTTTTGGCGTAATATTTGAGCCAACTGGGTAAACAAAACAGTGCAACATTCAAATGGGTACTCTATTTCTTTCTTTTCTTTGCAGTGTTATGATCGGATAGGCTGATAAAGGCGGATGATTTTTGTTTTAATCTTTATTCTAACACGTTTATTTCGAGAAAATACCTTCCCCATCCCGGAGAAGGTGGAGCTTTTCTTGTTGCACTACCTTTTTAAAATGTTTACGGTAGTTCCTAACTTTGGTCTGGTTACGTGATCTTATGCGTGGCATATTTAAACATCCTAGAACAGGAATAAAACATCAGCATTATTTTACAATTATTCCCAGTTAGATAGCAAACTCTGAAAGTTAGGTGTAATTTAAGCAAAACGTACACTATCTTGATTTTTTTTTTTTTTTTTTTTTTTTTTTTTTTTTTTTTTTTTTTTTTTTTTTTTTTTTTATTGAGTAAAATTACAATCTCTCCCAATTTGGACATCAATAGTAGTGCTGAAAGATATCATACATACTACATTCATACAATATTTACAAAGCATAAAATTACAATAAAATATATACACAATAATGAATCAATACAATAAAGATCTTGACTTTTAGTCTCAATAAATGGGGCTAAACATGAGTCTGGATGAAATTTGTGCTATATCTAGATGCAGTGGCTAATGTACAACAAAAACACGAGCCAGATGATCAAAATAAAAAATTTCGAAAAATCTAATTTTTCCGCACTTACCCGACTGTGCGGCGGTCCATTCTACAACAAACCTTAGTTTTAACTTCTTTTCATCATCCTCTATTACCCCATATAACATTGTAAATAACATATTTTTTTTCTGAATATTAAATGGATTAGACTGAATTAAAATGCATAGTAAATGCCAAACTTAATTTTTTTTAACGAGGATACATTATAACTATTTTCCCAGCATATGAGGTTTTTACGTTTCGCAAACGAATAAAAAATCAAATTGGAAAAAAATGTTAAGAAAAACGACTGTACAAAGGACGATACAGGATATTAATTGTTTTTATTAGTTTTAAAATAAAAAATAATTTTTTGATAAATAAAAAACTTAATCCAGTTTTGCACTTTATCCGTTTTACAACAAGATATTATAACTATATTGATATTATTATTTTTGTAAAAACATAACTAAAAATATATTTTTGCACTTTTCTCTTTAAGTTGTTTAACTAAGTCATTCAGCTGGTTTTTAACATGTTTCTATTAAATGCTAATAACATAAAACGGTTAATGTTTTCTGATCTACAAAAGGAAATTTTATTACGTTCGAATTTCAGCCATTGCCAGCTGTTTAATTCAAAATAAAACTTAACTGATATTAAAATCTATTGGAGTTTTCATGAGTATTGCGACCTAAATCATAAATTATAAAAGTTATAATTTTATGTTTTACCCAACCCCTACTTACTTGCCTTTAGGAAATTAATTTTTTTCTTTCCTATTTTTGTGTGTTTATTATCCATATTTTTTGTTGATCAATGTATATAAGTGTTATGTGGGAGAAGTTAGTTCAGGGTGCAAACAAAACAACACACAATTAAGATTTAAACTTAGTAAACTGGTGCCGACGTTTCGGCCTAAATTATTGGCCTTCTTTATTGTTCTGACGCTCTTCTTCAAAGCGCCCTGAAGAAGGCCTATAGTTCAGGCCGAAACGTCGACACCAGTTTATTAAGTTTATATCTTAATTGCGTGTTCTTTTAACTGCACCCTGAACTAATTTCTCCCACTTACTCACATAGTCAAATAATTGGTGTAACATCTCTGTCATATATGGTTCTTGAATATTAAATATCAATTTTATACAACTAATCGTTTTTGAGCTATACTTACTAAACAGACATTTTTGTGGGACTTGGTCATGTGGAATTAGAGTACTAAAACGTGTATTTACCATCGCAATACTTCATCTTATGTATGTATGTATGAATACATACTTCATACATGAAATATATAGCTCAGTGACCATTATTAGGTTTTATATAATTTTATATGTCTCATTATTTTTTTGGATTCTGAGACCAAAGATTGTTCAATTATAGCCCTGACGACAACTTAAACCCTTGCGTTATTCATTGCTAGTGGAAGGGACAGACCCGCATCCTTTGAATAGCCTTAAAGGGAAGAAGAGATGGCCCTTGGAGGAGTACGCAATTGCCTTTGAGGTTCCCTGGAAGACGTTACCTCGGATCGATATTGTCTCTTTTTGCCCTCTTTTTGTCCTCGCGAAGAAATAAAGGAAGGAATTAGATAAACCAACAGAGGGTAATTGGAAGTAGTGAAAAGAAAATTCTATTTATTTTCTGATGAGATATTTATTCGCGAATTCGAGGAGTCCTTTTCCCATCCAGCTAATGAAGAATAAATACTCTCTTAGCAGTTGATACGATTCACAGTCGTTCCAAACGTTCTTTTTTGGGAACGAAGTCCGCCGTTGTCGTCGTTTTTTGATGGCGGGACTATTTCAACGTTACTTCATCATAACTAATTCAGTTTTAGTGTTATGATTGGGAGAAATAAAGCTAATTTTTACTTTTACTTTTAAAGAGTCTGTGTGTGTGTCCATGATTGTTTGTGTGTAGCAGGTATAGCACATGAAACTGAAATTCCATATTTAAGACAACTATAAGCCCGAGATGTTACATCACTTTTTTCATATAATTCGGAAAACCAGAAGAGCTACTTTATACCATTCATTTAGCATTTTTTTACCATTTTCACAATAATGGCTCTAACAATATTAATTAACAATAGATTTACGGGACCGTATTTCGATGTTTAAAAGGAAAATTTTAAAACCCGTTTGTATTTTTATTTTATCTCTTTAATTGACTTTTTATGCTAATTTTTTGTATGTGGAGCAATAAATTAATTAAAGAGCGAATATATTCAGTTCGAAACTCTCTGCTATTTTTATGTTTTATAGGGAATTTAATTCTAAAAATTTGGTATTCCAAAATTCGTATTCTTAACAATTATTTCCATCTCTTCAAAAATAACACATTATGGGCGTATATATATATATATATATATATTGAAATCAATCTTTTTGGAAAAGCGTTGAAATATTGGTTGCCCTATCTCTATATTTGTCAAATTGACGCGATCGAAATTTAGAATTTTTTAAAAATAAACATGCAAAGATCACATCAACAGTAAGTAGGAATACCGACAATACTTCGATCCGTTATCCGATGTAGTTATCTTAAATTAAATATATATATATATATATATATATATATATATATATATATATATATATATATATATATATATATATATATATATATATATACTGTTGCCGATTGCAATAATAGCCCTTAGGTTTACAGAACGCGTAAATTTAACGCATTTCGATATTTATAAAGAAAATTACAAAACCTGTAATAATATATGTATCGCGCTTCACTAATACTAAAACATATTTTTCGTTTTATTGTTTATTGAAGTAGTGGGTTGTGTCACATGAAATGTCTTCTTTTTCTACACATTTTTCCCAACCGGACACCAACTTTTTTATCCCCGAACTGAAAAACTTTGAAGTGAAACAAAATCTGAAAACGCACTTTTCACTTGATCATCATTTTCAAAAAGTTTTCCTTTGATGAAGTTGTCTAAATTCCTGAACAGGTGGTAATCTGTTAGAGACAAGTCGGGAGAATATGGTGTGTGTGGAAGAACTTCGTAGCACAGTTCTTTCAATTTTTGCACGGTATGTTTTAAAACATGGGGTCTAGCCTTGTCGTGTAAGAGTAGGATTTACCAATTCAGGTTGTTTTCTTAATAATTTTGTGTGCATTTGGTCAATTTAATTGCAGTACGTTGGTAGTGGTTTCACCTCTAGGTAAAAAGGAATAATGAATTATTCCAGCCATGGACCACCATACTGTAACCATCAATTTTTTGGGATTCGAATTCGGTTTTGGCATTTGCCCCGGGGTTTCGTCGATGTTAAACCACTGCCCTGACCGACGATGATTGTCATATGCGATCCATTTTTCATCGCAAGTAATTATTCTTTCAAGAAGGGCTCGGTTAATTGCCTCACAAGGAATGAAACGCAGGTCTCAAGGCGTTTCAATTGCTGCCAATCTCAAATCATGATGTACCCATGTATTGACTTTTTTTACTTTCCCAATACACTTTAAATGTCTGTAAACGGTAGATGCACTTGCATTTAGTTTGCTGAGAGTCCTTTAACTGTTAGGTAGAGGTTTCCTTCTACTATATGTTTGAGGACATCGTTGTCTATTACGGACCGACTTCCTCGAGGCAAGTTTTCCAAGTCTGTATCCCCAGCTGAAACCTTAGTAAACCAACGGCGAATGGTCCGTTCATTAACACTCCCTTCCCCAAACGCCTTGCAAATATTTCTAGCGGTCTCAGCTGCTGAAGGTCGATTTTAAACTCGTACAAAAATATTACTCGAAAATCGCGTGTTTCCATGTTCATATTTTGAGGTATACTAAAAAGTGGGTAATTGATTAGGAAGCTAATGTTTATAATACAAATGTAGAGGATTAGTAACTGTTTACTTTAAATATGTTAACATTCGGAAGAAAAAAACGGTGAACTTCAAAATTCTTTATGTATTTCAGAAACTATAAAAACGGACATTTCATGTGAATCAACCCAATATTCATGGGTAAAATTTTTTCTTTTCTTTTTTGTCTTCTTTTTTAAATTATTCGCTGTTTTTCGGTTAATAAGCATTAGTACATTTTTTCTCTCTATTCGAAAATGAAAGCTAAATTGCAATGTATTTTATTTATGAACCTCCAGGAATTAATGTAATAAATGATAATGAAAACCGTATCAAAATCCGTCCAGTGGTTTACAAGGAGTTAACGGAAACCAAAATCCTCTTTTCATTTTATATATAGAAATAAATTACAAAGATTTTTGTAGTAGAGAAATGAGTTTTATGATGCTCGCACCAGATATTTTTCTAAATAACCTTTAAGATATATTTCAAAAGGGTGGACAGTACACCCGTAACCGTTGCCGCAGAACCGATCCCCCGCAATAATGTACCGAGGCACTGCGACACTACGGCAACTTTAACAATTACACTAACTGCCCTTATCTGCTCCGGCGAGCGCCACTCTAAAGGTTCATAATAGACTTCCTAAATTGCTTGTAGAGTCCCGGTGCCTAAAAACAAACACTCCCCTCCCCCCGAAATATCACCAGTTCTCATAACATCCTCCTGATCCTAACGATGGTAGCAGGGTCCTTCAACTTTATCATACCAATTTTGAGTCGTTTACTTACAAAAATGTTGTCTATACTCATTCATAATAAATTTTTCATGCCTGTCCTATACTTAAATAACTTTGCATTCAGTCCAAACTAAATATATTATATATATATATATATATATATATATATATATATATATATATATATATATATATATATATATATATATATTAGGCATTTGTTCACTAACACAAAATAAACGAAAAAGTTCATATTCACATATATCTCAAACTCATTTATTAAACAGATATTAAAGATTTATTATTTATGTAATACGTTTAGACTTTCTGTACTAAGTTCAACGTGTTTAATACTAAATAACTGGTTTTAATCACCTGATGAACAAATGAACGATAAGCAATGACAGTAGTTGCTCATTTGTTTGTCTAGTTCTGTGTTTTAGTGTATCGTCTCTGTATTTATTATCATTTGTCTAGTTCTGTGGGTTTTATTGTGAGTGAATACAAGGACACAGTTCAATTTATGATTATCATGGGAGACACCATAGAATTGTCCACTTTTGCAGTTCTTTAGTTAGGAAATTTTTCACGATATCTTCGAACAGCAGCTGCACCGTTTATATGCACTTTGCCATTAGTTATAAGCATGTACGTTTGTTCTACAAAACTGATTACATTTATGGTGTCTCCCATGAATAATCATAATAAAAAATAATGATAAATTAAACTGTGTCACTGGGTCCGATCCTTTATACAATGTACACAGCTGATATTCCCATCCAACCAACCACTATCCTTACTACCTACGCCGATAACACGTGTGTTGTCTGTGAATAATGATCCATTTGTTGCATCCCGAATCCTACTGAACCATCTATCCGCCATCGAAGAATGGTGTCAGAACTAGAGAATAAAAATAAATCCTGAGAAATAACCTTCAATCTACGTAGTAAACCTATGACTTCCTGGCCCACCGTATCCTCTAACAATATCCTACTTACTCCTGTTAAACAGATCCGTTACTTAGGACTCCAATACGACAAACGCCTAAAATGGAATCCTCATACAAGACTGAGATGACAGGAAACTGATCGTAGATACAGATTACTAAAACACTTAATCGACAAACGCTCAAAACTTCCTTTTTATTACATAAACAACTCATTTATGTAACCATAATAAGGCCTATTTGGACCTAAGGCAAATAACTCAATAGTTATGGAGGTCCACTAAACCATCGAATTCCTCTCTCATCCAATCCCTGCAATCCAAAATCCTTCGAAAAATCCTAAATGCTCCATACTTTTTTACAATATAAAATTATCAATAATGACCTAAATATCTCATTAGTTGAAGACTTAGCCCGATCCAGATATACATCCCTCCATTCCAAACTTCCTGCCCACTCAAACCCGCTTATCCGTGACCTCTCCTCAACATCTATTGTTGACAATCCACCGAGGCTACTTAAAAGAAGATGGCCAAGGGACCTCTTACCATTCACATATAATCTAATTCATGAATGGGTAGTATCTTCACAGAACAATCATGTGTCTTAGTCTTATATAAATGTCATTTACTTGTATTATTGAATCAATACAGTTGTAAATTTCTTTTAAAAATTATTTTTAACAAAGTTGTGTCACAGTATTTACTCACACTGAAACCCACAGAATTATTCCATAAAAATCGTTAGAGCCGTTTTTGTAAAAGCCTTAAAAAGGTGCAAAATGCATGGTATAAAGTGACTCTTCAAGTCAGCTGATTTTGGAGAAAAAGTTGCTTTAACATCTCGAGCGTATAGTTGTCTTAAATAAAAAATTTCAGTTTCATAGGATTTCGTTTTCCAGTTGGACTTACCACACACGCGTAGACCTTTTCGCGTGACTTATTCATTTAAACTCATTGGACCCTAAAACACGTACTTACGTTGAAAACTGGAATTCGAAAATTTTCACGATCGCAATACTTTCCCTTACTATATATTCCATATGTAGGTAGGTGAATGTAAAATAACATTTGTGTGTGTTTCATAATTACATAAATAAAATAAAATTCATTTTCAATTAATCCTATTTCTTTAAAACCGAATTAGGTACTAAAAATTCAGAACTCTATTCAATTTCATTTTTCCTTCCATTCTTTTTTTTTTCCTTGGGAAATGAAAAGATTCAATTACCATTATTAAATTCTTTCCTGAAGCGAACCCCGTACCTTAAAGGGAATACATTAAAAAAAGAAGAAGAGTGTTGGAAAATTCAGAGCAGTTCTTCAGACATTAAATTAGTTAAGTAGGGGCCCTTATATTTCTTTTACGTACAAGGGATTAGAGGAAGAGGAGGGGATATAAAATTGGTAAAGTTTGCATAGCACCGGAGAAAGAGGTTTTGAAGTTTGTAAGGTCTGGGCTAAAAGACGGCAAGCCTTAGGAGATAGGAGTTGACTCAACTTTCTCTTACACTCAAATTCATTCCCTCATACACTCTAGCCTTGTACCTCTGTCACTCTCTTTTTGTGAGACATGTGTTAGCTATTTGTATCTTTATAAAGAATTTCTCAAGCTTTCAAAGGGGATAGACTAAGGTTCCACGAATTTCGAGAAGTTTCCCGAACTCGGGTCTTGGCTCGCCCGAGGCTATGTTTGAGCCATTAGTTGGAAATGTAATTTATTTGATGTATTTATAATTATAAAATATGGTGAGAGAAACACGACATTCGGTTACTTTCCTTTTTAAAATTAATTCTGTATCGAACAGTACTAACGAGAAAACTAATTCTGGAAATGGTAATAATAAATATAAGTGTTTCTGTTATGTTTTTTCTTTCTATGTTTTACGCCGTTTTTTGGTACCAAAAATTGTTTTCCTTTTATCTCTTCCTTCAATAATAACCAGGATTTGGGGTAATAACAATTCTCTTAAAATTTTTGACGCGGTTATATAGATCTATTTTTTTTTTAAATTTGATTATCGTGGTTTACTGATTCAGAAACTCTAAACTTACTTTCCATAATCTTTAAAAATAACAGAGTTATGGGCGCTTAAATAGGTAAATTTCCAATTTTTTTGGGCAGTGTACTAATTCTAAAATTTTACAATTTTTTTCTCTCAATCTTCGAAAATAACAGTATTATGGGCGTTTTTATGTGGGATTCATTTTTTTTCTTTTTCATTTTTAAATTTAATCACGGTTCCTTGATTAGAAAACTCAATAAAATATCTTCTATATCTTTGAAAATAATAGAGTTATGAATTAAATGATTTTTATTCGGCCGCCATTTTGAAACTAATCGGCTGGTTTCAACGTCCAGATGTTAGACTCATTGTCGGACACCATAGTATTTTTGTGACAAAGTGCAAAAAAGTGATCTAGGAATTTCGGAAAAAGGCGTACGGGTTACGGCGGTTAAATCTTGAGGATTTTTTTTTTTTTTCGTCGATTACAAAAGTTCTTTATTGAAGATGTATTGATAGACAATATTTTTTACATAATTACAACATATAAGCAATTGCTTTAAAATTATGTTTGAAATGATTTCAGATCTCATTAAAATCAACAATATAATTTTAGCCTGACAATATTTGAACATGTAGTAGAAGATAGTAAGAATAGAAGGAAAAATCTACAAAAAAAAAAAACAAGAAAAAAAAATTGAAATTAATAATTCAATTTTGAAAGAAAGAAAGTAAATTTTATACTGGGACCTTCAGTCCCCTAAGAAGAACAGAAAAGTACAAAACTTTGGCTTGTGTCTGGCACAGAAACAAAAACATAAAAGAAATACAAACTTAAGATATAATATTATTTAAAAATAAGAATAAATAAAGTTAAGTAAATAACTACGATTACTTAGTATGCATATATGTTTGTAATTATATAATCATTAATGTGTATCTAAAGATATATTACTATTGTGCTTCTTATGGTATAATAAGGTCACCGAGAAAAACAGAAGAAACAAAGAGAAAGGTGAATATATATCTAAAACATTGTTTACATATTTGATGTGGTCCTCATTTTAGAATGTGACATGACCAATATTCTAGCGTTTTGTTAACAATCAATCTGTAGATGGATGGTTGAGGAGATGAAGGAACAGTTTGCTTTTAAATGAGGTTAAAGAAGGTGCTTTGCGAATAGAGGTAGGTATGGAATTCCAGAACGATGTGGCACGCAAACTAAATGATTTTTTAAAGGATGATGTTTGATGAAAAGGAATATATAGGTTAGTGGACTGGGATCTTGTATTAAACGAATGTACCGATGAACAAGGGATGAGTAGGTCAAGAATGTAGGATGGATTTTTGGTATTGAAAGTACGGAATAGAAAAACTCCCAAGAAATACTTTCGCCGGGAAACAGGATTGAGCCACTTCAACTCGGCAAACCTGTCTGAAACGCTGGAGCGCCTGGGGACCCCGATGATGAATCTAATGAAACATTTCATAAGTCAATATATGAATTATTTATTTATTAAATTAAATAATTTTTAATATGCCACCATTTTTAATCTAATCGGCTGATGTAAACGTCCACGTTTTATGATCATCGTTGGATGCATAATAAAGTGGCTAATTTAAAAATAAAATTGGTCCGGGGATTTCGGACAAGCTGAAGGCGGATAGACGGATTTTTCTTATTCGTTATTCGGGTTCGGTGTATCTTAAACCGTAAGACCTCAAATATTGAGAAAGTGATTTTTTATTTATTTTTTTGTCGATTACAAAGGTTCATATTGGAGGTAATAATTCAATATATGAATTATTTCTTTATTTAATTAAATAATTTTAATATGCCGCCATTTAAAAACTAATCGGCTGATGTGAACGTCCAGGTTTTATGCTCAGCGTTGGATGCCTAATATAGTGGCTAATTTAAAAAAATCAGTCCAGTAATTTTGGACAGGCTGACAGCGGTTAGACGGATTTTCCTTATTCGTTATTCGGATTCTGTGTATCTTAAACCGTAAGGCCTCAAATTTAGAAGGGGGGTTTATTAAAAATCATAAATAAAAATGAAGATTTTTAAAAATATTGACATCTAAACCCTTAAATCTATATATTTTTGGTCTTTTAGTTGTTTCCGAATTCTTATGTAATGTTGATATATATGCCCACGCACATACATACTATATATAAGGAAAAATAAACCAGACATTAAAAAAATGCACATTAGGACCGGTATCAAACTCAAATCGTCAGCTACCTCCTGGAATATTCGACCAGAAGGAGGCCTAATAACCAATTACAAGAGAATAAGGAGAGGTCCTGTCAATCACGGTGGTCCAACAGGTGTCTTCTTAACACCTAGGCCTCCCCTACAGAACATCATCTCAGTCTTCAACCTTGCAAATTTATAGCAGGTATAAAATAATGCTTAAAACTGCTTAATGGCCGTATCATTGGTAAAAATTAATATTTATAGCCTACTTCCGTTTATTCATATCTAAAACTTAAATTAGTACTTACTCCGCCTCCCTTGAGGTCCACGGTTGTTTGTCATTTTTATTTAACGTCACTTTATGCTACTGTGGCTAATCAGACGATGCTAGAGTGGTATTCCTTCATTTCTCCTATCGAGTTTTAATTAGGATAGGGATCTTTAACAAGTACCTGACATCGCACAGGCTAGGGACCACCTTTTGATTCCCTCCGAAGGACGTTATAACTAAGGATTTTTCCCTAAAAATCCAAGAGCCACCCACCTACGGTTTTAAGCTCGTGACCTTAGGCATAGAAGGCTGTTATTCTAGCCACTATACTGAAGGTGAACCCAGATGTATGATTGTCTACCTCATCTAGTCGGTTTCATAATATTTTTAATAGTCTGACTGGGCTTAAATTTTCTTATATTATAAAATGTATTCCTTCAAGGTATCATTAATTTTGAAGATTCAAACTTAATTTCATCTTGTTAGCATTTATCACTATACAAGTTAAACTTTTTTTTGTTTTGGCATTTGAAAAATAACATATATGTCTAGTATACAGTTGGGAAGCTATAGATATGAAAACAAAATGTATTATATAAAAAACTTAAAAAATTGTTAGGTTGTTTGAAACATGCTTCCATCGAAGCTCAACGTAATTATTACACCAATTATTCAACTGCAATATTGAATAAAAGTTCTTAACAACAATAATAGTTTTTTTTTTCCATGGAGTTGTCTTTTGGATTGGGTTCAGTAGTTTTTATTGGCTAACACTTCTTGTCCCCTCAAAAATATTTTTTTTTTAACATCATTTATTGAAATTTACAACTGTACTTCAGTAAATGTGACAAAAGTTAAATGGCGTGATACAAACTTGAAGAAGAACTACCCAATGGCAGCACTCCTGTAACTTTTCTACACTAGAAGGTCTCGAGGCCATCTTCTTTTCAGACGCCTCGGAGGATTGTCAGGAATTGAAGAGGAAGAAAGTATTGAAACAGGAGGATTAGGGTGGGAATGAAGTTTGTCATGAAAGGAATGGTATCTAGATCGGGCCAAATCAGCAACATACGGAACGTTGAGGTCTTTATGGATAAGTTTTTCCGTGACTAATAAGGAGCATTTAGGATTTTACGAAGGATTTTGGATTGTAGGGATTGGATACGGAAAGAATTCGATGGTTTAGTAGAGCCCCAAAGCTCCACTCCGTAAGTCCATATCGGCCTTATGATAGTCATGTAGATGAGTCTTTTGTAGTTAAGTCGAAGATTAGAACGTTTGTCTAGTAAGTGTTGAAGAAGTCGAAAACGTCGTGCAGTTTCTTGTCGTTTCAGTCTTGTGTGAGGGCCTCAAAAATATAACATTCTTCATTTCACATTTAAAATGGTTTATTAGTTTTAATAAAAAAGACACCAGTGTACCAACGTCTATTTCGTTATTTATTTATTGTTAGCTCTTATAATTAGCAATATTTAATGGTAGTACTAAAGCGTCTGTTTATAATTTGCTGACATTTTTTTTTTCAATCAATACACTAGTTTAGGTTACAGTATGTGTAAGTTAAGTTATATCTTTATTTCAGTATGCGACCGCAAAATTGTTGACTTATTTAGATAAAGTCAGTCAACCTAATGTATATAATAAAACAGTTAAGAAAATAAAAGACAATAAATAAATCAAATACAACTTTGACTAATCGCTCTAGCTTTTAAACTCTAGACAGTGGAGTTAATAAAATATATATTTCCATTGTTTTTTTTCGGATAGAACATACAATTTGTTTTCCATTGTTCAGCCTTATATATTAGCATATATGGCATTCGCAGACAATATTTTCTATGATCATACTAACCTTATCCTGATCATACGTTTACCAAACCATTAACTCTCAGCTCCCTCCCTATATCCACATTCTCCTGCAATTTAAATTGTCAGCCCGCTCTCTTTAAACAAGGTCCACCCATAGAATAAAACATTTGATCATTCCTTTGTAGAATTCCCTACCTATTTTTATCCGCCATGCTTTTTAACTTTCAACATTCAAGTCCTACTCTTCAAATACCTTTTATCTTCCCAAACAGACTTTCAACATTCTGATGTTTCAAATCTAATATCAGACTTTGATAAAAAAAATTTATTATTTATTCAATTATTATATAATATTATTTTAAATTATGTTCGATCCTCCGTCACAAACATAGGATCATTTTTAACACTGCAAGTATTTGGTAGTATGTGGGATACATTTTTTATAAACTATCTATCTACTTTAATAATAACACCACTGTTTTAAATCTAAAAGTCCCCAAACCAAATTTCTGGTCAGGACAATTAATATAATTTGTCTAGTGAAATAAAAAGTCAAGAAAGCTTAAAAGTATATCATAGAAACAACAATCAATAACCCAACTAAAAATTTTACTTTGTCAAATTATTTTTCCTGATTTGTTTAAAGTATTATTTATACATGCTCAATTTTGTGCAATCATTATCATTACTACCAAATAGTAACCATTTATCTATACTTGCAGTGTTGAAAAAGGATCCCATTTTATGACGGAGGATCGAAACGTCAAATAAAAAAAATTAAGAAGGAGTAATTAGTTAAGGACCTGAAACCCAAATAATTTCAAATAAAATTGTTGTTATAAATATATATATATAAAAACTGTACCACTACAACCCATAAAGGCAAAACTCTCATTCATTAGAGATTCGTACTGTTCAAGGCCAAGGGCAGTGCAATGAGGTGATTAGGCCTTAATCGCGCTCAGCCGCCAGGTTTTTCCCCAATTATTTTGGGTACCCACTTTAAAGAGGCTGGGTCTGCCCCAGAAGGGTCTCCATACCCTAGCCCCCCCCCCTTCCGACTGAATTAACAGAATAAATAATATCCTGCCACAGCTGGGATTCGAACCCAGGACCCGGAGCACAGCAGACTGGCGCTCTTTCCACTAGACCACGCCGCTCCCACACAAAATAATATATATATATATATATATATATATATATATATATATTATATATATATTAATATATATACATTATTTTATATCATTGTAAATATGAATTAATTGCGGTTATTTTGGCCAGAAACATTGTAGATCGTAATTGTACATATTTGTTTTTCTCAAGGTTCTCTGTTACAGAATAAAAATTACTTTTTCTTTAACTTGTGCCTTTCCTTAATTTTCTCCGAACGAGCCCGTTATAAGTTAAATATATCAAAACACAAATTATAGTAAAGGTGGCGATAACGTTAATAATAAGGTGGTAGGGCTGAAGGCGATGTAATAGAGCCGGGAGTAGAATGGTGGGCAGTCCTATTGTCACCGCTGCAGGGTTCCAGATTAATCACTTGCCCTCTGCCATCCCTTCTAGTCTCTTCTGTCTTCTCATAATTAACAGATAAACTTCTTTTGTAACACCTCTCCCCCCGGCTTACCTTTGTATCATTAGTCGATTTACCTTTATAGGTGGCCGAGCCACATCACGGAGGTTCTGTCACATAATATTATAAAAATAAATAGCTATTGTTGCCCGTCAACCTCGCATTATCAGTTTCCGGGTTTTCACGTCACCACACTAGGGATCTCATGACTGAAAGTTATTTTACATTCGTATCAATATGGATTACTATAGTGATTATTACTAAAGCAGATTTTGGTTAAGGGTGGTCATATAAACACTTAGATTAAGCGAAACTAATTTATTGTGCTAGCGTTTCGGCCTAAATTTTAGGCCATCTTTAGAGCTATGAAAGCAACAATATTACATCAATTTTTTTTTATAAACAATATATATTTAAAAAATCTGATGCGGGCAATACACGGCTTTCACTTACTTCCGTTGTTAAAATAGTTTTAATTAATAAAAAAAGGAAATTAAATTTAATAAGGCAAATACGTTGAACATTTTAATTTTTTTTATATCTTTAAATATTGATTCGCACCTGTCCAAACGTGCAAGGAAAATCAGCAAATGTGAGAAATCATCCATGAATGTTAACACGTGAGTCATAATGAAGTACCTTGCAGCTTCTTTAATATGAACAACCATTAATTATTTCAAGAGATCTCGCATCCAACACCTTTTTAATCTCCTCCTCAAATTTATAGGAATATCGTTTGTATTCAGATCTCTTATTAGTGGTTTGTCCGTGTAAGTTATTATAAAATGTGTTAGTACTCAAGTGTTTGTCCACTGTTGGTAAGTGTTAGTCAGTATGTGAAGTTTTGTTAGTAACGTACAAGGTCATGAGTTGTAAAATTTTGAATTAAAAAATATGAAGCTTTTTTAAGTATCTTTTTTTCTACGCTGTATATTTGTGAGGAGTATGTCCAGATCAGATAAAATTTTAATACAAGGCAAATAATTTGTTTGTGATGTGAAAAATAATTATTTTCAATTAAATAAAAATTCCTTCATGTTAGGAATTATATAGTTAAAAAAAAAATTGCGACGGTGAAATTTTTTTCGTTCCAGTTTTCAAGTGAAGTACTCGTTTTATGTTCTTTTAAGTCCAAATGACAAAATTTCACCAAAAATATTTGTGTGTGAATGCGAATCTGACGATGCCTCCGCAGGAGTCCTAAATTTTGCAAAAAATTGGCATTGCACAGGCTCGGAACCACCTTTTTACGTCCCCTCTGAAGGATTAGAAATTATTTTTCACTGCTGTTAAAAATTCCTAAGGCTACTTGTTTGGTTTGAGCACAAGAACTTAGGCAAAGAAGGCATTTATGCACGTTTTATCTTAATTGAAATAGTTTGACTTGAGTTAAATGTCCAATTTTCGAAAGTTCTTTCTCTAAAGTATCTTTAATTCTGTTCCTTTGTAAAAATGTACAATTTCACAATGTTAACATTAGTAAACATGAAACAATGCAATAACCAAATGAAGTAGAAATATCATTATATTCTGTTTTTCTTGTAATTATAAAAGTGATTGTTTTAAATTATAATTTCAATTGCTTCCTTACATAATTTTGTTTAGTAGAACATAATCCTACATAAATCGTTTTACGTAAAGTATAATAAATGTTTTCATCGATATTCAATGACATACATTAAACTATCACTCCATTTAAAAATTCTTAATTCAATTTAACAATTTAGGTAAGTGAAAAGTAAGTGTTAAAGACTTATACAGGGCTTAAATTTTAGTTAACGTCAAAATATAACAATATAAAACGTACAGATGCTCAAAAAATGGCAGTATATATGAAATAAATAAATCCTATATTATACGATTCCATCTGAACCCCATAAAACCACAATAAAATCCCATTATTTAATCAGTGGATTCAATGGTAGAGTATTATCGAATCGGGGGAAAACTACAATTAATCACCTGTGATGGGAAAGATTGTGCTAATGATGACAGTTGGTTCAATCAACTCTTCCAACTCCGGACGATTTAACTCGAATGAATAAATTATTCGTCTCGTTGAATACATTCAATAAAAATATCTGTATATGCCTATACAGTTTCTCAGCCAGGAACCTAGCTCTTTTCTTTTGTGATAAAAGATATCCAAAGTGTGAGGAAATAAATATTTTTTTCAATATTTATAGCTTTTTAAATATGGAGATCAAGATTCCTGAAAAAAAAATAGTAGGAAAATTCGTTAAGCGTCATACTTAATGATTAATAGAATAGAAAATAATTTTTATTCTGGGGCAGGGTCTCTTATGAACAACAAATATGTACAATTAAGGTATACAATGTATCTAGCCTAAAGACCAAATGATCATGATTAATTCTTATTTACAATGGTGTAAGAATTAAGAAAAGTAAAGAAATATATCTATACAATAAAACAAAAGAATAAAATAAATAAACTTCTTCATATATTGGGTTGATGCAAAATTAATGCAGGTTTCCTCTATTGCAATATCTTAATTCCAATTGTGTAAACAAAGCTAATCCTAACATTGATCATTATTATACCAAAACAAACCTTATCTAATACCCTCTCTTTCACCATGAATTTGTTTAGTAAAATCGTTTTGTTCAGTGTGTTCAATGGTCTTGAATCGAAAATGTCAAAGTGCGATTTTCGTCAAATTTATTTTTACGAATTTAAATTAGGGCGCAGCGCTGCGCAAACGGCTCGTAATATTAATGAAGTGTGGGGTCAGGGGGCTATTAATGAGTGCACGGTGCAGCGTTGGTTCCAGAAGTTTCGCAGAGGAGATTTCGACCTCGAAGACAAGGAAGGTCGGGGCCGTTATCTTGCTCTGGACAACGACCAGCTGAGGTCAAAAGTGGAAGAAGACCCAACCAAAACCACACGAGAAATGGCGGCGGAACTCGGAACTCAAAAATTGCAACGTCTTTGCCCAGCATTGATGAATCGGAAGGGGCCGATCCTGCTCCACGATAACGCCAGACCACACGTTGCACAACCAACGCTTCGACGACTGCACGAGTTGGGCTACGAAGTTCTCCAACATCCGCCTTATTCACCTGACCTCTCTCCTACAGACTTCCACTTTTTCAGGCATCTGGACAACTTTTTGAGGGAGAAAAATTTTCAAAACCAGGACGACATTGAAAATTCTTTTCGTGATTTCATTGAGTCCAGGGATTCGGATTTTTTTTCTGGTGGAATAAGAAAGCTTGTTGAATGTTGGCAAAAGTGCATTGATTCAGATGGAAATTATTTTGATTAAATATATATGGTTAAAGTAAAGATATGGCGTATTTACAATACCTACTAAAAACCTGCATCAATTTTGCATCAACCCAATACATACATTTTTTGAACAAAACTATTTTTTAAAAATTAATTAATTAACTATGTTAGGTATGAGAAATAATTAATATTTCTTTTTTTATATTCAACATCTTATATTTGATATAAAATGAAAGTGTCGTTGGGATAGTTTGAATCATGATCGAGAAGAATCATGGCGGATATGAGTAGGTAGGAAATTCCAGTGATTAGCAGAGCGGACAAGAAAAGAATGATCAAAAATTGTTGTTCTATGGTTAGGAATGTAAAGGTCAAATTAATTATAGTTAATAGTGAATAAAGCTGCACTCTAAGAACCTTATTACTAATCATTCGAATTTTACATTAGAAATTATAATTTCTAATTTAGAGGATCCTGTATATAATGAGAAGAGCGGGGGTTCTAGTGGATACAGCACTGGTCTGCTGTTATTCGGGTCCTGGGTTCGAATCCGGCTATCGCGGAGTATTATTTATCCTTTAAAATCAGCTGGGGGTGATCCTTTCGTATGGAGACACTGCTATTGCAGACCCATCCTCTATAAAGTGGGCGCCGGAAAATGGAGCAAAATCTTGCGGCTGAGTGTGATCTCGGTGAAAAGACCTTATTGCAGAGCCGTTAACAAAAACAACAACAAAACACTACGAATTACTACATTCACTGATACCAACAAACTTCGATGGGCTGTAGAGTTACAGGTTTTTTGCTTTTTAATTTTATTTAATTATTAATTTTTAATATATATTGTGAGGTTCATATAACAATTTAATGTCCAGTTTTCATATTCATCATATCGTTTCTATATCTTGTCTTATAATCAAAGATCTATAAAAAAAAGTGATCTACTCATTATTATAAAACAAAAATGAAGTGAGAATTCGAATACAGAATATTATTTGGTTGTTACTTATATCTGATGACAAAAGGTTATGAAGAAATTTTTTTTTTTTTTTTTTTTTTTTTTTTATAGATGCATCTATCCATAAAAGGTCAAGAAAAATATAAGTCTTTTTCACTGTTGAAAATACAAGAAATACTACAAACAAACAATAAATCTGGTTTAAAAATGTATTACAGTCATACAACACTTCACTTCAAAGATACATTTAATTTCTATTCTCAAACATTCTTTTCTAGAAGTTACTGTTAGTGGGATAGATGATTTTACTTCATAATAAATTTATAATTTTTCTTTCCCGCATTTCCATGTATTATATTTATCTTGTTAATAAAAAAAAATAAGTAATTGGATATGAAATAAGAATTATATTGATGATTTTCATTATTCACTTTTTTTTTTCTTTTAGCAAAAAAGCATCAGGACACAAGTTTAGTAACAAAAACGCTGCAAATTATTACACTATGGTTTATTATCTACAAATAACAATATTAGAGTATAACTGTTTATAAAGCTGTTGATAGGCTATTAAGTAATAATTGAAAGGATAATAACATGTTACTACTGCTAATTTCAAAACGCAATATCTCAGCTAGTTGTAAACCAATTTCAATGATTTCTTTTTCATTTTCTCGAAAATTTAATTATATATCAAATAACACTAAAATTTGGTATTTATTTATGAATTAGGATAAACAGATTTTTTTTTTATTCGTTATTCGGGTTTTTCGCATCTGGAACGTAAGCTCTCAAATTTTGAGCTGGGTATTTGTTTCAATGGGCGAAATTTCAATCTTTTTTTTGCTCCTTTTTATAATTACTGACGGTTTTTTTGGTTAAAAAACAATACTGAATGTATTCTCTATCTTCAAAAGTAACGTAGTTACAAGCGTTTATATAAGCAACATTTCAATTTGTTTATTTTTTATTTTTTTTTTTATCACACTTTACTGATTCTAAAACTCCGTCCATACTTTTCTCTAGCGCGAAAATTAACTGTGTTATGAGCGTATTTATGTGTAAAATTTAATTTTTTTCTTTTCTTTTTTCTCTTTTATATAACTATCTCTTTCATATCGCGTTTTTTTTTTTTGGTTAAAAAAGACTGATAATTTTGGTTTCTATCTTAAAAAATGAAGAGTTATTGAATTAAATCACGTTTAATCGGCCGCCATTAACAGCCCAGCTGATATCAACTTCAGGTATTAGGATCATCGTTGCATGGACTAGTATTTTTGTGGCGAATTTGAAAAAAATAATTGGTCCAGTAGTTTCGGAGAAATGCCGCGGGCGGCATAAAACGGACAAACGGAATTTTTCATTCTTTATTCGGATTCTATGCATCTTGAAACGTAAGCTCTCAATTTTTTGGCGGGATTAGGTTTTTTTTGGTCGATTACAAATGTTGTTTATTGAAAATAATAAAAAAAAAAAGTGAATAATAAAAGTCACACCAAATTATCGTAATGAGATGTTTAGTGGGAAAATTTAGGATGCCCTAAATGCACTGACACCGACACAATCTAAATATAACATTTTACCAGTCTTAATCAGTTTTAGGATGACAAAACCTTACAAAAATGGTTATACCGTGATAAAAATCAAACGGTACTAAAATTTACCCCGATTTCAATGGCATTGTTCAACATTGAATATTTCAGATAATATTTCTGAAAGCAAGTCAAAAACATAGAAATATCGATTTTTATTTCTCTTCAGAATTTAGGGCCCTTTATCAGATGAAATCTTGGCTTCTTTCCTCCGAGTACCTTCTTCCGTTGGAACGAGTCCAAGTAGTGAAGTGGAACCAGAAGCGAAATATCTTTCCAACAAATGATCACCTATTCTGCGATAAATCTATGATTGTTGCGCTTTTTTGATAATGCATATTTAAGAAAATTATTTTATTAATATATGAATAAATTATTCATTATCGTGATCTGTTTACTTTCACTTACCTATATAAGAAAATAAAGAAAAAAATTGTAATTATTATTAATTTAAGTCTATCATTATCAACTATGCATTGTAAAGAAATTATACAGGTTAATTATTCTAAATTAAGAAATAATATTTTGTGTAAACGATTTACGGGCGTAATAATCTAGAAATTTATCGCCCTAAAACACCTAACCTACCTACCTACCTATATATGAAATAAAGTAAGGGAAAGTATTGCGATCGTAAAAATTTTCGAATTCCAGTTTTCCACGGAAATATACGTTTTAGGATCCCTTTGAGTCCAAATTACCAAGTCCCGCAAAATGGTCTGTGTGTATGTGTCCGTGTGTGTGTATGTGGTAAGTCCAGCGCGAAAACTAAAAGTCCTATGAAACTGAAATTTCATATTTAAGTAATATGTAATATGAAATAACATACCATGGATTTTGCACCGTTCTACGATTTTCTTCAAAATGGTTTCAACAATTTTGATTAAACTCCTTTTGTCGATGTGAAATTGAACAGGCTTCAATACCATGTAGGTTTCATTCTTATTGAAATAATCTGACAGGGCTTAAATGCCGATATTTCAAAATTTCTTCCTCTAAAGTACCATTAATTTTGCAGATTCGAAAAACTTAACCATATCGTCTGATTAGCATTGCTAAAAAAAACAGGAAAATACATATGTTGAACGAATTTGATATCCAATTAAAAACAAAAATGTAATGTATTTTTTTGTTTTGAACTTAAGAACAGTAATATACATGTATAATATACCGTTGGAATGCTTAAGATTTAAGAAAAAATACTATCTTATACATACTATTGTATGTATGTATATATGTATTGCTGAGAGTGATGAAAAGCTGATAAAACAAACTGATTAACGTAGATAATAATATAATAGATGATTCAATAAAACACATGTTTCTATTTAAATACCATTTTAACAATTCTTTAACAATTTATTTTCGTTTATAAATATGTTTAAAAATTCTTGGATTGATATAAATAATGGAGATAAGTGAAAGTCGTGTGTTGCACGCAACAGATTTTTTATCTAATAAATATCAAAATTATAGGATTCAAAAAATTAAAAAAAATCATGATTAAAGTACTGGGTATGTTTGTGTTTTTAATGTTAAAATGTGATATCACATTAGAGTAGTTCAGGAATGGGAACGGTTTCCCTGAAACGGTACGAGGTAAAAGTAACAGGTTCCCCGGATAACAGGTTGTGCAACAGTCACAGCTAATACCTAAACTGAACTCAGGTGTCAGTTTAATCCACTGTTGAACCGAACGTTTTCGACACCATGAAATGATAATTTATAAATATATCATAATTTCTAGCCTAGCCTTATGAACTCGCAATTATATTTCGAATGATAATAATCGTTACAACTCGTTGGAATTTCTAACTAGTATTTTTAGATAAAAAATAGAGAGTAGATTTCTAAAACAAAAATATATGTAGCAGTTCGCGTATGACAATCACTCCAGACAATTTGGCAAAACGTGGTTTCCAAAAGAATATCTTGAAACATGTTTTTCTGTCTGAAACTAAGCATAGAAATTATCCATTTTTCATGAATTTAATTCATCATATAGCACATCATATATCACCAGTTATTTAGGTAACAATTTATTTTTTTAAACGTCTGTTTCATAATAAATTGCAGTTTACTAATTCTAAAATTTTACACAATTTTTCCTATGTATTCATAAATAATTGAGTTTTAGGCTTTTATGGTGGTAAAATTTCTCTTCTTTTTTTTTCTGTTTAATAATTAACCGTTGTGAAATAATTCTAAAACTACATAATTTTTCTCGAAAATTTCTGAGTTGTAAATGTGTGAGTAAAATTTTAAATATTTTTATTCGTATATTATTTTTTTCCTTAATTATGTTCTGATCCTAACCCTATTTGTGTGTTTTTTTCTATTCTCAAAAATTATTAAGTAATAGGCGTATGTTTGGGTCAAATTTCGATTTTTCGGTTTATTATTTTCAATAATCAACCTTTGTAATCGATCAAAAAAAAAAAAAAAAATTACTCCCGCTAAAAATTTGAGAGCTTACGTTTCAAGATGCGTAGAATCCGAATAACGAATCAAAAAAATCTGTTTGTCCGCTGTCTGCCTTCCGCGGCATTTTTCCGAAACTACTAGACCAATTATTTTGAAATTCGCCATAAAAATACTAATCCATTCAACATGATCCTAACACCTAGACGTTGATACCAGCTGTTTAGTTTTAAAATGGCGGCCAATTATAAGGATTTTATTCAATAACTCAGTTATTTTTGAAGATAGAAAACAATTTATTATTGTTTTTTAACCAAAAAACCGTGAATAATTTTATAAAAGTAAAAAAAGAAAAGAAAAAAAAATGAAATTGTTTTCAGTTATTTTTGACGATAGAGAAAAGTATGTATAGAGTTTTAGAATCAGTAAAGCGCGATAAATAAACTAAAAAAAAAAATCATATGTACAATCAAGTTACAGATTATAATATATGTAATTACACCAACAAATAGGTTATTATTGAAGATAGAAAAAAATCGAGAAGATTTTCGTGATCGAGACAACGCGATGAACTAAGTGCAAAAAAAAAAAAAAAGAATTAAATAAATCATCTTATATGGTCAAGCTACAACTTATTAGAGATATGATTTCTTGATAACTCGGTTATTATTGATAATATAGATAAAATGTAAGGTTTTCTGGAATCAGGCAATTTTATGTTAATTATTTGAATGAAAATCGAAAGAAAAGAAAAGGTAATAGTAACACAGTCCTGTATAAATGCTTTTGGTTTATTATTTTCAATAATCAACCTTTGTAATCGACCAAAAATAAAAAATTACCCCTTCTTAAAATTTGAGAGCTTACGTTTCAAGATGCGTAGAATCCGAATAACGAATTAAAAAATCCGTTTTTCCTAATAGATAAATAAATAAATACCATAAATTGCTTTTAGTGTCTTTTAATAGAGAATTAAATTTTTGACCAAATGAAAAGAGAATCATTCAATTTGGTTAACAACTAGCTTCGATATTGCGTTTTAAAATCAGTGGTAGTGTTATGATATGATCCTTTGAATTAGTGCTTTTCATATTACTTAATTGCCTATAAACAGTTATACCCTAATATTTTTATTTGGAAATAATAAACCATTGTGTAATAATTTGCAGCATTTTTTTAAATAAACGCGGTGTCCTGATGCTTTTTTTGCTAAAAAAAAAAAAAAAAAAGTGAATAATGAAAACCATCAATGTAATTTTTCTTTTACCTTTTTCTTTAAAAAAGCCCTAAACACACCAATCATCATAATGACTTGTTTAGGAGAAAATGTACCGACACCAACTTGATTTAAATACATTTTTCCAGTCTTAATCGGTTTTGAGATGATAAAATCTTAGAAAACTCGTTATGTTGAAATAGAAAGCAAACATTACTGAAATTAATCCCAGTTTCTAAGGCAATGCGAAAGCTACTTGATGTATTGGGGCAGTATTGCCAATAAATTACTATTTCCCTTTTGCTCATCTTCATTTGTTTGGACCTTTAATAATAAAGTAGAAATCAATTATCCACCTTATTTTTTTTTTTACGTTAATTTACCTAATTTCTTGATTTTAACGGCGAATTACGTGACGTGTTGTCCTTTAATGGGAAAATGTTTTTCAAAGGTTTTCCTACTCAATTGGAGCTAGTTGACAATGGCCATCGACCCGACTGTCATGAATATTAAAGTGCGAAAGCCACAGGCGAACATGGAGCTCAATGTCAGCAGACTGATAAAATGAATTAGCATAGGCTGCGAGGGCGGCTTGGGAGAGGAAGATAAAACGAGAGGCCCGGCTGGAGCTCCATATCAGGGCTATCGATTCCCAAGGGTCAATCTAATTAGTCCGATATAACCTTCGGCCACCTCTTCCTAAATAGCCCCATTGTCTCCTCTTCAATCTACAATATTAATTATTATATAATAGAAATAAATTATATTTTATAGTTAATTTTATGATTATAAGGCCAACACTTACAAAGAAAGAATAGACGAGTTAAATCTGCAAATCAACTCACAATAGCAGATACTAAAAATAGATTTTATTCTTCGCTAATGTTACACATGTTAAGTCATACTTATACTCCAAGATACTCCTCATACTCCAGATCTAACTTTCCTTTTAACCCAACGAGATGTTTGAGGCGATCCGTATGATGCAGAAAGACATAGATAATATTAACGCATAGGTATTAAAGAATGATTCAAGACTGAACGTCGATAAAACTAAGGCCATAGTTATAGGTTCCAAACATCTCATTAATTCCCTTCTATACCTTAACGGACTACCTATCCATTTCCATACTACCATCAGAAATCTTGGTGTCATCTTCGACCAAAACCTTTCATGGACTAACAACGTTTCCTATATCATCCGCAATTCCATCCCTACTTTAAAACTGTTCTTAAGATTGCGTGATGCACTGCCTTTCAATGTTCGTCAGCTCCTTGTTTCCTCCCTTGTCTTCCCTCACTTTGCCTATTGCTGCCTGGTGTTCGAAGTATTGTCTGATGGACTCGAGATGAGACTGAAAAGACTTATGAAATGTTTTATTAGATCAACTTCGGGGTTCGTAGGCGTTCCAGCGTCTCTGACAGGTATGCCGAGTTGAAGTGGCTCTATCCAATTTCCCGGCGACAGTATTTCTTGGCAGTTTTTCTATTCCGTACTTACAGTACCAAAAATCCATCCTACATTCTTGACCTACTCATCGCTTGTTCATCGGTACATTCCTTTAATACAAGATCCCAGTCCACTAACCTCTTTTTTTCCTTTTCATCAAACAACATCATTTAAAAAATCATTTCGTTCTGGAATTCCATACCTACCTCTATACGCAAAGCACCTTCCTAAACCTCATTTAAAAGCAAACTGTTCCTTTATCTTCTCAACCATCCATCTTCTGATTGATTGTAAACATAATGTTAGAATAATGGTCGTACATCCATTTTATAATTAGGACCATTGCAAATAAGTAAACAATCTTATAAATATATATATATATATATATATATATATATATTTTTTTTTTTTTTTTTTTTTTTTTTTTCCGTTTTCTCTTTTGGTTTTTCTCTATGGCCTCATTATACCATAAGAAGAACAATTATAATATATCTTCATATACACACATATGATTATATAATTATGAACATATCACGTATGTATACTTTTTTTTTTTTTTTTTTTTTGATTAATAGCTTATAC
The DNA here is from genome assembly GCA_023052935.1 of Piezodorus guildinii. Taxonomy (NCBI): domain Eukaryota; kingdom Metazoa; phylum Arthropoda; class Insecta; order Hemiptera; family Pentatomidae; genus Piezodorus; species Piezodorus guildinii. Next base: position 46,522,323 of record CM041298.1, read on the forward strand.
AGATACAACTTATTTAAACTATGCCTGAGAATACGGAAGGACTTCTTAAAATTGACTTGAAACGATACCTTCTGACACTTAGTCGGCTGGCGGAGGTGGTATTTGTCTCAGGCGTCCAGCTGATCTCTGACCCCCGAATGACCTCTCCTCTTCTTCTAGATTGAACGAACACCCTCCTCACTTCTCTACCCTCTTCTTTTCAAAGAAATACTACTTTTTTGAAATATCCAATCTTGGTTATGACAAAGGGGAGCGAAGTTGATATGGGTAGTTCCCGGGGTCGGTGGTCCTGCACCGTAAACCTTTATCATAAGTATGTCTATCTCAAGCCCAAGCTAAACTCTTGTCGGCTGCCACTAGGGGTCTAGGAAGTTTCCTGGGGTATCGCGGGAAGGGGGATGAGGGGAAAGGTAAGAGGGCATTGGAAATCCAGGGTGGGCAGGTAAACGCACTTTGAACTTTTGCCGTCAAAGGCTTATTAATAATTATTTGATTAATATTAACATAACCTAATAATAAATAAATTTCCCTCAGTATCCTTAATACATAACAAAACATATACCTTAACTACAATCACATGCGAAATTAATATCAACCAAGAATTAAATACTCATGTTGTAAGTTACGAGAATAATTAAATTGTGTCTAAATATAAACGCGTAATTTATAAATGTTATTTGACAAACGAACAAATAGAAAAAAATATTTAAATATTTAAAACATTTTTACTAACCATGATTCTTTCCAAGACGTTCTTTATGCCTGAATAAAACTTGGCAATGGCATGATAAAATGAAGGAATGTTTTATTTTTGCCTTTAACAGTGAATGTAAAGCATTTGATCTCGCCATGAATATTTATTCCCTTCCTGGAGTATCTACATTGACAGAAAACAGCACTTAGCGTCTGTGACCTAAGTGGCTCCATCATAGTCTGATGTCTTTTTGAGTTCTCTTCAGTATCTCTTGAAGCTCTAATAATAACAACCCTTATTTTGTCTCCAATTGATCCAGGTATTCAGCTGTCTTTCAATTTTCACGAGGTAGCATAAGAGAGAAGGATGAATTTTATTAAATGTTACCACTAAATATAGAATTAAATAGAATAGAAAAAAAAAAAATTATGGGACTGGGCCCCTTACGAAAAAGAGATTGTACATTGAAATATAAAATAATATGTCTGGCCAACTGACAAAATTAACATAGTTAGTTATTATTTAAAATAATAAGATACGAAATATTATACAACTAAAATAAAATCTTCCGAAAACGATGGTGTTTAACGGAATGAAACATAAATCAATCGACAATATACATTTGAACAGTAGGCTTTTTACTTATTTTTCTTCATTAAAAATTAATTGCTTAGAATTGAAATATCATAATTGTTATGCATCAGCTTGGGATAGCAGGTGGTACAGGAAAAGTTGGAATTAAAATGAGAATAGAGATGCAGCATGGCGGATATGGGTAGGTAGAGAGTTCCACAGGATAGTAGAGCGAACAATAAAGGAAAGATCAAAAGTTTTAGTTCTGCGGGTAGGAACAGAATGGAGTGATCTTGTATCAAGAGAGTGGATTAAGGATTTAAATTTAAGGAGATTATGGATATAGGGAGGATGATGGGAGTTAATAGTTTGGTAAAGGTATGGTCCTTGGAAATATAGTATAAATATAACTTTTAAAAAGGATGAATTACATCTATGAACAAGTTTTGTGTTTAAGATAATATTTGTTCTAAACTTCAGCTTTCCAACGGTATATTATACGTCTATATTACTGTTTTTATGTTAAAAAAAACAAAAATTGCATAACAAAATATTTTTGCTTTTGTCTCCTTTAGTTCAAATCGAAATATTACAACTTTTTTTTTTTTTTATGTTTTTTAACAAAGCTAAAAGGATGATATGATTATTTTATTATTTCTACAAAATTAAATGTACCTTAAATGATGAATCAGAATGGAACCTAAATTATATTAAAGCCCATTCAATTTCAATCGATAAAGCGAAGTATGAAATTTCTTTTTTATAAAACGAGTTATCGTTTTAGGCTTACGCTAATACATACGTAGACTTTTTTGCGAGACTTAGTCACTTGGGCACAGGGAACCCTAAAACGTGTATTTACGTTGAAAACTAAACGTGAAGTGGGAATGGTTGACTGTGTGTATATGTGGGAGAAGTTAGTTCAGGGTGCAGTCAAATAAACACCCAATCAAGTATAAACATTAAACAATGTTGGCTAGGCCAGGGGCAAGAATTCAATTCAAATTAACATTATACTTGTTTTTGTGTATTTAACTAAAGGCTCAAATCCGAAATTTTCCACGATCGCAATACTCTCCCTTACTATATATTTCACATATAGTTACGTAAAAGTAATATTAATAGTACACAATTTTGGTAGCAGATTTAAGGAACACCCTTGGCAAAAAAGCTTGACGTCGTTGTTCTTAATGAAAAAAACGTAACAAAACAGTTGAAGGCCTGTTGGTACAAACTATCGGAGCAATTGGAATAGATAACAATTATGTAAAATATATACAAGGATTTTAAAGAAATATTTCTCTAATATTTTTCGGTCCTGAATTGAATAGACACAAGATTCTTTATATTTCTTAAATATTTTTTTTTTTTTTTTTTTTTTTTTTTTTTTTTTATTCATTGAGCAATATTACAATCTGTCCAATTCAGGACATTTTTAATAGTGATAACGTACAACATTCATACTACATTCACACGATATATACAAAACTATAAATTTATATAATAATAATAATAAAATATACATATATACAAAATAAAATCAATAAAAATATATACAATAGTCACTCATACCTATATACAATTCACAAGCATACAGCACGTGAGTGGAGAATCTAGCCAATGCTAGAACTCCAATATACATGTTATAAGAGGTCACGAGGCCACTGCCGTTTCAACCTTCTAGGTGGGTTGTATGGATGGGTGGGGCTGGATAGGGATTGAGCTAGAGGATTAGGATGATGAATGAGATTCTGGTGGAATTTGGAAAATTTGGATGGAATCAGGTCTGAAATAAAAGGAACATTAAGGTCGTGGTGCAAGGTATAGTTGGAAACATAATAAGGAGCATTTACTATTGTACGGAGGACTTTGGATTGAAAGGATTGAATGCGTTTGATGTTAGTACGTTTAGCTGTCCCCCACAGTTCAAGTCCGTAGGTCCAGATGGGCTTCAGTATTGTCCTGTAGATTAATAATTTGTTGTCAACTGTAAGTTCAGATTTTCTGTTGAGTAGTCGGTATAACTGTCCGAATCGTCGGTTGAGTTCTTGTCTTTTAAGTCTTGTATGTGGGTTCCAAGTCAATCTTTTGTCTAATAGTAAGCCAAGATACCGGACTGTATCTGAAGGAGGAATTGGAATGGAATTGAAGTAAACTGGCGGACAGGAGTTTCGTCGAAGAGTGAAGGTTACGTGTTTGCATTTGGCTTCGTTCACCTTAATGCGCCAAGTATTACACCAGTCTTCGATAAGAGAAAGGTGTCTTTGCAGGTTTAAGGATGCTGTTTCAGGATTGGAACTGGATGATAGGATGGCGGTGTCGTCTGCAAAAGTTGCCAGAAAGGTATCAGGATGTGTAGGAATATCAGCAGTGTAAAGGATGTAGAGGACGGGTCCCAAGACGCTGCCTTGAGGAACACCGGCCTCAACGGGATAAAGGTTAGAAAATTCTACACCACAGCGAACGCGGAAGGAACGGTTTGAGAGATAGGATCGGAGAATGAGGTATAGAGACTGGGGTAAATGGGTTTTCAGCTTGAAGAGTAATCAAGTGTGCCATACCCGGTCAAAAGCTTGCGCAATGTCCAGAAACGCACCAGAACAATACTCTTTGCATTCAAGAGCTGAGGAAATATGGTCTACAACTCGGAGCCCCTGTTGAACTGTGGAATGCTGAGGACGGAATCCAAACTGATGGGAAGGAAGATTTTGAGATTCTAATATGGGTAGGATACGTTTAAGAAGAAGCCTTTCGAAGATTTTTGAGAGGATGGGGAGTAGACTAATAGGCCTGTAGGATGAAGTGTTGTTGGAAGGTTTGCCTGGTTTTAGAAAAAGTATGATAGTGGAATGTTTCCATAACAGAGGAAAATAGGTGGTGCGTAGGATGCAGTTGTAAATATAAGTAAGGAATATAATAGCTTTCTGCGGAAGTTGTCGGAGGATCTGGGGAGTAAGGAGATCGTGTCCAGGAGATTTACGGAGGGTAAGTTTTTGGAGAAGATATTTGACCTCAGAGGGATTAATAGCTTTAGGAGGTAGGGAAAGTGGAATTGGTGACATAAGAAAGTCTTGCACTGTTGCGGTGTGATTGGCGTGGAATTCCGGGTGAGGAGTGAAAACTTTGGAGAGGTGTGTGGCGAATTCCTCGGCTTTATCTTCATCAGACGCAGCCCAGGAGTCATCACCACGTCGGAGAGGATGGGAAACTTGATGGTATTTTAGGATCTTTTTCGTGACATTCCACAGGGAATTATCACGAGCTGATAGAGAGGAGAGGTAGGAATTGAAGGACTGGGAACGGAAGGTCGCCAACTCCCTCTTCAATTGTCTACAATAGAAGTTATAGGAGCGGCGATCTGTTGGGTGTCGTGTGCGCTGCCATAGTGATCTTGCTCGGCGTTTGGTATGGATGAGGTCTATAATATGTTGTGGAAAATGATTTTGGTGAGGATTTATATTGGGGTGTTTAGGAGAGGAGGCAGTCCAGACAGCTTGTTGGATGGCGGTGGTAAAGGAATAGACGGAATTATCTAGGTCATCTGGGGTTTTGAGGGTTACTCTGAGGTCAATATTATCGGTCAGGATTTGGCGGAAAAGGTTCCAGTTGACAGGGCCTCGGATGAATGATGGTGGAATGGGTTTTGGAATTGGAGTGAGAGATACTTTTAGGATCAGTGGACTATGGTCTGAGGATAGTTCATCAAGGCGAGTTACAGAAAAGTTGAGGGAGCCTAATCCGCTGTGGATAAAGAAGTCGAGGATGTCAGGATTGCGGTTAGGATCGGTTGGCCAGTAGGTAGGGGAGTCAGGAGGCAGGATATTAAAATTTCGGGAGTTGAGTGCAGACAGCAAATTTCGTCCCCGAGAATTCGTGGTTCTGGAACCCCACTGCTGATGCTTGGCGTTTAAGTCTGCACCCAGAATGAAACGATTTCCTAAGGAATCCAGGAAGGATACAAATTCGGAATTGGAAATGGAATGTTTAGGAGGGCAGTATGCAGATGTGAGGGTTACCGGAAAGGAAAAAGTCTTGATTACTATGGCTGTGGCTTGTAGGAAATCATAGGTGGGAAGTGGGAGTAAATGATGAGAGAGGGATTGGTGGACAATGATAGCAGAACCGGCATGAGCTTTGCCGTCTGGGTGGTCAGTACGGTATGTGATGTATTGCGGTATTTTGAAGTACTGTTTAGTCGTTAGTCTTGTTTCAGTTATAAGTGCAACATCGATTGTTTTGTCTTGCAACAATGCTGTCAGTTCGTCAGTATGATTTCTAACACCATTCGCATTCCAAAGGAGAATGGATAAGGAGTTAGGTGAATTCATTTAAGGATTTTTCAAGGCAGGGATTAGATTGGATACTAGATTTGTAAGGAGTGATATAAGCGGCATAACAAGAGATTTGATTTCGGAGATGAACGATGTCATTAGACTGGTAAGATCTGTGACGTTTGATGGTGGAGGGATATGAGAAATTTGATGTTGAGGAGTTTTTTGAAGATTAGGTAAACTTTGAGGGATAGATTGTTGTACAATAGATTGAGAAAGTTGAGGAAAAAGTTGTTCCGGCAGTGCCTCGACTTCATGATTCTGGTTTCCACCTCCAAGCAAGTGGGCAAATGATACGTTAGAATTTACAAGTTTAGATGGTTCTCTTCTGCTTCTGGTTGGTACAGCTGTTTCATTCGGATCCTGAGGTTTTTGGTATCTGGTTCTGAGTTTCTTGTAGATTTCACATCCCTTGTAGTTAGCCGGGTGGTCCTTGAGGCACAGAGCACATACAGCGGGTGTAGATCTTGATCTTGTACATTCTTCGGTTTTATGCTGTTCACCGCATTTCACACAGCGTGGTATGTGATGGCAATAACTTTTGGTATGACCATATGCCTGACAGTTATGACACTGAACTATTTCCCTCTTTGTGTAAGGTTTTTCAACTTTTACACGGGTATAGTACAGTCTACTGAGGTCATAGATTTTTTCGACTCCTGCTGATGGTTCCAAGTCCACGAAGAATAGAGGCAGTGGACTTTTATCTTTTAGAACGTTGGTGACTTGCCTCACTTGGAATCCTAATTCTGTCAGTTCTTCTTTGATAGCTTCAACGGGTGTTGAGGAATGTAGGTTTCTGATTACGACCCTTAATGCTCTCTCCTGGCGCAGCTGATAAGTATGAAAGTCAGCTTTGGTCTCAGTCAGATATTTTACAATCTTTCTGTAGGTTTCAGCAGTAGTCGGAGATATTTTAGTATCATTGGTTCTACTTATACAATAATAACTATCAGGATCAGTTACTTTGTTTAAATGCGCACACATCAGTTTAAAATTTTTAATATTTTTAACAAATATTGGTGGAGGTAGTGGTTCCCTGGGTATAGGAGAAGATTCCATGTTTTCTTTTTCATTTTGGAGGATCTCAAATGGATTCGGTGTAAAAAACGGGGATTCATCAGTTATTCCTTGTGATGATGTGCTGGGCTGTGGTTCAGATCCTAATGAGGTAGCCGACGCGGTCGCTGGTGGAATTATTTTTTTATTTTGTTCACGGCGGGGTCTCTGTTTTGTAGGAGACGAGTTAGAACCTGCAGATCTAGATCTTTTACTTGCAGACTTTGAGGACATGACTTGATGAAAATATCTCATTGATTAAGAAAATAATAATAATATATAAATAATGAGATAAGAATTAAAGATAAAAGAAAGATAAGTTAACGAAAAGCAAGCCCGAGCTTGCCGAGCTAGCGGCAATCAGCTGATCAGTGACCCTCCTTTCACTTTTTCGTGATTGTACAAAGTAAATTATAACTTTGCTTACCGAAATTTCTCCAATATTCACTGCTGTAGTATTCCTGAGGTCTAGTGATGTTTTCCAGACTGAATTCAAGCGAATTCCTACTGAAAAAAGCAAAAATCTGAGAGACGATGTAACGTATGACTGTTATCATCGAGCGCATCAGCTGATTTCTCTTAAATATTAAGTTCTTTAAACGACAAAATTATTTTTTCGACATGCTGCAGCTATAACACCAGAACGACGAAGAAATATAAAATAAGATTGAGTGTTATGTCTGAATACTTAATGGAATCTCATCAGAATGTTAATGAATAATAAAAGATTTTTGGAAATTCATATGGAAGCAATTATTAGAGACTACCTGGATCTCTAAGTCTGCCAAAATTGCCATGGATATAGCCAACCCTTTGCCAAGTGTCAGAAGGTACGGTGGTAATGGGCATAACGCCAACAATTATCAGAAGGTAAAGATAAAATCCCTTATACTTTTGGAAAATCCATATCTGGAGAGGAAGTTATAAATCTCCGGGAGACGGTCAGTCAATCACTTAAGGATAAAAGAAATTCCATGAGTGTGTTGGCTTTGTAGACTCAATAACTTAAGGACGGGCTACTCAACATTTTTGTTCTATGTGTAAAAGCTTTACAAAGGGCACTTTATTACTTACTTACTTCGATAACTCGAAAAACTTTCTTTATTAAAGATAATGATTATTTATAGTCAACTTAGGAATAAAATATTTCCTAAATCATTAATTTTTTATAGGATCACACATTTACAAAAGCATTAACTCTCTACATCCACATTCTCATCAATTTATATCCTCAATCGGATCTTTTGAAACAAGATCAAGCAATTTTGACCATTATTTTCCTACCTACAGAACTAAAACTTTTGATCGTTCTTTTACTGCCCACTCTACTACCCTCTGGAATTCTCTACTTACTTATATCCGCCTTAACGGAAGCTTAGCAATTGTGATATTTTGATTTTAGATATAAATTTTTGAATGAATGAAAATAATTGTTTACCGCCCAAGTGTATTTTTTTTTTTTTTGTTACTTTAAGGCGACCGTTGAGACTATATGATGGAGAAGTTGATTAGGGATGTAGTCATTTTATTTCCGTGCCGACGTTTAGACCTACATTTCGGGCCTTCATCAGGGCAAAGAAAACGAGTAATAATAAATTTTAAATGTTTTGTTGTTTTCTTAGCCCTGACGAAGGCCCAAAATGTAGGCCGAAACGTCGACACACAAATAAAATTAGTTAGTCTTATCTCTTCCAACCACGAATTTTCCCCTTTTTAGGATTTTCTCAAAAATGACTCAAACGATTTTAATTAAAATTTAATTTAATGGGCTTTAATATCATATAGCTTTCATTCTGATTGAATTAGTTTAACAGACCTTAAATGTCGATATTTTTAATTTTTTTATATTCGAAAAAAATACCATATCATCATGTAAGCATTGATTAAAAAACAGCCAAATGAACAATTTGATAATCAACTAAGGATGAAATGAGCAAAAATATTTTTCCTTTTTAAATAAGGACAGTAAAGCAGATGTATAATAACCGTTGGAAAGCTGACGATTTTAGGGAAACTTATTATTTTGTACACAAAGTTGTGAAATGTAATGGAGAGTGATAAAAAGCGGAAAATCTAACTGATTGTTGCAGACAAATTGTTTATATGTTTATATTGTTAAATCTAAAAATTGTGTTTTCAACGAAACCAAATATTTCTTTAAATCATTTTGAACTCTAATTATTAGTTCTTAAATTTATTTTAACGACCGATGTAAGTAGAAGTCGTGTGTTGTCAGTACCAGATTTTTTACAGTTATATTTCCATTATGGACGAATTAAGCTGTCAAATATTAAATCAATATTAGATAGTTACATATAGAATAAATAAATAAAACAATACGAACATTGTATATTCTGAAAGTAGTTGAAGCCCAATCCGGAGGTGGGCTTTATATACAAAAGTTGGAGAAGGCCGTAGGGGGTCTGTGGATGATATACTCTCATTTTATGGAAGCCAAGATCGGACAACGGAGAATAAATCGGACGGAAAACCTCATTACACAGGCTGGCGAGCCTCCTCGCAAATCACATTCCCTCCGCACAATCAATATTAGCCCTTGCCTTGTCTTGCCTTTTCGTTTCAGAAGCGGGGTGTCAAGTTTGTTTGCGTTGTCGGTGAAAGGGGCTTAATTTGAAATTGGATCTGGTCTTGGCTTAATTGTGAAGCCCCTTTTCTTTTTATGATTTTACATTTTTCAATTCAACAGAAATTTCATGGATTTTAAGACGCCATACCAGAAATTTCTACTTTTAAAATAAGAAGAAAAAAACAGTTAATGTTTTTGAGCTGTAATAGATTTTTATTTATTATTATTTATTATAAATCTATTTTTAGGTCCTTTTTACCTCAAAAGATCCTTTTCCACTCAACAGTCCTATATTTATTTTTTCTCTCCCCCTACGTTTCGGCCTTTGCCATTTTCAAGGGTCCTTTAATTATTCCTTTGTATTGCACATAAAAATAATATAAAATATTTTGTCACATTTTAAATATATTCTTCTCATCATTGTCGTAATTGTTCTTTTGTTTGAATATTTGTTCGATAAATATTAGGCCGTTTTACAAAAGAAAGAGTCGCGCACGAGAACACCTATAAGACGGCCGAAAACTGTTGAGTTTTTTTTGAAAAATGATATTTAAAAAAAATTATGACGACGCTGCTGAAAAGCAGTGAAATGAAATGATAATTAAGATGGATATTGATGAAGCTTGAGAATGGCCCTTGAGGCTGAAACGTTGCGATGACTGGATTAAATAAATTGTTTAAAAAAATATATATATCCAAGAATTTCTTTTGTTAAATGGCCTAATATTTATCGATTAAATTTTAAATATATATTTTTTATATTTGCAATGGAAAGGAATGATTAAAGGACTCTTGAAAAAGGCAAAGGCCGAAACGTAGGGGGAGAGAAAACAGAAATAAAGGAGTGTTGAGTGTAAAATGATCGTTTTATTTAAAAAGAATCTAGAATTTTTTTTTTTTTTTTCCACTTACCAATATATGCAATACAGGAATGGAAAATATTGCGATCGGGAAAATTTTCGAATTCCAGTGCTCAACGAAAATACAAAGTATTAGGGTGGGGTTACCTGTATCATGGGGGTTAGCATAACAGCCTCCTATGACAAGGTCCTGGGTTCAAACCCGCAGGTGGCCCTAGGATTTTTTAATGGGAGTAAAAAAAACCTTAGTTATACCGTCCTTCGGAGGGGTAATTATTAATTATTAATCCTAATTAAACCTGGATAGGCAACATTTAGGAGTCCCCACTGTAGCATCGTCCGATTAGCCATAGCAGCATAAAGGACGTTAAATAAATAAACAAACAAACGTTTTAGGGTCTGTGTGTGTATATTGTAAGTCTAAGATCATAACGAAACTGATGTGATGAAAATGCATTTTGCACCTTTCTCTATTCTCTTAAAACTGTTTTGAATATTTTTATTGAACTCCCAATATTGGTGTATTATTTAATAGTCTTTAATATAATGCAGGTTTGATTCTGATTGAAATAATTACACAAGATTTAAATTTCGATAATTTAAATTATTTTTCTCTAAAGTAGCTTTAAATTTTTAGATTTCAAAGAATTACCCATTTCATCTTTGAAAAAAAAATCATCTTACCAGCATAAAAAACGGGAAAATATGTAAGTTGAACTAGTTTGATATTCAACTTAAGAAGAAAATAAACGTAAAAGTCAATATTTATTAACTTTTACAATTCTGTGTATTAGATAATATTTTTTTGTAAATATTTAGCATTTCAACGGTATACTTTTCCTCTCTATTACTGTTCTTTTGTTAAAAAAAAAAAAAAATGCATTAAAAATATTTCCCACTTTTTGTCTTTAATTGGTTGCCGAATTCGCTTAACTTCTACATGAGCTGCTATTCATGATATTTTCTGGAATCTACAAAATAAAAGGTACTTTAGAGGAAGACAATTTAAAATATCGCATTAAAGCCATGTCAGACTATTTCAATCAGGAAGAAACCTATATACATTTGAGGCCCATTAAATTTTACATCCAAATAGCCAGTTCAAACAAAATCGCATAAAGGTGCAAAATGCATGTATAAAGCATAACTTCCAGACAGCCGATTTTGTTAAAAATGTTGCTGTAATATCTGAGGCGTAAAATATGAAATTTCAGTTTCGTGTGACTTTTAAGTTTCATGCTAGACTTACCACGCACAGACTTTTTTGCATGACTTGGTCATTTGGACTCAGGAGACCCTAAAACGTGCATTTCCGGTGAATACTCGAATTTCACGACCACAATACTTTCCCTGCCTATATTTTCCATTCAAAAGTATGTAGAACTAAATTAAAACTGAATTCTTACACTTTCTTAAAAAAAAAAAAAAAAAAAAATTACTTCATTAATAAGATAGATTCGTTTACAAAAGATTTGATGTTACAACTGGTCGTATTATAACGAACGGTTGACAGAAGGCTATTCTCCGTCAAGGTACCCTTAAAGTAGCCTCACCTTCCCAACAAAGATTTTCCTGTCCATTAATTTTTTATGAGGGTTAGGGTCCTATTCTGTAGCCTGTCAAGACACTCCAGAGTACAGCTTTAGTGCATGTTAGCGAGAAATATATTTCAGGGAAGTTATTTTCGCTTCAAACTGTGCAAAGATAACAAATGTTCTCAAAGATGTAATTTGTTAATATGTCAATTAATTTTAATTTTCACTTACCCTTGTATAGAATATATAAATAGAAAAAGAATTGCAATTTTCGAATTCGCGTTTACAGCGGAAATACACGTTTTAGGGTCCCCTGAGTCCAAATAATAAGTATGTGGTAAGCCTAGCGCAAAAACGAAAAGTCGTACGAATCTGAAACATTATATTTTATACAACTGTAACCCAGATCTGTTATTGGAACTTTTTCTTTAAACTCGGCTGACCGAAAGGTGCACTTCTTTACGATTTTCTCAAAACGGCTGTAACGATTTAGATTAAACTCATTATATTGATGTAAAATGTAATGGGTATGAATACGATGTAGGTTTCATGTTGTTGTTGTTTTGGTTTTAAGGGCAAAAAACTGCGAGTGGTTATTATTGCCCAAAACATCTTCATAAGACGATTAACTTACCTATGATGAAGAGGAAAAAAAAAAATATAATAAATAATAATAAATAAAAAAATAAGATAAATAGATAAAAATTGTGAGTAAAATATCAAAAATTGCGTAAAATAGCCTGAATGTGTTAAATGAGGTGATATAAACGAATGTTCTTCACCAATTGAATGACACCATCGACGGCCTGATCACTATCGCTGTAGGTTTCATTCTGATTAAATTAGTTTGACAGTGCTTCAATGCCGATAGTTTAAACTTTCTTCCTAAATTACTACGTTCAATTTAGTATATTTGAAGAAATTAACTATATCATCTTGTTAGTATTGATATAAAACGGGTAAATATATGAGTTGAGTGAATTCTATATTCAAGTAAAAGAGAAAGGAGAAAAATATTTGTTTATATATTTTTTGTTTTTTTTGAACTTGAGAACAGTAATATATATGTATAATATACCTATGGAAAGCTAATCATTTTAGGAAAAATATAATACTATATACAAACTTGTTAATGCTGATGGGGAGTGATGAAAAGCTGACCCAACTAACTTTTAGATAATAATATAATAGATTATTTAATAAAACACATGTTTCTATCGAAAATTTATGTAATATTTCTTTATATTTATTTTATCTCAAACAGGTTTTTTGAAAACTCTTGAATTGGTTTTAACTACAGAGGTAAAGGAAAGTTGTGTTGCGCGCACCAGATATTTTTTTTTTACATTCACTTCCATATGTACATAAAATATATAGTAAGTAAAAGTTTGGCGGTCTTGAAATTTTTATAATTCCAGTTTTCAATCGAAACACACGTTTTAGGGTCCCCCGAGTCCAAATAACGAATTCGCCCTAAAAGCTCTGTGTGACAGTGTTTCTCTGTCTTGCACGAAAATGAAAAATTGAACGAAACTAAAACTTCATTTTTAATACAACTGTTATCTCGAGATGTAACAGCAACTTTTTTTATTTAACAAAATCAGCTAACCAGAAGAGCCAATTCATGCCATGTGTATAACAATTTTTTATGATTTTCAGGTAAAATATTACGATCTTTAATTCCATATATGTTTTTGAAAAATTGTTTACTAAAAAGTGTAGCCCAAAAATTAAAACTTAAATATCATGTATTAGATAGTTACACAAAGATAAAAAAAGTAATCGTTATTTTAACAGTTCTTCGAAAAAAAACTGCTTAATAGTTCATTTAACATAAGCTAAATGATGGATTAAATAACATGTAACATTGCACTGCTGAGAATTATCTTTTCAACATACTTTGTACGAATAAACAGAATTATAAAAACAAAACAATACTAATTAGCTACAAAAATTATAAAATTATAAAAACAAAACAATACTAATTAGCTACAAAAATTAATCATTAAACATTTCAAGGAACAATTTTCTATAATTCGTTTCTAAAGAAATAAGCAGACCTAGCAACCACGCTAACCCACCTTTTTGCGGGATAAGTGGCCCTCAGGTTAATTAAGACTGGAGGAGGCTAAAGCCGAACCGAAGAGGCCATCAATCTCTTCACCGGTACGAAGACGTTGGCCGGAGACGGGACTTAACGTGGCTATGATCCCGGCGCTAATTATGGAAGGAACGGGACGGGGCCGGCTGGGTGGGGACCGGCGGTCGATAGGGCCACTCGCCCTGCTCTTCCCTTCTCTAGCCCTTTTATTTTTATATCAACGTTATTTCTGTCTATCTCGTCCTTCCCACGGGCTGCAGTATCACCTTTATAACCTGGCTCAAACCTCAATTGCTGGTTAAGCGTTTTTTATCGAGAAAATAGAATCATGGGGGATTGCAGAGGGAATATTTGATTTATATTAGGAAACATTGCTCCGTTTCTCAACCAAATGGTAAACTTTTTTTTTTCAATAGATACATATCAGAAGTTTTCGACTGCTGATAATAATTTAACAGCTGATAAGTGCCATGAGGTTCAGTAAATCTACATATAACTATGTTAGGGTGACATTTTGAGAATAGCCTATTGGAATAAGCATGTGAAGGCTGCCATTCATAAGTATATCAGAACCAAATTTATATGTTTTTTTTTTTTGTTTTTGTTTTTTTGCACGAATTGGCCATCAAGGACCACGTGAATATCATTCTGTCTTCTTCACATCTTTCATCTTCATTTTTCTCCAATATTCTTTCATCTTCTTGGACTGTTCCTCCCGCTCTTCCTTTGTCCATTTTCTCCCCTGTTTCTTTGTTTTTCCTGTAAGAACCCCAACTTCTTTTATTTTCTTCCCGAAGAATTTCTAATCAGTCTATTTTCTTGATATTTAACCTATCGAGCTCCTCTTTTATTTGCTTTGCATAACCACCCATATTCTTATAGCCTAGAACATTGTCAAAAATCTGTTTGTTCAGCCTCTGATTGTTCCATTCTTACCATATGGCTCAGTCTCCTAGTTCTGATGACTGCTTCAAGGTTTTACAAATTTCTTCATTAAATTTTAGCCTGTAGCCCTCTTGTGTTATTTTGGGTCCATGAATCCTCCTTAGAATTTTTCTCTCAATCTTGAGAAATTTCTCAAGACTCGGAAGGCAAACTGTTTCCATACCATACAATATTGTTGGTCTTACTGTACAGTAATGCCTTATTTTTGCATTGGAGGATAAAATTTTCTTACTGTACATGCTTCTAGTTGCAAAGTGCAGTATTTCTAGTTTGGCTAATCTTTCATCTAGGCCTGCTTTACCTCTCCCGTTGTTGCATATTATCTCCTCTAGGTATTTAAGCTTTTTGGTCACTTTTATTTGTCCATATTTTGTGGCCAAACATTTCTTGTCATAACTTGCATTTATTGTTTATAAGTTTTTTATTTATATTTTGTTGAATTTTACAACTGTAATTACATAAATACCACAGTATAAGTGTAGTAGTAAGTGTAGTAGAACTTCATGTTTATTTAAGTAAGTAGATCCCGAGGCTATCTTCTTTTCAATCGCCTCGGAGAGTTTTCTGGAATATGTGAGGTTGATAGGTTGCGAACAAGAAGGTTTATGTTGGGTGGAAGTTTGGAATTAAAAGTGGTATATCTGGTACGAGAAAGATCTGCTACAAATGGGGTAATAAGGTCTTTATGGATGATTTTATTTGTGACGAAGTAAGGAGCAATAAAGAAATTTATAACATTAATTCACACTTATGACAAAACTACTTTTTGAAAAATTTTAGCCCCTTAATCCTAACGGGAGGGACGTTAGGGAGAGAGAAAGAAAAAACAAATAAAATTGTTTTCTCCTGGACAGCTCAACCAAAAAAAAAAAAAAAAAAAAAAAAAAAAAAAAATATATATATATATATATATATATATGTTATATATATGTTATAGATTTTACAAAAGGCTCTCTTTAAAATATTTTTTTCCCACAAAAATGTTTTTTTTTTTTTTTTTTTATTTTATTCAAAATAATATTCAGGTTATGATGGTTTAGTACACCTCCAATTTTTCTCTGCTTTATTTTATTGGAGAGTCCTCCGTAATATATATTTTTTCACTTTTATCGCTAGTGTACCCCATGGTGAAATAAAAATAAAACATTTTTTCCTTAAAGGTTAAAAATGTTGGATTGGTATCCCTACATTTTTTTACTACTTTAATTTATTGGAGGGTCTTGCTCAATATATTTTTTTCAAGTTGATCTCAAATGTACCCAATATTGAAAATTTGAAAAAAATAGTATTTTATCAGCTCTTTCACCAACTATGCTGTGAGTAGTAATGTCTGATATTATATCCATGCCCTAACAGTGAAAAAGTGGATATTAAAAGTATACAAAATAAATATTAGATAACATAAATATAAAAAATTATATTGAGGACGTATAGTCGACTGTTGGAAATTTAGTTTAATTAGAGTTAATGCAGATGGCCTAATAATGGCTCGTAAATTTAAGCCGAAACGTCGGCATGATTCAAATAATTTTAGATATACTCCCTCTTATTTCTGCCTATGAATATTACAAACATTTTTGTTTTAAATATAGAAACACAGAAAACAAAGAAAAACATTATTCTGAGAATTAGTCCCCTAAGAATAACATAAATTTCGATATAATATAATTGGTACATCTGACTAAAACACAACATTGATGATAAAAAATAAACAAACGATTCGACACGGATAAAAAAAATATGTACAATAACTAAAAATGACATGAAATAAATTCATTTAGTACCAATATATTTTTTTCTCTTAATATATCTTTATCCCCAGCTGCCAGAAGCTATCTGAGAATCAGTGTGCAAAAAAGTGTGCTGCACAAATGTGAGATCAGACATGGTAGGCATGGGGAGGAAAGTGTCCAGCAGCACCCCTTCCTAGGCTTTAATTTAGCAGAGGAGGTCTCTCATCCAGCTTCTCTTTAGACTTCTTCTGACTGACATTTCAGCTATTGACATGTTAATCAGTCAGTGCTGTCCGTTAAGTTATCTTTGAAAACGAGAACGTAGTGTTTGTATATGTTGGTCAACTGTTGGTTGTTTTAAGTCTGTATGTAGGGTTTTTTTCTTTACGTACCTAGGAGCTGTCTTCATGAGTCTTAAATTGTAAATCTGTATAGGGTAATTCCTTGTTGGTTTAAAAACATATGTGTATGTATTCAGTTTCCCTCTAATGTTTAATTTTGATTATTTAGATAAAAGTGAGTATAGTACTTTTAGTAGGTGGTTGAGAGTCTTTTTTTTCATCTTGACATGTGGGCCTTGAGTCATCCTTCGATCGAATTTCAGTCTTAAATAATGTACAGAGTTGTCTGAGGTATTCGGTTGTTGTCGATAAAAATTGGTGGGCAAGTGTTTTATCGTAATTTGAACGTTACGTGTTTCGATTTGTCGTGATTTAATCGATTTTTCCTAAGAGTACCAATTTTCTAGTAGCATTAAGTAATTTTGTACAATCATTGCAATTGTGACATACGCGGACAATTGCAGTATTGTCCGCGTATGTCACAATCATTGTGATGGGATGAGTTGGTATGAGTTGTGTGTACGAGTATACAATGTATAGGAGAGGAGGAAGTATCGATCCTTGCAGTACCCCTGCCAAGACTGGTCGGATTGGAGAAATTTCTGAGCCCTGCCGAACAGAGACGAATCTATCAAAGAGGAAAAAGTGTGTAATAAGATAATAAGTACGTGTAAGGTAGTACGTTATTGAGTTTAAAGACCCTCGTGCCAGACTTTATCAAACGCTTGGGCAACTTCCAAAAATACCCCAGTTGAGTATTTTTTTTTCTCTAGTGCTCCAGCAATGAGCGAGGAGGGTTTGTATATGTCTTTGTTTTTTCGTGTATCATTTTTATGATTGAATATTTCCACTTTACTGGGAATTGAGCTTATCCTAAATATACAATTGTATATTGTCGTGAGGAACACTAGAGCTTTCTTGGGCATCAGTTGGAGCGCCTCGGCATTTATTAAATCATGACCTGGGGCTTTTCTTTAAGGCAAGCGTCTGATTTGTTGTGCGACTTGTGAAAGAGTGAAAGGTAGGAGGTAGTGTCAACTCAATTGGAATGTCCAGAGTAGTTTTAACTAAGTTAATTTATATAATTTAAAACAAAAAAACATTTATTGACATCTCGTGGTCTACTAGTTGGCAACATGGCATTATGTACTATTCCATACTTTGGTACTGCGGCTTAGGACATGGGACGTTGTGAGGCATTTCACGGTACAGCTACGTTTTCTTCGAAAATGTTATACAAAACGCAAATATTTCATGAAAACCAATTAATCCATCAATCTTATACTTTTTAATGTAAATTAAGTTTTTTTTTTTTTGTTTTTTTCTCTCTGGCATGACAGGCCGTGTAGGTCCTTAGCCGCGTGGTATAGACTCCTGGGAGAATATACTCACGTTTCTCGATGGTATGTTTAGGGTAGGGTCATCACTCCTTACGCCTATTTTTGCGAGTTGCCACCAGTAGGCTGACGAGTCTCCCTACCCGAGGGAGAGGCTGTGAGTGAGTCCCCATTTAATTATTTTCTTATAAAAGTCCCGCTGGGACTGGGACTCGAACTCACAACTCTGGCGTGGGATACTAGCGCGCTAGCCACTCAGCCACCGGCTCCCCCAAAAAATTAAGTTATTAATGTTATAAAAATATATAAATATTTTTAAAGCAATTAAAATCATATTTAGAATATAAAACCTGATCAACAGGTCAGCGCACATATTTGCATGCAATAAACTGAACAGTCAAAAGAATAGATTTAATATATCTTTGATAATTTTTGGGGTAAGAATTCTTTATTTACCGAATAATTTGAATTCATATAATTTCTTTTAAAAAGTTTAATCACTCACTTTCTTCAACAACTTAAAAACTTAACTCTAAGTTCTTAAGTCCTTGCCTTTAAATTGTACATTACCGTAGGTCAGTACTCAGCACTGGAGTCAATATCAAATATCAAATTAGTACAGTAATATTACTTAAATGAGTAATTTTTTTCCGAACATGTATTATGTACATTATGCTAAACAAAATTTGATGCACTGTCAATCAAATTAAAATCATAACACCATTACAACGAGAAGTATTGCAGATGAATAAAGACGATTATTTGTCGAATGCATACAAGTTATGGACATAAACGAAATAAACGACTGCCAATTCCTACTCCGAGATAAATGGAAGTATAAATTGTAACTGGAAATCGATGGGAGAATTGAATTGTTGCCAACTTAACTCCTGTTCGGATTTCGTTTATATTCCGTTTTAATCTATATTTTTACAGGTTCTCATCAACTTTATAACCTTGTATTTGCTTAGTATTAAATATTATTATGTTTATTGTGGTTTTATTATGTTTTTGTTTTTTTACATCTTGATGAATGTTTTTGTTAAAGCTTAAATTAAAAAAAAAAATTTATTGATATTTACAACTGTATTGTACAACACATCTAGTAAATATGCTAAAAGAAAATAGACATGTAGAGAAGCTAAAAGTCAAAGCAAAAGTATTTTAAACTAGAAGGTCTCGAGGCCATCTTCTTTTCAGACGGCTCGGAGGATTGTCAAGAAGGGAAGATGAAGTAAGGATTGAATCTAGTGGGTTAGAGTGGGAGTGGAGTTTGTCATGGAAGGATTGATACCTGATTCGGGCCAAATCAGCTACATACATAGGGAATATTAAGGTATTTATGGATGAGCTTATACGTGACAAAATAAGGAGCGTTAAGGACTTTTTATTGTAAGGATTGAATATGGGAAGAATTTGATCGTTTAGTGTAGCCCCATAGCTCAACTCCCATAGTCCAGATAGGTCTTATGATGGTCATGTAGATGAGTCTTTTGTAGTTAGGAGTAAGGTTAGAGCGTGTGCGGATTCTAGTAGAAGTTCTAGTTAGCAGATCTGTTCAACGGGAACAAGCGGAATATCATTAAAGGATGCTGTAGGGCAGGATGTCATAAGTTTACGACGTAGGGTAAACATAATTTTCTGGGATTTGTTAGAATTTATTTTAATTTTTCAATTCTGACACCATACCTCAAGGTCTCGGATGTGGGATTGAAGAGTTTGAGAGACAACAGTTGGATCATTATTGACTGATAATACACAAGTGTCATCTGCATAAGTAGAAAAGAAAGCATTAGGATGTGAATGGATATCAGCTTTATAAACTGTATAAAGAATGGGTCATAGGATACTGCATTGAGGAACACCAGCAGACAGGGTACAAATGGACGAATAGGAACTATTGTTATTTATTCTGAAGGATCTGTCAGAAAGGTAGGACTGGATAATGAGGAAGTACGTAGGAGACAGGAATTTATGGAGTTTGTAAAGCAGACCCGGATGAGACTCGATCAAAGGCCTCTTCCACGTCGAGAAAGACTCCCATGCAGTACAATCCGCGGTCCAATACAGATGGAAGTAATACTGAGTCGAAAAATTTAATATTGAGGTATAGAAAATATCTCTATCTTTTAATTAATGTTTTGTCATAGTTGATTGGAGATGTCATGGTAAAGTACGGTGATTAACAACTCTTACACTATATGTTTATTTTCAAACTACTGATATTTAACCTTAAGACCCTCATGGGGCACACCAGCCTCTATTAAGTGGGTACACAAGAAAAGGGAAAAATCTGGTGGCAGAACTTAATCAAGGTCTAATCACCTAATTTCACAGCCGTTGGCTTAGAAACAGTACGAATCTCTAATATGAGCTCTATACCTTTCATTTTTTTGTTGAGATAAATGTTTTTTAACCTTAAAAAACTCAATTACAACACTGATTTAAACTTTTATATACGAATTCATTCACTCATGGCGTTCATTCGGAATTTAAAAAGTCCTATTGTAATACAAAATTAATGGTACTTAAGAGGAATTATAAAATTAAATAATTCAGCAATTAAGCCCAGTAATACCATTTCAATCAGAATGAAACCTGGATAATGTTTAAGCCCATTAAATTTTACATTCATATAGCGAGTTTATCAAAATCGTTTTAGCCAATTAAAAAAAAAATTAAAAAGGTACAAATGCATAGTTTAAATCGGCTCTTCTGGTTCGCCAGTTTTGATGAAAATGTTACTGCAATATTTCTGGCATATTCTCTTCTAAAATATAAAATTTCATTTCTATACAACATACCGTTTTTGAGTTTGACTTATCCACATACAGACAGACCTTTTCGTGGGAATTTTTTAATAAAAAATTGGACTGACTTATATTATTGTAAGAAAATTATTCCGAATATTATCTTTGACTTTTCTAAAAAGATACTTGATCTTAATATAGATAAAATAAACACGGACTGTCTTTTTTAATATTACCTTATTTAAATCCATTCTTTTCCGATAAATAATGATTTATTTATTATTGCTGGATCGTTTCACCAATTTAGGTTACTCTACCATTATCAATACATTATTTTTAATCCTTAGCTACTGTTCTTCTGTTCTCTTAAGGATATTTTATTATTTTATTATAGTTTCCTATCAGTTCAGTGTTCAATTATTTACATTGAGAAATAATTAATTACTTTTACAGCAGGTGTATATAAACCATAAAAGAAATATTTTTATATTTAAAAATCACTAAACAAAAAAAAATGAATTAGCGATAAGCAACAGTACATTTAATGATTATTTATATATATATATATATATATATATATATATATATATATATATATATAATATATATATATATATACACTGTGTCATCCTAACTACATTTACTAGTGAAATATCTGTCCAAATTGAAATGAAATAGAGCGTAGCCATTAAGATATCCTCTGCAAAGTGAGGATTTATTCTGTTTTGACAGGAGGGGAGGGGGCGGTCGTTGACGTGATAAACTACTGGCCCTTATCAGTCCCTTATCATAGCGGCCTCACCCCGCAGCCGAGATAGGCTTTATAATAAATAAACATGGATCTTCCTTCCGCGTTCTGTTGTCGGCTAAGGCGGAGCTATGTTCAGATATCTAGGGTCAGATAGCTCAAATGAAAATGTTTCGTATCGGAAACTCGACCATCTCATCTTGCGTTTCCGGGCGAACCTTAGTCTTTTATTTTTATGCATAAATATAGACGATCATCTCTTTGTTTATATTTGTATCTTTATTGTTTGTTTCGATTTGTTTACAATCACCTTGTTTTTGTTTGCTTTGCAGGGGTTTCTCGGGTCAGGGAGTGAGGGATTTGGATTAATATAGTGTTAAAAACCTCCTTGCACAGAAACGCGAACTCGTTATTATTTTTATTTTAACGCCTGCAACGGCTTTGAAGGTTGTAGGAGGGTTTCTCGTGACAGTGGGAGAGGGCGGGGGATTAATGTCGTGTTCGAAGCCTGCACTAAGACGCAAACTCCTAATTATTGTATTGCAAGGGAATCCTACCTACTTACCACTATCTACTTAATACCACGGTTAATGTTATAAGTTCCAGTCTGAATTTGGAACATTTTACATTTATTTTAGGTTTTTTTAAATCCTGTTCTCCAGGTTGCAGTTGAGGACTGACAAAATACTGATGAATTAAACTGGTGTTAGAAAAAGTGAATTTTAGAGATCTTGTCATTTGTCCTATATTTGCCGTTGTACATTATTAAAAATAAAACTATATACCTAAGTCAACTTGTTTGAAATCGTTCTCTACACATACACGTTGTAATCTCCTTGTACATCGTTAATTTTTAATATATATATATATATATATATATATATATATATATATATATATATATATATATATATATATATATGTGTGTGTGTGTATATATATAAGTATATTTTAAGGTACAAGTAGGAGGACTTATATGTATGATATGTATATTCACATAAAGCTCTTAGTAACGAGATGTTATTACACAAGGGGAAGTGAGGAAGTTATCTAAAGGGATGCCGTTATGGCCCTGACCTTATGCTGGCCAAACTTCTTGTAATCCCAGACCAGTAATTCGAGATGCAAAACTTGCCGAGTATGTCTCCCTCAATGGATTGGGAACAGTTTATCATTTAGAATACTAGAAGTTTCTAGGAGCTCTTAGTTGTAATTTTTCCATCTATTAGGAAATGCCTTTGATTGTCTATTTCTAATAACAACGAAAAATAGCAACTTGATGTGATTTTTTTTTAAATTATCAGTAGGCGTCAATGCTTAATTTAATATTTAAAAATCTAGTGCAACTTTTTTGAAACTTTCACACACAACTTATTCTTACCTCCCTTATTGATATCAAGATTTAAACAAACCTTCTTTATTGATTATAATATTAATTTATGATCAGTAACCTTTAAATTGGATAAAATAATTTAACAATATAAATAATTATCTAAAACAAGCATTTATATAGACGTATTACTCTCTTTTGTTTATATCTTCAAAACTAAAATTTATACATAAACTGAATACATACACACCTACACATACCTACATAAAACATATGGACTTACGCTTAACAGATTAATGGTTCAGCAAAAAAGACACACCATTTCATTAAACAAAATTAAGACACATAACGACAGCTCCTTGGCATGTAAACAACAAAACCCTAACAAAACAGTTGACTAACATATACGAACTCTCTATTATCGTTTTCACAGTAAACTGCTCGGACGACTATAGACTTATAAACGTCATGACAATAACTGACAGCCAGTTAAAAGGCTGAATAGAAGCTGGATGAGGGACCTCCTCTGCTAAATTAAAGCCTAGGAAGGGGTGATGCTGAGCCCTTTCCTTTCCCATGCCTACCATGTCTGATGTCCGATAGCTTCGAATGAAGAAATATGCAGAGAAAAAAAAAAAAAAAAATAGGGTACAACCAACTTCTGTTTTTACTATTATTATTATATGGTTTAGTGAACAATAGATCTCTCCCTCCCTCTCTTTTAAATAAACTATTTAAATAATTTATATCAAGAATTATATAATTGAAAGACATTATTTATTTGATAAATAATTAATAATAATTGGTGAATTTACCTAAATATTGATCTAGTTATAAGGTGACTTATTTCCATTAAATTTACGCCCGAAATAGAACTGACACCATCTCAGCAATGCAGGAATGCTTAACGGGTTTAGTATAACCAACATTTAGCTTTGATTTTCTCTTTACATGCAACTTCATCTGTTAAACCTCTTCTTTTTCGTAGAATTTTGTTGGTTATTTTTTTACCTAATTATTTATGTAGTTATTTTGTTTATTGCTTTCACTTCATCCAGTTTCGTGATCGCGAAAATTTTCTTATCCGATCTTTTAACTACAATTTTTAGTTAAATAAGAATTGTGTTTTGTTTTTTAGTTGAGGTTACGTATGTGAAAATGATAATTATTTATTACTTATATACCTTTATCATCATTTTTTAATTATATTTTTACGGCCATTAATTTTCGTAGCTATATATTAATTTATTATATTTTTATTTTTGTTGTAATTATTCTTATTTTTTTACTTATTATTATTCACTGTATATTTATTTTTCTCTTTCTTATTCTTACTGTAAAGCTCACACTATTGTATTGTATTGTATAAAAAAAGTCCTGTAGTATTTTTTGGAAATTAACGTATCAATCGTCAACTTTAATTGACAAGTGTGAATAAAAAAATGTCAATATAAAAAAAAAAAAAGAAAGAAAAACCCTTTGATCCTATCTTTTAACAATTTAATAATGGCCTAATTTATAATTATCTGTTACAAACAAAACTATTTAATTGACTAAAAGACTTAATCACAGAGGATTTAGCACAATTACATCTACTCAGTTATCCCTTGTTGCGGTCACACGATGTTTTGCCTAAGATTATGGAGTTTCAGAAACTAGGAAACGCGGTTATAAATCAGGAACTTGTATAGATAGCATTAATAGAGGGAGCTGCCACTGATTAATGAAAATAGAGCCCTCTGAATAAACAGCCACTGCCCCTGCTAAACTTTACGCATCCGAGTAGTAATTGAACAAGTTACTTGGTGGTGGGTCAGGAATCCAACTACTAACTTGGGTTAGCCCAGTTCCTAGTGTATGGGGATAATCTCTGTCTCGGTACGCAGGCACAACTACATTAAATTGATCATTTGTTAATTCTCGTGAAATTATTGTGTCAACAAGGATATTTTTTTTTTTAAGAAGAGTAGATTATAAAAAAAATCTGGTGCGGGCAATACTCGACTTTCACTTACCTCCGTTTGAAAAATCAACTAAAGAATTCTCTAATACAGTTTGAGATAAAAATGAGTGTAACCATAAGATAATTAATTTAATCGAATTTCTTTGGAAACATGTGTTTTATTGAAAAATCTATTATATTATTATCTAAAATAATCAGTTAGTTTTATTGTTTTTTCATCACTATTTATGAACTTTAACAAGCTTGTTTATAATCTTATGTTCAAAAACGAATAACTTCATTGAAAATATATTTTTTCAGTTTTCTCCTTTACTTGGATATCGAATTCGTTCAACTTAAATATTTACCTGATGTTTATCGATTGTAACAAGATGATATAGTTATTTTTACAGAATCTACAAAATTAAAGGTAGTTTGGAGGAATAAAATTTAAAATATCGGCATTTTAGCCCTGTTAGACTATTTCAATCAAAAAGAAATCTACATAATATCAAAACAAATTAACTTTTACATCCATATAGCGAGTTTAATTAAAATCGAAAGAGCCATTTTTGAGAAAATCGTAAACAAAAGGTTCAAAATGCATTGTTTAAAGTATTTTTTCTGGGTAGCTGATCTTAATGAAAAATTGGCAGTAGCATCGCGGGAGTATAGTGGTCTAAAATATGAAATTTCAGTATTGTACGAATTTTGAAATATTACGTTAAATTTACCACATACACACAGACCTTTTTTTCGGGACTGGGTTATTTGGATTCAGGAGACCCTAAAACGTGTATTTCCGTTTAAAACTGGAAATAGAAAATTTTCTCGATCGCAATGCTTTCCCTTACTATAGTTAAATGAAAGTAAAAAAAAAAATATGATGGACAATCTAATAAAATTGCCCTTAACGAACAAAGACTAATTTAAATAAAAATAAAACAACACAAAATATTATCGGACTATTCCTACCATAAAAAAATTATGAAATTTAGTTTAGTTCAATTAAATATACCCCTAGTTAGAATCCTTAACAGAAACAACAAGATTACGAAATGAAACTTTTTTTTTTTTTTTTTTTTTGAATAATGAACCTTTCTAATCGAACAAAAAAAAATTACCTCCCCTAAGAATTTGAAGGGAGCCGTGGCTGAGTTCTTAGCGCGCTAGCCTTCCATGCTGAAGTTGTGAGTTCGAATCCCAGTCCCAGGAGGACTTTTTTTCAAGCATACAAATAAATGGGGATTCACTCACGATCTCCCCCGGGTATGTGGGACCCGTCAGATAATTGATAGCCACCCACAAAAATAGGCGTAGGGAGTGATGGTCCTACCCTATAAAAAATGTCATCGAGTATCGCTGTGTGGAATATATATAAACCATACCGCGCGGCCAAGGGCCTCCAAGGCCTGTCGCGCCAACCGAAAAAAAAAGAAAAAGAATTTGAAGGTTTAAGTTTCAAGATGCGTAGAACCCGAATAACGAACAAAAATCCATTTCTTATAATTATTAAATAAAACAATACCAAAACTTTTTACACATATTGCTATTTTATAGAGAATTAAATGATATAGCCTTTTGAAATTAGCAATGGCGATATGCCATTTTCCTTTGAATTATTTATTATTTTTAATATTAGTTAGTTGCCTACCTACAGCTATATAAACAGTTATACCCTGATGTTGTTTTTTTGGAAATAATAAACCATTTTGTATTAATTTGGAGTGTTTTTTTCAACCTTGATAGTTTTATTCACACCTGTCATCGCTCAAAAAGGACTATTTTCTCTATTTCGAGTTATATACCCGACTTTAACAATTTAATTACTGTTAATTTTTTTTTCTAAGTTATAGTCGCCATTCCTGTAAAAAAAAATCCTAAAAATTGACGTTTTATAACTAGAATACGATTAAAAACGGAAATAACCACTATTTTTTTAAATATTTCATTAGGAAACTTGAATTACGACACCACAGATGGCAGTTTTATAATTCAGCAAATCTCTTACAAAATAAAAAAAAAAAAAAATTCATACTATGTTTTTAAAAATAATAAAATAGTAACTGATAACGATGATTGAAAAGTTACAAAAATGATATTTAGGCATTTTAAAAATCAGGAACGCGCAATACAAATAATGGAAATTATTTTCTACAGTAATCTTCTAAGTGTATGCACTTTGTACAGTAAACCTTTATATACAGGATAAATTTTTTTAAAAATGTTTTTAACAGTATATTATACATCTGCATTACTATTCTTGGGTTAAAAAAAAAACAACATTTTTTTCCCCTTTAGTTCGTTATTAAATTTCTTTGAATTACTTTTTTTCAGATTTTTATCATTGCTAATAAAATGATGTAGTTAATTTTATTAAACATACAAAATTAAAGGTACTTTAGAGGGATAAAATTTAAAATATTTGCAATTAAGACTATTTAAATTAGAAATTATCATCCTATATATACCTATACTCTATGGTTAATTTACTCTTTAGTAAAATGCTGTGGTTCGGATTTTTTAACAGTTTCTTCTTTGTTTATTGGAAAGTTACTCTGGTTACACTTGGTGTAATGGTCTCTAACAAAAAATAAATAAAGGCTTTTCTTAATTAACTAAACAAACTTTTTTCACATTAAAAAAAAAATTAATTCCACTTTTATCCGTCTAAAATTTAATACGCAAACCTTATTCTGGAATAAAACAATGATATTCAGGAGATCCAAGGGGAGAAACCATTTACAATGACTAACGACTTCCATAAAAAAGGAAAACTTTTTGAATAACTAGGAAACTTTTATCTTGGCTTTCCTGCCTAGAAAAGAATGAAAAAAACTTACTGTAGCCTAAATTTATAAATTATTATAAATGATATTATACTTTCGGAAATATTTACGTAAAATCAATATATTTATCTTTTGATATTAAAAAAAAAAACATGCATCTCAATATAGTCGATCTTCTTACTTCCTTACTTCCCAAGCAGATGTTAACTGATATGAGTAAATAGTAATGTGTAGTGAATTAATTCGTCGTCAAAAGTTTTAGCATAAATAATGTTAAATGATATGAAATATCAGAAGCTGTATGACAATAAGCAAATGTGCTATATAAAATTTCAGCAGCAGAGATTTTAAGCATTTAGAAGGAAAGTGCCCAGCATAACTCTTTCATAGGATTTGATTCAGCAGAACAGATCTCTCATCCAGCTTCATTTGGGGCTTCTTCTAGCAGGCATTTCAACTTTTGACATTGTGTCCTTGCCTGCCAACAGAGAGTTCGTATTTCTTGGTCAACTGTTGGTTGTTGTAAGTGCGTATGAAGGTTTTGGTTGTTAACGTACCAAGGGGCAATCGTTATGAGTCTTAAAATGTTTGATTGAAATCATTTGTATGTGAATATTTTTTGCTGAACCTGTAGGAATGTATATGTATTTAGTTTCAAGCTATTTTTTTTGTTTTAATGAATTAGATTTTAGAGTTTGGTCTCATATCACTATTGTTATTGTTCATTTTGTAACAAATTGTGTATATATCTCAGTAAATAAAAAAAAAAAAAGATTTTAGAGAGTACAGTTCTTTTAGTCGCTTGGTGAGAGTCTTTCGGCTTATCGTTACATGTGGACTCCAAGTCATCCTCCGGTCGAGTATTACTCCTTAAGTACCTACTTAATTATTACTTAAACATACTTACATCTCTTTCTTATAATTATTACTATTTTATTATTAGTAGCATCTATGACTAGTTCTACAGATTATTCTTTTATACATATAATTATGGTGGGATCTGTCTAAGGATAACATTTCCTTCATACTTCTATTGTCCGTCCTGTAATACAAATAAACAAGTCAGCAATAGTAAGATCGGAGATCCGTAAAATGGAATTATTGCCAGGTTTATATTATAGGGTTTTTAAAAAAAGGAAAAAAGAGCGTTTTACGAAGGGCGTATTAGACGTTTAGATAAGGATCAGATCCAAGGGCCGCAGCAAGAGGCGAAGGGTCGAAAGGATAATGCGGCAAAATCGGGAGTGCGCTAGGATTAGGGGGTCTTCTTAGCCAGTCCTTCTTTTCTTATCTTTTTTCTAATGGTTTTGCATAATATATATATATATATATATATATATATATATATATATATATATATATTATTAAAATTAGTATTATGACGACTAGAATATTTTTATATTAAATACAGTAGAACCATTCTCTTCGGAGATATGTGATAACGAAGAGAGTAATATATCATATAAGTATGTAATAAAGATCCTATCGGAATAAGCATGTGAAATCTATGAAATTTATTCCATTGATTCAAACTTATGAGAAACAAACGTACGTAAATTTTCAGCCCCTTACTCTGTTATGGGAGAGAAGTTGTGGAGGGGGAAGAAAAAAAAATTTTCTCCTGACCAGCGCAACTGATTTTCACGAAAAAATATATGTTATGGATTTTACAAAACCGTTTAAATTTTTTTTTTTTTTTTTAATTTTTTTCCAAGAAAATGTTAGTAAAAAACACAATTATTGAATTTTTCAAAAACATATTTTCAGGTTATGATGGTTTGGTATACCTCCAATTTTTTGCTCCTGTATTTCATAGGATATATATTTTTTCAATTTTATCGCAAGAGGTACACAAGGAGGGTTATTGTAGTTGTTAATAATACAATAGATTATTTGATGAAACGTGTGTTTCCTTCGAAACTCATGGCAATACTTTAACTTTTTTAATCTAGCTTTATTTAAAAATTCCTCAATTGATTTAAAAAACCGAGGCTAGTTAAAGATATACATTAAAATATATAGATTTTATCGAAAATAACATGCCTTCATCAGGCACTGATTAACGTTAACGAGAGTGCGTTCTTTCTAAGCGACAGCAAAATAAAGATAAAATATTAAATAATAAAAAAACAACTTAAAGTGAACTACCTAGGTCGCCAACTGATTGATTATTTTTTTTATCTCATATTTGATAAAAGCAAAAATAATTTTAAAGTCATATTGTCCTCAATACAAAAATAGATGTACTTGGTACATTACGAATTCTATAAGAAAAGCAACGTCAAGGCTCTGAACTTGACACAAATGCCAGTTTTGGCAGTCTGAAAAATAAAAAAAAAGATAATACTCTTTTGAAACGATAATAATTTAATAATATACCTCTAAAGCTATAGTAATTTAATAATTAACATCAATTTTTACTTTCACTTACTATATATAGTAAGGGAAAGTATTGCGATCGTGACAAATTTCGAATACCAGTTTTTAACGGAAATACACGTTTTAGGGTCCCCTGAGTCCAAATAACCAAGTTCCGCAAAAAGGTCTGTGTGTGTGTGTGTGTGTGTGTGTGTGTGTGAGTGTGTGTATGGTAACTCCCGGGCGGAATCTATGTCCTATGAAGCTGAAATTTCATATTTAAGACAACTATACGCCTTAGATGTTACAGAAACGTTTTCATCAAAATCAGCTGGCCGGAAGAGCCACTTTATACTATGCATTTCTCAACTTTTTACGATTTTCTCTAAAACGGATCTAACGATTTTGATTAAACTCCATATATCGATGAAAAGATAGATATCATGTAGGTTTCATTCTGATTGAAATAGTCAGATAGGGCCTAAATGCCGATATTTTAAATTTTCTTCTTCTAAAGTACTTTATATTTCGTTGATTCTATAAAAAATAACTATATTATCTTGTTACCACTGATGAAAAACAGGTAAATATGTAGGTTGAGCGAATTTTAAAAGCAACTAAAGGAAAAAACTAAAAAAATATTTTTTTTAATGCAGTTTTTTGTTTTTGAACATAAAAACAGTAATATACATGCATGATATACCGTTGGAAAGCTAAAGGTTTTTTTAAAAATATATTGTCTCATAGACAAGGTTTTAAAAGTTATTATAGTGAGTATATTGTATGAATGAGATCCTGTAGCACTATTATTATTGTCTATTATGACAAATTGTAATATATACAAATAAAAAAATTATAGTGATAAAAAGCCGATAAAACTCAGCGATTATTTTAGATAATAATACAAACGATTTTTTAATAAAATACTGGTTTCAATAGAAATTCCATTCAATTAATTCTTTAATGGTTCCACTAATTTTATCTCTTACTGTATTTACAATTCTTTAATCGATTGTAAAAACGGAGGTAAGTGAAAGTCGTGTGTTACCCGCACCAGATTTTTATTAATATTTTTGTATAGAATGTAGGCCGTATACTTCATTATCAGTTTAAATTTATATTTTGTTAGGTTCCTACACAATATAATAAAATTGCTTGTAAAGTTTCCTGATTCGTATTATATGCGTGTAGTAATCATGGTATTTCATCTATGCAAAGTGCTGTGGCGAAATACTATACTTTATGCAGCCTGTTTTGAAAAAGAACCCATTTTTAAAATTACCAGTTAATTTTCTGCTGAGAGTAATGGAAAACTATACAATTCCCCTCCCTCGTAGGAACTTTTTTTTTTTTTTATTTCTTCTTTGATACTTCTTTTTGATCATGGTATTACGTACGCTTGCGCCGGTTTCTCTCGCAGACCGAAGTGATTACGTGAAGCCTCTATCATGTAAATTTGAATGCAAAAAAAAATTTGATGTTACTTTATACAATATATGTATATATATATATATATATATATATATATATATATATATATATATATATATATATAATACATATATATTACTATATCGCGTGATGTAATGAAATCTTCACAATATGAGTTCCAATTAAGAATATTAGTTCATTATTATGAATAAAAATAACGATGAATGAACTAAAAAAAAAATTATAACCTTAAAATAATAGTAATACAAACAAAGGGCCTAGCCGGATAAGCATGTGAAATCTGCCCCCACGTGTATTTGAACCAAATTTATACCATTGAGTCACACCTATGAGAAACAACCTTACGCAAATTTTTAGCCCCTTAATCCTAACGGGGGGGGGGAAGTTATGGAGGTGGAAAGATAAAACAAAAAAAAATGTTTTCTCCAGAACAGCTCAACCGATTTTCACGAAAAAAATATATGTTATGGATTTTATAAATAGGTTTCAAAAAATATTTTTTTCCACGTAAATCTTGGTCCCAAAATTTTTTTGAATTTTTCAAAAAAATAATTTTTGGTTATGATGGTTTGGTACACCTCCAATTTTTCGCTAGTTTATTTCATTATAGAGTCCTCCGTAACATATATTTTTTTCAATTTTATCGGAAGTGTACCCCCTAGTGAAAAATAAAAAAAACAATTTTTTCTCCTGAACGAATCAACCGACTTTCACGAAAAAAATATATATGTTGATGGTTTTCCAATAGAGTTTCAAAAAACATTTTTATGAATTTTTTGTTCGAAAACCTGAGTCAAAAATTTTATTTTTAATTTTTCAAAAATTAATTTTAAATTATGTTGGATTAGTACACCAACAATTTTTTACTAATGTGATTCATTGGAGAGTCTTGCACAATATTTTTTTTTTTAGACCATTTGGGTACATTTTAGACCAACTTGAAAAAAATATATATTGTGCAGGACTCTCCAATGAATCGAATTAGTAAAAAATTGTTGGTGTACTAATCCAACATAATTTAAAATTTATTTTTGAAAAATTAAAAATAAAAATTTTGACTCAGGTTTTCGAAACAAAAAATTCAAAAAAATGTTTTTTGAAACTCTATCAGAAAACCATTAACATATATTTTTTTCGTGAAAGTCGGTTGATTCGTTCAGGACAAAAATTGTTTTTTTTATTTTTCACCATGGGTTACACTTCCGATAAAATTGAAAAAAATATATGTTACGGAGGACCCTATAAAGAAATAAAGTAGCGAAAAATTGAAGGTGTACCAAACCATCATAACCAAAAAATATTTTTTTGAAAAATTCAAAATTTTTTTGGGACCAACATTTACGTGGAAAAAAATTTAAAAAAATATTTTTTGAAACCTATTTACAAAATCCATAACATATATTTTTTTTTTCGTGAAAATCGGTTGAGCTGTTCGGGACAAAACAATTTTTTTTGTTTTATCTTTCCCCCTCCATAACTTCCCCTCCCCCCCCCGTTAGGATGAAGGGGCTAAAAATTTGCGTAAGGTTGTTTCTCATAGGTGTGACTCAATGGTATAAATTTGGTTCAAATACACGCGGGGGCATATTTCACGTGCTTATCCGGCTAGGCCCTTTAAGTAACACACATTATTTTTTTTTAATTTATTATAATTTATTCCCTAAAATTATATATATCATTAATTAATTACTACAGATATACTAACAAACAATATTAATCTCTTAATGCTATAGCGTGAACAATATTTTTTGTTAACCCATCTTTTGCTAACACAAACTGGATGGTTTACCCACTCGAGAGCATGCCACGTATAATTTTCCGTGTGAAAAACATTGAGTTACACTGAGATAGTAAAATGGTAACTGAAAAGGTTACTACTACGCTTGATGCATGAACAATAATAATGGCCGAAAACTATGGATGGAGTGAGAGAAGGCTTATTGTATGGAAGAAAGAGGAGACCGGCTTCGGTCTCATCCCTACTCCGTGCTGTTTGCTGGCTGAGAAGTGACACCGGTAGACCTGTGGCGGGGATAACTTACTTAGTGATATAGGTGGAATAATCAGGAATCAGTCATTTTTTGAAAAATTTTAATTTTGCCAACGTATCGGCTCAAGCTTGTGAGCCATCATACACAAATTTTTTTTTCAAAAAATGATTGATTCCTGACTATTCCACATATAATAGTTTCTACAGTCGACTATACATCCTTAATATAATTTACTTAGTGATAATTGATCAGTTATCGAGCGGAATGAAAAATTATTAAAATACTTAAATTACTAATAAAAAATAACATTAAATATTTAAGGTTGTAGGTATTTTTTAATGCCACATTATAAACAAATTAGTCCAAAAAAAAAAAAAAAAAAAAAAGAAAAATGTTAGGGGTGGACAACCCTTATCACTTAGGGGTATGAAAAGTAGATAGTAGCCGATTCTCAGACCTATTGAATATGCATATACAATTTCATGAAAATCGGTCTAGTCGTTTCGGAGAAGTATGGTAACCAGCACTGTGGCACGAGAATTTTATATATTAGATTTAATCTAAATCATATGTTTCTAATGGGACTGAATACACTTTTTCTATAAATTAACTTAAAACTTTTTTCAACTTTAAGTTTATTTAATATTTCTTAAATAGATTTTAACTTCCGAGGTAAGTAAAAGTCGTGTGTCGCCCTAAACAGATTTGTTGTTATCTTATGTATATTTGTATTTCTTATATTACTAGATCGAGAAGAGAAGGAGAAAGTAATAAGTTATGATAAAAGTAAGGCCAGGTATTTTATGTGAGGAACCGGGGCGGCCATAGCAAGTC
Organism: Piezodorus guildinii; assembly: GCA_023052935.1. Taxonomy (NCBI): domain Eukaryota; kingdom Metazoa; phylum Arthropoda; class Insecta; order Hemiptera; family Pentatomidae; genus Piezodorus; species Piezodorus guildinii. The sequence goes on from CM041298.1 coordinate 46,556,613, forward strand.
CAGAGCCGTATATCATCTCTTGAGGTCAACTTCGGGTCCGACCTACCTGCTTCGGCCGTTACCCTTACAAGAACATTTGCTCTCAGCAACTATTATTACTATTATTTTCAAGTAAAATCGTGTGCATTTCTGTTATTATTATTTAATAATAAATACTACAAAAGATAAATTTTTAATCAAAGTTCAAGCAAGTGATTCAACATCTTACTCAAACCAATTTAATTTGAAAAAAAAGGAGAGGATGTACTATATATGTATATACACTACCGGACAAAATTAAAGGATCACTTCAATATTTTGAAATTACTGAACTGTAAAGGGTATTTTTGAAAATATTCTTTTTTCTTTGGAAGTCACACTTTGTTTATTTATTTAACGTCACTTTATGCTACTATGGCTAATCGGACGATGCTACAGTGGGAGTCCTAAATTTTGCCTATCCAGGTTTTATTAGGATAGGGATCTTTAACGAGTACCTGACATCGTACAGGCTCGGGACCACCTTTTAACGTCCCCTCCGAAGGACGGCGTAACTAAGGATTTTTTACTCCCATTAAAAAATCCTAGGACCTCCTGCGGGTTTGAACCCGTGACCTTTAGCATGGGAGGCTGTTACGCTAGCCACCCAGCTACAAGTGATCCCGAAGTCACACTTTATTATAAGGGTAATAAAAAATAAAAAATTATTTTCTCGAAATTTTTTAATCGAAAAACAAATTAAAAATTAAAAATGTCCTACAGTCTCAAAATGAAAAAGTAAATCTTTGAAATGAAATGAAATAACAAAACTGAATAAAAAGGAAGAATTCGATGAAAACGATCAATAATTGGTATTCCCACCTCTACCTCTGATAATTGCTTCCATTCTCCTGCCCATTCCAACGACCAGGGCTCTTACATGTTGTTCTGAGATGTTGTTCCACTCTTCCACTAACATTTCCCTTAAATCTGCCAAATTTTGTGGGTCTCGGGCGCGGACACGTCTTCCAAGCAATACATCCCATACATGCTCTATAGAGTTCATATCTGGACTTCTGGATGGCCAAACCATAACATCAATGTCTTCTTGACTGAGGAAATTTTGCACTGATCGAGCAACGTGAGATCGGGCATTATCGTGCATAAAAATAAAGTTACCTGCGATATTTCTGGCGAAAGGTATGAAATGTGGCTCAAGTACCTGTCAGCAGTTGTAGAGCCACGGTTCACAAGAACCAACTCCGTACGGGAGTTTACATTTATTTCCCCCACACCATCACTGACCCACCACCAAACGCAACCCTTGGATAAAAAGTGCATGGAGCATACCTCTCTCCCAGCCTTCTCCATTTTCCCTTTCCTTTTCTGAACCTTTTCCCGTTCATCTGGAGATCGGAGACAGAATCTTGACTCATCGCTGAATAATACGAAGCTCCAATCTTCCCGACTCCAATTTAGGTGCTCCCAAGCAAACCTCAAGCGCTCAACCCGGTGTTCCCTTCTTGTATGCCCTCCAGTTTGACGGTGTCTATTAAGCACCCCGGACACTACGGATTGTGACCGCTGGAGTCTTTGAGAAAACCCTCCTTCACTCAAATCAACAGCACGAATTGATTCCTCTTCGGTCAATGCTCTTCTGTTGGCCATCGCAACGTTCTTACTAAACTCACAAGTAAAAGCTAAAGTCTCTTAAATGTTAGAAAATCTTCAATAAGATGAATCTTTGCTAACAACTGGCCATTTACTGATAGGAAGAATGAAAAGAAGAGGATTAACTGACCCTTTTCTCCATAAACGGGTGGGAATATAAACATGTAGAGGATTAACTTGATAAGATACAACACAAAGTCCAGTCTGGGACAAAGGAATTCCTATTTTTATCTCTTATGTAATAATAATATAAATATTTGTAAGTGATCCTTTAATTTTGTCCGGCAGTGTATATTGAAGAAATGTTCAAGAATACGTCTCGAAATACAATGAATAAAAAATTCGCGAGGTCATGGCTAATAATTAAGATACTTTTTTTCAAAGAGGTACTTAAAAATAAAACGTTATTAAATAATACCATTAACGTTTACTTTACGTTATTATAAATCCTTCATCGAAAAAGTTTAAAAATGGCACCCAAACCTAGTGCTAAGAACTTCCCAGCTGAACTTCCTCTGCTGTTTTTTTTTTTTTTTTTTTTTTTTTTTTCTCGAACCACTGGAAACGGCTGTATCGAGTATCCATTGCTACCTATATATCCTTGCCAGCACTCACACGCACATTAGACGGAGTAGTTGCTGGGAGAGAAGAACCCTCGTATAAATTGGAGCATGTCCCTAGCAGCTGCGCACCTTTTTTCTTCTTGGAGAGGACTTGCCGGGGGAAGAATGAGGTACTTTGAGAGGAATGGCTTTTTGCCGGCGGCTTTGGCCTTTGTCCGCTTCGACAAACTGCTCGTTCTACCGCGGCCATTCAGTCTGTCAGCCCTTTTGTTTCTAGGCGGCTCCGATAGGCAGCGCTTCTCGCGGTAATACCTTACAGTTAAAAATCTAATCTTCCATTAGTGACACCTCTCAGTCAGCCTTTTGTCGTAGCAGCGGTGAGACAATGGCGAGCTGACGTTTTGTTTTGAGTCTTTGCTAGTGGTCTTCTTTGAAAGAGTGGTTTAAAACGATATTGCACCACTCTTAGCGACTTATTAAGTTAATGTCTTCACTTAAGGCGAGTAATTTTAATTATTTCATTTTCTCTTCATTACAGACATCAAAAACTCAAACACAGAAAAGAATAACCGACGAGAACGCCCTAGTATAATTCATCGTTTTACTTTTTTGCACGTAATTAATTTGTATCTTGGGAACTCTTTCTTTCTTGGACACAAATGATTTTTTGTCGTCTTGAATTTCGCCTATTCAGGTTTAATTAGGATGGCGATCTTCAACGAGTACCTGAAATCAGGCACGATTTGGACGATCATATTTACGTCCTCTCCGAAGGACAGTATAGCCAAGTCCATCTGTGTGGTTTGGTCCTGCGATATAATAGGCTGTTATGCTTGGTTTATATTACCCCTCAAGCGATCCCTTTTCAATTATAATAATAATAGTAATATACCTAAATTAATAAATAATAGAAAATAAAATATTTTCTGAATCATCTTTAGGTTCTCCAGATACGCTTCTTTCACTCGAATCTACGAAGAGTTGAAGTACCTTTGTCCTTTCTATACCAAGTTATTCTATCCCGCCGTCCATCATACATCTCAGATCTACTACTATCGAAATCCTCGATTCTTTCCCGCAACACTCGTCCTCTGCTTTGTATATTATGCCCCATTACAACACACACATTTTATATATTATATATATATATATATATTATATGCCAAAGCAGTTTCCAAGATTTTCATTATCCAATCCTATTTCATTGAACTCTATTCCTTCTCATATCGTAATGAGATTATATATATTATATAATATTATAATATATATATATATTAATATATATTATATATATATATAATTATTATATGCCCAAAAGCAGTTTTCAAGATTTTTCATTATCCAATCCTATTTCATTTGGAACTCTATTCCTTCTCATATCCGTAACTCTAATACTCTTCCGACCTTTGAATTTCGTTTATTCAATTACTTCTGTCCATTCGGTTTCCTAAGAACCCTGCCTAGATCCTACTTACAATGACAATGTTTAAAAAGAAAAAAAATCATAGAAGTTTTTTTTTTATATTAAATTGGCACTGTTATTTTTGTTTTGTTTTTTTGATGGGAGGAGAGGAGAGAACTCAAAGCTATGTAATGGAACATAATGGTAATTGTATACTTTATTCTTTTTTATAATACTTTTTTTTTCTCTTCATATATCTTTATTCACACCTGTCAGAAGCTATCTGACAATCAGCAAATGTGCTGTACAAATGTGAGATCTGACACGCACGAAAAGAACCAATTTTACTATTTTCAAGGATATTCCTGAATATTTAAATATTAAGGACTGTTTTAATTGTTTCTTAAAGGATTCTTAACATTGACATATATTACAACTAGGATACGATTAAAAATTTAATATAACCACAATTTTTAACTCGATTCTTCTTTAAACTGTTGCGAATCTAAATAATTCACTCGTAACTAGGGTTACCACACTAAAAAGGACACTTTTTAATATAGAAACACTCTTTTCGATGCAAGAATCGGTCTGAAATAGCATAAGTCTAATTATCTATACTCGTATAAGGAAGAGGGGCTGGGTCACGCACGAATAAGACTAATTTTAATGTTTTCAATGATATGCCCAATTTTCATATTAATATAATATATAATAATAATAATAAATAAATATATTATTATCCATCTATTATATTACAATAAATTACTTTTATCTGTTTTTTTTAATAATAATAAAAAAAGTTTATTCTGGGACTATGTCCCTTAAGAATAACAAAAATCAACAGTAGATATTCATATTTATGCCTGGTCAAGAAAATAATAAAATTTAATTTGTATTTAAAAATGTGAAAAAAGGAAAAATTAAACACTAACTAGACTTAAATACATTCATGTACAAAATGTATGGATAATAAACACACAAGAATTAAAAAAAAAAAAAAAAAGAAAGAAGGAAATCTCCTAAAGGCTACTGATAAGGTTGAGAAAATTATAAAAAAAAAACAAAAAAAAACTAATTATTCCACACTGTTAGGGTAAATTAGATAATTTAACTTGTATTAAAATTAAAATAAGTCAGTTGCGGATTCACATTTGTTGTGCATCTATTTGGATGCCAAAAGATGTTGGAAAAGCTGAGATTTGAATGAGAGATAGGAAGAAGCATGGTGAATATGATTAGGTAGGGAATTCCAGAGGGTTGCAGAACGGATATAAAAGATGATCAAAAGATTTAGTTCTATGGGTGGGAATGTAAAGGTCGGAATGGCAGGATCTAGTTTCGAGAGAGTGGACTAAGGATTGAAATTAAGGATACTGTGAATGTATGGAGGGTGTTGGGAGTTTATGATTTGGTAAAGGTATGATCTAAGAAAATATTTCCTCCGTATAGTAGGTTGGATTTTATAATCATTTAAATTTGTTATTTATTCAATTATAATATTCTCATTGAAAGCTGGACCTAGGCAGGGTTAATATTTTTATTTGTAAATATAATTCATGCATTTTTTTTTCAATTCTTAATTTAAGGCACTTTCCTCTATATTATCCTGGAACCTGTCACAGACTAAATAAAGAAATTATGATCATTATTAAATTGCCATTCATGGAAAATATCTGTGATTCATGATAGTAATTCAAAATAAACTAAAAAGTACGTCCGCATTTCATGTACGACCAGTGTTAGGGTCAGGCTATGAACGCAACGGTCTTTTTTATTGGACGGAGGCTGTAGAGGATTTGTTCCCATAATATCTTCTGTTATAGCATGAAGGTTATGTCATCCAGTTTATGCTGTGTCCTCATCTTTAATGTTTCTTCTATTACAGGTCATATATGTGAAACCGTGCCCTTCCTTATTACGTTTTTATCATCTTGGATCTTTGTAATCGTCGGTTGGCTTCTTTCAGATATGGACTTAAAGGATTTTCCTGACATTGTTTCGGATTTTCTAAGGAAACCGCCTAAATATGACAATGTAAAAAGATTTGTTTTTTACGTTATTTTTTGAAGTCAAACATAAAGTATTGTAATTTTAGTGGATATAATTAGTTGACCGTTGAGAATTACTAAACGGAATTAGTCCGGGTGGCGGTCGGTGAATGAAACAATAGACTAGTTTCAACAGTTTTTTTTTTTTTTTTGCCAACATAAATGTGACATTCCATTCTACCAAATTGTACCTAGTTTCCATTTGCCTACAACACGCCGCACAGTGGTTCCAAACGCACCTTTTCGGGACAAAAGTCTACACTGGTCGTTGTTTTGGTTTTAAAGGCAAAAAACTGCAAGTGGTTATTATTTCCCAAAACATCTTCAGAAGACGATTGACTTACCTATGATGAAAAGAGAGAAAAAAATAATTTAATAAAAAAAAAAATAATAAATAAAAAAATAAAATAATACAAATAATAAAAAAATAAAATAAATAAATTAAAATGTGAGTAAAATATCAAAAATTGCATAAAATATCCTGAATGTGTTAAATGAGGTGATATAAACGAATGTTCTTCACCAATTGAATGACACCATCGACGGCCCGAGCACTATCGCTCAATGCCTCCGAGACTTTACGTGGTACACTGGTCGTTCTATTTAAGATGTATCAGCCATTTTAACGTCATTTTGTCCCTAAATAAATTCACTTTCAATGTTATGATTGGCTTATTTTTAGCTCATTTTCATATCATGAAAATATATAGGTTTTGTCGATAATTTCAAAGAAACGTCCCTGTAACTAATTATTCTTATATATGTCTTTATATATCTATATTTCCTGCATTTAACTTTGTTAGCAATCGTTATTAGATAACTTTAGTAAATTTTGGGTTTCATATAACGACTTGGAGATTTTTTTAAGAATTTACGAAAATTGTCAAAAAAATTAAAATTATATAATTTAAAATTATAATATGCCCAACATAATGAAGAGCAAAAGGTTTAAAAATGTTAGTTTTTAAGAACAAAAGTTCAAAACCGTAAATTGAATTTTTACGCTTTTAGTAAAGAAGAACGCGTTGTTGGCTTTAGAAATTTCTTTAATGGAAAGACCAGAAACAAATTTACATATAACATTATTTTTATGTCTAAGTTAATTTTTCTAAATAATAAACCATAATGAAGTACTGCCCCGAAGCCAGATACAATCATAAATGTGTTTTGTAGGGTATTTTTTTTTTCTTCTTAAATTTATTAAAGTTAATTGTTCTTAAATTTATCACATATACATATTGTAATTCTTAAAATTTAAATGAAAAACCTACATTTCAGATTAGATAAAATCTATAAAAATAATAAATAACAAAAGTTCTGCTCTGAACGCAAAACAATGTCGCATGGTGAAACTGGCATGGAACACCAGGGATGCAGCGGTGTCTACTTGGCAGTTCTGTATCCGTGGCATTACCCACCAATTTCATTTATCAACATTTTATTGTGTTTCTTTATTTTTATATAGATTACGCCTAATCTTAAATGATAGTTTATCATTAAAATTGTATACATCACAATAGGTTAATTTTATATATTTAATTTAAGGAAAATAAATAATAAAAATACCCTACAAAACACATTTATGATTGTATCTGGCTTCGGGGCAGTACTTCATTATGGTTTATTATTTAGAAAAATTAACTTAGACATAAAAATAATGTTATATGTAAATTTGTTTCTGGTCTTTCCATTAAAGAAATTTCTAAAGCCAACAATGCGTTCTACTTTACCAAAAGTGTGGAAATCAATTTACGGTTTTCAAATTTTGTCCGTAAAAACTAAAAACAAAACTTAAATTTATAAAACAATTTTCAATTCGTTATGTTGGTCATATATTAAGATATTTGAAATAATTTTAATTTTTTCGACATTTTTCAAATTTATTAAAAAATCACCAAATCGTTATATAAAACCCAAAGTTTACTTAAAGTTATCTAATAACGATTCTAAACAAAGTTTAATGCAGGATATATAGATATATAAAGATGTATATAAGAATAATTAGTTACAGAGACGTTTCTTTGAAATTATCGACAAAACCTATATATTTTCATGATAAGAAAATAACTAAAAATATCCCAATCACACCATGGAAAGTGAATTTAATACGGAACAAAATGACATTAAAACGGCTGATATATTTTAATAGAACGATCGGTGTAGACTTTTGTCCCAAAAAAGTTCGTTTGGAACCACTGTGCGCCCTGATGATGGACCCACAATGGGGTCGAAACGTAGGGAAAAAAAATTAACTATTGGAACTATTCAATTTTTTCATTCACCGACCGCCACCTGGACTAATTCCTTTTAGTGATTGTAATCTTAGTTTGCCAGAATTCATGTACTTATTTATTTGGGTTGCCTATAAATGTCGAAGTATATTTACAACGCTAAACAACTGTACGCTTCTGCGTCAGTTATTATTCCAAATTTCTGCAGCGGTTAAAAAACTTATTCAACGCTGGTGCGGGCAACACACTACTTTAACTTACCTCGAATGTTAAAATCAATTTACAAACTATTAAATATATCACAATTCGAAAAATATTTTATTTTACTAAAACGTTGGAAACATATGATTTATATTAACTAATATAACTATATTAAATTGTTTAATCAGTAATAAATTGATTCCCTAGTCGTCATTGTACAACCTTCTAAAACTTTTAGCACCAGCTAATATTTTTTCTTGAATCATTCTCTTTCCAACGGTCCATTATTCCATTATACATCCATTATTTTTATTATTATCAAAAACCCAAAAATTACTTAAACAAATAGTTTTGCTCTTTTATCCTTTAGTTGAACATTAAATTCTTCTCACTTGTATATTTATCCGTCCTTCATCAATATGATTAAGATGATATGGTTAATCTTTTGGAATGTACAAAATTAAAGGTACTTTAGGGGAAGAAATTTTAAAATATCGGCATTTAAGCTCTGTCAGACTATTTCAATGAGAATAAAACCTACATGATATTAAAGCACATTTAATTTTACATCAATATAGTGAGTTTTATCAAAATCGTTAAGGCATTTTTTGAGAAAATCGTAAAAAGGTCCAAAATGCATAGTATAAAGTGGCTCTTTTGGTTAGCCGATTTTCATGAAAAATTTGCAGTAACATCTCGTTTGTATAGTTGTCTTAAATATGAAATTTTCGTTTCGCACGACTTATCGTTTTCGCGCTAGACTTACCACACACACAGACACCTATTTTCGGGACTCAGGAGTCATTTCGACAAGTAAAAAAAAAAAAGATAGATTGATTTTATGGGGAGACTTTTGGGGAGCAAAATTCGTGTGTTACTCGAAACCAGATTATTTCTGTTCATTTTTATGTTACTTTTGTCATCTCTGTTGTCTTTTCCATTATTAGTGAGTTTAGATATATATTTAAAAAATAAAATTCGTTAATGCATAAATGTCAAATAATCGATTCTCGAGTGTGATGAGAAGCGTGAAAATGTAAGATATAATAAGCCCCTCGACCCGAGGCAGTCCTTCGAAGGAATACTTCTGATACAGGGATGCTAATATTAGGAACGCCAACTATGTGGGAATTTGTGTTGGTGGAATGCTTCGTAGCCCGACACTGTTATTGGATTTGTGCGCTGTATACATCCTCCAGCAATGTATTTAGGAAAATAATTGTTAATATAATGTTATATAAAATGTTTGCGTGTCTCTTTATTTTTTATAAAAAAAAAAAAAAAAGGTGTGCCTCAGTAATAAAAAACCTGGTTCGGGCACACACACGACTTTTACTTACATCCGTTTTTAAAATCGGTTAAAGAATTTTCAAATACAGTTAGAGATAAAAATAAATGAAACTACTAAAGAATTAATGAAATTGAATTTTCTATAGAAATATGTGCTTTATTAAAAAATCTATTATTATCTACAATAATCAGTTAGTTTTATCGCCTTTTTATCATTCTTTATTAACTTTTACAAGCTAGTGTATTAGATAATTTTTTTTCTAAACTCTTTAGCTTTTTAACAGAATATTATACATATATATCACTCTTCTTATGTTCAAAATAAAAATATTGCATTTAAGTTTTTTTTTCAGTTTTATCCTTAAGTTGGATATCGAATTCGTTCAACTTTTAGATTTGGTTATTTTTTATGAATATAAAAAATACAAGATAAAGTGGTTATTTTTATAGAATCTCCATAATTAAAGGTAGTTTAGAAGAAGAAATTTTAAAATATCGGCATTTGAGCCCCATCAGACTATTTCAATCAGAATGGAACCTACATGATATTAAACCCCATTAAATGTTACATCGATATAGCGAGTTTAATCAAAATCGTTTGAGCCGTTTTTAAGAAAATCACAAAAAGGTGCAAAATGCGTGGTACAAAGTAGAACTTCCGGTTAGCTGATTTTAATGATAAAGTTATTTTGGTTTACAAAAGATATGGTTATTTTTAATGTCATTTTAATAAATAGACACGTCGATCGAAAATTTTATAATTACAGATATACAATATCTCACTATATCATTCTAAAAATAAAAAAAATTAAATTGGACGCCAAACATGTTGAAGCTGTGATTTTACATTTATAAGATCTTTAAAATAAACTCTTATAATACTAAAAGCCTATTTATATTATCATTTATAGATAAAAACTTTTACTCTTATTCGTTATTACCTCTAGTAGAAGACGTGTACATCTGTTTACAATAAGAACAAAAGAGAACCTTGAATAGGACTGAGGATTTTTTTTTTTTTTTTTTTTATGTTATTCTATAAATTTCCTTTTCTTTACTGCTTAATTTCGGCAACTAGGCGGTTTTCAACACTTCTAATTTTTTTATTTGACTTGATATTATTTGTATACCATCTCATATTTTTTTAAAGTATTACTTCATCATCATCATCATAATCGTTTCCTCTTCTACCGCTGTTCGGTGTGAGGATCTATCTATCAGGCAGTAGAGTCTGGCCCATATGTCTCTTTCCTGTGCTAACTCCATTCTCCTACTCCAGTCTTAGTCTTAAAGTATTACTTTAATAATTTATATTAATAATCTTTAATTTTTTTTTATTATCTTTGTAAAAAGTTCCAAACTCTCTTCTGTGCAAAAACTGCACTGAAGGTCTATACTTTATTTTTGATAGAAAATACAAACTTGATCATTCACAACTAACAATGATATAACTTAAGCCTGGTTTTTGAGTGCTTCCCTTTTTTTAATCTCATGAAGAACGATTCCAGTATTGTTCGGATCTTTGGAGACGAATATAACCGAACCTAACCTTTATTTATATATAAAGGCAAGCTTCTTCCTGTCACTCTACTTAATCTTCTTCAACTGCTAGAATTAACTAGAAATCTCTATAGATGGGCGGCCAACGGCAGTGCAAGGAGATGTTAGACCTAGATCGCTGATCGTTCAGCCGCCAGGTTTTTCCTTACATTTTACAACCAAATTTTAGATGCTGTATGTGTCCCAATCACCATAATGTGCCATCAAATCAATGAATAATTAAGCACCAGCCGGGTTTTGGACCTTGGACCAGGAAACTATATATATATATATATATATATATATATATATATATATATATATATATATATATATATATATATATATGTGTGTGTGTGTGTGTATGTATGTATGTGTGTGTGTCAAGTTTCAAGTGGCGCGATAGACCGAGTAGGCCCTCTCAGAAAATTACACTCTCATTTCTCGATGCATGCTGTAGTGTAGGGTCATCACTCCCTACGCCTAATTTCGTGAGTGGCCACCGTTTGGCTGACGGTCTCACATACCCGGGGAGAAGCTCTGAGGGAATCCTTATTTAATTACATCTCTATAAATGCCGCGCCGGGACTGAGATTCGAACTCACAACCTATAGCATTGGAGACCTTTATTTATATATAAAGGCAAGCTTCTTCCTGTCACTCTACTTAATCTTCTTCAACTGCTAGAACTAACTAGAAATCTCTATAGATGGGCGGCCAACGGCAGTGCAAGGAGATGTTAGACCTAGATCGCTGATCGTTCAGCCGCCAGGTTTTTCCTTACATTTTACAACCAAATTTTAGATGCTGTATGTGTCCCAATCACCATAATGTGCCATCAAATCAATGAATAATTAAGCACCAGCCGGGGTTTGGACCTTGGACCTGGAAACTGGAAAAACAGTACAATGGTATAGTAGAATATATATATATATATATATATATATATATATATATATATATATATATATATATATATATATTTGTGTGTGTGTGTGTATGTATGTATGTGTGTGTGTCAAGTTTCAAGTGGCGCGATAGACCGAGTAGGCCCTCTCAGAAAATTACACTCTCATTTCTCGATGCATGCTGTAGTGTAGGGTCATCACTCCCTACGCCTAATTTCGTGAGTGGCCACCGTTTGGCTGACGGGTCTCACATACCCGGGGGAGAAGCTCTGAGGGAATCCTTATTTAATTACATCTCTATAAATGCCGCGCCGGGACTGAGATTCGAACTCACAACCTATAGCATTGGAGACCTTTATTTATATATAAAGGCAAGCTTCTTCCTGTCACTCTACTTAATCTTCTTCAACTGCTAGAACTAACTAGAAATCTCTATAGATGGGCGGCCAACGGCAGTGCAAGGAGATGTTAGACCTAGATCGCTGATCGTTCAGCCGCCAGGTTTTTCCTTACATTTTACAACCAAATTTTAGATGCTGTATGTGTCCCAATCACCATAATGTGCCATCAAATCAATGAATAATTAAGCACCAGCCGGGGTTTGGACCTTGGACCTGGAAACTGGAAAAACAGTACAATGGTATAGTAGAATATATATATATATATATATATATATATATATATATATATATATATATATATATGTGTGTGTGTGTGTGTGTATGTATGTATGTGTGTGTGTCAAGTTTCAAGTGGCGCGATAGACCGAGTAGGCCCTCTCAGAAAATTACACTCTCATTTCTCGATGCATGCTGTAGTGTAGGGTCATCACTCCCTACGCCTAATTTCGTGAGTGGCCACCGTTTGGCTGACGGGTCTCACATACCCGGGGGAGAAGCTCTGAGGGAATCCTTATTTAATTACATCTCTATAAATGCCGCGCCGGGACTGAGATTCGAACTCACAACCTATAGCATTGGAGACCAGCGGCGCTAGCCATTCAGCCCCGGGCTCCCCAAAGTCGAAAGAGCACTAGTATACTGTTTTCTAGTTTCCAGGTTCCAAGTTTGAACGTGATCTGAACTAATATGGGATATGGAACCGCATCTCAGATCTTTCCGAATCTAATCTTCGACCTTAAGGAATTTCATTCCTTAATATATTCATCACTTCCTTACTTAGTATACCGTCTTGTTAATCTCTTTTATTCTATTCTGTTACCAAAGAACGCTAAATAGATTTGAATGAAAATCAGTGAAGAAAACAGGGAAAAACGATTATTCATTTATTTAATTTTATTTGTAAATTATCATTAGAAGCTATATCAGAAGTATCTATGTAGTATTTATACATATATGCTGAGCTATCCGTGGAAGAACAGTACTTCCAAGTGATAACTCAAAATTGAGGGTGGTTCGATTAAAAAAAATTAGTGGACTGTATAGATTTAAAATATAAAAATAGTGGAAGCAAACGACGAATCACAATACATTTAATAGACTAAAATACAGATAAACAAGATAAGAAACAAAATTAACCTAATAAATTCATATGAGAAAGATAAGAAACAAATTAACCTAATTATATGATTACACAGCTGTAAGAAAATGTTGGAAACAAAATAAACCTAACAAAAATATTGAAATTTGAGAAACAAACTTAACTTAATTAAATGCTTAAAGATGTAAAAAATATAGGTCTCAAAATTAAACAGTTTTAAGAATGATAATTAAGAAATTAAATGTTCCATTAATGGATATAGATAGGTTATATTCACGTAAAGATGTCCACTTGAGTGTTGATAATGACCGCAGGGCGGCTCTTCCCTGTTCCAAGGGGAACGATGAGAAGATGAAGAAATACGTTTGCAAACGTACGGAATATGAGAGAAGACTTGGGTCTATATACGGCACATCTTCACCTTTCAGACGCTACATTAAGATTCGCCTCGCCACGAGGCATTAATAAAACAATTAAATTACGATCGTCTTTTTTTTCTTTCTCTTCTATTATTCTTCACATTCTTAGCAAAAATTTTAATTATATTTAAAATGAATATTTTCAAAACAGATAAAAAATAAAGATTAATACAAGAAATGATCTTATGATAAATCTCATAAAAGTTATACAGTTTTTTATTTTCAATGAAACAGTCAAGAAAAACCTTATCAGGCCATAACATATGGCGTGAACAATATATATACACACATACAAATATCTCCTTTTACTAATACTGGAAACTCATGCTTTTCTCATTCTCATGAAATTGTCCAAACCCACTCTCCTAACTGGTCGCTGAAGACCTTAGGGCTGCCTCGAGGATAGCAGTTGTAGAAGATTAAGTGGAGTAAGACTAGAAGAAGCTCGCGGCTACTTAACAAGAAACAGGCTTGTCTTGGAGGCTGGATACAAGCTCTCTCCTAAATCACCGCTCAAACCTCCAGCCTAGCTCCTGGAACTTATCAAGGATTTTTCAAATATAATACTCTTTTTCCCATAACAACATGTTTATATAAGTTTTCCGTTTATTACTTTGATATACCTCTTTATGAAATAACTAGTAAGGGTAAGTATTACGAAATGGTCCGTGTGTGTTTTTGTCGTAAATTTTTTTTCTATCAGAGCAAGGAAGAACTTATTACATACGTTCCGAAATCTAAAAAAAAAAACAAAAAAAAAAACCCTGCAAATTATTACACAATGGTTTATTCTTTGCCAATAACATTATTAGGGTATAACTGTATGTATAGCTGTTGGTAGGCAATTAGGTAATATGAAAAGAAAATACAATGGATCTTATCATATCACTACCGCTGATTTTATAACGTAATATCTAAGCTAGTTTTTAACCAATTTCAATGATTCTTTTTATATTTCGTGGAAAATTTAATTCTCAATCGAATAGCACTAGAATTTAAAAAAATAATATTTTTGGTATTTATTTATTGATTAATTAGAAGAAACATAATAAATGTAATAATTCTCTACCTTCAAAAATAACGTAGTTACAAGCGTATATGTAAGGGAGATTTCATTTTTTTTTTATTATTATTTATTATTTTTTTTAGCGCTTTACTGATTCTAAAACTCTATACATCCGTATTCTACGCATCTTGAAACGCAAACTCTCAAATTTTGAGGGGAGGGGGGGATTATTTTATTTTATTTTTTTTTTTTTTCGATTACTAAGGTTGATTATTGAAAATAATAAACCAAAAACATACCTTTTTATTAAAGGTAAACCTGCTTCAACCACGATAGGGAATTATTCTTATTTATATTGGAAATTAGCTGGGAATATAAACAAAGCCTATGTTAAAAATCATATCATATCAAATATATAATAAAAAAAATTATTGCAATCTTAAAACTTTTGTCTTTTTACCGGAAGAACACATTCACAGTCATCTGGGTCCAAATGACCTAGTACCGTATAAAAGTTATGTATCTGGTAAGTCTAGTCGAAAGCGATAAGTTGAATAAAAATAAAATTTTATATGTTTGGAGCGTATATGCCTGATACCATACAAAAACTTTTTCTACAAAATAAGACACTTTATACCATGCATTTTGCACCCTCTTTTCTCAAAAAAGGATCTAATGATTTTATAAAACTGTATATATAGATATAAACATTTATGGGCTCTAATATTATGCCAGTTTTATTCTAACTAAAATAGTCTGACCGGTCTAAAATGCCGATTTTTTAATTTTTTTTTCATTTTGTTTGTTTGTTTTGGTTTTAAGGCGTAAAACCCTAAGGTCATCAACGTCTAGACACTATATGCATATTCAACCTTTATAAGAAAGAGCTATAAGGTAATGAGTAATTGAGAAAGAAAAAAAATATTATTACGTAAACAATAGTTTAAAAAGATAATAATAGTAATACATTAAAAAAAATAATAATAAAAAAAATAAATAAGTATTGATTAAAAACTGACTAGGAATGGTCTTTATAATTCCGATAATAATGACTGCTCCTTAAGAAAATCGAAAAGTAATTCAATAATGGAAATATTGGGGCTTAGTCAAATTTTATTCAGATTTTTTTTTTTTTATTTAAAGTACCTTTAATTTTCTCTTTTTTTAAAAAATAACCATATTATCTAATTAGCATTAATAGAAAACGGCTAAATATACAAATTAGATGCAGTTGATAATCAACTAAATTGGAAAACAGAAAAAACCCTTTTTCAGATATGTTTTTCCTAACATAAGAATTATATTATATTATAAATGAGTTAGATAGGTTAACGATTTGAGGAAAAACGTTATCTTACGTACAAAGTTTTTGACGAACAGGGATTAACATGAGTATTTTTGTACATATTATTTAATATATATCGTATCGTACATAATTTCCAACGAAACTTTATCAAATAGTTTTTAATTTACTTTAAGCACTGAGGTAAATGATAATCGTATATTGCCCGCACCAGATTTTTTTAATAAATCAATTTCTATTATTTTATTTTTGTGGATATTCATGATTTAAATACTGAATCATGTTGAAGTACGTGATCAAAAACACGTCCCGTCGTACTCAATACGCTTAATAGATCTTCGAGGCTACTCCTTTACGTCAGAGATGTATGCATTAGGTACCATATATATCCATAGCACGTACTTCGAAGTGTTAGGAAGTCAGATACTGCGGCTTCCATGTGTAATTTAAGGTTCATTTAAGACTTTGCGAATATTCCGTTGGTTAAACATATGCAGCGAGTATGTATTAAGAAATTGAGTCTTGTTCAATTGTAATAGTTCAGTGGTTTCTGATCTACAATTGGATAAAAAAAATTATTCTATTTATGTCATTCAATAGACGGAGTTTTCTAAGACAGATAAGACGATAAGCAATAGTTGACAATTAAAATTCACTCTATGACAATGTTTTTGCCCGGCTGCTTTTCTAAGGCAGCGGTACCTTCAAAAACTAGCTTACTTGATATCTTTAATCTATATATAAACTATATTTAATGATACCATTGGATCTCCTTTCCAAAGGTATCGTGTTTACCAATCCAAGAGGTGGCGTGCAGGGTAAGATTAAAGTAAACAAGATTCAATTAATACGTTATTATAATTATTAACTTACGTATATAAATTATATTACTTCATTAGATTCATCTTCGGAATTCCCAGGCGCTCCAGGTCTCCACCTGGTACGCCGAGTTGAAATGGCTTTATCCTAAATTCCGACGGCAATACTTCCTAGGAACCCATCTTTACCAATCATTGAGAACCAAAAAACCTTTCTATATCTATAACATGTTCACCCCACTCTCCCCAATCCTTAACTTCCTTCAAGCATAAACTATTTATCCATCTCCTTGAATATCAGTCTACCGCGCCTTTATAAGTTTTGACTAATTACATTGTTTATTTATTTAATTTCTTTTTTTTTTAACTATTCAATGCTTCAGTTCATTTTATTCCTTTTATTAATTATAAGGTTGCAATATTACCTTGTACATATATATGCGTGTGTTTAAGTGTATTTATACATTTTCTATTTGTTATTATTATTTTTTTTTTATTCATAATATGATTATAATTTGTTATATGATGTATATTCTGTAGACGTAATAGCCAGAAGATTAATACTTTAATGTACATTTATATTATTCTTAGGGGACTAGCTGTCCCAGAATAAAAATTATTTTTTCATTTCATTGCCTAAAACTTTAATTGAGAATACTGAGGGACATTTTCACTACTAAGTTTGCCATACAATATTACAAATAACGAGATACCTTTAAAACACTGTCGGCTAGCGAAGGTGAAATCATCTTAAGACGTCCTTTCTCTGCTTCATCCTCCAGCTGCTCTCAGAACCCTGACGGCCACCTCCTCGTCTTGTAGATGGTACCCGACTCACTCTTCTTGAGGATAAAACTTGACTCACTCTTTCTAATCTTCTCCCCATCGTCGTCACCTCGGGCGGGACTGATATGGAAAGTACAGCCTTTGTCCACCCTTGTATAGATACCAGGCGTACCGCGGGGGATAGCCCAAGCCCACGGACAATCCAAGGGGGTTTGGGAAATGCCTTTTGATGTTTTGCCGCCGAAGGTTTCTCAATCTTTTATTGTTTAATATTAAAATTATTTAATTATGAACTCACCTCAGTATCCTCAATACATTACATCACTTACCCATATATGAAACATATGGTAAAGGAGAGCATTGAGATTGTTGTTAATTCGTTTATCTTCACTTTTATGATACTGTGGCTAATCGGACGATGCTACGGTGGGAGTCCTAAATTTTGCCTATCCATTTTCTATTAGGATAGGGATCTTTAACGAGCACCTGACATCGCACAGGCGCAGGACCACATTTTAACGTCGTCTCCGAAGGACGGTATAACTAAGGATTCTTTACTCCCATTAAATAATCCTAGGGCCACCCGCAGGTTTGAACCCGCGACATTTTTCATAGAAAGCTGTTATGCTAGCCACTACGCTATGGGTGACCCCGTATTGAGATTGTGAAAATCGGGGGAAAAAGCCTGGCGGCTGAGCGTGTTCAAGGCCTATTCACCTCATTGCACTGCCATTGGCCTTGAAGCAGTACGAACCTCTATATGTATGGAGCCCAAGACCCTACATGGGTTATAGTGGTACAGGATTTAATGCATCTTTATTTTATTTATTCGAAAAAAACGACACATATATTTTTAGCGTTGCTAGAAATGAGGCTAAATATACAAAATGAACGAATTTGATGACTAACTAAAGAAAAGAAATGCTAAGTGTTGCTCAATGCTGAAATTTAATATTCAAGACAAGCTAAGATGTTATTGAAACTTTGTCAAAAAATCGACTGACCTTCTGTACCTTTTTACGATTTTCTTAAAAATGGCTTTAGCCATTTTAATTAAACATTTAATGGTTTTCAAATTCGTGTAGGTATTCTTCTGATCCGAATAATGTGGAAGAGCTTAAATGACAAAGTTTTAAAATCTTTTTCTTCTATGTACCATGATAAAACTTGCTTGATCATGAAAGAGTGTGGTAAATTACTAAATTAGAAAACAGCAGAATTATTATTCCAGGTTCATTTATTTTTCGCTATAAGGATAGTGATAAAGATCTCCTATTTAGTTAGTCTCTTTTGGCTATTGAAGTGAGATGTGCTTTTACTTAATCATATATTTTGATGGATCATATATTTATTATTTGAGTTACTTGAGGGCTTAAAGTGATATCTTCCTAAAATAACTACAAAATCAGAATACTAAACTTGATGAATAGTTTTCTAAGAAGAGGTTTTGTTTCTCATGTAAATTTTATATTTCAAAATTAGATTTTAAAAAGTCATTCACTTTTTATAGTAAAAAGGAGTTTATGAATCAATATAATTTGTAGAAAAATTGAAATGATCAGTTACTCCAGTTTTTTACTTTCACTTACCTACCTATGAAATATATATTAAGAGAAAGTATTGCGATCCTGAAAATTTTTGAATTCCAGTTTTAGACGAATATACACGTTTTAGGGTCCTCTGAGTAGAATACCAAGCCCCGCAAAAGGTGTGTGTGTGCCCATGTGTGGTAAGTCTAGATCGGAAACGAAAAGTCCTATGAAACTGAAATT
Source organism: Piezodorus guildinii (assembly GCA_023052935.1). NCBI lineage: Eukaryota > Metazoa > Arthropoda > Insecta > Hemiptera > Pentatomidae > Piezodorus > Piezodorus guildinii. The sequence goes on from CM041298.1 coordinate 46,576,031, forward strand.
TTATAATTAAGACAACTAGGACAACTTATACGCCTATATATCGATATATAATTTAATAGGTTTCAATATAATGTAAATTTTATTCTGATTGAAACAGTTTGACAGGACTTGAATGCTGACATTTTAAATTTCTTCTTCTAAAGTACCTTTAATTTTGAATTTTTGAATAAATTGAATATTAAGTGATCTTGGTAGTATTGATAATAAACGGATAAATGTATAATTTGAACTAATTCGATATCCAATGAAAGGATAAAAGTGGAAAAATATCTTTTAATGCAATTTTTGTGTTTTTAATACAAGATTAGTAATATAGATGTATAATATACCGTTGGATAGCTAAAGATTTTAGAAACAATATTATTTAATGGAAGGAATTAGTCCGGGTGGTGGTCATTGAATGAAGCAACTAAATAGTTTCAACTATTTTATTGTTTGCCAACGTTTCGACCCCCTTTTTTAGTTGTTTCATTTAATGACCGCCACCCGGACTAATTCCTTCCAGTAATTCTCAACGGTCAACTAATTACATCAAAAATATTATTTAATACACGGAATTGTAAACATTAACGGAGAGTGATGAAAAGCCGATAAAACTAACTGATTGCCGTTGATAATAATATAATAGATTATTTAATAAAACACATGCTTCTATTGAAATTCAGTTAACTTAATTCTTTAACATTTGTTCCATTTCTAAATCTATTTAAAAATCTTAAATTGATTATAACAAAGGAGGTAAGTGAAAGTTGTGTGTTGCGCGCACCAGTTTTTTTTATTTTTATTAGGGCATACATGATATATAGATTATTTAATACAATGTTCGCATAGCTTAAATTATATCCCCAGTTTAAATATAATTAATTTCTGCTCATGTAGAGCCAATGAAATGACAAAAGATGCTTTGAAATCTAATTCAACAGAATCAAGTCCACCATAGAGATGAAGCAAATAATGCAATTTTCTAGTTATATTTTATAAAAATAATTCTTTCTTCTTCATTAAATCTCATCTTGGTGAGAAAGAATCAAAACATTTTGGAAATAATCCTAAGATGATGGGATAACGTGGAAGAAATTCATTAATAAAGTACCATCCGAAGAAGGATGTCCTTTAGAGGAACAATTAATCACAAACCGCTCCTTCCAGCTTTTACAAATGTCCTGTCATTTCCTTGATCTGTGTTTACTTCAACTTTTGTTATTCTGTCGTCTCCGGAAGTCGGCCTAATAATTAGTGAATCTCTCAGTTTTATTTTGAAAAATAAAAGTATTGTTAATATACGAAAAAAAAATCGAGTGCGTGAATTACACTATTTTAACTCAAGTCCTTAGTTGAAATAAATTTACTGTCAGCATTTACAATCTGAATTAAATGAGATATTTTCATGGTGTAACAATAATGCCATGTATCTGGACATTCATAAATGTAATGTTATTTCATTTACATAACTAAAAAATATTATTCCCTTTTCATATACTCTTGATATATTACTTTTTATTACGTATAATGTTAAAGACTTGGGTATATATTTTGATCAATCCTTTTCCTCCATTACCACATTAATAGCATTGTCAACAAGGCCACTAAATTAATTTGTTTTTTATTTCGCCATTCCAAAGATTTTAATGTGTCCACTATTAATTTACTTTATACAGATAGATAGATAGAAAATAATGTTTATTCTGGGCCTGGGTCCCTTTAGAATAACAGGTTTGTACAGTTGAAATATACCATATGTCTGGCAAACAGACAAGATGAATATAATTAAGTACTATTTACAATAATGGATGAATTTTTATACAAGTGGATGTTAAAAAAACAAAAATTATATTTACGTAAGTGATAGTAAAAGTAAATAAACCACGCGTTATCCATTCTTTTGTTGACAATTCTCTAATTCTTCTGGCTTCGGTCATGTTTCCGCATGAACTAGATTCAGTTAGATATATATGACTCGACAGCCCTTCCATTCCGTGCCATTCCCAGATGACCCTCCACATCAGAACTCTGGTATCGGCCGGATGACATCATTCCCCGGGCCCTGTGACGAAAATCTCGCATCAAAAGCACTCGTACTCGGTAGTCCTCGAGCCTTGACGAATGGGGTCAGTGCCACTGGGCTCTCGAATGTCCAAGCCAGGGCAAAGCGTTGAGTCTTCTCTTGTCTCGCCAAGGCCTTCTTTTTAGGAAGTGGAAGGGCTTTCGTATTCCGTCTCTTGTTTTTTTTCACAGCAGGTAGCGATCCTGTCAATACTACTAAGTCTAGGAAGCCTGAATTTGAATAATGTATTCTAAGCTGTGGGTAAATATGAAATTTTAAGAGACCTTGTACCGTTTGTGTTTGTCTTCTTTGGGTCAATATAGAGAGTAACTTAGGTCCCTTAGTTCAAACATCGGCCCCCAGTTCCTGTGTATGGATCTCCTTTGTAGTTTCGATAAGCAAACCTTGACACCATAAAATGATCAAACATATCAAATTAGGGCTACAGTAAAACTTCATTGCTTTCCTGTCGACTACGCCTTAAAAGTCGTCAGGTTCAATGCGCTACGAGTTGATATTTCATACTGTTTATTTTTTAAATTATTTATTGTTATTTACAACTGTATTGTACAACACATCTAGTGAATAGGCTAAAAGAAAATAGGCATGAACAAGACATGTAGAGAATCTATCCATCAGCAGCACTCTAAAAATATTCTAAACTAGAGGTCTCGAGGCCATCTTCTTTTCAGACCCCTCGGATGAATTTCAGGACCATCATAAGGTCTATCTGGACTTACGGAGTTGAGCTTTGGGGCTCTACTAAACTATCCAACTCTTCCAGTATCCAATCCTTAGAATCCAAAATCCTTCAGAAAATCCTAAAAGCTTCTTACTTTGTCACAAATAAATTCTTTCATTAAGACCTTGATGTTACTGATGTTGCTGATTTGGCACAAACCCGTAATTATTCCTTCCATGACAAACTCCTCTCCCATTCTAAACTTTTAGTTCCAATCCTTGCTTCCTTATAGTCCATAATTCCTGATAACTGAGGTGTCTGAAAAGAAGATGGCCTCGAGACCATCAAGTATAGATTGCTAGAAACTCCCAACACCCTCCATACATTCACAGTATCCTTCAATTCAAATCTTCAGTCCACTCTTGAAATAAGATACTGTCATTCCGACGTTTAAATTCCCATCCAAAGAACTAAATATTTTGATCACTCATTTTATATCCGCTCTGCAGCCCTCTGGAATCCCTCCTCCTACTCATATTCGCCATGCTTCTTCCCTTCTCTCGTTCAAATCCCACCTTTTCCAACATCTTTTGGCATCCCTAAAAGATGCACAACAAATTTGAATCTGCAACTGACTTATCTCAATTTGAATGAAAGATATAATTATCTATTTTACCCAAACCCTAGCGCTGTGGAGTAATTAGTTTATCCTGTTTTTTTTTTGGGGGGGGGTGTTTTTCTTATAATTTCCTTAACCCTAGTCTTAAAAAGATTTTTTTCTCTCTCCTTTTTTTTGTGCGTTTTTATTAGCAATTTTTTTGTACATAAATGTATATAGGTCTTATTTGTGTTTAATTTAATTTAATTTTTTTTTTTTTTTTTTTGCACATTAGTAAATAAAATTAAATTTATTGTTACTTTTCTTTTTTAATTTTTTTGGAAGTTTTCTTAATTGGAACTTTTAAAAAAGCACATAATACCTTCCATTCATCATCTAATCCTTTTATTTCATTAGTCCTTTAACATTTTTTTTATCCAAGTCGACGTTTCGGGGTTGTTTCCCCATTTTCAAGACTTATTCCTTGCTACAACATTTTTCACATCTCATAGCCACTGCTACTTGTCCTATATTGGCTCACTGTTTCCATTATATTTCTCCAAATAGAATATTTTATATTCCAGAAATATAATGGAAACAGTGAGCCAATATAGGACAAGTAGCAGTGGCTATGAGATGTGAAAAATGTTGTAGCAAGGAATAAGTCTTGAAAATGGGGAAACAACCCCGAAACGTCGACTTGGATAAAAAAAAAAAATGTTAAAGGACTAATGAAATAAAAGGATTAGATGATGAATGGAAGGTATTATGTGCTTTTTTAAAAGTTTAAATTTATTGTTTTCTTGGCCAGACATAAATATTAATATGTACTTTACAATTTTGTTATTCTTAAGAGACATAGTCCCAGAATAAATTTTTATCATTATTATTAAATAAAAATTAATACTTACAAGAGTGGGAGTGGCGTGGTCTGGTGGATAGGGCTTTAGTTTACTGATCTCTCGTTCCCATCTTCCAACTCCGGTTAAGCCAGTTTTGTTACTATCAGCCGTGACGCGACCCTTAAATAAGGAGACTGTATGGGGTAGACACCCAGGCTCTAAAGTGGGTACCCAATATTGGGGAATAACCTGGAGGCTGAGCATGAACAAGGCCTAATGGTGGAGGTGTTCTTACACTGTCGTTAGCTGTAAAATAGTATATGCACTGAATCAAAGACATTTCATGGGTTCTGGAGGTATAGGTTTATATATATATATATATATATATATATATATATATATATATATATATATATATATATATATTATATTATTTTATTTTATTTTTTTTTAACTCACATACCAAAAATAAGAATCTTCTTCTCCTCAAATATTCGTTTTTTTCGTTTCAGTGAATATCACTATTCTACATACGGCGTACAATGAGTAATTAACATTTATACATTCATAGTCGCTTCTTACGATTTACTTCTATTACTACAAATTACTCAGGGACATAATTACACGAAAACAAGGTACATGATAAGTGTTACTCATTTAGGGTTTGGGTTAGACCCTTTTACCGACAAAAACAGGGGAACGTTGAAAGGGTCAACTGGGGACAAAGCACTCTCAACAAATAACAGAACAAAGCAAACCAGAATCGATTCCTCCCTAATTTTATTGTCTTTGATTCCTTGCTTTAATTGTGATTAATTATCAAAAATAATTACCCTTTTAATTGGTAGCTTTAATAATGCGCATTGGTATTTCAGTCTCTGTTCGTTACACTGTTTAATTAATTTTAATAATTAAAACTACATTTGAATTATTTTAACGACTTTAATGAAGAATAATTTTATTTGATTTTACATTGATATGAAAAAGGGAAACGCGTGTTATTATCAGTTGCGATATTGCTTAGCTCGCTTCAAAAAAATAAATAAATAAAACTCTAAGCTAGAAATTATTTTTTAACATAAAAGCTTTTCAACCATAAAGGTTATTTTAGCCCTAAACTAATAATACAGATACAATATAATAATACTAATAATACATACATATATACTAATAATACATACATATATACTGATAATACATACATATATACTAATAATACATGCATATATACTAATAATAATACATACATAATAAATAATAAAATACAATACAAACATTATACATAATATACGAAATAATACATACAATACGAAAATAATACATACATATATACTAATAATACTTACATATATACTAATAATAATACATACATAATAAATAATAAAATACAATACAAACATTATACATAATATACGAAATAATACATACAATACGAATATAATACATACATATATACTAATCATAAAATACATAATATATAATAAAATAAAATACATAATACATTAAAACATACATAATACTAATAATACAGATACAATATTTTAAGTTAAATACAAACAATTATATAAGATAACTACATATAAGAAAAGAATAAAATAAAATATATATATATATATATATATATATATATATATATATAAAATTTTAAAAATCAAAAACAGGAACTTTTTTTTTTAAATTTTGTAAAATATTGATGTGTTGCTTTTAGATAAGCTAGAAATTAACCAGAACTATTTGTCTATTGACGGTTGTATAACGACGTAAAACGTTGTCGCATATTTAAATGATGAACGACGCCTTAAGTTTTTCGATAATATGGTACTACAGTTTTGGAATAAGTTTGACTCATCACCTTTAGTAATACTTAATAATTAATATTAATATTTCCCATAGTTACAAAAGATGCCGGTCCCTACCTAACTTTGCCTACCTCCGAAAGACTTAAGGAACCTTTGCCCAAGATACCAGGACACTTGCCTGGGTCCAGGATCAAACAGCTTACCTACAAGAAGTACTTGGACATTATGGATTTTAAGTGATACTATATGTCCCACAACCTATCCCTTTATTTGATATATGCCGCCTTTCCTACATCCCCTTTTCCATCCTTCGTATGAGAAAAAATAGTGATTATTTAGTTGAAGTAAAGAAACGATGTTTTAAAGGATTAATAGAGTATATAATAAATAATTTAGAAATGGTTTACTGGCTAAGGTTAGCAAATCTTTTCATAAACAACTATATATGGAATTAAATATGATCAGTTTGATATTGTTATGTCTCTGAAAGATTCTGGTGCTCATCAAATCAAAATCAGAGGATAATTCTTTACGTAATTGTAATATTCCAAGGGAGGTAAAACTACATTATTGTAGTTCATTACTAAAAGGAATTCGTCGTAGTGGCGGTCGGTGAATGATTTTTTGCCACCGTTACGACCCCCATTGTAGGTCTTCATCAGGGCGTGTTGTAGGCGAATAAAAACAGATTGTAAATGATTTATGACTGATATTATGATGATTTATTATAACATAAATCATTGTAGTTTATGTTTTAATAAAGACATAGAGGACATGTACTATATAATATAACACATAATATACAACATAATATAACATCATGATCGAACAGGGAATACCTAGAAAGTTAGTAAACCTAGTAGAGATGTGTTTGTCGGAAACATTCCATAAATTAGAATCGGTCATAATTACTCCGAGATATTTGAGGTGTGATCGGGTTTGAAACAGGGTGACTCCCTTATACCTGTTTTGTTTAATATAGCTTTAGAATATGTCATAGAAAAGGTGATGTGTGCCGGGAAAGGTTTAAATATGGGTGACAAGATTCCGGTTTTGGGGTATGCCGATGATTTAGTACTGCTTGGTGAAGACACGGAAACCATGCAACTAAATACAAAGTGTTAATAAAAACCGGTAAAGAAATAGGACTCGAATAAAATACGATGAGACGAAATATATGATTAGTAGTAGAAACGGTGGCGATCTTGGTGATATTGATATATCAGGGCATACTTTTGAACACGTAGAGAAATTAAAGTATTTAGGTTCAATGATAACAAGAAAAAATGAAATCCAGGAAGAAATAAAGTCCTGTTAAAGGTGGGATATGCGTGTTATTATTCAGTTGCTAAGTTACTTAGCTCACGGCTTCTATCTAAAAACTTAAAGGTTAGAATTTATAAAGCTATTATTCTCCCGACGATTCTTTACGGATGTGAAACGTGGCCGCTTACTTTGAAGGATGAACAACGGCTAAAGGTTTTCGAAAATAAGGTACTGCGCAAAATATTTGGTCCGAAGAGAGTGAGGGCACTGAGGAGTTTAGAAGGTCGCACAACGCTGAATTGCGTAACTTGTATCCTGTGAATATAATTGAGTTGATAGCGTCGCGGAGACTCAAATGAGCGAGTAAAATTGTTGGCTCGGTGAGGAACGGATTCCGAGAAAGTTGGTATTTGCTGATCCGACTGGTAGGCGTCCGAAAGGTAGACCAAAGCGTCGATGGGAGGATTGCGTTAAGGCTATCTTAGGGGCTTGGGCTTGAACGGAGAACATTGGACGAGTCTGTGTAGACGGAATATGGTGGTATCGGCATCGAACCTTCGGGTTAGGTAAGCCTATTATTATTATTATTTTATTTTATACATCATATATAGGTAAGTGGAAGTAATACGCGACTATTAAGATTATTTTTTCGTGTATTTGAAAAATAGGTAAGACATACTCGAGTATATTTTCTTAAGACAACGACGTAACATAGGTCGTGTGGCTAACTACTAAGAAATAATACTTTAATTAATTGATTTTATCTTTATTATTTAATCATGCATTGAATTAATTCCGGTTGAGGATTAGAATATAGGATTGTACGCCGGTGCGTAGCTTCACACAATGCCCTTCTTCTACCCACTTTCACTTCCTTCGTAACCTGTCCATCTATTATACAACACTTTATACAACATCTCTCGTCTTCATCGCTTTACTTTGGATAAATTCGTCTTTTTGTTTTCTTTACCTGCCTGATATAATACGTGATCCTTTTTATAATTTGTTTCGTTTAACATATTTTTTTTAATTGATTGTAATTTATAACTGTATTACCTAACACGATGAGTAAATATGCAAAGTGAAGAAAAGTCGTGAAAATGTCTTGTGAATATAACTACCCTGTAGTAGCACTTCACTAACTATTTTAAGGCTGTAGGTCCCGAGGCCAACTTCTTTTCAATAGCCTCGGAGAGTCAGGAATATTTAAGGAAGATAGATTACGGGCAAGTGGATTTGTCACAGGGCACTTAAAATGAAAAGAGGTGTATCTATCGCGGGCTATGTATGCAATAAATGGGATGTTTAGGTCATTATGGAGGATTGATTTTTAAATAAGGAGCATTCAAGATTTTGGATTGGAAGGATTGGATGCTGGAGAAATAAGATGGTTTAGATAGATAGATAGATAGATAGATAACTGTTTTTTTTATTTTTTATTTCAGCATATTACAACAAAAATATAACATATAAAAAAACATTAATAGAACTATGGTCTTTTAGACCGTCTAGTCCGGAGCCGACCTGTACAATTTTATAATTTATATAACAGTAACTATATTCATATACGATACACTACACAATAACAGTAAAACAAACATCACTCACTTAATCAACTATATCATTATCAGGCTCAAAACAACTAAACAATAATAATAAACAATTTTATATATATATATATTAATATATTATAATTTTTAAATATAGTTAAATTATTTTATAAGTTTATATCTGTAGGGCCATGCTATTTTACTATATTTATATACAGCCATCCAGTTCTGTCCATTAAGATAGTTTATTACTTCATCGGTGTTTAAATAATTCTTTCCGAAACACCTTATTCTAATTTCAGATAAAATAGGGCATGTGGCGAGGAAATGAAACGTATTTTCTACTTCTTTTCTATTACAAAGAGAGCAAATCACATTGTCATTTGACCAAAATATATTATAGTTGAGGTATAATAATTCACATCTAACTTTAAATATCCATTTCGCCCCATTAAAACTTAATTTGGTATCAAATAAATATTGTGTCCCATAATCATAGTCTAAATTTTTATATACAAAACATTTTTTTTGAGACTATAGCCCTTTGTAAACATTTTGATCTATAAATACCTGTCAGAGATTCCCTAAATTGCTGTAAGATTAGAGCCCAGTTATATTTGTTGTCAAGTTGAATGTCAATAGAAATATTATGTTTTTCAGCCAGTTCTCTTATATCTTTAATCCGGAAAATATTTTGTTTGATGACTTCATCATTTATGATATATGGCAGTCTATTGTTTGGTAGATTTTTAACTTTTAGAATGTAGTTATTTTGTAATTAGATGGTTTAGTAGAGCCCCAAAGCTTGATTCATATTCAAATTTTATGTTTAAATGATGATGGATGAATCGTTGACCGTTGATAAATTGCCAGAATTTGGTTAGGAATACGGTCATTAAAATATCTTTAAATGAAAAAACTTTTACGTTTCGGCCCAAATTTTAGATCATCTTCATAGTTCATGTTTTTAGATTTTAGATCGCCTTATCTTGTATTATCTTATCTTTATATATCTCTATATTAGAAGTTTTTTTTTTTTTTTTTTTTAAAGCTATCGTCACTTTAACTTCTATCTTAAATACAATAGATATTCAATATGTTCTGGGCCTATGTTAACTATGTTCATATTTTACTCGAATCATAAATTTTTTTTATACGATATTTAGTATTTAAATCCTTTATTCCCTAGCTTCGATGCCACAATAGGCGCCAAAATGTATAATATAGTTCTCTTTTTCTTCACCACTACACTAACGCTCTTCTATTGTATAGCTCTGTATCATATTATATATTCATATTGTTATTACCCTTGTATTTTTTTTTATTTATTAATATTATGTGAGAAGCATCTTGTTTGCAGGGTAGGTCCATAAACTTAAATTTAGAATAATAATAGAATTTATAAACACATTTAGAAACAATTACATAGATACAAACAATTGAGACGTTGATTTCCAAAAGGTACTATATCCATTCTAGGAAATTTTACAGGAGGCTCGAAAATCACTAATTATTATATTATTAAATTAGCTAATTTGATTCGTTTCGCATTAAACTCCAGAATTGTTTTTTTAGTACATTAATAACATCATATTAAAGATATGAAATAAGATGTTTTGTTATAATTAGGAACGAAATTAAATGTGTAATTGTTTCCTTTAGAAAATAATTATATTTCTTAATTGAGTTTATAAGGGGCATGGATGTTCATTAGATAAAATCAAATAGGATATTTAGATATAACTAATTTATGAGAATACAAATGTGTAAGAAAATCAATTTTGTAAAAAATGTCCTTTAGTACTTTTTGGAAATCAACGTCTCAATTCATGTTAATGATTATGCAGTTAATTAATTGTTATACAAATTACCACAGTATTACAAAAATAAAAAATCTGGTGCGGGCAACACACGACTTTCACTTACATCAATTTGAAAAATCAATGAAAGAATTTTCAAATAGAGTTAGAGTTAAAAATACGTGAAACTATTAAAGAATTAAATAAATTAAATTTCTATAGAAACATGTGTTTGATTCAAAAATCTATTATATTATTATCTAAAATAATCAGTTAGTTTTATGTTCATTTCATCACTCTCTATTAACTTTTAAAAGCTTGTGTATGAGATGATAATTTTTCTAAAATCATTAGCTTTCCAATGGTCATACATGTATATTACTGCTCTTATGTTCAAAAATAAAAAAAATTGCATTAAAAAAATATTTTTTTCTGTTTTCTCCTTTAGTTGGGTATCGAATTTATTCAATTTATATATTTACCAGTTTTTCATCAGCGTTAACAAGATAATCTAGTTATTATAATTGAATCTACAAAATTAAAGGTACTTTAGGAGAAGAAAATTTAAAATATCGGCATTTAAGCACTGTCAGACCATTTTTATCTTAATAAAACCTACATGATATTAAAGCCCATTAAATTTTACATCGATATAGCGAGTTTAATCAAAATCGTCGGAACCGTTTTTGAGAAAAGCGAAAAAAGGTGAAAAATGCATGATATAAAGTGCCTCTTCTGGTAAGCTCATTTTGATGAAAAAAGTTTTGTCACGTCTCGGGCGTATAGTTGTCTTAAATATGAAATTTCAGTTTCATAGGACTTACCGTTTCCGCCCGGGAGTTACCACACACACACACACACACAGACACACACACACACCTTTTTGCGGGACTTGGTTATTTGGACTCAGGGGACCCTAAAACGTGTATTTCCGTTGAAAACTGGAATTCGAAAATTTTCAGGATCGCAATACTTCCCCTTACTATATATAGTAAGTGAAAGTAAAAATGTGCTGGGAAATGTACTATAATATGATGAGAAAGTTAATAATTTTGGAAAATATTAACAAATATTTAAAAAAAAAAATCTGGTCCGCCCAACACACGACTTACACTTACCTCTGTTGTTAAAATCAATTTAACATTTTAAGATAAAAATAAATGGTTAATAATTTTGAATTTCAATAGATTCGTGTGTTTTATTAAATAATTTATTATATTTCTATCTACAGCAATCAGTTAGTTTTATCGGCTTTTCATCACATTAACCTTTAAAATTCCGTGTATCACATAATATTTTTTTCTAAAATCTTTAGCTATCCAACGGTATACATCTAGATTACTGTTCGTGTGTTCAAAAATTGCATAAAAAATATGTTTGCACTTTTCTCGTTTAGTTGTTTATCAAATTCGTTCATCTTGTATATTTTCCAGTTATTTATCAATGCTAATAAGATGAAGTTTTATTTTATTTTTTTCTTTAAATCTACAACACATTAAAGGTACTTTAAAGGAAGAAAAATTAAAATATTGGTATTTAAGCCCTGTCAGACTATTTCAATCAGAATGAAATCTACATGATATTAAAGCTCATCAAATTTTACAATGATATATATAGGTTAATCAAAATCGTAAAAAGGTTCAAAATGCTGGTATAAAGTGGTTCTTCTGGTAAACTAATTTTGATAAAAAAAGTTGCTGTAACACCTAGGGCTTACAGTTGTCTTAAATATGGAATTCCATTTATTTCACATACGGACACCCACACAGACCTTTTAGCTAGACTTGGGCTAACGTCCAACGGCTACTAAAACGTGTATTTCCTTTGAAAACTGGAATTCGAATATTTTCACGATCGCAATACTTTCCCTTACTATATATTTCATGTATAGGTAAGTGAAAGTAATAAAAAGAATAAAATATACAATAATGAAAATAAAAGGTACTGTATATGTAATGTACTTAATCATAATTTTATATAGTAAAAATTATCCTTTTCTTAAGTAACCCACTCTTATTGAGTCTAGTATACAAGATTTTTCGTCTACAATTTAAAATCTTGTAACCTTAAGATGTTTTTAAATGGGAGCGAAACGTAAGCACAATAAATTTGTTTATTTGTTTTAAATAAACGTACACCAGATTAACTCATCCTGTTTAAATTAATTTTTATTTTTTTAAAGAGTTCATTATCTGACTGAGAAAACAACACACTTTTTTTTTTATTTGTGGATAAAGAAAAAACTATACCTATCAGTATCAAACTGCGAGAATCCTTGAGTTATTTAACTTTTTCAATCACATCCAGGGAATTTACACGTTATACATAATTTTCGGCTGTCATGAGAGTAAAAAAAAAAAAAAAAAAAAAAGAAAGAAAACTCACTTGAAGTTACTTCTTCTTCCCCCCCCCCCCTACCCAGTACAAAGTTAGGAGACTGCTATTGAAAATTATCATAGCGGACAAGATGCGAAGCAGAACCTGAAAATGACAGGCAATTATAAGTTTATTCCTGATTTAGTTATCAATCACCAGGCATCTGATATCAATTTTTTTTAAATATGTCTAGATTACATTTATATTGATTTTATTTCAACAAAATTAAATTATTTATAAATTTAATGAGACAGAAATTAGCATATAGAAATAATATATGTGTATATTTTAAATAAGCAATAGCATGAGGATTTGGTTTCAAATAACAATTTAACCTGTTGAAGGACATCTGACAGGTTTCGGTATTATTTTCTTAACAGAAAAAAAATTATATGTCACTTCATTATTTGCTCATCATTTATGTTATGTCTGTCTAATTATTTCTGAGAGAATTGTCAATGATGTCAGAAGAACGTATTTTGAGATTTTTATTTTCAGCGCTGTTTCGTTGTACTTTATGCTTTTTTTTTTTTTTTTTTAGAACCCTAACAGTTTTAATATTAATAAATGAACAAAAAATATGTACCACTGCAACGCATAATGATTTTATTATATGGTAGAAATCGATCCGATTTTTAGGCCAACGATCATAAAAGGTGACGGTCAAGGTCAAACTCACCCACCAGGTTTCCTCCAAAATTTGTATACCCACTTTATAGAGACTAAGTGTTCCGTAGGATCCGCTTTCGAATAAAAGAAGAAAATAAATAGCTTTCGAATTCCTTTCTTTCTTTTTTCTTTTTTTTTCTACGATTCTTAGCTCACGATTAGTTAAATAGAAATTAGTTATTTTTAAAATTATTTCCAAGGTAGTTTATTAGATAGTTAACAGTTTTTGTATCAATCAATGCAACTATAACATATATGTATTCAAATGTTGGAAAAACTAACATTAAATTAAAATATATTAATTTAATTTAGTGTTAGTTTTTCCGCCTCTTTTTATAGTCAATTTATTATTCAAGTAATATGTTGAATTCAAGCAGGAAATTAATTTCCTAAAATATAATTATGTTTCATTAGAGGATCTTGGACATTTAAAATAAAAACTGATATGTTAACACATGTTAAATGCGGGTCCTCAGAACCAGTGTCTAAAACCAGTGAAAAATTGTCTCTCTCATGTGCGAAATCTAGTGCCCCCTGCACAGTGAGAGAAAAAGTAAGTGGAAATTCGTGATAGCGAGGTATTTTGAGAGTTCCCGAAAGTAGAAGAGGAAGGCATATTATCAAAAATAAATTCGGATAATAACGTCAAATATTGCTTTCTTATTTTTATTACTAAAAAATCCTGCGATATCATTAATTTTTTTTTTTTTTAAATGTAATGTCATATCAAAACAAACAAGAGTAACATATACATCATGAAAACATGTATGTGAGAGTGTATGATGGATCCACTATCACCAAATCTCAATGACAACGATCATGAGAGCGACAATTTTTCAAAGGTTTTAGACTCTAGTGATTCTCAGACATGTTGTTCGTTGTCAAATTTAGCTCGTGTTTAAAATACTGACTCATCATGCAGAATGAGTAACTGGTTCTCGCATCTATTTCATGACGTCTAGCAATCAATGATATTCCTTGACCCCATATATGTCCAAAATCGAGACTACATCCTGCCTCGTATGACATGCGGACTGAATCAACCTTCCAGAGAAAATTGTGGATCATGAACATGCGTTTCACGGGTCTTCGTTTATTTTGCGCTGTATGAACCTAGTTTCACAGCGAATATTTTGGAAATACCAAAACTGTAAGTACCTTAAAAACAAAATAAAAAAACAAACTTTATCTATAGATGATTAAAAAAACAAACACAACAGATGATTCTTTACCCACTGAAATGATTTCAGTGAGTAATACACTAGTCTGTACTCCATGGCATTCGTATTGCCTGAATTGTTCCAGTTCATATATTGTATTTAACTTAACTAATTAAATACATAATTTGTATAAAAAACCTTATAAATGATATTCCAAAGATATGTACATCTATTGTGCATATTTTAATTCTGTTGCATTTTTTCATTTAATGTTGTCATACTTTGAATAGAACAAATCCAGTCCAACAGTCCCTTACAACCAGATCCTTAAAGATACAAATTATTGGTCATTTATATTTTTCTTCTTTTTTTTTTTTTTTGTTCTCCTCTACCTCGCCTTTGAAGGTTTCTCGGGCCAGGGGTGAGAGCGGGGGATTAATGCTGAAATAAAAGCCCCCCACAGCACCGAGTCTTGAACTCGTAATTGTTTGGTTTGCAAATTATTTTTTCATCTATGTTGCTAGGCAACGCGCGCTAACCCGCCCCCAGTCATGTATCAATAAAATATTTTTAAAATGCAGCAAATTATTACACAATGCTTTATTATTTCCGAAAAATTCATTATCATCATAATCACCCTCCCCTATCGTTGTTCGGTGTGAGGGTTCCAAATAATTATATTATGATAAACAATTTACATAACTTTAGTCTAGGATATAATACCTCAACAGATAATGAAGAAAGAAAACGAGAAATATTTCATTATATAGATGTTACAACATTAGTTTGACGTTTGTATTGTAATTTGTATTTTTTTTTCTATATAAAAATATGTAATTATTTTATATAAATATATCTAATATTTTATTTCTTTGTTTCAGAATCTTAAAAACCAAATAATGACAACGAATGTTTGGGTAGAGCAGGTAAGTTCATTTATTTTTTTTTTTTTTTACATTTTTTTATTCGTAGAATCTTCTATTAATTTATTATATAGTTATTAACGCCTATTTACGTTAACGTGTATAATTTATTTTGTTGTGTGAACTTGATATTTTATTCTATATGTAGTTTAGCAGCAGCAACTGAACGACATTGAATATATGTTATTGTTTTCCGTTCTAATTACATAGGTTCATAAATGTATGGCCATTGATCGTGTTAGCAAGAAAAAAAAAAAAAATACATTAGTGTCAGATCTAGAAAGAGAACATATCTAGCGCCTGGTTGTGCACTGCCGATCAATCAATTAGTACAATTAACATCTAGCCATTGACGTGTACCCCTTCCGTAATTTTCACGACGTGTGGTATCGCGAATACCATACGCAAGCACCATATATATTTACCTTTAGGATAATGAGAACAAATCTGTAAAAGTGTCAAACGAACTATTAAATATCGTAAAAAAATGAAGAAATACAGTGGCTACGGAGTAATTTAATTAAATAGAGTATACTATTGGGTTGTTTCGTATGAAATGTCCGTTTTTATAGTTTCTGCAATACATAAAGGATTTTGCAGGTCTCTGTTATTTTCTTCCGAATGTTTATATATTTAAAGTAAACAGTTACTAATCCTCTACCTTTGTATTATAAACATTAGCTTCCCAATCAATTACCCACTTTTTAGTATACCTCCAAATATGAACATGGAAACACACAATTTTCGAGTAATATTTTTGTACGAGCTTAAACTCGGCCATTTAGCAGCTGAGGCCGCTAGAAATATTTGCAAGGCGTTTGGGGAAGGGAGTGTTAATGAACGGACCATTCGCCGTTGGTTTGCTAAGTTTTCAGCTGGGGATACCGGCTTGGAAAACGCCCCGAGGATGACCTCCGTCCGTAATAGACAACGATGTCCTCCAACACACAGTATAAGGAAACAAACAGTTAAAGGACTCTCAGCACAACTAAATGCAAGTGCATTTACCGTTTCCAGGCATTTAAAGTGTATTGGGAAAGTAAAAAAGCTCGATACATGTGTACCTCATGATCTCACTGAGCGGCAGCTAGACCCCATGTTTCAAAACATCCCGTGCAAAAATTGAAAGAACTGGGCTACGAAGTTCTTCCGCACCCACCATATTCTCCTGACTTGTCTCCAACAGATTACCACCTGTTCAGGAATTTAGACAACTTCGTCAAAGGAAAACGTTTTGAAAATGATGATCAAGTGAAAAGTGCGTTTTCAGATTTTGTTTCACTTTAAAGCTCAGAGTTTTTCAGTTCGGGGATAAAAAATTGGTGTCACGTTGGGAAAAATGTGTAGAAAAAGAAGGTAAATACTTGGAATAAAATTATCTTGTTTTTATATCGTATTTTTAATAAAAATCCTTTACTTTGAAAACGGACATTTCATGTGACGCAGCCCAATACGTATTGCCAACGTTTCGAAACCTACAAATCATGATCTTCATCCGGTCACATCAAGCACAGTAGTAGTTAGATATTAACTCATTACCAAAATTATGAATAATATGAAAGTATAACTATTCTTGCTAAATTAAAATATCCTCTATAATTAAAGAATTTTATTTGAGTCAAACTTAATTTAAATTTATTTTAGTTTCACTTACCTATATATGAAATATATAGTAAGATGAAGTATTGCGATTGTGAAAATTTTCGATTTTTAGTTTTCACCGGGCGAGTCCAAATGTGTGTTTCCGTGTGTCAGTGAGTGGTAAGTCTAGCGGAAAATCTAAAAGTCGTAGGAAACTTCATATTTAAGACAACCATACGCTCGAGATGTTACAACTTTTTCATCAAAATCAGCTAACCAGAAGAGCCACTTTATACCATACATTTTTCACCTTTTTTGCGATTTTCTCGGAAACGGCTGTAACAATTTTTATTAAACTCGCTATATCAATGTAAAATTTGATGGATTTTAATATGATGTTGGTTTCATTCTGATTCAAATAGTCTGACTTAGCGTATATGCCGATATTATAAATTTTCTTCCTCTAAAGTACCTATAATATTGTAGTTTTAAAAAAAGTTTGGCACTTCGTCTTGTTAACATTTATAAATAACGGATAAATATACAAGTTGCGGGAATTCGATACACAACTGAAGAAGGAAGGTGCAAAAATATTTTATATTTATTGGAAGGAATTAGTCCGGGTGGCGGTCATTAAATGAAACAACTAAATAGTTTCAACTATTTATTGTTTGCCAACGTTTCGACCCCCTTTGTGGGTCATCATCAAGGCTAAAAAGATACAAAAGAATATAATTTCAATGACATTACATACAATATTATATAACCTATTTAGCTAGAGAACGTCGGTATTAAAATATAACAGAACTGTTATACAGAAAAAATAAAAATGTTCACTAAACAAAATTTACACAGTTATCAATAATTTACATGAAATATGAAATATAAAAATATGAAGTAGAGTGGAGATACGTACCGCATGATGGGTGAATGGAAACTAGGTACTGTTTGGTAGATGGGGGGGTAGGTAGGATGGAAAATACGTAGGAAAAAAAGGTAGAATGGAAAGTACGTACCGATTTATGAACAGGGTCTGACAACAATGACTAAAATTCTTAATACTACCATACAAAGAATCAATGAAATTTAACTTATGATTATAATAATGATACAGGATAAAAAAAATTCTAATTTAATTCTTGAAATATCACCTATATGAAATATTTTTTCATTTCTTAGTGCATTATAAATTTTTAAATTAATTTCAACAACTGAGGTAAGTGATTGTCGTGTGCTGCGCTGATTAAATTTTTTTCTCTTCTTATTGTCCTCTCTTTTGTGTATGTTTATTTTTTGTCTAACAGTTCTTAATATAGTAAAATAAATAATAAAAACATGGCACGCTCAACACACGACTTTTACTTACCTCAGTTTTGAAAATAACTTTAAGAATTATGAAATACAGTTAAAACAATATAAAGAATAATTATTAATAACATAAGAATTTTCATAGAAACATGTGTGTAATTAAATAATCTACAATATTATTATTTACACTGTCAGCGTGTAAATAATCTACAGATTCATCAGCGTTTTATTACTCTCCTTACCTTTTACAATTTAGTGTAGATAGATACATAACATATTTTTTATTTCTTTAAGCATATTATAACAACAAAACAAATATTACAATATATAAAAAACATTTTGTGGAAAATACAATAATTTTCTAAAATCTTTAGCTTTCCAGCGGTACATTATACATATATGTTACTGTACTAATGTTCAAAAACACAAAAATTGTACGATTGCTATTTTCTACCATTTTTGAATATCAAATTCATTCAACTTATACATTTACCCGTTATTTATCAATGCTAACAAGAAAATATGGTTAATATTTTCGAATCTACAAAATTATAATTACCTTAGAGGAAGAATATTTAAAATATCGGCATTTAAGCCCTGTCAGACTATTTCAATCAGAATCAAACCTACAATGGCATTGATACTCATTAAAATTAAGATATAAATGCAAAATAATAATTTCTACTGTTATATTTTTACTTTCCCTTACTATACATATAGTAAGGGAAAGTATTACGATCGGGAAAATTTTCGAATTACAG
The DNA here is from genome assembly GCA_023052935.1 of Piezodorus guildinii. Taxonomy (NCBI): domain Eukaryota; kingdom Metazoa; phylum Arthropoda; class Insecta; order Hemiptera; family Pentatomidae; genus Piezodorus; species Piezodorus guildinii. The sequence goes on from CM041298.1 coordinate 46,595,389, forward strand.
TTTTCAACGGAAATACACATTTTAGGGTCCCCTGAGGCCAAATAACCAAGTCCAGCAAAAAGGTCGGTGTGTGGTACCTCCCGGGCGGAAACGAAAAGTCCTATGAAACTCAAATTTCATATTTAAGACAAATATACGCCTGAGACGTTACAAAACCTTTTTCATCACAATAAGCTTACCAGAAGAGCAACTTTATACCATGTATTTTTCACCTCTTTTCAATTTTCTCGAAAACAGCTCTGACGATTTTGATTAAACTCGCTACATCAATGTAAACTTTACTAGGTTTTAACATCATGTAGGTTTCATTTTGATAAAAATAGTCTGACAAGGCTTAAATGCCAATATTTTAAATTTTCTTCATTTAAACTACCTTTAATTTTGTATATTCTATAAAAGTAACCATATTATGTTGTTAGCATTGATAAATAAAAGCTAAATGTGCAAGTTGAGCGAATTTGAAAAGCAACTAAAGGAGAAAAGTAAATAAATATATTTTTAATGCAATGTTTTGTTTTTGAACATAATAATAGTAATATACATGTATGATATACCTTTGGAAAGCTAAAGATTTTAGAAAAAATATTATATCATACACAAGCTTTTAAAAGTTAATAGAAAGTGATGAAAAGCCGATAAAACTAAGTGATTATTTTAGATGATAATATAATACATTTTTTAATAAAACACATGTTTAATAATTTAAATAATTATTTAAAAATTTATTTTCGTTTATGAATTTGTTTAAAAATTCTTAAATTGATGCATTCTGTTGCGCGCACTAGAAGTTTTAATCTTTTTTCTAAAAAAAAATTTGTTCAAAGTCCTTAAATTGATTTTATCAACCGAGGTATGTAATAGTCGTGTGTTGCACGCACCATATTTTTTTTTTTATTACTATGTATTATATGTTTGAGCTTAAACATTGTCTAAAATTTCAAAAACGCTATGCATTCAATACAATATTCTCTGCTGAGAAGTAAAGATAAAAGATTGAAGAAGAGGAAGATGGTAATAGGACAAAGACTCGGTGCAGCTGGGTATAAAGTGGCAGATATATTGCCGAGTCTGCTTTAACTCGGGGTAGATATTCCACCTTATAGCTAGTTCCTTTCTATTCTCCTTTTCTTTACATTATCTATATTACTTTGGCCTCCATATTCACATTATATATAAACATTATATATATATATATATATATATATATATATATATATATATATATATATATGTAGTATTATTTTAACTAAAAATTAATTCGGTGTTAGGTGTTCACGGTTTTTGTGACAATTAGTGCATTCTTTGGATTGGAAAAATAAATATTCCGTAATCAAGGCAGCAAAAAATATTTTCTGAAATATTGTAATAAATAAGTATAATACACAATGTTTTAGAAATGTTAATTGGCAATAAAATAAGTTGCACAAGTCAACAGAATTTCGTTATGAGCCCATAAACTTAAGAACGTTTTTTTTTTTTGTCACTCAACATTTTATTAAGAGTTGAAAAAAAAAATTACAATCAGCAAACGTGCTAAACTCTGAGAAAACATGATGCATGAGGGAGACAGCACCCAGTGGTGCATCTTCCAGACATTAAGTACAACTAATTTTTCAGGTCAGGAGGTCCCACATCCAACTCATTTTCAGCCTACTCAGAGTTATGGATGGTATGTCAGTTGTAGCCATATTTTGCACAAGTTTGTTTATGTGTCCATTCAGTTTGTCGTGAAATCGTTTGTAAGTCGATGGAATGTGGTCAACTTCGCCCCCGAGTTCCTGAAATATGGAGGACAAGAGCTCATTAAAGCATTGCAAGGGCTATTTCAGACGGAATACAATACCAAAAGAATCCCAAAAGATTGGGAATACAGTGTGATTATTCCTATTCACAAAAAAAGGAAGTCAAACGGAATGTGCTAATTATAGACCAATTAGCCTCCTGTCCGTGGCATACAAAATGTACACGCACATTCTGGAGAAAAGGCTACGACGAATTGTGGAGGAACAACTGGAAGAGGAGCAAGCAGGTGTTCGCCCTGGCAGGCAGACCCAGGGTAATATCTTTGTCATAAGAAATTTATTAGAAAAATCATGGGATAGAGATAGAAGCACATATTTCTCATTCCTGGACCTTAAGGCTGCTTTCGACTCGGTCCCACAAGAAATATGGAACGTCCTTGCAGCGAAAAATGTACCAATAGATCTTATTACCGCTATAAAATCTGTATACACTTATTCTAAAGGAGTGGTACGGATTAATGGAACAGAATCTGCACCTTTTCCCACTGATAGAGGAGTAAAGCAGGGAGACAGTCTGAGCCCGCTTCTGTTTACGGTGTTTATGGATGAGATCCATACAATTTGTAAAAGGTGAACTGCCCGAACAGTGCTTGGTAAGTTGAACATGAGGACGATACTGAGCCAGTCACTGTTATACGCTGATGATATCGTCCTTATTTGTGATACGAAAGACAAACTACAGCAAGCTCTAATAGAATGGCAGGAAGAACTTCAGCGAAAGGGAATGACCATAAATGTCTCCAAGAGCAAGATACTGGTCCTGTCCCGAGATGAGGAGGAGACTGTGGAGGTGATTTGTAACGGCGAGGTTCTTGAAGTAGTTGAAAACTTTCTCTACTTAGGCTGCAATATAAATAGGCAGGGAAAAATAGATTACGAAATTGCAAACAGGATTGCTAAAGCAAATCAAACCTATTACAGTATATGCAATAGTATTGTTGGCCATCAAGATGTGGGGCTAGAGACAAAGCTTCACATTTACAAATCTGTATACCTCCCCACTCTTACCTACGGGAGCGAGAGTTGGGTAATGCTGGACAAACAAATAAGCCGAATTACTGCAGCTGAAATGAGGTATTTACGTAGGGTCGCAGGAAAAACGAGAAGAGACTGCGTAAGAAATGAAGGAATTAGAGCGGAGCTGAAAATTCCTGCGCTGAAAACCATCCTCGAGAAGCGAAAGCTAAAATGGTTCGGCCATGTTTGTCGAATGAATGAGGACCGCGAACCCAGAAAAGTGTTGGAAGCTCGACCCACTGGAAAAAGACCGCGCGGAAGGCCTAGGATTTTATATGACGGGTATATCCAGAAGATCGGAGGGAAAAGATTGCAGGAACTTAAACAGCTCTGCAGATATCTTGAAGCTTGGTAACGTTGGATCGAGGCCCCTCCATGCTAGTTAAGGCACATAGGAGGAAGATAAAGAAGAAGAAAAAAAAATTACAATCAGCAAACGTGCTAAGATCTAAGGAAATATGAGGCATGAGGGAGACAGCACCCAGTGGTGCATCCTCCTGACATTAAGCACAACTAGTTTTTCAGGCCAGGATGTCCCTCATCCAACTCCTTTTCAGCCTACTCAGAGTTATGGATGGTATGTCAGTTGTAGCCATCTTTTGCACAAGTTTGTTTATGTGTCCATTCAATTGGTCGTGAAACGTTTGTAAGTCGATGGAATGTGGTTTGCTATAGTTAGGGTGTCGTTTGAAACATATGGTGATGAGTTCGTTGCCAGTCTTAAAAATTGTAATGAAAGGTTTGTATTTATATTTGGCAAGCGTAAGTCCATATTGGTTTGAATAAATAAGTGTATACGTTTCTGTCAATGCTTTATATGAAGGATACGTGTTGCAACCGTACAGTATTGTACTAGTAATATGCTTCTATACAATACGCAAGGTCTTAGAGACAATATTATGTACCAAATCGTTGTTTTGAATCCACAAAGTGACATTGTCATGGTTTTTACTTTTAAGAATATTTCATGAAAAGAAATGTTTTACTTTAAACTAAATCGGAATTTCATGGAAAATAAATTCATTTGAAAAACAAAATAACTAATTCAATAATTAATCTATAAAAATTGAAACCATAGTTATTTCACTTTTATACACCTCACAGGTGTAAGGAGACATAATTTTTATGTATATATTATTTTAGCTATTTGATTGTTTTATATGTAAGGTTAACTATGAAATTTAGTTTTTTATATTTCTGATCTTAAATCTCTTTTTACTTTCTTTATCTTAAAATCATTCTTTGTTCCTGCGGTAAACTCTCAATCGGAAAGAAGGAGAGGCTACTCACTACTATTATATATATTATACGTCTGATAGTTTATTTATAGTGTGATAAATTCTAGATACGCAGCCTAAACAGAATTGTTTGTTTATCGACTAACCATCGAGACCAATAGAAAACTTAAATTATCAACATTACAATATATGTAATGGAGGAAACCAATTGGTTGATTGATAATTAGTGCACCATTAAAACTCGAGGAGTCAACACTGTATTAATGAGTAAAAAGTGAGAAATAAAGTGATTAAGAATCTTTAATTATCAACATCATTAACTTTTGGTTTTTAAATTAGCGATTTCCAATTTAGGCCAGTTGGTATCTGTAATAAGAATATTAAACACTCCATGATAATATTTCAGGAACATAATGTAACGCACGAAGTATTTGTAAAAAAAAAATATTACTATTTTATTTTTCCGTATTATTTTATGTATTTGTGTTTTGGACTATATTTTTTTGTATAACCTTTTTTTTACTCTCAGAGTGTAACTTTTTGACACTCTCTAGCTCAGTTGGTCCTGTTCTGATTAAAAACTTTGTGGAGGTTTTCAAATTATAAATTCAATTGAAAACATTTTTATATAACGTTAGTCGTTACGACTTACCGTTTCAGAGCTATATTCCTTAATAATAAAAACAATCCCTACTTTTGCTTAATTTTGTTTATTTCCAATAATGATTAATTGAATTTAGTTAATTAGTTCCTAGATTAAGATAAAGAAATTTAGATTGCATTTGTTCTAAGCTGTCTATTAAATTTGTTGATACTTGAAAATATTTTTTATTTAAACAATTGGAATATTTTTAAAATAAATCTATGTGAATGTTGTTGATGGTAGAGAAGTGAATTTCGTAAATCAGAAACTTATTTACTTCCTCCTGTATTTCTACTTTTAATTATGAAAGAAAATTTAAACATGAATGAGTTCTGTGCCACATATTTAACTTAAACCAAACTATTTTTATTTGATATTAATGATTTATTATTATTAAGCAGTATGTCTTTTTATTTTTGTATCCCAACATTCTCTAAAATCTCAACTAAATAAAATTTATGTATTAGAATAATTTATATAAACATGATATATGTTTATATAGGCTTAATTTTAGGATGACATATCTGTTTTCACAAACCCATTGCTTTGTAAACAAACTAAATTAAAATAAATAAACTTCTTGAAATGCCAGGTTTAAATAAATAAAAACAAATTAACTGAATATTATTTATTTTACATAGAATAACAAAAAAAAAAACAATATTCCGCAGACTAATAAATTACTCACCATCTATTTTTGGTATAATAAATTCAAAGAATAATCATGTAATCCTTTAATACAATAACTACAAATATGCCCATAATTTAAATATATATAATATATTATCATAAGCTAAACATATATATTTTTCTTTTTAAAATAAAAATAATATCGAAATATAAATTTTATAACTGAACTGTACCAGTGATTCTTTCGTTAACTATCTCAGAGTTTAAAATGCCTAAAATTTTTTTTTCAAAATTTTAATTTTGTAAGATTATATTTTAATGAACGTCCCAGTACGAGACAATATATAACAAACTAATTAAAAAATAGTAATGGATATTTATATATTTACAGTGGAAATATAAGTATATACATGAAATTAATAGATTTTTATTAGTCGACTTCTATCTTCCTAAATGACCCCTGATTACCAAATGTATCCGTCTTTTCGTAGCGGCATTTTCCCACTCGCTTGGATTCGTCTGACTTAATGCTTTCTGAGGACATGAACCAATCTCTGTATTCGATCATCTTTTCTTCCCACATTCCTGAAAGAGAAAATAAAAATTATCATCTACAATGACAAATAATAACTAAATACACACAAATATATTATAAATTTATTATTGCTCTCTTGTTTGGGCGCCAGTTTCCTAAAAAACGAGTATTGCTTAGCAGTGTTATTGATGAAAATGACGAAATTATTGTAATTAGCTTCCTTCACATTATAAAGAAATAGAAAAAGTACTAAGGTCTTAAACTGCCTTATATAAATAGGAAATTTATTAATTTTTTCTTTGGTTTTATGACTTCAAATTTATTTCATTCTTATATTTGGTACTTTGCCGTTCACAATAATTTTTTTTTTTTTTTTTTTTTATTTATTGGAATTTGCAACTGTATACAGGAATACAACTAGTAAATTAGATGAAATCACAATAAATTTAAAACCAATATTGTTTTATTTGTATTTTATCTTTAATAAACGTCATATCTGTCCAGTCCTGTCTATTCATGATCCAAACAACCCTGACTAGATGTTCTAGTTAATAATTAAAATTTGGTAAATTGAAAAAAAATAAAGAAGTATATAAACACCTTTTTATTGTTTTTGTTTTTTAAGTAAATTATAATAAGCTTTTTCTGTCAGACCTGTGTACGTGGACATATTTGGTATTAATTTATTTGATTTTAAAAGTAGTTTGTATCAATTTTTTTAAAACGTTGTTTTTAGATGGTATCAAATTAATTTATTTTTTTAATTAATTTATTTTTTTTTTTATTAACTTCCTTATTCTAAGTCACTAGAGCTCAATTCTGCTTTCTTTTGCATGATTCTAAAAGGACTTTTACCTAAATAAATAAATAAATCATTATTATTATTCCGACCCATTTTATTGCGTAAGTTGATTTGTTATTATTGTATTAACTATGAATCTTGATATTTAAAAAATAAATAAATGAAAGGTAAGTTTAACATTTCAAAAATCGAATTAATAGTTTTATTAATAATTAATTTGTTTGTTGGTTTATTTAACGTCACCTTATGCTACGGTGGCTAATCGGACGATGTTACAGTGGGAGTCCTAAATTTTGCCCATTCAGGTTTAATTAGGGGGGGGGGAGGACAAAATATAGGGATCTTTAACGAGTACAACGGCATCTTTAACTCCCATTAAAAAATTCTAGGACCACCTGCGGGTTTGAACCCGTGATCTTTGGTATAAAAGGCTGTTATGCTAGCCACCCTGCTACAGTTTGTCCCACCGAAATCTGTTTATAGCCTTCTTTCCTGATGTCCTAAATTGGTTTTTTGTACGGCGATGGTCCTTGGAACTCGATATTATCATCTAATTATCAATTCCAAAATACTGGCTGGTCAGTGTTTTACGAGACTATTTGATTAAATAGATCAAAAATAAAATCTTTTTGATTGTCCTTTACCCAAGTACATAACAAGACAACTGTATTGTTTCCTATAATGATTCCTAATTGTAGACTTTCCATTTAATCGTGCAAAAAAAAATGCATCAATGAAATCAGTAGCCTATCATTTACTGAGCGTACGCAACTGATTGAGTTGGAATAATTTCACAAGAACCCCCTCCGAAGTCTGTTTGGGTCACACCGAGAAGCCAGTTAACCTTCAATGTGATGCCTTCTAGTTGGTCCATGTTTCAACATCTAAGAGTTCCTTGCGACATCTAATGAAGTACCAGTTTCCATATAGCTTTTAACATTCGCTCTTTTCTACTATTCGCTTTTGTTGACGTTAGTATTCTCATGAGTGTAAACATAGTAAAAGTACGGAAAAAAAAATTGAAAATTAAATAGCGTACAATATGATAAAGTAAGTACCATTACGGTTGAAGCACGATTAATGCCAAGGGCTAGTAGTTATTCTATAGATTGAATTCAAGTATCATTAAGATGAGTAGGTATTTGGACTGAATAGAAGCAACTTCGAAAACAAATTTTGGAAAATCATATCTTACAATTAAAAAAATTTAACTCATACTAGTTGTTAACTATACTCTAAAATATTTAGTGGATTATTACAATAGTGACATTAATAAACTGATAAAAACTGCGTAAATTACCAATATTTGATTCGGTGGGAAACAGTTTATCTATATATATCCCATAAAAGTGAATCGTGGGGTTCCCCAAGGTGCCGTCCTCTCTTCCATTTTATTTAACTTGTACACGGCTCGCGTAGTAGGAGAAAACTACGACCAAGTACTAACTCATCCAAGGCAATGGCGTATGCTGAAACCACTGCAAACAAAATAGTGGAAAAGCTCCGATTTTTAAATATAATCACAAATCCTGAGAAAACGGATGGTATAATTTTTTCTTTCCAAAAAAATATAAAGAAATTACCTAAAAAGTTTACGATAGAAAAAGTAAAGAAATCCATTTCCAGGACAATATTATACCTAGGAATCAAATTTGACCGACACATGACTTTTGCAGGTCACTTTAGAAAAAAACTAAATCAGGTTAGAAACAAGTCGTACAGACTAGCCCATCTCCTCACCACGCCACACTTAAGTTTGCGACTGAAAATCATTATTTACAGCAGCTTCATCCGGCCAGCTCTGCTGTACGGTGCTCCTATGTTTCCTCATATCACACAACACACAGCGAAGAAATTACAGCAATTTCAAAATGGGGTAGTGAAAAAAATATGCAGAAGCACTTCACTCTGGAGGGGAAAAACTCTCAATGTCCATACAATTTTGAACATCCCAACTGTACAAGAGTTTATGAAGCGACGCCAGGTTAAGTTTTTTGAAACTACAAAACAAATTGCGAATCCGCTAGTTTCTAGCTTAGTACCTCCACCAGCCCTAAAACGGTGGCAAAATGCTGTTTTATCTGAGTTAGTTAATATAGAATAAGATAGGGTTAATAGGTAATTTTAAGGACACCAAACAGCCAGAAGCGAGCCCCGTCGCAGATATACTTCATTTTGAAAATAATTTTAAAACATTTAAGAACTCCGTAATTCCTTAAAATGTATGCAAGTTACAGAAAAAGGAATAATTTAGTAACGAAAACAACTAATTAAGAATTTTAAATTAAGGGGATAAGGACAAAAAAAAAAAAAATTGATTCTGAAAAAAGTTTAGTAAGAGCCATTTTTTGTTAGTTTTGTTTGCACCTAAAAACACATTTTTTTTTTTTCAATATTTTACAAATGGCCTAATTTCTAAAATTCAATACATTCTGTGGTAATTGCACCAATTACATGTTACTTTTACGTGATATTTACAGTAGGCGTTAATGGTAATTGTAGCCTATGTTACATTTAGAACAGTAGGAAAAATCTGAAAACAAAAACCTACACAATAAAAAAGATAATAATTAATGTAAGAGAACAAAACAAATTATTGTCAAAAACGAAATTAATTGGAAAAGAATGAAAAGAAAATAACAATATTTTTGGTTAAATGCTAATATATCAGATAAATAATATTTTTTTTTTTTTTACATTTCAAAATTGATGCAGTAGTGTGTCTTTTGTACGTTTTAGTGTGTTCTGGTCGTAATAACCGATTCTTTGAACGATTTGGTTGTCACTAGTAGGAGTAACAGAAAACAAATTTTGTGCAGTCGAGAACGTTTAGTTTTTTATCGACGGAAGTTGTAAATCCGATAACATGGTTGTTGTGATTCACGTGTAACAAGCATAATTGTTTATGATTCGCATGCATGAAACACATCCTAAAAACATACCCAATGAAGTGAACTTGTTATCGTGTGTTCCTTTTTTAAATCTTTCCTACTGGTTACCTAGCATACATCTATCATTATACTTTATAATGTCTATGTTGAATTATATTATTATAATATTACGTTCTAGACTGTTAATGTAAGATGAGGTATGTATGATTTGCCTTAATAGGATCTTGTTCACTGCATTTTTAAGAAGAAGAAAGAAGAAAAAAAAATTTTTATTCTGGGACTAGGTCCCCTAAAATAACAGGTTTGTACAGTATATGGAAATATACATGTCTGGCCAACAGACAGAAGGAACATTAATCAATAAATAATTACAATTATGGGTTAATATATGTCTGCATATCATAAACGCATATACACACATATATCCAAAAAAATAAATACAATGATAAAATTAAAAAAAAAAAAAATCTTAGAAAGTATTTTGTTGAACAGAATTAAAAATTAATTAATAGATAACAGCATTTAAATATAGACAATGAACAAAATTATTCTTCATTCAAAGTGTGATGTCAGAAATAAAAATGTTATAGTTTCTGAGCGTCTTTTTGGGATAATAAAAGGTATTGGAAAAGTTGGGATTTGAATGAGGAGAGGGAAGCAGCATGGCGGATATGAGTAGGTAGAGAATTCCAGAAATTAGAGGAGCGGACAAGGAAGGAACGATCAAATGTTTTAGTCTATGGATAGGCAAATAAAGGTAGAATGGCGCGATCTTGTTTCAAGTGAGTGGACTGAGGATTTAAATTGTAGGAGACTGTGGATGTATGGAGGGTGTTGAGAGTTAATGATTTGGTAAAGGTATGATCCTAGGAAATATTGTCTGCGGATTGGGGGGAGGAGCCACTTTAACTCACCGTAAAAATGGGTCACATGAGACCTCTTCGGAGTACTGAGGACAAATCTTAAAATTTTCTGAGGTATAGTTCATTTGTATCGAAATCTTCCAGTTAATCAGTTCTAAAACTAATCAATATTCTGGTTGTGTTTGAGAGCTGCGTGGTTAACTGGAATTGTATTATTTATATGTTGTTGTGATGGTCGAAAGCAGTATGAATCCCGTAATGTGATCAACCAAACTCATGGTTCGTAGAGGACCAATAGATTCAAATAAAAAAATAAATGTGGATGTAATTAGTTGACCGTTGAGAATTACTGGAAGGAATTAGTCCGGGTGGTAGTCATTAAATGAAACAACTAAATAGTTGAAACTATTTAGTTGTTTTATTTAATGACCGCCACCCGGACTAATTCCTCCAACAAAAAAATAAATGGATGATTTATAGTTTTATTTTCATTTTTTTTTTTTCGTACGTGGTGAGTTTTTCTTTGGGTTTGTTTTTTAAATTTTACTGATATATAAGAGCAAATAAAACACTATTGTCTTTATTAAAAAACTTTTAGAAAATATTTGATCCGAGCTTGAGGTAGACAAATGGACCTCAACACATAAAAATATGTATACAGAACGCGACTTTTTTTTTTTATTAAAACAACAAAACTCCGAAGCGTTTAGTCCTAGTAATAAACATTGTATAACAAAACATATTCTACTCTAAATGTCTGATTGAGATATTACCGTCGAATTTGCGATCCCGGTTTTAAAACATATAGATGTCAAATAAGAGGGATTTATCCGATTATTCAAAGAGGTTTTTAAAGCAAAATAATTTTAAAAAGTTTTAGTATATTATGGCATTTATAAAAAATTGAGGTGTTTTTTTCTAATTTGATGTATTTTAAGTGAAAAAGAAAAACATATCCAAGGGAATTAGCTTTGCAATCTCAAAGAGGCCTCCTAACAACAAAGTGAAGGAATTCATACTAATACTGCAATGGCTAGGACAATCCCTTTTGATTCTTTGTTCTATTCGTTAAGTTATTTAGATTCCACGAACAAACAGTATCCCTTCCTTTGGCCCTCTTTATATCAGTTTGCTTTTTATCTTCAGGCGATTTCAAGTCCCCTTCTTTTTACAGGAGTCGTTTCTTCCCTTTGATGGTACTGTATAATATCTACCTTTATTATTTAACCATTTATTAACGTTAAGATTCATATAAATTGTTGAATATAATTATAATTGTACCTCAAAAAAGCATCCTATAAATTAAATATAATAGTGATTTTACTACTGTTATCTAAATTTGTGCTTTCATATTCAGCTTTATCAACTATAGTCTTTAGATATTGGACTTCGACCTGTTAATATCACTTTTAAAATTCGTTTACATTTATTTCAGGGGGACCGTCCTTGCATTTATATACATACACACACACACACACACACACACAATATATATATATATATATATATATATATATATTATTATATATTTTTTATTATTTTATTTTTTTTACCTGATATATATTTATCTTTTACTAATGCTATTACATTTATTCGTACTAGTGATTATTCTTATAGTTAATTGTTTTCAACTATTTGTTGTTATTATTTTTTAAGTCAAATTATTGTTTATTATTTAACCTAAAATTGATTTCTAGAAATGAGTGTCTGGCACTGATGACCGAGATGTTTTGTGCCAATAAAATATAACAACCAACCAACCGTCCTTGCATTTTCAATGTTATAGCTTCTTTTAGTTTGCTATAATTTATTCATCATATTCGTTATTTCTTAGAGTACCTTCCGTTATTTTAAAAATATTCCAGAAAGCCTTTATTGCTAAAAAAAAAAATTCATCATCCCAGTTATTTATACATTCATTTTCGCAAAACTACTTCCGTTTTAAAAAATCATTCCTGATACGTTGTCTTAATAATCCTTATTCATTTTCATTCATAAATCTTCCATTCCAACTCCTATCAAATACTATTTATCACCCATCTCCTCAGTAATCAATCAATCAATGTGAAAAATAACAAATATGCATTTATTTTGTCAGGTGTGTGTATATATGGAGCGGTGTGGTCTAGTAGATAAAGTACTAATCTTTGGGTCACTGGTTCGAAACCCGATTGACGCAGGATTATTTAACCTGTTATCTAAACCGTGGAGCGACCTGGAGATTCTCATGGGGCACACCCAGCCTCAATAAAATTGCATACCAAATCGGGTAATAAATCAAGGCCTGTTCGCCTCCTTGTACGTCCGCTAGTCTTGAAAATGTACGACTCTCTATATGAACTGAATCCAAGACCCTAATTTGGTTACCCCTAGATGTACATTTTTTTTTTTTTCAATTTCCGAGTTAACTATAAAACGACTAAAAGTCATATTATTACTACTTGCTTCCAACTTGCATCTTGAACTCCATGTTTTATAAAATATCCTTTGCCTAAAAGAGATATTAGTTGACTCGGAGGATTCAAGCGAGAGGGGGCTCAGTGAATCACCTTGAAATATCCCCCTTATTATTGCTACCGGTGGTTAACCCGATTCGCCTTATGGCATTGAAATACTTTCTATTTCTCCATTAACCTCTTTATCAAATTAATGATCTTGTTATTGATCTTTTAGGTTTAAAGAATATAAATCAGTTATACGGCACAGAGTCATAGGCTTTTCGAAAGTCTAACCATCCATCATTAAGATTCATTTTATTATACCTAACAAATCCACTAATCCGTCTAACAGCATCAACACAAAATCCCCCAAAAAACAGTCTTAATAAAATGTTCTTCCAGCTTAATTTTGGTCTAACCCAAAATGTTAGACGTAATCGGGTTTTACGAGTTGCCCAGTGTTTTTTAATTTAATAAAAACACTAAAAACTGATCATAACTGAATATAATAAAATTACCAATATATGTTTATTTTATAAACAGAAATGTAAGTGACTTTCCGCTTATTCTATACAGGCCAATCCAAGCCTATAAGATGCTTAAGATTTCCATAATCTTCGCTATTCACTTTCGTTTATAGATAGCAACTAAGTTTATAGACTTTCTTCGTATTGTTAATAGTGATGATGATATGTTAAGTATAAAATATGTTTACAGGTGTAATTCTCTAAGTTGTTCGATAGATATTTCTGGATTTTTATGTTTCTAATTTTGCTTTCACTTATTTATATATGAAATATACAGTAAGGGAAAGTATTGTGAAAATTGTCGAATTTTAACGGAAATACACGTTTTAGGGACTCCTGATTCCAAATTACCAAGTCTTGCAAAAAGGTATGGGTGTGTGTGGTAAGTCTAGCACGAAAACAAAAAGTCGTATGAAACTGAAATTTCATATTTAAGACAACTATACGCCCGAGACGTGACAAAACTTTTTTCATCAAAATGAGCTAACCAGAAGAGGCACTTTATACTATGCATTTTGCACCTTTTTTCGATTTTCTCAAAAACAGTTCTGACGATTTTGATTAAACTCGCTATATCGATGTAAAATTTAATGGGCTTTAATATCTTGTAGGTTTTATTTGGATAAAAATGGTCTGACAGGGCTTAAATGCCGATATTTTAAATTTCCTTCCTCTAAAGTACCTTTAATTTTGTAAATTCAATAATAATAACTAGATTATCTTGTTAACGCTGATGAAAAACAGGTAAATATATAAATTGAATAAATTCGATACCCAACTAAAGGAGAAAACAGAAAAAATATTTTTTTAATGCAATTTTTCGTTTTTGAACATAAGAGCAGTAATATACATTTATGATATGCCGTTGGAAAGCTAAAGATTTTAGAAAAAATATTATCTCATACACAAGCTTTTAAAAGTTAATAGAGAGTGATGAGAAGAAGATAAAACTGATTATTTTAGATAATAATATAATAGATTTTTTAATAAAACACATGTTTCTATATAAATTCAATTTGATTAATTCCTTAATAGTTTCACGTATTTTTATCTCTAACTGTATTTGAAAATTCTTTCATTGATTTTAAAAATCGAAGTAAGTGAAAGTCGAATGTTGCCCGCACCAGATTTTTTTCAACTACCTTAATCAACGTAAAATTAAAAAGGTTTTAATATCAAGTAGTTTTTATTCTGATTCAAAGAGCTTGGTAGTGCTTAAGTACCGAAGTTTTTTCTTTGTAGATTCGAAAAAAAATTGACTACTTCATCTTTTTAGTATTGATAAAAAAAACCCCAGCGAAATATACTATTTGAACAATTTTGATAACTAATTATAGAAGAAAAGAGCAACAATGTTTTTTAGGTATTTTTTTTTCTCATTTCTGAACAAATGAATAGTAATTTAGATCTATAATACACTATTGGAATGCTATAGATATTAGAAAAAATATTAGCTGATACACAAAAGTGTAAAAGTTAATTTAGAGTAATGAAAATCCGATAAAACTAACTGATTCTTGTAGGTAACAATTTAAAAGATTATTTAATGAAACACACGATTTTATCGAAACTCCATGTATTTGATTTATTACTCTTTAATTTTTTCTATTAATCTTTTATTTATTACTTATTTATATAAAATTTATTCTTAAACTTTGGCATAATAAATCAAATTCCTACTTAATTGTTTTGATTGCTGCACCCCGAATTAACTTCTCCACCGTATTTAATTTTCGATTTCTTCCTACTTTAACTTTATTAAACTTTAATATATTAAATTTATATTAACGAAAGAGATTGGTGTTGAACAGATCCGATATTTAGGAATGCACCTTGACAAGCGTCTTACTTGGAACTATCACACAAGACTGAAACGACAAGAAACTGCCAGACGTTTTCGACTACCTCAACGCTTACTGGACAAACGCACAGACCTTCCACCTAAGTACAAAAGTCTCATCTACATGACTATCATAAGACCGATATGGACTTACGGAGTTTTCAACGGAAATACACGTTTTAGGGTCTACTGAGTCCAAATGACCAAGTCCCGCTAAAAGGTGTGTTTGTTTGTGTGTGCGCGCGCGTGTAAGTCTAGCACGATAACGATAAGTAGCATAAAACTGAAATTTTATCTTTACGACTAGTAAGTAACTACTTACATCTTCTAACGATTGCTTTGTGGCTCTACTAAACCATCAAATTCTTCTCGTTTCCAATCCTTTGAAAAATTCTCAATATTTCTTATTTTGTCACAAATAAACTCATTCATAAAGACCTTAATGCCCCCTATGTTTTCTCTCTAGTTTAGCATAGTTTTTGGAGAGTTGCCAATGGGTAGTATACCTACATGTGACTCATGACAGTAAGCTCAATTCATTGCTCTGCTCGATTCATCTTCCGGGCTCCTAGATACACCTTCGTATCCCAATTTTATGGCGAGTTAAAGTGGCTTCACCTTCCCAATCGTCGCAAGTATTTCCTCGCATCATTCCTTTACCAAGTTATCCAATCCCGCCGCCCATCATACATTTTTGACTCTACATTTCAATTCTTGTCCATCCCGTTGTACACGCTCCAGACTTTCAGATTTATACAGTCGGCCCACCGAACTGCACATTTCTACAGATCCTTTCTCATTCGATCCTCAGTCTTATGGAATTCTATCCCTCCTTCCATCCGTCACTCTAACTCTCTTTCTACTTTCAAATCCCACATATCTAATCACTTAATGATTATCCAGATCAATAGAATTGTAAATAAGCATTTTTTTTATCTTGTAGTGGTTGTTTTTTTTCTTCACATTTAAATATGTCTAGTTGTATGAGTAATTCTTTACTTTTTTATAAGTATTTAATTTACTTTAAGACTCCAAAATACAATTTGTACATTCTGTACATTTTATTCTAAAGGATAATAATTTATTTATTTATATCTTGTATCAGATTTAGTAAATGTATTTTATTATACAGTTGTAAATATGTAAGTGAAAGTTGTGTTTTGCGAGCACCAGATTTTTTTATTTATCTGTATTACATGTTTTGTTAGTGTTTATTACCTTTGAGGGGAGATACTCAAGTTAATGATGAATCCGAGACGGATATTTCCTACAGCGTGGTTAAATAAGCTCCCTCCCCTCAAGATCTGTTTGCCTTAGGCCCTAATTCTCTTTGCAGCAAAGGAACACTCCTTGTAATACAGTAGTTTACGTTGAGCTCACCTTTTCAAGTGGAATTATCAATATCCCCCCTTTCGGGAAACCCTTTCTCTCGGAACTCTTTGAGCAAGGAATCTCTTTTAATATTCGCTGCCTCCGGGGATCCATAAACACGGGAGCTAACGCAGTAAGGCAAAGCCGGGGGCCATTGAAAACAGAATGCAATCGCGGAACTATTGTGGAATTTTAATGTCCTTGTGAAAAGTGTATTAGGCTAGGAATTGCCCCATCGCCATATTGGCCGAGCACTCTCTCCCCCTTAGGCCGTTAGTGAGTTTCCTCTTGGTTATAAATATTTTACACACTAATTCCATACCCTGCTTTACTGCAACTTGAAAAATGTATAACCACAGCTCCCTGCTTTTAATGCCTTCCTAGCTTAGTTTCTTTTACCTTGTAACACCTATGTATATCCGGTGATACAATAAAATAAATAGTATATCTCATCTATACTGGGTGTCACATAAGTGTCTCGTATTGTGAGAATTAAGTGTAAAATAAAATGACATGTGACCCATAGTCCGATTTTATATGGTTAGAGAGAAAAATTAAATTTTGCTCCTATCCGTGATTTTCATAAAAAAAAATTAAATAAATAAAAAAAATATATCTACTTGAATAGGAAGCAAATAAAAAGAAGTGGGACCAAATGAAAACTAGTCTTACCACTCACAGACCTTTGTACGGCTGTTGGCTGTGAAACAATACTAATCTGTGTAAGTACTGAACTTCATGGGTTGTAGAGGTGCACTTAAATGTTTATTTAAGTTTTTCTTCTTCTTCTTTCAGTGGCGCGACAAGCCGTGTAGGCTCTTGGCCTCGCGGTGTAACCTCCTGGTAGATTACACTCACGTTTCTAGATGTATTTTATAGGGTAGGGTTATCAATCCCTACGCCTGATATTCTGAATGGCCAGAATTTGGCTGACGTCTCACTTACCCGGGGGAGAGGCTGTGAGTGAATCCCCTTTTAATTCTATCCTTATAAAAGTCCCTCTGGAACTGAAATTCGAACTCACAACCTTTAGCCTGAGAGGCTAGCGGGCTAGCCACTCAGCCACGGACTCCCCCATTTAAGTTAGTAGTTAAATAACATTGAAAGTCGTTAGAACCATTTCTGAGAAAATCATAAAGAAGTGTAAAATGCATGGTTTATTAAAATAGCACTCTCGGTCAGCCGATAATTGGGAAAAGGTTGCTGGTAACATCTCGGGCATATATTTTTCTTAAATATGAAATTTCAGTGCTATACGCAATCAGACCTCTTCGCTAGACTTGAGTATTTGGATACAGAGAACACTAAAACGTGTATTTCCGTAATACGTCTGGGCCGTGGAATGTATATATTAGTTATAGTCTATACTGTATATACATAGGTTATGTATGCATGTATTTATTGTAAGTGAAGTCGGAGGGTAAGACAAAAAAGTATTTCCGTAAACGGGAATTCGAAAACTTTCACTCTCGCGATATTTTCCCTTACTATTTCTATTTTGTAATTGTATACATAAAGACTCTAATTTTCATTTTGCTCCATGAAAGCGCCGATTTGAGGATTGCGTTAAGACCGATTTTGGAAGCCTGGGCTCGAATAGTAAACATTGGACGAGTCTGTGTATGCAGAATTTGGTATTATCGGCATCGTACCTTAGGGTTCGGTAAGCCTATTATTATTATACTTAAAGGCATAAGCCCTTGAAATTTTAAAAGTGCCTGCAGTGCACCTAGGAATATTCTTTAGAATACCTTCGGGTAATAGCAGGGCATATATCTTGTGGTATATGTACATATCGTATTTTATATATTGTAAAATAATAAATAATAAAACCAGAGGATATGAAAAAATATAATAAAAGAACCTATGCCGATACAAACCCGTGAAGAGTCTTGGGCTCAGTACTTATAGAAATTCGTACTGTTTCTAGGCTAACGGCCGTGCAATGAGGTGATAAGAAATTGAAAACGCTCAGCCGTCAGGTTATTTCCCCAATATTTTTGGGTACCCACTTTTTAGAGGCTAGTTCTGCCCCAGGAGGGTCTCCATACCCTGTGGTCGCCCCCAGAATGAATTAACATAATAAATAATACTCTGCCACAGCCGGGATTCGAACCCAGGATCCGGAGTAGACTAGTAGACAAGGGCTCTATCCAATAGACCACGCCGATCCCCATACACTACACTAACCAGATTATATACACTAACTGATTCATTCCAAGAAGTAACATTGGACAAGTGTTCTTTATTACTGGTAAGATACACACTATGTTACAGCAGTAGTACTATGAGTATATAAAATAAAACATGGTCTTAAATATCCTTAGATATCCCAATGATAATAATGATAGAAAGATACATAAAATCTCACTCATCAAGGACGTTCATTGGTTGTCGAAAGCTTAATTAATTTGTGTCATTAAAATTAAAAATATTATTAGTGTTCAATAAAAAATAATATATTATATACATCTAAAGATATCCATATTAATAATTTTAATACATGTTTGGATCTTTAAATATAGAAGTAGTCGTTGAATTAAAGTATAGAACTTAAGATATAACTCTAGAGTAAAATCTAATGTCGTTACTTATAGATTCTATAAAGGACTTTATTGCCCTTTCTTCGTAATTAATTTATTGCCTAGTAGTAATTAATTAGGAACGCTGTGTCTTTGCCTTTTATTAGCCTTTAAAGACCATTATAAAAGAGAGTTCCCTCATAAAGCATTCGTTCTCTTTCGCTATTGGAACCATTTCTCTCTCACTACTTTCATTTTATTTATATCATATACTTAAAAATATAATAAAAGAGGATATATGCGTTGTTAGTCATCCCATCAGAGACATAAATGGAACCAGTTATTCAATTTATTGACCTGGTGAAAAGAAAAAACCTGCTCTGTATAAATACTTAAATGTTTGATGTGCGTTCTTGACATGAATCTAACAGTTATATATTTAATTTTTTTGATGGACACATTAATAAAATGTATTCTGAATTTAAAAGCTAATTTTAAATTTAATATGTATGA
Source organism: Piezodorus guildinii (assembly GCA_023052935.1). Lineage (NCBI taxonomy): Eukaryota > Metazoa > Arthropoda > Insecta > Hemiptera > Pentatomidae > Piezodorus > Piezodorus guildinii. The sequence continues at coordinate 46,615,021 of CM041298.1, forward strand.
ATGTGATCAAGTTTGTCATTATTTTCTTTATATATATATATATATATATATATATATATATATATATATATATATATATATATATATATATGATATTTATTGTATATACATATGTTTCTTTCCTTCTTTGTTTAGTCATTATTAATTATTATTGTAGTTGTTTTTTATTTATTTTTTTAAATATATATATATATATATATATATATCACTTCCCAGTAGGTTTGGTCACCGGGGAAGTTAGACCATCACCTCCGTAAGGAGAGGCCTGTAGGGATAACATTAAGCAACTAAGGAACATTAATTATATAGTTTTGTTTTTGTTCATTTAACAAGTATATGCATTATTATTATTTTTCACATATCATTATATATATATATATAATTTTTTTCTTTTCCAATTATATGATAACTTTTTATTAGATTATATTAGAAATTATATTTGATTATGTTAGAAATTATTTTAGAACTAAAAGTAAATATTATAATTTTTTAAATGTTATACTTGCAATAAAGGCTTTATTCATTCATTCATATATATATATATATATATATATATATATATAATTATATATATATATATATATATATATATATATTTATTCATTTACGATGTACATATGGGACGAATGATTTTTTCTAGTTGGCCCAGAAGATAGCAGATTTTATTATCTCTTAATAATTTTTATTTTTAAACATATTTATTGATATCTACAACTGTATTTTAAAAAAATACTTCAAGTAAATGTGATAGTTATATAGAAAACTGTCATGAAATACATGTAGAGACACTCCCTAGTGGCAGCACTCTAAAAACATTCTAAACTAGAAGGTCTCGTGACCATCTTCTTTTCAGACGCCTCGGAGGATTATCAGGGATCAATGAGGAAGCAAAAATTGGAAATAATGGATTGTAATGGGGATGGAGTTTGTCATGGAAGGAATGGTACCTGGTTCTGGCTAAGTCAGCCACCTATGGAATATTAAATTCTTTATGGATGAGTTTATTTGTGACAAAATAAGAAGCATTGAGGATTTTCCAAAGAATTTTGATTTGTAAGGATTGGATACGAGAGGAATTCGATGGTTTAGCCCCCATAGCTCTACTCCGTTAGTCCATATCGGTCTTATGATGGTCATAGAAATAAGTCTTTTGTAATTAAATGGAAGGTTGGAAGATTTGGTCAGTAAGCGTTCAAGTAGTCGAAATGTCGGGCACTTCATTGTCGTTTCAGTCTTGTATGGGGATTCCAAGTTTCTTAATAAATTAAAAAAAAAAATTAAACTTATTAATTTTCACAAAAAAATTAGATATTTAACCCGCAATCATATCTGAGTATCTGAAGTATCTGAACTTTTTTACTAGTTTTTTTTTTGTTTTTGTACTTCGTGCTTAAAAAAAATTCTTATAAATTCTCAAAATTCTTAAAAAAAAACTTGTTTTTTTTTTGTTTTTTTAATATTTCAATCCTTGTAAAAACATGTTCTAAAATTTTAAACATTTTATTAAAATATTGAATAAAAGTTAAAAGCCTCAAACTTCCTAAATACCTTGCTCTGTGTAACAGAATTGCAATTTTAGCTAAGTATATTCTTTGTATGATTTATTTAAAGTATTTTTTTTTTTAATTAAACATTTGGGGTTATTACCATTGTTAGGTATAATTTGAGGAAACTCGTTGTTTTAAAAGATAAAAAAAAACGATATTAAAATTAAAGAAATATTGATCTGAATTTCATTAATTGTTGTCATTAAAAAAAAAATAGTTTGATTTTAATCACACAATAATTGACTTGATCGTTTCAGATTAGGAACAGAAACTTTTTACAAAAAAAACTTTTTGTTTATGTTTGTACAAAACTATAAAGTAATATCCGAAATATTTATATGCTTTAAATACTCACTGCTAATCTCTGAAATGGTTGGTGCTTCTCCACCAATGTCTTCTGGGATGGCTTGAGGTCCTACAAGTTTGATCAAATCATTTACTTCGCGGTGAACAATCATCTGAAAAATAAATATAATTGACATTAATATTTGATTTTTTTTGAGGGGTAATGTATATATTTATAACTACATATTTCTAAGTCAAAGTTAAATTTTTCTAAACCAAATTCAACTTTTTATGAGCCAGGTCATAAAGCCAAGTATCAACTGATTTATTTATTTATCGTTTACAAGAATAACTTATGATTATTTCTACCCATTATTATGTATATATCTTTTCATAGCGGTATTTATATATCTAAATCAACCTATTATTAAAAAAAATATTCACCAGAAATACACTTAGTTAATTATTAGAGAGGCCTACTAAACCATCTTATGCCTCCCGCATCTGAAACTTACAATCTGAAATCCTTCATTTATCTTATTTTGTTATGAATAAAATCACCCATAACAAACCTTAATTTCTCATTTGTTGTAGACATAGCCCAAAGTATATATACGTGTTTTAATGAAAAAAATTCACGCACTAAAATCTACTTGTCCTGAACCTGTCTTCCTTATACGAGTATGTTCCTGATGAACCTCTGATACGATTGAAAATAAGCTGGCCTCATAATCTACTCAGAATAGGTAGTTCTTTCAGGGGATATTTTCAAGTTGTGTATTCTTACTACTCATTTACTGGTTGTGTTTGCGTAATTTAGTTATAAATTACTATGAATAATTTTAAAAACGCTGCAAATTATTTCACAATGCTATATCATTTTCGAATCATTATATTATCGTGTAACAATTTATATAGCTGTGTAGATAATTATTTTATATATATATAACAATAAATTAATCAAAGAGCTTAAGAAAGATAGACCAGCAGCACTGTCAAGGAAAATAGCAAATCAACACTGCTAAATTCAAAACGATATATCACCGCTATTTTAAAATGATTTCAATAATTCTTTCTGGTTTATGTTTTCATAATGGATCTTTGTAATAAATCAAAATTATCATTTCATATATGTAGAGATTTTGTTTTTAAGTATTTTGAGAGGAGGATTTTTTTCTTAGTTGATTATAAATGTTCATTATTCAAAAATGATAAACCACAAAACAAAAATAAAAAATATATATAAAAATTAAGATCGAATCCTTCTGGTCCTAAACTACCCAGATTTTATCTGCATGATATATCTGTAGAGGAAATAAGGGATATAGGGGAATACCCAAATTACAGAAGATGGGGCTGTGGCTGATGGGCCTTACACTCGCCACCTCCAGGACACGCCGCCAGATTTACAGCCACTGTTAAACTTTTACTGCTCCCAGGTTTAATAGTTTCTTCTCTATTTGGATCCGCCGGCAGAAGTGAATCCCCGAATGCGCCGTTACCTCACCCGGAATACAAATTGGACCATTTCTCCAGCGCTCTTTATTTCTCAAGCCTTGCCCAACCTGATTTAGCGTTGCCCCCTCTTCCCGTCCCATCTCCTGAAAAGGATGACAGAAATGGGAACTCCGAGTTAAATGGACGAATTTAAGCTAAAGTGGTGGGTTTTCGCAATATCTCGAAACGTTATTTAAATGGCTGGCTCGTGAGTTGGGTTCCAACATTCGACATAATGCTGGAAAATCTGGTGCGGACAAGATACGACTTTCCATCACCTCGGTTGTTAATAACAATTAAAGAACATTATATAAAGTTAGTTATAGAGTTGAAAGAATTATTTTTATTAAAAATGTTTTCTTACTTGAATAGAAAATCCCATTAAAGCCCTCAAAACAAATTAATAATATATAAATCAGTTATCCGCCCGTTAATTACATACGCCTCGCCAGTCTGGAGCTCATCCTGCTTGAGTAATTAAAAAAAAAACTTGAATGAATTCAAATTCTGTCAATGCGGATAATTAACAATTACCTCCGCTACACTAAGATATCATCTATGCTTCAATACTTGCAGCTTCCTACAGTGAAACAAATTGTAAAAAACAAAAACTCAAACAGCTTCTTACTTCAGTAAAATATTTGCTTCCAAAAATCCATTAATAAAGGAAATCGGTAATTACAATAAATTCTCAAACACTACACTCATAAGGAAAAAAAACAAACATGTTTTGTTAAATTACTTTAGTTTAGTTTATATTTTCAATTTTCAATCATTTTATGTATAGTTTCCGCGTGTATAATTTATTTTATTTTATCGCGTTATCATTATTAATACGAAATATTTTATTGAGTAAACTGATTTTTTTTTCTTTTAAACACTAAATTTTAACGCATAACTGTTTTTTTTTTTGTTTTTTTTATAAAATACCTCATATCATCATACTAATAGAAATTTAAATATTAAATTATTACTTTTTTATTTTGTCCTAATTATGACAGATTGTAATATTAGTCAATAAAAATTGTTTCTGGAAAAAAAGGGGAAAAATAGTACTTTTATTGAAATAAATAATCTTAAAATGAAGACCCAGAATTACGGCTAGTTAATTTATCTTCATATACAACCAGTACAGGAGTCAAACAATTAGTATGTATAGTCTGTTTCTGTTACTTCATGAGATTATTACTATGCAATTGTTGGAGACGTTCTGAAAATCACTCAAGTAACATTGAACAGACTATACTTACTAATTACTCTGAAATTATATCGCAGCAGTAGTACCATGAACATATAAAATGGAACATGGTCTTAAATACTGCATTTTATTATCCCAATGATATTAATGACTATAAGATACAATGAATCTTATTCATTAAGGACATTCATTGGTTATAAAAAAATAAAAATAAAATATTGTGTACTGAACCTATTCCTTCAGTTATTACTAAATAAAAAAAAACTTAATACTATCATAAATCGGCAATTTCAAAACGTTAATTTCAAAGAATGTATTTCTAATTCTAATTAACCTTATATTATATCGCAGCAGTAGTACCATGAACATATAAAATGGAACATGGTCTTAAATACTGCATTTTGTTATCCCAATGATATTAATGATTATATGATACAATGAATCTTATTCATTAAGGACATTCATTGGTTATTAAAAAAAAATCAAATATTTGTACTAAAACTAAACCTATTCCTTCAGTTATTAATAAATAAAAAACTTAATACTATTATAAATCTACAAACAAAACGTTAATTTCAAAGAATGTATTTCTAATTCTAATTAAGCATCTATAACTTTAAATTATATCGCAGCAGTAGTACCAATAACATATAAAATTCAATGGTTATAAGAAAAAAATAAATAAATAAAGATATATATATATATATATATATATATATATATATATATATATATATATATAAACAAAGTTGCTAATTAATAAAAACAATAAAACATTTTAATAACCCTAAGTATTACTGAGACTTCTAACGTGATACGAATAAATAATAATAAACAATGTGATTTTTTTATCCGGAGATGTATTAACAGTCTAGTAATCCCCTAAGAATTGAGAAGATAAATTTAATTCTCAGTTTGATGTATTGACTTCTCGACTAGCAAAGTTGTAAGAAGTTCACTACAAAGATAGGTTTCTTTTTTTTTTTTTTTTTTCATTAAAGTGTAGTTAAAAAAAATGAATTTTCCCTTGAATTTCGTAGTGCAACTCACATAATAAAAAAAAAATGCCGCACACCCAAAAAATTTACACAAATTATTTGATGTAAACCGTATGTGGTGTCAAGCTTTTGACCAGCAGTGTAAATATACATATAATTACTTACATATAATTACTTATATATAACACATATTTTTCACTAAATTCACTTACTATTATTGTTTGTTTACACTATAATTTCACATGCTTATATAACCACATCAAAGCGAGATATATTTAAATGAATATTATTTAAGAAGTTTTCAATTTTTAATAGATATGTTATGACCTTATGACCTCATATTATATTGAGTTGAAATAAACAACTCCCCAACTGTCCTAGCTTAATGCAGAGAAACCTTATTAATTCAATGACTTCTGCGAATCCATAAAGCTCACGGTAGTTTTGAATCCTACTGACAGTTTTCAGGCGACAACCGAAATGGAATCGAGAATGTATGAGAAAACCATTTAACTATCATTCATAAATTAATTTCATTACTATTGACTGAAACTGTGAACTCTATTCCCGCGGTCATTATTTTGTATTGTTAATGTTTTATTGGTTTTAAAAAAATTACCACCGCTCAAAATTTGAGAGCTTACGTTTCAAGATGGGTAGAAATAAATAAATAATAAAAATAAATCCGTTTTTTTCCGCCGTCCGCGGCATTTCTCCGAAACTACTAGACCAATTTTTGTCATAAATCAGTTATTATTGACGATATAGAAAAGTATGTATAGAGTTTTAGAATCAGTAAACCGTGATAAACAAAAAACAAAAAAAGAGGGAAAAAATGAAATACTGCTTATATATACGCTTGTAACTACGTTATTTTCGAAGATAGAAAACAAATTCATTATTGTTTTTTAACCAAAAAACAGCGAATAGTTTATATAAAAAGAAAATAAAAATATTGAAAAATTGAAATCTCCCTTATATATACGCTTGTAACTACGTTATTTTCGAAGATAGAAAACAAATTCATTATTATTTTTTATCCAAAAACCGCGACTAATTATTTAAATGAGAAAAAAATAATAGAAAAAAAATTGAAATTTTTCACTTAAATACGCTCATAACTAAGTTATTTTTGACGATAGAGAAGTGTGTATATAGTTTTTCAGGAATAATTTTTTAATGACTTGGTTATAGAAAATTTATTTCTCTCTTTTAAAGAAAAGCTAAATTGCAATGTATTATACTTATAAACCTTGAGGAAACAATGCCCTTAATTATGGTAAAAACCGTCCAGTGGTTTAGAAGGAGTTAGGGGGACACTTAACCCGTTATTAATTTATAAATATAGAGATATATTACATTAGACCTAATTTTTACTAATCGCATTTCATTTGTTTTTAGAAATATTTTCTTTAATCTTTTTATTAATTTAATCAATATTAATTATGCTTAATATTACAGTGCGGTGATTGTTAAAATTTTTATTTTCACTTACTATATATAGTAAGGGAAAGTATTGCGATCGTGAAAATTTTCGAATTCCAGTTTTCAACGGAAATAGACGTTTTAGGGTTCCCTGGGTCGAATTAACTAAGTCCCGCAAAAAGGTCGTGTGTGTGTCCGTGTGTGGTAACTCCCGTGCGTATGCATTTTGCACATTCTTACGATTTTCTCGAAAACGGTTTCAACGATTTTGATTAAACTTGCTATATCGATGTAAAATATAATGGGCTTTAACATCAGGTACCTTTTTTCTGGCTTTACAGAAAATGAATTATTGAAATCGGTTAAGAAATATTAAATAGTTTTCATTCTGATTAAAATAGTATTACAGGATTTAAATGTTAAATTTTCATCCTCTAAAGTACCTTTAATTTTGTTGATGCCATAAAAATAACCATATCATATTATTAGCATTGATAAATAACTTATTAAATAAATTATCTTGTTACTACTGATAAAAACAGCTAAATATGCAAGTTGAGTGAATTTGAAAAGCAACTAAAGGATAAAACTGAAAACATATTTTTTTAATGCAATTTTTTGTTTTTGGACATAAGATCAGTAATATACATGTATGATATACCGTTGGAAAGCTAAAGATTTTAGAAAAAATATCATCTCATACACAAGCTTTTAAAAGTTAATAGAGAGTGATAAAAAGCCGATAATAATAAGTAATTATTTCAAATGATAATATAATAATTTAGAAAAACACTTGTTTCTTTAGAAATTTAGTTTAATTAATTCTTAAATGGTTTCACTGTAATGTCACTGTAAAATTTCTTAATCGATTTTTAAAATAGAGGTAAGTGAAAGTCGTGTGTTGCCCGCACCAGATTTGTTATTTTATAAATTCGAAAAATGAAATATATAATCTTATTAGCATTGAAAAGAGTCATAAACTTTTTAACCTTATTACTTTTACTTACCTATATTTTTAATCTCTCATTTGATTTTGTCAAAGGAGGTAAGTTAATTGTTTGTTTTTTTCCTAAACCTTAATGAATATTTTGTAACGTCTTTATAATTCGTATGCATTATTTACGCCAATTTCGATTTGAATATTAATAATTCACAAAAATAGTAAATTTCAACATACTTCCATGTATAAAGTTTGCTGATCTTGAACCCGTAATTGTAACTGTTGTCATCAGACGCTTTACTGTTATCAATATTTGGGGAAGTCCGTCGCTGAGGCAGTCGAACTCAAGTCATTACACAACAATGATGTGTGCACAAGCAATTATAAGCCCGTTACTCAAGTCAATTTCACTTCTGTGATAATGATGGAACATGTGCTGAGTTCTGAGATAGTCTTCGATGAGATTTATAATTCCAAGTTATAAAGGAAACTGATGTAGAGTAAGTATTTGTTTAAATAAGGGCCCGATTTAAATGTGGTGTAATTTATGTTAAAAAAAGTAAAGTATGACCAGTCAGGAGTTTATCGCTTTTAGGTTTATGATTTCCTGGTAACGAAAACTGCACTAAGCAATAAAATATTAAGTTTACTCCTTATTATATTTAACTATCGGCAGAAAATAAAAACATAAATTAGTAAAAAATCGAAATTGGCACAGTTTATCTGTTTGTTATATTTAACGTTTCCTAGATTATTCGATTTATTACTATTTTACACTTTATCTTAATACAAATTTGATTAGTTTTTTTTTATTTTACAGTGGAAGACTGTTTTTATGAAATGGTATAAAACCTTTTTTTTTTTTTTTTTTTTTTTATTGAGATATATTACAATTTGTTACAAAATGAACAATAATAATATTGATAAGAGACCACATTCATACTATATATACAGAAAATAATAATAATAGTCAAATTACATAAAATAGAACATAAATAAATTCATATATATACAAACAAATAATAATAATAAATAAGAAAACAAAACAAATCGAAACAAAAACCTATTATTGAGATAAATAAAAAGTTGGCAAATAAATAAACATCTTACACACAATCATAACTATATACAATATATACAATTGCTAAAGGGACCCCAGCAAGCGCTTTTCCCTCCACTTGTGAAAGAAAATTAACTGTGAATGGTCTTGTTATATTTTAATCATCATATGATTGCGAAAAAAAAAAAAAAAAAAAAAAAGAACTTTACCTTTCAGCATTTACAGAGATAAGAAGAAGAAAACCTTATGTTGGGACTATGTCCCCTAAGAATAGCATGAAATTCGACATAATAAATTATTAACATCTGCCCAAGATACAAAATAAATAAGGAAAAAAAGAATACAAAAACAATTTGGTGCGGGCAACATACGACTTTCACTTACATCCGTTTTAAAAATCAATGAAAGAATTTTTAAATACAGTTAGAGATAAAAATACGTGAAACTTTTAAAGAATTAGTTAAATTGAATTTATATAGAAACATGTGTTTTATTAACAAATCTATTATATTATTATCTAAAATAATCAGTTAGTTTATCTTTTTTTCATTACTCTCTATTAACTTTTAAAAGCTTGAGTATGAGATAATATTTTTCTAAAATCTTTAGCTTTCCAACGGTATATCATACATGTATATTAATGCTCTTATGTCCAAAAACCAAAAATTGCATTAAAAAAATATTTTTTCTGTTTTCTCCTTTAGTTGGTTATAGAATTCATTCAATTTATATATTTGCCTGTTTTTCATCAGTTGTAACAAGAAAATATAGTTATTTTTATAGAATCAACAAAATTAAAGGTACTTTAGAGAAAGAAAATTTAAAATATCGGAATTTAAGCCCTGTCAAACCTTAAATTTTAATCAGAATGAAACTTACATGATATTAGTAGAGTCCATTAAATTTTACATCGATATAGCGAGTTTAATCAATATCGTCGGAACTGTTTTCAAGGAAATCGAAAAAAGGTGCAAAATGCATGGTATAAAGTGCCTTTTCTGGTAAGCTCATTTTGATGAAAAAGGTTTTGTAACGTCTCGGACGTATATTTGTCTTAAATATGATATTTCAGTTTCATAGGACTTACCGTTTTCGCCCGGGATTTCCCACACACACACACATACACACCTTTTTGCGAGACTTGGTTATTTGGACACAGGGGACCTTAAAACGTGTATTTCCGTTGAAAACTGGAATTCAAAAATTTTCAAGATCGCAATACTTTCCCTTTCTATATATAGTAAGTGAAAGTAAAAACGCTGCAAATTATTTTGTGCAAACACAATGGTTTAATATTTCCAAATAACAATATTAGGGTATAACTGTTTATAAAGCTGTAGATAGGCAATTAAGTAATGTGAAAAGCAATAAATAATTCAAAGAAAAATAGCTTATCACTACTGCTAATTTCAAAACGCAATATTATTTTTATTTATTTAATAATCTGGAGGAACGGATTTTTATTCGTTATTCGGGTTCTACCAATCTTGAAACGTAAGCCCTCAAATTTTGAAGAGGGTAATTTTTGGTAGCTTACAAAGGTTCATTGTTTCGTGGTTTATAAAATAATAAACCAAAATGCTCTACATTATCAGGAAAACCTTATTTAAACTCGTCGAATGTTATAGAAGCTTTTCTTTGAAACCAAGAATCCCTATATCATTTTATAAATACAGAAATATAAATTTACTTTCACTCGAAATTTCGCAATTATGTCAAAAATTACCATGAGAATTAAGCTTTACCACAGTTTTCAATAGTTGCCTAAATAGGAGAAAATCTATACGAGCTAAACGCAGCTCCAGTGGTCTCGCAACTCAGCCTTGTACGCATTGTGGTTGGGGGGCCATTATTTCTGATCTTTAGCTGAAAACTCACCTCCAGCATCGGTTAAAGTTATTGAAATGTGTTCTACCGTATATTCCAGCATTATTTTCAATATTTTCATATGAGAGTTTACGGTTTTATGTTAAATTGAAGTGAATGTTTTCATTTTTCAATTCGTCTCTATCTTGCATATACGCTGATAATGTCCGACAAGATACAGCTACCTAGCCTATTTAACATAACATTGATAAATAGTTTTGAAATTTCCTTTTTACTTTCACTTATCTACAAAAGAAATATATATGGGTTCTCATAATTGTCTAGTCGTATTTTGGGAGCAAATACAAGACCTGAAAAGACATAAAAATGTTCATATGGCCCTTAGTCCGATTGTCAACAGTTAGGAAATAAAATCATTTAGAAATTTTCGCAGTTTTTTATAGTTTTCATCAGAAAAACTCAAATATCTGTATTTGAGTATAGAAAAATAAGCGGTGCCAAATAAAAAAAGAGAAAATTGAGTGTCCTACAACGTTATGCAGAACATTAAATTTTAATAATTCTAAGAATATTAGGTGAATAGATTTTATTCTCTCGAGTCCAAATGACTAGGTCCCGCAAAAGGTCCTTGTGTCTATGTGTATGCGGTCTGCCTGAAAATGATAAGTTGTTTAAACGAGAAATTTTATGAACCTGTTAGAGAGAGAGTGTTACGAATTTATTTTAAAAATGGCTCTTACGAATTTGATCAATTTAGCTAATTCAATGTAAATTTTAATTATTTTTATATCATGTAGATTTTATTTTAATTGAAATAGCCTGACAGGTCTTAAATGTCGATATTTTAAATTGTTAAATCTTAAGTTCCTTTAATTTTGTAGATTCGAAAACATTAACCAATTTTTTTTCCAAATCCTATGGGATTTGGGGTTGAGTATAAGAAAATAGAGAGCGAAATCTGGGACCTCTTGTATTAATAAAAAACGGGCAAATATGGAAGATAACATAATTTGATAACCGATTGAACAAGAAAAGGGCGAACATATTTTTTTAGATAATGTTGTTTCTAATGTCCCGAACATTAGAATGTATATATAAATATAAAAATAGAAAATAATTTTTATTCTGGTACTGGGTCCCCTAAGAATAACAGAATTGTACAGTTTAAATATACAACATGTCTGGCCAGTAGACAGAAGGAACATAATTAATTACTTATCTCACTGATGGGTTAATTTAAGTGTTTATATCACACACAAATATCCATACATATATTCAAAAATAAATATACAATGATAAAATAAAATAAAAACAATTCTTGAAAAATATTGTTGAACAAAATTAAAAAGATAAAAACAAAAAAAAAAACAGCGTTTGAATAAAGACAATGAACAAATATTATTTTTTCTTTCATAGAGTGATGTCAGGAATATAGGTATCATACAGCGTTGGAAAGCAAGAGATTGAAGTGAAGAAAAGCAGATAAAACTAAATAATTGTCGTAGATACCTTCTAAAATAAAGGTATTTATCAAATCTCTATGTAATTATTAAAACTTTTTTCGATTCTAACTGTATATAAAATTTCTTAAATTGATTTTAACACCAGGTGAAAAGGTATGCCGTTTTTTCTCGCCAATTTTTTTTTTTTTTTGTAATTTATTATATTAGTCTTTTTTCAAAACATTATTTGTGTTCATCATCAAGTGTTTAGATTTCCAATATATTTATTTTTAACTTTAGCGACTTTTGTTTTTTTAATAAGTTTATTCATATATCCAGCCCTGTCATATGCATACATCAATAGATATGTATGATAATCAGTAGATTAAAGCGAGGTTAAAGTTATTGTAATCCTTTTTTCAAAGTATAAACGGTAGTAATTAAAAACTTTATGTCATTTTTTTCACTTTCTCCAGAATACTGTAAATAGGAAGAATTATAATTTTTATATTAAGCATTTCATGCTTTTTTATTGATTTAAATTAAGATTTTATATACATATATATATATATATATATATATATATATATATATTATATATAGATGTATATATTAGAAAGCAGCTTTATTAGATACCATGTAATCAATTCCATTCCCAACCTTTAGTAGGCGGAAGTTGTTAACGATAATTTACAAAAATTGAGAAATCAAATTTAAAAAAATGTTTGCATTATCACTTCACTATAAATTTCGTAACTTTTTAAAAACCCTTTGCTGAGTCATAGGAATTCGATAGTCACGACCAAGGTCTGAAATAATTACCTGAAATAAACTTCATAATAGTTTTATGCCTTCTTTTGGATAATGATGTAATCTCCCATAAGCGTGAATTTCTCAGTCACAACTTTGTTGTATAAAATATACCTTTTCCTAAAATCATTCTAGTAATGGGCTGATTCTGTTGAGAAATCCAGGAAGATTTTGAAACGCTGAATTAATTCCGCATTCAGTGAAGAAACCTTCTAATCAAAGAGATTTCTTTTCAAAGGTTTTATTTCGCATTACGCCAACAGTTTATCAGGATCATTTAACCTGCATACTTAAGATACTTTTTTTTTATGGAAGTATTATTTATGGTTTGCATAAAAGCAATGCCTCTTTCTTGGCACGGTTCTTGCGAATTTTGGAAAACATCCAATGTTATGGGTCTATATTCTTTAGGCTGTATATTATATTGGACCTTCACTGTAATAAGATATTCAACCGTTTACAAAATCATACTTATTTAATTTTTTTTTTTTAAGGCATTACAAAGAAACAAAATATTGGGAGTGGTAACACACGACTTTCAGTTACTTACCTCTGTTTTAAAAATCTATCTAAATATTTTTAAATACAGTTAAATAATACAGAAAAGAAATAACATTAAAGAATTATATATCTATTATATTATTATCTACATATATCAATCAGTCTTATTGGTTTTTTATCACTCTATTGAGTGAAATATTTGTTTTCCTACAGTAGTAGTACTAATTCAAACCTATATAGAAATACGTCAATGAAAACGTAGATCCTGTAAAATATCGGAAGCTTTTGAAAATAAGTCGGTCTCATTGTAGTGTAAATGCTGCAGTGGTTCCACTTCAACTGCTGCATTAAAAACTGAATGCTAGGGGTCGGAAAATTGTAATGCAATTTCACTTTTTCCGGTTCTTTAAACCTCATTTAATATTTTTCATTCCCTACGCATTTTCCACTTCCATAATCGTCAGTTGATTGGAAAATCGTTAAATAGACTGCGTTTTCCGAGGAGATTAAGTCAAAATATGGATATTTTTTTATTATTGTATTGTATTCCATTGTTTTTTTAGGTGTTTTAAATGATTTAATGTGGATATATCTATATTTAAAATTATTGAATCTAAGAAAAACTCTTTTAATCATTGAATTTTTTTAAAATAATATTACTGGTTAAATGAAGAACTGGACAAGTTAAAACAAATAATCATTGATATATTTTTTCCGATTTTTTTCAAATTTATTAAGATAAGATGCTTTAGAAATAAATTTAGATGGTTAATAAGTGTAATGCTTATTGATATACAAAACTTTATAATACACATAAAATTATAAAACAACTAATACTCGTATTTATAGAAGAAATAGGAGGAGGTGTAAAATTGGGAAATTTCGATGTAAATATGCAGATGTATGCTGATGATATTGTTTTGATTAGTGACGACCCCGTCAAATTACAAGTCATGATTAATAAATTGAGTGTATATTGCGATAGTTGGGGGCTAGAAGTTAATCTCGATAAATCCAAAATTATGATCTGCAAGAAAAGAGGTGAAAGAGTAGGGGTAACTTGGGAGTATAGTGGTAAACAAATTCAAGTTGTAGATAAATATAAATATTTAGGTGTCTACCTAACTCCTACTTTATCCTTTAACTACCATCTGAAAGAAAAACTATCTACTGCGAAATTGGGTATTAACTGTATTTGGCATAACGTTTTTAATAACAATAATATACCTGTCTCTGCTAAGTTTAAAGTATTCAATGCCGTATCGAGATCGGTCATGTGTTATGGCTCACAAGTTTGGGATTTTAAAAATTCGAGCACGTCGAAAAATTACAGAGATTCTTTATTAAAAAACTATTTTCGCTCCCAGAAAATACGCCAAATTATATTTTCAATTTAGAATTTAATGTTTCAAATATTTACTTGCACACATTAAAATTACATTTAAAGTATGTTTTGAAAGTTTTAAAGCTGCCAGATTCAAAATTACCGAAAATTGTTGCAAAACAAATAATTAATAGAAAACTCTACTGGTTTCAATCATGGAAGTATTTGTGTGACAAATATGATATTAATACGAATGTGAACAAAGATAATATCAAATCAATATGGGAAGCCAATATAGACAATATTATTAGTAATATAACTAAGGAAGAAGTATTAAATGCGGAATCGAATGCAAAACAAGGCTCGCATCATGGTCTAAATCCTAAATTAAATTATAATTCAAGCAGGGGTTTATATATATTCTATACCATTTAATGATGAAAATTAATACTAAAAAGCCGCGCAGAATTATTAAATTTAAATTATAAACCGTTCAGAACTGATATATGTCAACTATGCCCTCTTTGTAATTTAAAAGAAGTTGAAAATGTTAAGCACCTAATTGCCATCTGCCCTATAGTAAAACCATATAGAATCAAATTTTTGAATAGTGCAACGTTAACAGATAGTGAGGTCATTAATCTTTTAAACGGCTCTAACTGGACTGTCTAGTAAAATTTTTAAGAGAAGCGTTACGTTATAGAGCTTTTTTAGTTCAAGTATTTAATTATAATTAAGAAGGAAAAAAAAAAAGAAAAGAAAAAGGAAGACATTTTGTTGAAAATTTTACTTTCGATATTTAAATAAGTAATTCCTATAGTTTATTAAAATTTACGTTTATAATTGGTATTTTCATTACTGATCTGTTTATTAGTTTGATATGTGATATGTATTCTTTATTTTAATTTATAATATTTGCAACTCTGCTGACGGAGAAATCCAAAGCAAGAATGTTTTTATTTTGTATTTATAGAAAAAAAAATGTATTATATTAATAAACATTATATATTATATTATTATTATATACTCGTACTTATAAAAATGAAATAAACATTATATCCTGTACTTTCAGGAATACCATAAATATAAAATATATACAAAAAAAAAAATTTAATTTATTTTCTATACAGTTTATAAATGAAATAGTAAATTGTTTTGTAACGGTATGAGGGCAATAATACAATTAGCGTTATTTTGCCCATATAATTAAAACAACAATGAGGTCACCTGTGGTGTAGCGGCTAGCATAATAGTTTTTTATACCTAATGTTACGGGTACTAACCCGACAGGTGTCTCTAGAATTTTAATGGGAGTATAAAATCCTTGTTGTGCCGTCCTTCGGAGGGGACGTAAAAGTGGTCCTTGTATGTCAGCTACTCGTTAAAAATCCCTATTTAATTAAACCTGGACGACTCCTTATTTTATAAGGATTTTAAATTATTTTTTATCTGAACCTTGAATAATAAAATTAAATAATTGATGCTTACTCGCTTAAGACAACGTAAACGTAAAATCCGCCCCCGTTGTAGAGAATTTAACATATATTTGAAGATATCCTGCTTGATTGTTCTTGAATGATTGTTGAGTCTCCGTTTTACCATACCACTTATAATTGTTCGGAGCCTGAAGGAAAACTAGCAAATAACTCACTGGGTTGTTAAGGAGTGAACAAGTTAATATGTTAATTTATTCTTGAAGTAAAATCTTAAAAATAAACAATTAAAACAGATGATCTAATTAAAAACATATGATAATATTATTTAACATTAGGTATCTTTAATTTGATGGATTCGAAAAAAAATTACTATACCATCCTGTAAATATTGATTCAAAACGGCTAAATATACAGTTGAACGCATTTGATAATAAATCAAAGAATAAAGAGAACAAATATTTTTTAATGCAATTTTTGTTTTTTCGAAGATTTCAGTAATATAGATGAATAATATACGTTGGGAGCTAAAGATTGTAGGTAAAGTATTATCGTATACACAAAGTTGTAAAAGGTAATGTGAAGTGAAAATTAGGGCATAAAATTGTTACTGATAATTATACGTAACGATTTGATATAACCATATTCAATGAAATTAAATAACCTTTATATTTAAATTAGCTTCAATTTTTTTTTTTATTTAAATTTATTTAATCCTCGCACTAGACTGAAACGACAAGAAATTACTCGAAGATATCGATCACTACAAAACTTACTAGACAAACGTTCAAAACTTCCAGTATTTTACAAAAGACTCATTTACATCACCATTATCAGACCTATTTGGACATATGGAATCGAGCTTTGGGGTCTTACAAAACCATCTAATTCCTCCCGCATCCAATCCTTACAATCCAAAATCCTTCGCAAAATCCTGTATGCCTCTTATTTTGTTACAAATCAACTCATTCATAATGACCTAAACATCCCATGTGTTACAGACATA
The DNA here is from genome assembly GCA_023052935.1 of Piezodorus guildinii. NCBI lineage: Eukaryota > Metazoa > Arthropoda > Insecta > Hemiptera > Pentatomidae > Piezodorus > Piezodorus guildinii. The sequence continues at coordinate 46,632,314 of CM041298.1, forward strand.
GCCCGTGATAGATACTCTTCTTTTCATTCTAAACTACCTACTCACAGAAACCCACTTGTCTGTAATTTATCTTCTTAAGTTATCCCTGATAACCCTCAGAGGCGACTGAAAAGAAGGTATCCTCGGGACCTACTGTCTTGAAATAGTTAGTGAAGTGCTACCACTGGGTAGTTCTTTCTCAAGACATTTTCATGACTTTTTTTTTTTTTTTTCATTCTACATATTTACTCATTGTGTTCTTAAATACAGTTTTAAATTACTATATATAAATAAATAAAAAAGAAAAAGTTTATTTAATGGTTTTTAAAGTTAATTTTAAAGTGAAAGTCATGTGTTTTCCTAACCAAATTTTTTAAGAGACATTCTTTACTAAAATACCTGGAATAAACGAAGTTCAAAGTCAGTTATTTACCATTGTCGATTAACAACTTTTATGGTTCCTTATAGTTAGTTTTATTTTTTTCCTCCTAAATTTTCTATGTAATACTCCTCTTGTTCCGGTTGAACAGATCTGATATCTAGGACTACACCTTGACAAACGCCTTACTTGGATCCCTCATACAAGACTGAAACGACAAGAAACTGCACGACGTTTTAGACTACTTCAACACCTACTAGACAAACGTTCTAATCTTCCAGTACAAAAGGCTTATCTACATGACTATCATACGGCCTATATGGACTTACGGAGTCTTTGGGGCTCTACTTAACCATCAAATTCTTCCCGTATCCAATCTCTACAATCCAAAATCCTTCGTAAAATCCTCACTGCTCCTTACTTTTGTAACTAACAAACTGATCCACAAAGACCTTAATATTCCGTATGTTACTAATTTGGCCCGATCTAGATACCATTCCTTTCATGACAAACTCCATTCCCACCCTAATCCTCTAGTTTCAACCCTTTCTTTCTCTTCAATTCCCGACAATCCTCCGAGGCGTCTGAAAAGGAGATGGCCCCGAGACCGTCTAGTATAGAATAGTTACAGGAGTGCTACCATTGGGCGTTCTTCTACAAGTCTTTTTCATGTTGTATTTTTTTTTTAGTACAGTTGTAATTTTCAATAAATTATGTTTAAAAAAATTCTAAGGAAGAATCCAAAAAAAATTCCTCAAGGTCTCCGCTAGCTAAGGATTTAGAAATCATTGGAAAATATGAAGAGAAGGGTAGATATGTTAGAGTAGCTATCTATAGCCTTATTCACATCCCTTTCAGACCCTAATCCTTTCCTACCGTTTTTCTCAATTCCTTTTCCCCCTCGGAGGTGATCAATAGGTTTCTCGCTGATATCTCTTCAGGAGATCACCCACCACCTTCCTTGGGCTTGTAGATGAAGAAAAAAAGAATATATATATATATATATATATATATATATATATATTCATATAAACAAGCAAAAAACAAATCAGTCTTCAGTAGATAATTGTGTGGAACATAATGTAAAATAAATCAATAGATAACCATGTTTAAATGTGGGCCATGAATAAATATTTTGATTCTTTCAATGTATGATGCTTAGAATTGAAATATCAAAGTGACCGAGATCCCGTTTGGCATGAAAGACGGTATTGGAAAAGTTAAATTTAATTGAGGAAGAGATTCAGCATGGCGAATGTAAGAAGGCAGAGGATTCTAGAGGGTAAAAGAGAGGTCAAGAAATGACGATCATAAGACTTAGTTCTATGCATGTTTAGACGTATGTGATATTTTATATATATATAATATCACTCACGCCTGTAAGTGTTTATGAGTATTTTAAAATTTAAAATACCACATAAAATAGTGCAGTATTTTAAATTTTCTGTAAAATACCCATCTACTTAACAAACTGTTTACGTTTATTGGATTATATATCCATGTGAATCTCAACACTTATTATTTCTATTCTGAACGATAATTTTCGTTTACGTCTGTATCATATCGCAGCTTAGAAATAATTTAACTATTACTATGTTTTTAAAATTACATGCTTATATTTAATGTTAATGTCCAGAATTTTTTTTTCAAAGTTATATCTGGAAATATTCCGTGTCATTAAAAGAAATATATAATATATATATATATAATAATATATATATATATATATATATATTATATATAATATTAAATAATTTATAGTTAAGTTTAATATTCGCTAACTCTACATCATTATATTTGACGAGACATTTCAATATTGGATCTATACCTCCCTTAAAAGCTTTAACCGCTTCATTTTATTTAGTAAGAATCGCTCAGGCAGAGCTAGAGGTTTTTTTTTTTTTTTTTTTTTTTTAAATATATTAATGCCTAGATATCGAACTATAAATATTTAAATAATAAACTTTAATATATTCCCATAAATATAAACTATTCTATCATCACTATAATGCCTTGTAAACTGAGAGAAATACGTTTAAGACAAATATCTGTGACATGTGTACATATCATATTTGTATTGTATTTTGTGTTACAATAAAACCATAGGGTATGAAAAAAAAAAAAAAAAAAAGAGTGAATTACGACAAAATATATTTATTAATATTTATGACGACATCGTATATTGTTAATTTTTAAATCCAAAAAATTAATGAATTCTTAATTACCGAAGTTAATTATGAGTTGACTAATTGAAAAGTTCAATATCCATTGAATTATTATTAAGATATTGTAAACTGTTCAGTCACTATTCCTTTCAATAATAAAAAACACAGAAGCAAAGTAATAAACGAATGTATTTATCCGTAAAATTGTGAATAAGAATTACTTTATTTGTCCTTGTGAATTTCTATTAAATGAGAAAAAGTATTTAAAAAATCATACAAAAGAATACCTCATGTTTTTATTTACTCTACTTTATCACTCAGTACCGTTCTTTATTATTGCTATAATTTTTATTAATTTATATTAAAACTAGCGACTTGCTTCGCCCGGGTGCAAATCTCGACTTCTGTATGAAAGAATATAAACTGTACCTTTACCATAACCTCCATCAACAAAAAATTTCAAATGACATAAGTTCATAAGTTTATGTACTTGCATTGACTTTATATTAACTGGTACGATTTATTTTATTGAATATTAACTTTCCAACGCTATATTATACGTCTATGTTACTACTTATATGTTAGGAATAATTTTTATGACAGGTCACAATTTTTCTTCTCGTTTAAAGAAAATCTAAATTGAAATTTATTTAACTTATAAACCTTCAGGGAACAAGAAATTTGCTTCTCATCTCGAAAAGTGTGTTTGACATTTCGATTTGAATATCATTTTTGGCGTGGTTACTTTGGACCACGGTGTCCATGGAGAGCAAAAGCCCTCCTATAACGGATCCTGCTTCCGATCCGAGGCTGGGACAGCTCCCAGGGACCATTATCGCCCCACATTTCAGGTCCGCGTCCTTTGCTCCCTCCCTTGAACATCCCACGATAAACGTGGTTGAAGGAATGGAATTAGAAGCAACATCGGACAAGCGGAAAATTCAGTCAAATGATGAATATATATACCCGAAGAAAACTGCAAAACCCAGGAAGACGACAGAAGTACGTCCAGTTGTTACTACTAACACTTTCCTTCCTTTAGCTACTACCAATACTAGTTCCACTGAGCCTCAAGGGCAAGCTGTCACAACTAAATTGCCGAAAGTCCCTCCGGTTGTAATGCCAGGTACCTATACATCAGCATTTATAAGAAATTACATGAGCTCATTAAAAATCGAAAATTACTTCATGCGACGCAATAGCCAAGAAGTACGTATTTTTCTTGACTCAGTCAAAGACCGAGATACGTTAAGGAAGGCCTTAGAAAATTCTAATATGACATACCACACATTTGCTGTCCGCGGAGGTACACAACATCCTCAACGATTCTTACTTAAAAATCTCGATATTCAAGAAGATCTAGAAAGTGTAAAGAACGCCTTGGCGCCAGTAGAAGTTATAGACGTAAGAAGACTTCAGAAATCGTTATCGGATGGATCAAAAATCCTACTCTCTCCCATTCTTATAACAGTACCTGCCAATGTCAGTATCGAAGATATCCAAAAGATCAGAGCGGTCAACAGGTTCTTTTTCGCGTAGAGAAATACGTACCACAACGAAATGGTTTAACCCAATGTTTTCGTTGTCAAAAATTCGGACACACGAAGAATTATTGTGGATATGTACTAAAATGCGTGCGTTGCTCCGGACCACATGGCATCTCAGAATGCCCGAGACAGGGCAAACCCAAATGTCCAAATTGCAATGAGGAACATGTCGCCTCGTTTCGCCAGTGTCCTTACCGTCTTCAACTTACAGAACAACTGAAGAAAAAGAAAGAAGAATGGGCAATAAAAACTAGAACTACAGCTTTACAAGTTCCACCAGTACCTCCTTCTTCCTCAATCCCAAGTAAAACAACTTTTGCGACTACTCTGCTACCGGAACCTGACCCACCCCAAAGAGAACGGAAATTAAATCACATACCAGACGACGCACCACCTTCCTGGCTCAGGCAGTTTGAAATTTCCATGAATGGGTTGGTACAACAACTCATAACTTTAATCAAGTCGGTACTGAACCACGCAGCACAACAATGAGAGCCTATTCTTTGCTCAACTTCAATTGCAACGGTCTGGCAGCCAGGATTGAAGAAGTAGAGGCATTGTTAGCCATCGCCCAGCCCACCATAGCGGTTATCACTGATATTCGAACGTTACAGTGTCGTCCTCACTTTCAAGGCTATTCTGTCGTCGTTGATGAATGCCATGACCCACACGGAGGGGTATTAATAGCCGTTCGCCATGGAATGACATGGAAGAAGGTACCAGCACCTATGCGTATTGCCGATAATAGGATCAGTCACCTGACCATACAGGTTCATATGCAACAACCAACCTACATCACTGGTATCTATCGTAGGCCGCGTGCCTCTCTTAGAGATCTACGTCAACTCCTTGAAATATGTGCAAATAAAACAAACCATTGGCTTGTAGGAGATTTAAATGCTAGGCATGTCTTGTGGCACAATACTCGTTCAAACGGAGCAGGAAAACATCTGGTAAAAACAGCCTTCACAGTGGTGCATCCAGCTACCCACACGTTTCGCCACGCCGGTAATGGCTGTACCTCGACTATCGATCTCCTTCTCACTAGGCAACCCCATCGTATTACTGGTTGTTCCGCCCTCGAATTCATCACATCTGATCACCGTCCGGTGATGTACACTATTCACGGAAGGCAAGAGCAACCGAAGGCGAAAAAATTTAAATATAAGGAGGCAGATTGGAAAAGATACAAAGCTGAAGTTTTCCAAAAGCTGCAAACTGTGCCTTCTCTCCGCACAAGGAATGATGTGGATATATACATCAAGTATTTCACTAATGTGCTTCGCGAAGCCGCAATATTAAGCATACCCACTTTTCAGCCAAAACCACCTCATCTTAGACAACCCCCACCGCACGTAATGACGTTAATTGAATGCCGGTGGACTCTTAAAAATAGGTGGTATCGTACTAAAAACCGTCATGTAAAGAAGGCATTGAATTCACTCACGACGCAAATAAAGAACCTATTAAAGCAATGGAAGACAACATTATGGCATGAGCGACTCACAGCGACCCATGGCGATGTCAGGAAGCTCTGGAAACTAACAAAAACGGCAACAAGAAAATCTTCAACGATTCGGCTACACGACAAGGACCGCCTTCTAACATCTTTTGAACAAGCCGAAGTATTAGCGGGCCACTACCGAAGGGATATAGAAGCTAGGACAGGCACAGAACCTACCCCTCAAAAAATGGCCAAGGACATAAACTTTATGTTCATTAGCCCTAAAAAATTAAAAGCAATTATTCGGAGAACAAATGGCAACCGTGCACCAGGGCATGATGGAGTGCAAACCATCTTGCTTAAGCAACTTCCCCGGAAAGGAATTGTGCATTTAACAAACCTTTACAATGCATGTCTTCGGCTCCGATATTTTCCGGTACAATGGAAACATGCCATACTTTCTCCATTGTTGAAACCGGCAAAAACAGGTGATGACCCAGACCACTATAGGCCTATCAGTTTATTGCCCCACCTCGGAAAAATATTTGAGAAGATAATTCTTAATTACTTAAGAAACTTTTGTGAAGAAAATTCCGTCATTCCGTTTGAACAAACAGGTTTTCAAGCACAACTTAGCACTGAACATCACTTAATGAAATTGCAATATGAGATATGCAACAATTTTAATAAGAACAATGCAACTGCTATGATATCTATAGATTGCTCGAAGGCATTCGATTCCGTATCTCATTACATCCTTTGCAAGAAGCTAGCGGATCTTGAGTGCCCAGAACAACTCTATAATACCATTGCATCTTTCCTGGAAACTCGAACCCTATCAGTCCGAGTTCACGAAGAACATTCTCGCACTGTTCTCCTTACTTGCGGTGTTCCTCAGGGTGCAGTTTTATCTCCCGTCTTGTTCAATATATATACTGCAGACATAATAGGCCATAACTATAAAACCGCTACAATAGCCGCATTCGCGGATGATATAGCCGTCTACAGTTCCAGTATGAATCCAACTCAAGCTCTTACTCAGGCTGAATCGGTTTGTCAAACCATTGTTCGGAAATTAGAGCAGTTGAACATCAGAGTGAATCCATCAAAAACGGACTGTATAGTGTTCTCTATCCAAAAAGGTAAAAAATCTAGACTACCAAAAGTTTTTCGAGTCGGCGGCACAGTTCAGCGACCCTCTCACGCTATTGTATACCTTGGTATCAAGATGGATCGCCATATGAAGCTCTCTGCTCATGTGTATAATAAAACAAGGTTGGTTAGAACCAAATCATACCGACTTCATCACCTTCTATAACCTCTCCAGCGCTCTCACTAAGGCTTAAACTGTTAGTCTATAAAGGCATATTACGTCCTGCACTGATAAAAAAAAAAAAAAAAAAAAAAAAAAAAAAAAAGGGAACAATGCTAAAAATGATGGTAAAGACCTTATCCAAATCCGTCCAGTGTTTTAGAAGAAGTTAGAGAAAACGAAAATCAAGTTATCATTTTTTATATATACGAGTATACATATACATATATATATATATATATATATATATATATATATATATATATATATTGTGAAACGTGAAACGTGGCCGCTTACTTTGAAGGATGAACAAAGGCTTAAGGTTTTTGAAAATAAGGTATTGCGTAAAATATTTGGTCCGAAGAGAGATGATGCCACTGGGGAGTTTAGAAGGTTGCACAACATAGAATTGCGGAACTTGTATCCTGTGAATATAATTGAGCTGATTGCATCGTGGAGACTCAAGTGGGCGAGTAAAGCTGTTGGGCTCGATGACGAGCGGATTCCGAGAAAGTTGGTATATGCTCATCCGACTGGTAGGCGTCCGAAAGGTAGGTCGAAGCGTAGATGGGAGGATTGTGTTAAGGCTGATCTCGGGGCTTGGGCTCGAATAGTGAACATTGGACAAGTCTGTGTAGACGGAATTTGGTGGTATCGGCATCGAACCTTCGGGTTCGCTAAGCCTATTATATATATATATATATATATATATATATATATATATATATATATATATATAGAGAGAGAGAGAGAGAGAGAGAGAGAGAGAGAAAGAGAGAGAGAGAGATAGAGAGAGAGAGAGAGAGATTATTTTATTAGAATCAAAAATTAGTAAGACATATATTATTCTATCGTTTTACTAAAAAGGTTATTTAAAGAATTAAATATTCTATACATTTTTTTTATTCTATCCATTTAATTTTTTTTTTATTCTCTTTATTGTCTTTTTTTTATTATATTTTTCCTTTTCTTATGCATTCTGGATACATTTTTAAAATTTTGGGTGGGATGCATAAACTATTATGAAAAGATGAAACCAATGCCAAGGCTCACCTATTACTGCAATATTTATATTTTATGCCTAAATGTAAAACCTGTCATATCAGAAACACCTCGATAAATTTTTTCGACTAATTGACACACTTTCGTTGAAGATAAAAGACCGAAATTTAATATTTCTCCCCCTAATTAGGCGATCGGGATGTTTTTTAGATCAAGGGGTGAAGCGGGGGTAATTGAACACATTGTCTGGTAAAGTGTCTATCAATTTTTATTTTTATTTTTTTTTTAGCTACAGTGAAATTATAAAATAATTATCACGCCAAACCAATTAATATTATTGCTTATATATATATATATATATATATATATATATATATATATATATATATATATATATATATATATATATACCCGATAAACAGCGTATTGTGCGTAGTAAACCGATTTTCCATTAGCAGTTTGTTGACTTGGAAAAAAAAAAAAAAAAATCATAAGTCGTTCCAAATGACATATTTTGATTGATGATACAACATTTAAATAATTTTTTTTTCTGCACAACGTCCTGTTAAAATATGACAAGTTGATTTTTTTTTTTCTTCAAATGATTAAAACGGACTTAAATTAATTACGTACAGAATTATTGATGGGAGTTTCGAAAGATATTTTTTCTGGCTTTGACAATTAATTATTTATTCTTCTCATTAACTTTCAAGTCCTCATATGTAAAAGAATGTTCATAAAACATGTACAACGCTAATTGCAACTTTTGTTAATTAACATGAAAAAAAAAAAAAAGGATATCTAGTCAGTAACTACACTAATGTTATAAGATGTCTAATTTAAACATTCTAAATGATATCTTTCCTGAAAGGAATTATTTTCTATACTATGGTCTGTTCGGTGTTACTTGACTCTCGGATAATATTTTACTTAATAATTCAGTATGTATTAGTACTTACCCTATCCTGGAGTTTCTTTGACAAGATTTGTCTCAGAAGTGGAAAACCAGCATCCAAAGTGGCGGAGGGGTATATGAAATGAAACCTTTTCACTCTTTGTGGTACTGCTTTCTGTAAAAAATAAGTATAAAGATTGAAATTAAAAAAATATATATATATAATTAATTAAATTAATTAATTAAATAATTAATGCCACAAATATATGAAGAAAGCTTGTTATGTTTTTTAATAAAGGTTCAATATTAAAATCAGGATATAACGCCGAAATGAAACTATATTACTTTGGTCACAATATACACTTTGTGTGGAAAAACTTTTGTAATTAAAAGTTTTTTTTTTCTAAAACGTTTTGATTTGTCTTAATATTTATTTTCACTTACAGAATTATCTCGATAAAATACCATAGTATTCAATTAGATGCACAGTAAGTCGAACATATAAAAACCTCTTTTAATTTCAAACTACCTAACCACTTGTAACCTCTTATTCTCTATATCCTTTCATATTACCAATAATCCTCCGATGCGACTGAAATAAACATGGCGAAGGGATATTCTTTCTCCAATTAAACATAAAAGTGTTAATAATAGGTAGTTAATTCTTAATGGTTTGTCATGTGTTATAATCAAGTCACTTATTTATTTCTTGTACTATAACAATACATTTCCTTGGTCAATTCAATTGTTTTTAATTGTCCTGGCAGTAATTAATTACCTATTGCAAAAAAAGACCGTAGATTAAAGAATTTTCAAGCACAGTAAGAGATAAAAAAAATACGTGAAACCATTTAATAATTAATTAAATGAAATTTCTATAAAAACATGTGTTTTATTAAATAATCTATTATATTATTATCTAAAATAATCAGTTAGTTTTATCTGATTTTCATCACTCTCTATTAACTTTTGAAAGATTGTGTATAGGATAATAATTTTTCTAAAATCTTAAGCTTTCAAACGGTATATCATACATGTATATTACTGCTCTTATGATCAAAAACGAAAAATTGCATTAAAAAAATATTTTTTCAGTTTTCTCCTTTAGTTGCTTTTCAAATTCGCTCAACCTGCATATTTAGCATATCAGTAGTAACTTGTTAATCTTGATATATATATATATATATATATATGTATCTGTTTTTCATCAGCGTTAACCCGATAATATAGTTATTTTTATAGGATCTACAAAATTAAAGGTACTTAAGAGGAATAAATTTGAAAATATCGGCATTTAAGCCCTCTCAGACTATTTTAATCAGAATAAAACCTACATGATGTTAAAGCCCATTAAATTATACATTGATATAGCGAGTTTAATCAAAATCGTCAGAACTGTTTTTGAGAAAATCGAAAAAAGGTGCAAAATACGTAGTAAAAAGTGGCTTTTCTGGTAAGCTCATTTTGATGAAAAAGTTTTTTTAACACTTCGGGCACATATTTGTCTTAAATATGAAATTTCAGTTTCATAGGAATTTTCGTTTCCGCTTGGGAGTTACCACACACACCTTTTTAAGGGACTTGGTTATTTGGACTCAAGAGACCCTAAAACGTATATTTCCGTTGAAAACAGAAATTTAAAAATGTTCACGATCGCAATACTTTCCCTTACTATATATAGTAAGAGAAAGTAAAAAAAAAAGAACATACTAAAATATTTTTTCTCTTTTATTGGGTATCAAATTTGTCCAACATGTTTGTTGGCCGTTTTTTATTCTCATATTATATTTCTAAATAATATTGTTGAGTTTTTAGAGTTTACAAAATTAAGGGTACTTTAGAGAAAGAAACTTTAAATTTTCGGCGTTTAATTTAGGCCTTCAACCTATTTTAATCTAAATAAAACCTACACTAGATCGTTTTTGAGCTAAACTGACCACACTCAAAGACCTTTTTACGTTACCTGGTCATTTGGACTCAGGGGACTCCAAAACGTTTATTACCGGGAAAAACTTGAATTCAAAAATATTGACGATAACAATCCTTTCCCTTAGTATATATTTCATATATAATATATATATATATATATATATATAATATATATATATATATATATATATATATATAATATATATATGAATATTAAAATTATAATCTCGTTATATACATTTTGTGTACCTAAAAATTTTAATTTAAAATCTTTTTTTGTCAGATAATCAAACAGATAATCAAATTAAAATAAAACATATTTTTTTTTGTAGTGATTTTTAATTTAAATGAGAAAGAGTTTTTTTTAAACTTTCGAATAAGTTTTATATTTTTTTACATTGATGTATATCTATTGTAACACAGAAACCATATAGTGTTTTTTTTTCTTATTAATTATTATAGTATATATATATATATATATATATATATATATATATATATATATATATGTACATTTATGTGTGTGTGTATATGTCCATAATGTTAATGGTATTATAGATAGAAGATATCTTTCGCTTGCAATGTCTTTAAAAAACAAATAATAATTTAAATGTTTTCACAGTTAATCCAGGTGGCCATAACAACTGTTCTAGTAAGCACCTGTGAGAAGAGTTTGCAATCATAAAATTATTTTTAGAAATATTAGAACGATTACACAATGGCATTCTATTCGTTACCACGTGCAAGTCAGTTTGCTTATGTCCCGTCCTTGCAACTAGGAAGTATCGGAAAACTACCGATGTTTTTATTTACTTTTCCGTATAATAATATTAATTAATTAGATAATTATGTTTATGAAAATAATATATGTTAAAAAAAATGGGTGTATTAATGAACTCGTGAATAATAAAAAAAAAGAAAACCTTCACAGTGTCATTTACATGAGGAAACTAATGTTATCGGAAACTGGTGAAGTGAAAACAATGCGACTGGTGGCAAACGAGAGAACTAGTATTTCCGTTGCAATGAAGTCATCCAAAGCATTCAGTTACCCCGTAGTCACTTCCAAGGAAGGTTTACTTAAAAAATTGCTTATGAAAATTGACTGATGTTTTCAAAACGTTGAGATATTCTATGTGATAAATAGGATGAATCAATGCTTTTAATTTCTCAGACTTATTTAAAAATAAAAAAAAAATTGATAATTACTAGAGGGAAAGAGAGAGAGAGAGAGAGAGAGAGAGAGAGAGAGAGAGAGAGAGAGATTCTTTTTTTTTTTTTGCCAAAACTCAATACTTTTATAAGGGACTTTATGGACATACTGTATATACATTTTATTATTTTTTTTTTCTAGTCTATTCTAATACTAAATTTCTAATATTTACAATGTTTTTGTTGTTGTTTTTTCTCTTTAGTTATTTACATTTTTTTAAATATATTTATTTCTCTTTATAACTACATTAAAAATTTAAACTTTATAACTGCAAGTAATTATTGTATGTGGTACGATATAATCACATTAAATAGATGTGTAAAGAAACTATTCTTTGGTAGCATACCAATAAATAAATAAATCAGTACTAGAAGAGGAAGCAAGTTCGTGTCAGGCCATGATTTCATTCGTAAAAAAATAGGGGGGCATCAGCAATCGATTTAACAACCTGAGAAAAATTACTATAATTAAATACAAAGATATACACGTAATATATTTATTATTGTTATTAAGGGTAAGTGTTATGCAATTATCGTAATTAGACAGTGATATTAAAAAATTATAAATTATTGCGGAATGTTTTAAAAATCCAAGATCAACATTTTAAATTCTAAGTAGGGAACTTACAAACCCGTATTATAATTTGAAATTTTCTTGTTGGTATGCTTCCATCTTAAATACATTAACATGTATTTAACATAAACAAAAGTTTTCCAACTTTTTATGCTCCTACAAATAAGAATAAAACTATAAACTCATATTAAATAAAAATTTACGAAAAATGAGACCTTAACGTTTCCGAATAATTTTGAATATATTTTTTTTTTAATTTCTATCAATCTTACTACATAAACTTCATAATGTATAATACATAAATTTTAAATTTATATGTACCGAGTAAAAGAGGACAAAAAAAAAAATTAAAATAACCTTCACCATTATTACAATTATTAAGTTTTTATTCTGAATTGTGAATAAATAAGTACAGTTAACAGATTAAAAGGGATTTTTGTTTCCCTGTTTAGTTAAATTATTATTAAATTAAATAGAGCATATTTGCTAGACCTATTTTATAATAATAGATGGTATCTTAGATACTAAGATTTATACTAAAACATTTGTAATTGTAGAGAAAATATAAAGGTTCCAATTATTATTTCATTATTTCTATAAAAGTTTTCCCTAATTTAGAAATTTCTGATGAGCACTGGAGTTGAATGGGTTTTTTTTTTCTGTTTTTTTTTTTTAATCTTTCAATCTAAAACTTATATTATCACCGTATCTGGTCTCCGCCCTTTTGTTGTTGAAAAGTTAATGGTAGTAGAATTTTATTAATTACATAATTGCTCATAATTTGTTGTCCATTTTTTTTAATTATATCTTTCTGTATTCTATTATGATTTATTTTATTGATTTACTTTCCTGAATAGCTTGTATAAGCACGTTCAATATATTTTACGCACTTTTTGATATAACACTATTCATTTTTAATTTGTATTGCTAATCATTATGTTTACTGTTCCTATTTAATTATTACGTTTATTGTTCCTATTATTCTATTTTATTGTTATTGACTTCGTACATTTAGATTCGATTTTGTCCTTTTTTCTCAAAAAAATGGATATACAATTATTATTATTTTTATTTTATTTTTTATCTTTTTATTTTTATGATTCTTATTCGTTCTCATCATCAATCGTCTTCTGAAGATATTTTGGGCAATAATAACCACTCGCAGTTTTTTGCCCATAAAACCAAAACAACTTATATTAACGGAATATTTTATTTCATTTGACATTAATATTAGTACATCGTATATAATTTACAACTTATATATTTATCAGTATTTAGGTTGCTTAAAGGTTCCTTGATTTTATCAGTTAGACTTTAATCGATTCAAAATCAAAATCGTTTGACCCGTTTTTGGTAAAATCGTGAAAATGTGCAAAATGCATAGTATAAATTGGCCTCTTCTTGTTCCCAGATTTAGTTGAAAAATTTGCTTTAACATTTCAGGCATATGCGCTCCTAAAAAATGGAATTTCAGCTTTAAACAACTAATTATTTTGGATATGGACTTTCATATATACACATATATGGACGCAGGTAACTCTAAATGTGTATCTCATGTGAATACTGGGATTCGGAATTTTTGACGATCGCTATACTTCCACTTAATACATATATTTAATATGTGGGCAAGTGAAAGATAAAAAACTCTGTTAAATTTTATTTTTTATTAGGAATCTTTCTAAAGCTTTTATTTAATATTAGTCCGAGGAATGAGAAAAAAAGAATGAAGGATATTGTTTCGGAACGAGAATTCTTTCATATTCTATGCATTTTATTAATATTCGATTTTCTGTTGAGGAATACAATGTTGCTGAAATTATTATTCATAAGATCTTGAGATATTTGTATATTCTCTGAAATAGATTAATCAAGAAGAGTGCAATATATCCATTTGGCACAATGTAGGAAGCAAATATTCTGTTGTTTGATGATATATATGACCAAGATTATTCCCGTATAATGCTTTGTGAAGCAAACAATCTTTCTCTGCTTACTTAATGGTATTATTACTTAAGCATCCTATAGATTTTCTCGAACATCCACCGCTAATGATTTTGGTTTATTATTTTCAATAATGTACCTTCGTAACATAAAAAAATAAATAAATAAATAAAAATACCCTTATTCAAAACCCGAATAACGAATAAAAGTTTTTCTATTCCATTTTTTTTTTTTTTTTTTTATTAGAACAAAAAATGCCAGGGCATCCAACTATGATCATAACACCTAGACGTTGATATCAGTCGATCAGTTTTAAAATATAGGTAGGTAAAAAATGATTTAATTCAATTACTCAGTTATTTTCGAAGATAGATAAAACAGTCTATTGAGTTTTAGAATTAGTTGACACCTGTGAATTATAAAAAAAAAAAAAAAAAATTGAAATTTTTACCTGCTCATAAGCACATAAAATAATAAACTACATAGATTTATATTATACCGATAGAAAGCTTAAGATATGTCACATACAATTTTGTTTAAAGTAATAAGAAGTTATTAAAAACGGAGTGATTGTTCTAAATTATAAGCACTATTTTTTTTTTTTTTTTTTTTTTTATTGAGATATATTACAATTTGTTACAAAATGAACAATAATAATATTGATAAGAGACCACATTCATACTATATATACAGAAAATAATAATAATGGTCAAATTTCATAAAATATAACATAAATTCGAATATATACAATAAAATAATAATAATAAATAAAAAACAAAACAAATCGAAACATAAACCTATTATTGAGATAAATAAAAAGTTGGCAAATAAATAAACATCTTACACACAATCATAACTATAGCACTATTTTTAGGCTGTTTAATCTAAAACACGTGTTCCTATCAAAACTCACGTAATTATTTAACTTTTTTTTTTCAATTCTAGCATTATTTTAAATGAATTTTATTAACGAAGGTAAGTAAAAGTGTTTAGCGCTCTTGATTTTTTCAAATAATTCATAAAATTAATTTAAATAAGAAATGTATGGTTTATTATAAAAGATAAAGAAATATATAAAATTATTAAATCGTATTACAAAATCTACTAAGTACATACGAAACATAAAGGCCTTGCATATAATTTGAAAGAAAAAAAAATTTGTAAAATTAAATGTGTTCACGACTGGATATAAAAAACGCTGCAAATTATTAAACAATGGTTTATTATTGCCAAATAATTAAATTAGGTTATTACTGTTTAAAGGCAATTAACTAATATGAAAGGCAATAAATAATTCAGAGGAAAATCGTCAATCACCCCTGATAATTTCAAAACGATTTTAATGATCCTTTTTTCGTTTGGTATTTATTTATTTATATCCAAACATAACTGAGTTAAGGGCGTATATATAGGTGACATTTTTTTTATTTTTTATAATTATTAGCGGTGTACTAGTTATAAAACTCAATAGAATGTCTTTCTATCTTCGAAAATAACTGAGTTTTAAGCGTTTTTATGGGTAAAATTTCCATTTTTTTTTTTCGCGGTTTCTTGGTCAGGAAACTATTATAATTATTTTCTCTATCTTAAAAAATAACTTAGTTATTTAATTAAATCATATTTAATCGGCTGCCATTTTGAAACTAATCTGCTCATATAAACGTCTAGGCGTTATGATGATTGTTGGATCCACTAGTATTCTCGTGCAAAAATTCGGTCCAGTAGTTTCAGAGAAAAGTCGACGGACAAACGTTTTTATGTTGTTGTTTTTTTCGTTATTCGGATTCTGAGTAACTTGAAACGTATGTCCTCAAATTTTAAGGGGTTAATTATTTTTTGGTCGATTACAAAGGTTCATTATTGGAAATAATAAAGCAATATTTAATGCTTTTAATGAGGAGTTCATTAAGTAAAAAAGAAAAACAAATATATAAGCTAATGGGTGCCTATCTCTAATAATGGGTAAATAGTACCTCATAAATGTCCTCGACCCTCAGAACAGTATAAAACTATCTCATGAAGAGGTCTTCCAGAAGAAATAGTATTAAAATATGACGGAATGGTCTGTGGGACGTTCACAAGTGACTGACTGCGCTATCAGCTCTACTCCGGATGGGATTAAAGAGTATTAATACTCACCCAAAGCACAACACTCAAAGTAAATAATGTTCACTCTACACAACACGATTTAAATAGTGTTCGAATTTACATAAATTCATATAATAACGGGACATTAAAAGTGAACCTTTCGTTAAATAAAAATAAGTATAAATGCAAGTAATTTAAATTAATCTTGCATCAACACTATAGCTACCACTAAATTTAATAACACGGATCATAAGAGTTCTCGGACAAAATACCCATTTCGAAATTTCTTCTGTTTAATTTTAAAACTATTTAATGTATTTAGTTATACACCTTTAGCAGGGTGGGTAGCATAAACGTCTTCTATGCCAAAGGTCACGGGTTCAAACCCGCAGGTCATCCTAGGATTTTTTAATGGCTGTAAAAAAATCCTTAGTTATGCCTTTATTCGGAGGAGACGTTAAAAGGTGGTCCCGAGCCTGTGCGATGTCAGGTACTCGTTAAAGATCCCTATCCTAATTAACCTGGATAGGCAAAATTTAGGACTCTCACTGTAGCATCGTCCGATTAGCCATAGTAGCATAAAAGATCGTTAAATAAATAAACAAACATATATTTAGTTATAATTATATCCTGTAAAATGGTAATAGTGATTGAAGACTTCATTCAAACAAGATATACAAAAAAACAAAACAATTAATAATTAATACAACAATAGTTTAAAAGGAATAAACATTGTTAACACGCTCATTATAACATAGGCATGTACAATATTTACAGTTTGCCGGAGGAAGCCCGAGTCGGGCTTTTCCCTCCACTTATAGGAGAGAAAAAGCAGAGCCCAAGAGATCCCAGCGCCTCACACTTAGCTGCGTCACAGGTTGAGAACCAGAAAAAGCTGAGCTAAGGCGCTATAGTCCCACATATATTCATGTTTACAAAAAGTGACCACCCCTATTATCTAAATATTATAATTTTTTTTTTTAATTATGCCTTCCCATTAGGCTTCCGCCATTAGGAAAAATATTTTAAATCATTCACTGCAATTTTTTTTTTCAAATCATCTGTGTCAATCCATCACACTGATAAAATAAATAAATGTAGTTATTTTTTTAAAACATGTTTTGCATTTTTCCGGATCGGTCGACAGGTCGTCTAAGCTCTTATTCATGCGACCTTTCGCCTATAATATTCCACCGAGATTCTAGATGACAAGTTATAGAGTAGGGACGTCATTTCCTACCTATTTTTAAGTATCCACCAGTTAGCAGACGGGCCTCAGGTATGCGAAAGGCTGTTAATGAATTACCATTTACCTAAAGATCCTTGAAAAAGACCTCCTGGGATCTGAATTCGAACTCATAACTTTTGGCGTCGTAAACTAGCGCGTTAGTCACACAGATGATCATTAAACCGATTATTTATATTTCAGAGAAATATATAAAATAACATCTAATTTTCTTTCTGAACACTGGGAGGATTAAAATACACAAACCATTTATAAAACTAATCGATGTTTTTTATTTAACGATTCCTGATTCCATGT
This sequence comes from Piezodorus guildinii, assembly GCA_023052935.1. Classification (NCBI taxonomy): domain Eukaryota; kingdom Metazoa; phylum Arthropoda; class Insecta; order Hemiptera; family Pentatomidae; genus Piezodorus; species Piezodorus guildinii. The sequence goes on from CM041298.1 coordinate 46,650,324, forward strand.
AACTTAATCTTGATCTATCTTTGCCTGATAGATGCCAGTTCAGGAATTACCTTGCAAATCTAGTATATGCAAACTTTTGGAGAATAGATCCTTTTTTTTTTTTTTTTTTTCTAAACATATCATACCATGATATAGAACCCTGTTATGAGATTATTGACGGAGATGGAATTTCTCTAGCCGTCAAAGAAGAGATGGAAGGTAAAATTCACTTAGATCCTAAGAAAGTCTGCGTAAGAGCGTATAAGAATATCGGAAAGTCATCTGTCACTTCGGGTCGGCCTGAGACGCGACCATCAATCCAGCTTGACCATCCATCTAAACATATTTGTAGTCTTCAAAAGATTTACTTTAAGTGTCAGCCTTGGAGCACTTACGGATTTGAAAATTATTCAGGTTTAAGATAAGGAATAGCCGATTTTTTTTATTCTTAATTTTTATTTTTTTTAAGGGGGCAATGTGATCTAGTAGATAGAGAATTAGTCAACTGTTCTGCAGATCCAGGGTTCGAACCCCGGCTGTTGCAGGGTTTTTTTTGTTTTGCTGTCTTAGCTGAGGAGCGATTCTGAGATATCGAGACCTTCTGAGGCACAACCATCCTCTTTAATGTGGATAAAACTCTAGCGAATGATCGTGATCTAGACCTAATTACTTCCTTGTATAGGCCTTGTTACGACGTACACAGGGCAAAATCACCAATTTAAGTGGACAAAAGTCAGGTCAAAAGTTTGGATTTTTCCAGTGATTCACCTTTTTATTATTAGTTGGCAAGACCCTCAATACTAATATTTCCCGCCATACCGTGTTTTCAAATACATAGTAAATGAGTGAATCATTCCTGTTAACACAAGTGCCTAATAACCGACAGTGGGATTATCTTTATTCGATGGCCATTTATCGTATTCATGGTGTGTTTAGCCCAAAGTCTTTTTGCTTTTATTTGAAAAAAATTAAGCATTTGTGAACGATTTGAACCAAATTTACATTCGTGTATTTACTGCAATATTTTTTATAACATTACGCCAGTGGTTCTTATTTCTAGCCCCTGTAGACCCAAGAGTCCCCTACTTTATGCACTATTTCCTCCTTTTCTCTCGTCAGTAGTCTTCCTCACAATCTCTTACGCTCCACTGTAACATTTTTCGACCATCTTCTGAGATCTAGCCTAGCAACATGTCAGCCCCACCTTCCTTTTAATAGATGTGCCTCTTCAACTAAATTTTTGACAACTATTTGCTTTTTGTATGTTTCTATTGATAATGCTGCCATGAATATTGAACATTTAAAATGATCCAAGAAAACTGAAGCTGTGTCCCCGCCAGTTTTGCTAATCGTAGACCAAATCTGCTAGTTATTCAATATTGTTTCCTCCCCATATGTAATCTTCCATTTACTTCTTCTTTCTTACTTTTGAATCAGATGAATCACCCTAAGTAAATGTGCCTATTGACCAACTAAACTGGTTTTAATTAATACATTTTATATATAGCTCAAAATATTCATCAATTGTGTAATAATTTACTTCTGAAATTTAACGCCTTATGAGGTTAAATCCTGTATTCATATTAGGTAAGAACGACCGATGGTTCTTCTTGTAGGACCAAGAGAGGACAAGGAAGACCAAATGAGAGGCTAAGCCCGGAGGGATGTGGGCTGGAGGAGATACGAGGCTCCAGGTAACAAGGACTCTCCGGATTACCCTCTCCCTACCTCTCTCTCTTTCTCTCTCTCTCTTTCTCTCTCTCTCTTTCTCTCCCTCACACACACACACACTCTCTCTCACTCTCTCTCTCTCTCTCTCTCTCTCTCTTTTTTATCCTCTTCCGATCTTTAGCTTCCAGGGATTTTCCAGCTTTGACTTAGCTAGGATCAATATCTTTCTAGTAGAATGCTTCCTAAATTGTATGCTATAAATTCCTAATTACATAGGAATGTCGTATAAAGAGATCAAAGTAAACCTTCAGCAGAATCCAGAGAATAGAGTCTCCACCTGGCAATTTAATTTTTATGTAGGTTAAATTGAAGTAGATGAGTATTTCTTTTTGTCAGGAAGTAGGTACAAAACCATCTTATAGATCATCAAAATTTAATTTAATAATAGCTCCCAAAGAAACAGATTATTAATTCATCAAAGATTCAATGGAATTTTAGGATTATTTGATCAAGAAGACAGACATTCGATGAAGAAATTCCAAAACACCTAGCATATTTTCTCAATTAAGACTATGATTTTCAAAGGTACTATGTCTATCTATTCTAAGAAATTTTACAGAAAGCGCAAAAATCTCTGATTAGTTTATTATCAAACTTATTTATCATTCCCTACTAAACTTTAGTTGTTATTTTTTCATATTGATAACATTATTTTTGGGATCACTTGTAGCTGGGTAGCTATCATAACAGCCTCCTTTGCCAAAGGTCACAGGTTCAAATTCGCTGGTGTTCCTAGGATTTTTTAATGGGAGTAAATAATCCATAAATATACCGTCCTTCGGAGGGGACGTTAAAAGGTGGTCCCGAGCCTGTGCGATGTCAGGTACTCGTCAAAGATCCCTGTCCTAATAAAACTTGGATAGGCAAAATTTAAGACTCCCACATCGTCCGATTAGCCATAGTAGTATGAAGTGGCGTTAAATAAATAAAATAACATTATTTTTCTTTTTCTTCCGGTTTACGACTCAGTCAAGTCATCCCGCAGCTATTTCTCTCGACTCTTCACCATTGCATTCCAGTTCCTCACTTCCAAGACAAACCACACATCCTCCTCTGCCACTCCATCGGCCCACTGTAGTCTCGGCCATCCACCTCTTCTCTTGCCATGTATTCGTTCTTCTAAAAGTTTCTTTGGGACCTCGTCATTATTCATAGGGGTGACATGGCCTGCCCAACGAAGTCTTCCAATCATTATAAATCAGACATTTGCATTACTATATATCGTTCCTATTTCGGAATTTGTTCTTGGTCGCCAGACATTGTTGCTGAACACTGGCCGAAGGATCCGCCTCTCGATTTATTTTTAGGGGTCATATTTGGTGCAGTAGCCGTTTATTCCTAATGTCGTAGATAGAAACCAGACAGATGACTCTAGAATTTTTAAAGGAAGTAAAAAAACCCTCAGCTATGCCTTCTTTCGGATGGAGCGTAAAATGGTGGCCCCCAGATTGTGCTATGCCATATGCTCGTCAAGAATTCCAATTTTAACTAAACTTGGATCGGCACAATTAAGATCTTCCACTAAAATATCATTATCTTGGCTGATAGAACGGGGGGCCCCGCATCAGAAAGTGAAGTTAAGAAATAGAATCATTAGGTATAATTTGGAACAAAATCAACTGTGCAATGAGTATAATTTAATAGATGAATAAGGATAGTGGATTTTGATATAGATGAAAGATTAGAATACTAATGTGTCAAATATAGATTTCGTGAAAAATGTCACTTAGTACCTTTTCCCAATATACGATAAAATAGAATATTTTATCTTTGATTTAAAAATTATTGGAGAAAATTTATGATATTATTACTGGCTGTACTGGAATAAATTTGTATAAAAACATTTCAATAGAATCGTTTGCCAACTTTGCTTTATTATTTGCAACAAGAAAAAGGTAAAATCGCCAAAAAAAAATAAAAATAAAATAAGCCCTCTCCCTCAAAATTTGAGAGCTTACTTTTCAAGATAGGTAGAATCCGAAAAATGAATTAAAAAAAAAAAATTAGTTTGTCCGCCGTCCGCTGCATTTTTCCAAAACTACTGGAGCGATGTTTTTTTTATTCGCCACAAAAATACTAGTCCATGCAACGATGATCCTAACACCTAGACGTTGATATCAGCCATATCAAGATATATATTAATATTATATTATAAAATATATTAAAATTGTGGCCGATCTAAACTGATTTTATGAAATAACTCAGTTATTTTTGAAGATAGGTAAAAAAAATTTTTTAACCGAAAAAACCCAAGAATAATTCATAAAAAGAGAAAAAGAAAAAAAATGAAACTTTACCTATAAATACGCGTTTATCTCAGCTATTTTTGAAAATGGAGAAAAACATATAATGAGTTTTAGAATCAGTAAAGCACGATAAACAAGAAGAAAACTTAAATGCTAAATCTTGCCTAATAATACGCTTGTAACTCGGTTATTTTTGAAGATAGAGAAATAATGTTTAGTGTTTTTTTAAGCAAAAACCGCGAATAATTAGAAAAAAAATAAGAAAAAAGTTGAAATCACACCCATAAACACGAGCATAATTTAGTTTTTGAAGATAGATAAAAATATATAATGAGGTTTAGAACTACTCTAGCACGATTAGAAAAAAAAAATTAAGAAAATGATCTATATATTCCTATAAAATGAAAAAATAAGCATTGAAATCGGTTTCGAACTAGCAGAGATATATTTTTATACTTTGAAATTAGCAGCGGTGATATTCCATTTTCCTTTAGATTCTTTATTGCTTTTCATATTATTATTATTATTATAAACAGTTATATATTAATATAGTTATTTAGAAATAATAAGCCATTGTTTAATAAATAGCAGCGTTTTTTATTACCATGCTTTCATCTTTCTTTTTATATTTTATTTTAGTTTTGATGAATGAAGTTTTGTTATAGTTTACGCCAGTGAATATTATACAATAGACCAACCATTCATCGCTCTTCCCTTTATCATCCGTAGAGGCAGGTAAACCACCGACACTTTCCAAAAGAGAAAACGTCCCATTGCCCCAATTATGATAATGAGTAATTATGATTGAGATCAGACGCGTTAGCATCGGCTTAAGAGGCATTACTCTTGCGAAATGAGAAGTCAAAACCTTTCAACTGTTTTTTTTAAATTCGTTGTTTGTTCATCATTGTTCTCAAAATTAATCTACATTATTCAATTAACAGCACAATATTTATGCTTTGGTTATGACGGCCCATTAATTTATACTACAACTATATATTTGTTTTCTAATTTATTCCTTGTTGAGTACTTTTTTTACTTGCACTTACCTACGTATGAAATATATAGTAAGGGGAGGTATTGCGATCGTGAAAATTTTTTTAGAAAGTTTTTAACGGAAATACACATTTTACACTCGACTGAGTCAAAATAACCTGTCAAAATAAGTCCTGCAATAAGGTCTGTGTTTGTCTATGTGTGTTTGCGGTAGGTCCATCACGAAAACGAAAATTTGTACGAAACTGAAATTTCATATTTAAGTGGGGCCACCCATAGCGTAGCGGTTAGCATAACAGCTTTCTATGCCAAAAGAAGCGGGTTCAAACCCGAGGGTGGCCCTAGGATTTTTTAATGGGAGTAAAAAATCCTTAGTTATGCCGTCCTTCGGAGGGGACGCTAAAAGGTGGTCCTGAGCCTGAGCGATGTCAGGTACTCGTTAATGATCCCTATTCTAATAAAACCTGGATAGGCAAAATTTAGGACTCCCACTGTAGCATCGTACGATTAGCCGTAGCAGCATAAAAGTGACGTTAAGCAAATAACTAACAATAAACAAATCATATTTAAGTCAAATATACGCCCGAGATGATACTGCACTTTTTTTTACTAAAATCGGCCGACCAGGGTAGCACTCCTTTATAAGGAAAACATATATTTCCGTAAAAAAAATTGAATTCGAAATTTTTTAGTACTATCCCTTAGTATATATTTATTTTATCGTGAAGTGAGAGTAAAAGCATCCACAAATGGTGGTTTCACTCGTTCTTAGGTGAACTATTCGATAAAGAATAGAGTGGAAAATTAATTAAATGTAAAATAAACATTTAAATGCATGTATTTATTAAAATTGTAGATAATTATAAAAGAGATAGAGAGATTATTAGACGTCCAAAACCTAAGAGAGAGCCCCACCTGCTGCCTTAGCGCTATCGATTACAGGCAACTGATCCACTAAGCTCCGGCTTACCCTTCTTTCTCTCCCAATTAACCATTTCCACCCCTTTTACTTTTTTCTCCAATATTTAAGAGCAGGTAATCATCTCTTTTACATCCATAAAATTGGTGTTCCTATTCCGAATATGTTCTTCTTTTTTTTTTTGTGAAAGCTAAAGTGTATTGTAATTTTCTTTTTATTACCTTTTTGTCTGTTAATTACAACCCGTGTTACGGAGTCTTACGTCTTTTATAAAATAGACGAAAAGAAACTGACAGTTCTAATACTTCTAGACTTCTCAAAAGCTTTTGACTCATATCATCACTATATCCTTTTTTCCAAACTACAGTCTTTATCTTTCTCCAACAGCACAATTCATTGGTTTAAATCATTTCTTTCGAATAGATCTCAAGTTGCCACCATTCCTTACCTTCCTCTATCTTACTTCCTTGCCCTTTCGGCAGGTGTGGCCAAGATCTCAAGCATATCTCCTATCCTCTTTAATTCCTATATCATTGATCTTCCGAATTCCATCCATTACTTATACCCTGTTGATTTTCAGACCTATTTTCTTATCTCCATCCGAGTCTTTATTGGCATTTGCCAAAATTCAGGAAGACGATCGCAAAATTTACCCTTGCTATATATTTCATAAATAGATAAGCCAAAGTAAATTAATCTTAAAAATATTTTTGCTGATTTCTTCTTCAGTTGATTATAAAGTTCTATCATATTTTATATTAATCTATTTAGTCCAGTGTTAGTAAGCTGAAATGGTTAATAATTTATATTAACCAAAATCAAGTATATTTTATTAGACATTTTTTGAAGATTTGACATTTAAAATAGACCACAATCCCACCAAATTTTCTTTACCCTTCGTCGTAAGCCTTTGAAATTCTGTCCTACAGTGTTCTTAATTCTAACATGGAATCCGCATACAAGACTCAAACGACAAGAAACTGCCCGCCACTTTCGCTTACTTCAACACTTACTGGAAAGACGCTCTAACCTTACACTTGACTACAAAAGGCTCATCTATATCTCCATCATAAGGCCTATCTGGAATTTACTGATTTGAGCTCTAAACTATCAAATTCTTCCCGTATTCAATGCTTACATTCTAAAATCCTTCGAAAAATCCTCAACGCTCTTTACATTGTCACCAATAAATCCACCCATTAAGACCATAATGTCCATATAATGCTGATTTTGCCTGAATCAGTTATCAATCCTTCCATGACAAAATCCACTCCTACTTTAACCCACTAGTTTCAATCCAGGCTTTCTCTTTCATTCCTGATAATCCTACGAGGTGTCTGAAAGGAGATGTTCTCGAGATCTTCTGGTTTAGATTACTTAGTGGAGTGCTGCCAATGATAATTTTCTCTTCATTTTTTTATCTTACAGCTATTTTACTTGATGTATTAACTAATACAGGTATAAATCTCAATAAAAAAATTAAAAAAAAAAAAAAAACATCTGAATAAAAAATACATGAAATAATAGTTCTTTTCTAATTGCCTGTTCTGCATATTTATATTTATACAGAGCGGTTACTAAATAAATGCATCATTTTAAGTAGATAATAGGTTAAACAAAAATAACGAATAGTTTATTTAAATCTATTTGGTACGAATAAAGGATATCACGTTTACTATTTAGTAAACTATTTATGAATTTCTGGGTTAATACCGAGGTATTTGAGGTTAAAACTTCATAAAAACTGGTTTCTCTTCAGTATTACACTTTCCGTTCCACTTTTTGATTTCATAATCTCGTCATTCGTTCGAAAAACCTACATCTTAGCAGAGTATTTGGCTCCAATTCAATTTCCACAAGACAGCAACGGAATTCTTAAATATCATGTGCAACAGAGTATGGAAGTTGAATGTTATAACGAATTGAGATGTAGGTCAAGTATGGCACAACCTCTTCCTTATGTCTCAAGTCCTCTTGTGAAGAGCAAATCTCAGTATATTTTTGTTTAATATAAATATATATAAGAACACATTCCAGAAAGTATATTGCTTTGCAGATACTTTCTAATGATGTTTAATAGTGTTTTTCAAATACGGTAAAGTTCTTTCAGCTTCTTAAATAATTTAGCACCCTGGAGATAACTGATTATTAATTTAAATTACCTACATATGAAATATTAAGTAATTTAATTGAAATTTTGGAATTCGAGTTTCTCACCGGAAATACACGTTTTTACGGTCCACTGATTTCATATGATCAAGTTTTGCAAAAAAGGTCTGTTTATGTGTGTGGTAAGTCTAGAGCGAAAATCAAACGTTGCACGAAATTAAAACTTCATATTTAAGACAACTTTCTACCCGAGATGTTACATCAACATTTTTATCAAAATAAGCTAACCAGAAGTGTCACTTTATACCATGAATTTTGGACGTTTTTAAGAGTTTCTCCAAAACGTCATTAAAATTATAATTAAACTCGCTATATCGTGGTGTGAACAGTAATGGTCTTTTATTTCATTCTGATTGAAATAGACTGACAGGCTTAATTTCTTAATTGTTTAATTTTCTTCCTTTAAAGTACCATTAGTTTTGAAGATTAAAAAAATTAACCATATTCGCCTATTATCTTCAAATATAAACATCTAAAAGTACAACGTCACTGATTTTAGTAACTAATTAAAGAAGATACAACAAACATATTTTTACCTTTTTTTTTTTTTTTCCGAACATAAGAATAGTAATATAGATGTATCACATTCTACAAGAAAGCTAAAGATTTGAAAAAAAATATTATTTTATATAAAAACTTCTGGAAGGTATTGTAAAGTAACGATTATGGCATAAACTTGTAACTGATTATTGTAGATAGCAAGTTTTAAAGGTTATGTTAATTAGTCTTTGTGAACTTTTTTCTACTATAATTTTATTTATTAGTTCTTTGATTGATTCTAACAACCGTGGTCACTGATTTTAGTTTTCGAAAATTTTCCGTGTTCCCTGCACCACATTTTTAAATATTACGATAATAAAGAAATATATTAAATAAATAAAATGATTTAATACTTTAGCTTAACAAAAAAAAAAAATCATTAATTTATGCATATCATTCTTAATCTAGTTATAAAATTAGCTTTGTTATAAAAATTTTCTTTCTTTTGATAAACGTAGTATGTCTTATTCAGTCATTCAGTAAGGTAAACCATAAATCCACAAAATACTACCAATTTAATCAATTTTCTTTGACTATAAAATTTCAGTAACTTCAGTAATATTATGAAATTGGTTTAAAAAAGTTTATTATATTAAATTATATTGAATTATAAATAGTTAAAATTGTCCCAATATTGAAAGCTATATTTTATTTTTATAATATCAATTTAACGTTCGTAAAATTAAATAACATTATTGTTTAAACGAGTTTATATTGTAAAATAATGTATATAGTTTAATTATTTGATATTAATTAATACAATCTAAAAATTTGCATAGATGAAGAACTTTAGTGACCCCTACGTTCCTAGGGCAGAGGGTCAAGCGCATGCGCGTCCGTAATGCAATTGAAAAAAAAAAGTTTAATGACTAATAAAATCATTAATTAACATTTTTAATATTTTTTTAAAATTATATTTAAAAAACAAATATCTCTATATGTATCCTGATTTTATTAAATTTAAAAATTATTGCTCAACTTGTGTTTATAAATATTTTTTTTTAGAAAAAAAATTAAATAAGAATCGAATAAGACAAAAGTTACTAAAAAAAATCTTTGAAGTATAAAACAAATCAAAAATTTTAATACATATATTTAAATTCAAAAGTTTTAATTTTTAAACTATTAGTTATAATTCCTTGAAAATTGGATTGGAAAATTTATGGAAACATATTATTAAGACGTTTATGTATTATGTATGATTTTTTTGTACTGGATCTTATTTTGATAATTTATTATAAATATTAAATGTATTTTCTTGAAATTTTAATAATTAATATATATAATATGATATATTTTTATAATATATATATAATATATATATATATATTATTTATATATATATATTAATTATATATATTTTTTTTTTTTTATTGAATTGGTATTTTTTTTATTTTTAAACTGCAGTGGTAAAATATAGTATTTTGTATTAGTTTATTTTAAACCATACAGTAATTTCGTCAGGAAAAATCTATATAATATATACGTGTAGAGTTTGTTGTTTGAACGCGCTAATTCAGATAGTACGTTCGATTAAAAATGCTTTTTCTGTGACTCCATTATCAGAGTTTATACTTCACGTGCACTAGAGTGAAGAATAGAGATTGTGGGAAAAAATGGGTAAATTAACTGCATAACAATGTTCCAAAATTACTTTTTAATTTCAAATTATTCATTCCGTTAAGTTATTGATTGCTTATTTATTTGACGTCACTTGGCATGTTAAAGTGGCTAATCGGACGATGCTACGGTGGGAGTTCTAAATTTTGCCTATCCAGGTTTAATTAGGATAGGGATCTTTAACAAGTACCTGACATAGCAAATGCTCTAGACCACCTTTTTACTACCCTTTAGAAGGCATAATCAAGGATTTATTTACACCATTAAAACTAGGACCACCTGCGGGTTTTAACCCGTGACCTTTGGCTTAGAAGACTGTTATGCTAGCCAATTTGCTACTGGTGATCCCACCCATTAAGTTATCTTTTGCCGTAACAATTAATAAATCACATCGACAAACATTTAAACATGTAGGAATCGATTTACGTCAAGACTGCTTTTCGCACGGCCAAGATCGGGTTGCGGAGAAAATCGGTACATTCTTCAGCTACAAGAAAAAATAATATAAAAATATCATTTACGCAGAAGTACTTTAAAATATATTATTTTAAAAACTTCTGAATCCCGATCATAATAACAGAAACTGAAGCGGACGAAGTCTTGGGCAACAGCTAGTAAGATACAAAGGCTGTGAATTTTATTTCTGAAATACCTACTCGCATTTCAATTAGGATTGGGCATTAAATCATATCTTAGTATTATGCAGTGAGATTCTCTGCTGTAAAGCAGCTTACATTTCCCTCAGTTAATTTGTTAGAAACCTTGCCTAATAAATCAAGTGATAACGTGGAGAAACTAGACAAACCAGTCGTTTGTAGAAATTGAGTTCCGCACTAATATCTTAATACAGAGCGAAATTCTTAGTAAAATTAATCATAGTTTTATCTATAAGATGCTGAAAGATTAATTATTGAATATTTTAATAAGTCAGTAATTTGTTTTTAATTATTTTCATCTATTATACTAAAATAAATCAATTTAATTAGTTATTTACTTATGTTTACAAGCCTAACATAAATCCGGTTTTAACCTGAACGTTTTCCCTTCCCTTAACCTTCCCCCCCTAGGATAGGGAGACCCTCCCTGGGATAGACCCAGCCTCTTTAAATGTGGGTACTCAAATTTTGGAAAAAAAACAGGCGGCTGAGCGTGATTAAGGCTAAATGGTCTTCATTGCACATCCTTGGCATAGAAACAGTACGAAATTTCTTATATGTACTGAATCACAATAGTTTTGAGTTTGAGTTCATTGTTTTTTTGTTTTGTTTTTTATGAATTAAAAATTACATAATTGTTTGTAATTCATGAAAATTATAGGAGCTTTTTTAATAAATGTTGTATTATATATTTATGGCAAGGCAGATAATTTTATCTATAATTTTCTATCGAATTTATTTAAAATAATACGGTTTATAATTGTTTGACTTACCATGGCGATGTCGTAGACCCGCTTTGTCAGAGCGAGGTTGTATCTCGTCAACTGTGCGAAGCAGACGTGCCTGAAGTCCACAATGATTTCGATTCCATTCTGAACGATTCCCTCCAGAAGGACCAAGTCCATCATCATCCCCATCCTCTTCATCATGATGATGGGGTCGAAGTCATCAGCGGTGGGCCTGGTGTGGGAGAAGATGAGGACTCTACTTCCTTCGTCCGTGACCTGTGGTGTCAGTCCAAAATGGCTGCGGGCACACAAAGAAAACAGTCATAATCATCATCTAAGCCCTTAGAAAAAGAAAATTAAAAAAAAAATTGTGCAGGCAAAACATGACTTTGACTTACTTCCGTTGCAACGCGTTGTTAAAATAAATTTAAGAATTGTTAAATAAAGTTAGACTTGAAAAAAGTTAAAACATTAAACTGAAATATGATCGAATAATCTAACCAAAGAAATTATTATACACAATAATCACTTAAGTTTATGACCTTTTCGACAGTCTGTATAACGCCTTACAGCTTTATATATGAGATAACATTTTTTTAATCTAAAAAATATGTTCCCTCTTTTCTCATTCAGTTGGCAATCAAATTGTATATTTTGCAGTTTTTTATCAATGCTAATAAATAATATAATGGTATGTTTCATTATTATTTTAGGAACGAAATTCGAATGTCCGCCATTTAAACTCTGTGAGACTATTTCAATCAGAACAAAGCCCCATTACATTTTACTTTGATGTGGCGTGTTTAATCAAAATCGTGAAAATCGTTATGGATAAAATGTGCCAAATGCATTGTACGAAGTGGCTCTTCTGGTTGGCCGATATGTTTGAAAAATTTGCTGTAACATCTCTGGTGTATAGTTGTCTTAAATATGAAATTTCAGTTGACTTGGTTCAGAGCTAGACTTACATCACACACACACATAGACTTTTTTGCGGGACTTTATCAAGGCAATGGTCGTTTGCACTTAAGGGATCCTAAATGTGTATTTCAGGTGAAAACTCGTATTCAAGAATGTTCAGGATCGCAAAACTTTTCCTCACTATATATTTCATATATTGGTAATTGAAAGTAAAAATATATGGAAAAACTGACAAGCTAAAATCCTAAAATATCTCGGCGTTACCCTAGTAATGATAAAATGCTACCCAATCACAAGAGGATGTATGTATACTATTCCTATAATGATTAAAAATAGCATTGTATAGATTATTTCTTATTATATATAATTTTTTTTTTTTTTAAGAAGGAAATAAAATCAAAAGTTTAAAAAAAATTAGTAAGGGGCGCGTTCATTAAAAACGGAAAAACATAATGAAACTTTATTTATTTTGTATCACTGTTTACCTTAAAATGAGTTTCCTTCATTAAGTCTATTGTTCTCCAGTTTACATAAATAACCACCAGATACCACAATCAAACACAGTAACGTACTTGGGACTTATTTTTGACAAAAGGTTGACGACGCACGTAAAACTTTAAATTTTCGACTGAGATTATTGTATTCGATACTTCATAGACATTCTAAATTACCCATCAGAAACTTAACGTATACACTTATTTATTAAAACCAATATAGACTTACGCTTGCCAAATATACGGACCTGCTAAAAAGACACCCATACGAAAAAAATCTCGCTATTGTCAAGACTGACAATGAACTCACCACCATATGTTTCAAACGGTACCCTTCATACTTACTTACGTATTCCACCTACAAAAAATAACATAAGATCGACTTACAAACGATTTCTCGACAATCTAAATGGAAACATAAACAAACTTGTGCAAAACATGGCTACGACTGACATACCATCCATAACTCGGCGTAGGCTGAAAAGGAGTTGGACGAGGGACCTCCTGACCTGAAAATTCTTCCAGAGGCGTGACAGGCAGTGTAGGTCCTGGGCCTCGCGGTGTAAACTCCTGCGAGTTTACACTCACGTTTCGCGATGCAATTTTTTAGTGTAGGGTCATCACTCCCTACGACTATTTTTGTGAGTGGCCACCACGGGTCTCACATACCCGGAGGAGAGGTTGTGAGTGAATCCACATTTTTTTACATCCTTACTAAAGCCCCGCCGTGACTGGGATTCGAACTCAGAACCTGTAGCATGAGAGACTAGCGCGCTCGCCACTCAGCCACGGGCTTCCCACGACCTGAAAATATAGTTCTGCTTAATGTCAGGAGGATGCACCACTAGGTGCTGTCTCCCTCATGCCTGCCCACGCCATGTTTTCTTAAATTTTAGTACATTTGCTGATTGTAATTTTTTTTTTTTACTGGTGTAAATAAAATGTTAAGTGAAAAAAAGTCTATTGTTTATTTTCCTTTAATGACCACATTCATTTCTAACTTTATGGTTAACTTTATTTATTAAAATTTCGAAGTACGTCTTATTGTATTTTTACAGCTCGAACCAATCCCCGACGAAAAGATTTTCAGAGATAAATCTTTTATCGAAGATTCTAACATTGGTCTAGAAGAAGACAAACAGCCACAAACACTTCAGATAATAGAATTTCACCTCGGACTTTCAGGCGATGGAAACTGTCCTTTCAAAGATTTATGTCATAGTTTAAAATTCAATTTCTTCAAATTTGAAATTCGCATAGTTTTTAAAACGACTACTCCTAAAGATTTCCGTTTATAATGTTCTGTAACTTCAATAATACCAGTTATTTTTGAAAATGCTACTTATTTCTTGAAAATAAATTAACATCAAGTAAATGTTTACAACTATCACATGACTCAAAGCTTAAGTGTTCAAAAATAATCCAATTATAGTTGAGACTCCCAAAGTCATTTCAAACCTCCTTAATATACTTACGAATCTACTAAGTTTCAAATTAATTCAAAAAGGTGTTTAATATCCTAAAATCGTTATATTTTGCAAAATTGTCCAAATTAGACTCAAAATGTTTGTTATAATTAAGTACTATATATCAAAGTTCAGCTTTTGAGCAAAATATTTATTCAGAAATTTTTTTGAGAGAACACTTAATATTTGCATTATATTATTTTTATCCCTCAACTTCAAACCTTCTCACCAGCAAGACATACAGATAATGAGGAAGATATCATGTGGTATATACGTATCCTATCATTTCTTAAATTAACTATTCCGACCGCCTACATTAACGGTTAATGTAATTTTTTCATTGACTATCAAATCTCGCCGTTTCGGCTGCTTCGATACTTACTAGACAAAGACTCTAGCATTCCTCTTAACTACAAAAGGCAAATCTACATAACTATCATAAAAACAATCTGGACTTACAGAGTTGGGCTTTACAGAGACTATACTAAACCATTGAATTCTTCTCGTATTTAATCATTATTAACCAAACTCCTTTGTATCCTCTTCGACGCTCCCTACTTTGTCACGAATAAATTTATCTATGACCTTAATGTTCCTACATGACTGTCATAAGTTCAACCTGGACTTAAGAACATGAGTTTTGCGTCCCTACTAAACCATCGAATTCTTTCAGTATCTAATAATCGCAATCCAAAATCCTTAACGCTCCTTTCTTTGTCACAAATAAACATATCCATAATGTTCCCCATGTTAATGATTTGGCCTTGAGAGGCACTACTCTTTTTATGAAAAACTACATTTCCACTCTAACTTACTAGTTTCTATCCTTCCTTCCTCTTCATTTCCTGATAATCCTCTTATGCCTCTAAGAAGATGGCCTCGAAACCTTCTAGTTTATTTTTATTTTTTTTTAATAGGCAGTTTTTCTAAATTTGTATCAAGCCATTCCTGGCTATAAGTACATTTTAAAACATAGCAGTGAATCATGAAACTGCTTTGTCTGAAACTCAATATTTCTATTCTACATGGAAATATGTTAATTTCGACGGATTCTTGAGTTTTAATCTTATTGGTTGACGAAAAGTGATTCTAATTTTGATGAGGACTTCGTTCGATGGCAACTATTAAGATTCCCGAAGCGAACTTCATTAATACAATAGGTTATGTGTATTGTACGGTATGCATCTTGAGCAGTTTGATGGGTCAACACCAAGATGAATGAGCGATGAAGACTGTATAATTAATTCAATACTGCTTCACCACCGATGTATAATTTCAGATATTCCAGTTAGTAATAGTATTTAGTAACCGTTCATATGAACGTGGTACTCTGCGTGTCATGTTAACGAAGCGGTAACTAGTTTGATGGATGGTTGTATGTAACTTCAATTACATGGATTGTCTAACTGAATTAACTTTCTTCTTATTGTTTCCTTCCGTCCGGATTTCACAGCCGAGTCCTCTGCCAATCATTATGAACTGCTCCAATTATGATAATTTATTTGTTTAATTTTTGTTTTCTTTTCTTTTTAACTGGACCTACGGACTTGAAATGTGGGGGACTGTCAAATTTTTCAGCATCAAACGTATTAAATCCTTTCAATTCAAAGTCCTCCGAACAATAGTTAATGCTCCTTTTTATGTCACCAACCATACCTTACACCACGACCTAAATATTCCATTTATTTTGGACATTATTCCATAAAAATTCTCCAAATTCCATCAGAACCTCATCCACAACACCAATCCTTTGGCTCAATCCCTATCCTGCTCCACACACCCTTACCACTCCCCTAGAAGGTTGAAACGGCAGTGGCCCCGAGACCTATTGTAAACATGTATATTAGAGCTCTAGCACTGGCTAGATTTTTCACTCAATGTGCTGTATGTATGAGGATTGTATGACTTCTAGACTTTGTAAATATTTTAATAATTCTTTATGATATATTATTTTATAATTTTGTAAATATTGTAGGAACGTTATACTTGATCACTATTATGAATATCCTAATAAGGACATATTGTAATATTAAATAAAAATAATTAAGTAAAAAAAAATCGTTTCCTTAAAAAAAGAATAACATCCAATAAAACTATCACTTATATCTGTAAACGGATCTTCAACGAGTACCAAACAGCGCGCACGATCGGGACCACCATTGTACATCATCTCCGTTGGACCGCATGACTAAGAATATTTTAGCCCTCACCCCTCCACCCCCCTAAAAAAGATCCTAGGTTCATTTGTCTGGTCCGGACCACCGATATTAGGCATAGGAGGCTGTTATGTTTATTTATTTAACGTCACTTTATGCTACTATGGCTAATCGGACGATGCTACAGTACGATTCCTAAATTTTGCCCGAGTACCTGACATCGCTCATTCTCGGGACCACCTTTTAACGTCCCTTCCCAAGGACGGCATAACAAAGGATTTTATACTCCTATTAAAAAATCCCAGGACCATCTGCGGGTTGGAAACCGTCACCATGGGCATAGTAGGCTGTTATGCTAACCACCCAGTTACAAGTGATCCCAGTAGGGGGCTGTTATACTAGCCACTGTACCATATGTTACCTCTAATAAGATTTGAGTTATTATACAGTTATTTCCTGTATAAGATCAACAGATTTTTTCCTTAGTCTGCTTTACATGACTTTTACGAATTTTTAATACCCCTACTATATTTTGTACAAATCAAAACCTACACTAACCCATCCTGTGTTCACATGGATTATTTTTTTTTTTTTGGAACGCAATTTGATTTCCAACCCCTACAAGGCACAGTATTTGGCTGACAATAAAGAGAACAGTAGTCCCAGAAATCTAATCAGAGCAACAAATGGTTCTTTGTGTGTTTTCGGAGCCTATTGTTCGAGCATTGGGCCTGGCCAAAGCCAACCTTAGGGCTTCAAAGACACTCACCCCTCGGCACACACCGCTTACTTAACCCTTTCAAGGCCCTTTTACAAATCCTATTCAATCAGGATTCTAACCCGGACTGGAGATGATGATTTTTCCTCTAGATTCTTTTAATGCATATGCGTATTCCTGCGCACAAAATTTACATTTAAAATTAATATTTAACACTCAAATAGTTCCTGTTGAACAGATCAGATATCTAGGTCTCCATCTTGACAAACGTCTAATTTCGAACCCTCATTCAAGACTAAAACGACAAGGAACCACTCGCCGTTTTAGATTACTTTAACACTTACTAGACACATGGTCAAACCTTCCTCTTAACTACAAAATGCTTATCTACATGACTATTATAAGACCTATCAGGACTTACGAAATTGAGATATGGGGCTCTACCAAACTATCTGATTCCTCTCGTATCCAATCCTTACAATCCAAAACCCTTCGTAAAATCCTTAACGCTCCTTACTTTGTCACGAATAAACTCATCCACAAAGACCTTAATGTTCCCAATGTTACTATTTTGGCCCGAACTAGCTATGAATCCTTCCATGAAAAACTCCATTGCCACTCTAACCGACTGGTTTCTATCCTACCTTCCTCTTTGATCCCTGATAACCCACCGAGGCGTCTGAAAAGAACATGGCTTTAAGACCTTCTTGTTTAGATCGACTACTAGAGTGTTGCGAATGGCAGTTTCTCTTCATGCTTTTTCACGTATTTTATCATTAACCAGCTTATTTACTTGTTGTATTATAAAATATAGTTGTGACTTTGAATAAAAATATTTAAAAATAATTAAATGCCCTCGACTCGGTGTATACAGCTGATAACATCCATTAAGGTTCTGTTTGGAAGTCACCTGTGGCGTAGTGGCTAGCATTACAGCCTTCTATGCCCAAAGTCATGAGTTCAAACCTGCAGATGGCCCAACCATTTTGAATTGGAGCAAAAAAGGTGGAAAAAAAGACTAGTGTACCCATCCCTGCACAGGTGCAATTAAAATGAAGTGTCTTTTATCTTTAAAAAAATCTCTATCTGACAGATTTAGAGTTTATCGCTTTGGGAATTAAAGAAAAATGCAATTAGCAAGAAAATATGTTCATTGTATAACTTCTTTAAAAAAAAACAAAAAGAACTGTAACTCTACAACTCATGAAGTGACTTTAGCCCAGTAAAAAAAGGCTAAAATTGAAGCTTTGTGAGAAGTCATCGATTAACTAAGATAGCTTTTAGAAAGAAAATTTAACATTATTTTTAATTTTTAAAAGAGTTAGATTTTCTGTAGGAAGCACCGTTTACGATTTATAGGTAAAAAACTGAGAAAAGTGCGAAAAATTCGAGGTTTTTCGGCTCCAATATATTAAGCTTACTACCTGTGATGATGCAAACTCAGATTACTTTTATTCAGGACCATTAAGAGGTATTAAAACGATTTCCACCTTTGTCCGAATTACTTTCCACCAGTATCCTTATTTTACTGGGCTACTTGGGCTTAGTCATATAGTGATTCGTACTGTTTCTAGACCAACAGTCGTGCAATGAGGTGATTAGGCCTTGATCACGCTCAGCCACCAGATTATTTCCCCAATGTGGGTATCCACATTGAAGAGGCTGGGTCTGCCCCTGGAGGGTCTTCATACCATAGAGTCACTCCCCGGCTCAATTAATAGAATAAATAATATTCTGTCATAACCGGGATTCGAACCCAGGACCCGGAACACAGTAGACTAGAGCTCTACCCACTAGACCACGCCGCTCCCTTATAACTTCTATTGATTACAATAATTAATCATCGGCAGAAATGAAAAAAATAAATCAAAATTATTTAAGTTTATTTGTTAGCTATTTTAAAGTGAAGTACCGATACCTGAAAATTAGAACTACAGAAAATAAGAACGCTTCCTATTTTATGCGGTTTATTACTATTTTATATTTTAAAGGAACTACTTAAATTACATTTAAAAAGTTAAATAAAGTTTCCATATGAATCCCATTTAGTTTGCATTAAAACACCCGTTTTCATGAAATAGTATTAAATTTGAAATAATTAATAAGAATGTTAGTTTATAGATTTATTACAACTTTTCATTTATGTTAACAACTTAGTTACCATACGGTACGTAATATCTAAAATCTTGCATACAAAATGGAAAAATATAACTTGCATGGTCCTGTACATTCAACTGTTATAACCCCCCTATTTACCAATAACATATGCTATAAGCTAATGGGCTTAAACGACTTTATATCATCTTTCACGCCTTCTTTTGTTGTATATTAACTTTTCTAAAATCATGCGCTTTCCAACGGTATATTATACGTCTATGTTACTACTTATATTTCAGGAATAACTTTTAGATGAGTTAGTTACAGACAATTTGTTATACCTGGTTAAAGAAAAGCTAAATTGCAATGAATTTACTTATAAACCTTCAAGAAATAATGCCCTAAATGATGGTGAAATCCGTATAAAAATCTGTTTGTTTATTTAGAAGAAGTTCGCGGAAACCAAAATCACGGTATTATTTTACATATATAGATATTATTTCATATTGACAAAATCTGTGCAACTTAATCAATGAAAGACTGGGTTAGATAAATAATAAAGAATAGAAACAAGTGCATTCAAACAGGTAGTCCTCACATCGCTATGGGCTTTAAACATGAATTTAAGGACAATTAAACCTTCCCCGAACATGGAAATACCTCGATGGAAGAGTAACAGACCAATCGTTGATAAGACAATGTCAAGATACACAAAGAAATGTCCACTAGAAGTACATAATTGTTTCCTGGAACTGTAAAGAAGTTATAACAACTTCACTGTTGTATACACGGACGCCTCGAAAATGGAAAATAGTGTAGGTTGTGCAGTAAAAATAAAACAGCACCAATTCCTTTTCAGCTTACCAGAAGAGTGTTCTGTTTTCAGTGGAGAAGGGGCAGCCATCCTAAAGGCTCTCCATTGGCCTACTGGATCAGAAACAAAAAACTGGATCATTGCTGCAGACTCTAGGAGTGTATTGGAAGCCCTTGGAAATACGTCGTGGCTCACTAGTTCCATCAACCGAGAAATATTGAACGCTTGGTGGGAAGTTAAAAATAAAGGTATAATTGTAGTCTTTATCTGGGTTCCAGCATATTGTGGTATTTCAGGCAACGAAGAAGCAGACAGAGCCACCAGCTTCGCCAGACAAGACAACAGATCTGGAAGCACAGTACTGGAAGAACTCACAGTAGAAGACTGGATCAGACGATTGAGGAAAATTCTCTTCAAAACCTGGGAAACAACGTGGATAACAGGACAATATAAACTGTTGGATGTAAAAAGAGACACCGAAAAATGGACCACGAGCACGAGGGTTTCTAGAAAACAGGAAATCATTTTATGCCGGCTCCGTATAGGACATTGTCAGTTTATCCACGGTTACCTTTTGAGAAATCAGCATGCACCCACCTGCGAATACTGCGATAATGTTCCAAAAACTGTCCAGCATCTATTATTAGAGTGTCCTCTTTTCGAAACATCATGACGTAAAATTAAACTGACAGGAACCCTTAAAGATATATTGAGTGATGAGGAAAAAGTTACTGAGTTATTTAAAAGAAATTAAGTATTACAACCAAATATAGCAAACCATAGTTGCCAATGACCCTGTAGGGTAAAGGCAAATAACATAATAAAATAAAGAGCTTAATCATTGTGCAAATTATATCCTACTAAATCGGGAATCGAACCCGCATTCGACACTAAACATCTGATATAATGTTAGACGATGTGGTAATATAACATAACGTTATAACATTGTGTGATGAACCTCAAGCTACATATACATATAAATTATATCCTCTGATAATGGAGCTCCACATTACTTATTTATGATGACATCTATCTCACTCATGTACTACATCGCAACTGATGTTCATTGTTCATTACTACATTATAGTATTTTGGATTATTAAAGTGAGCTCTTTCTTGCAACCGAAGCCGAGGTACACCAAAAAATATTTTGTGTATTTGGTTATTGATACATCCTTCGGAAATATTTGTTTTAAATAGTCATGACGAAAGTATTGTATTTATTAAAATCAATCAAGGTTTTGTTTGGAACAAAAAGTAATGGACCATTTATATATATATATATATATATATATATATATATATATATATATATATATATATATATATATATATATTTATTATTTTTTTTTTTTTTTAATAAAATCTACAAACTTTTTTTCAACCAGACTTCTTTGTTTTTACGAATTTTTGGTGTGGATTTTTTTTATTTAAAAAAAAATATATTTTTTTTATTTTTAGCATAAATTTATTCCTACTTATTAGTTTAGCAGCCCTGTTGCTACCGCATTAAATTTGGTTTAACATATTTTAAAAAAAACTTGATTCGCATGGGTCAAATGTGAATTAGGTGTCATTTATGTTAAAAAAATGTCTTCTGATTGATTTAGAGTTTATCACTTTGGAAATTATAGTTTATCGTAAAGAAAATATGTTTATTTTATAACGCGCTCCGCTTCCTTTCTCCGACACAGTCCGGTATCTTGGCTTCCTTCTAGACAAAAGACTAACTTGGAACCCGCATACCAGACTTAAACGACAAGAACTTAATCAACGATTTGGACAATTATACAGACTACTGAACAGAAATTCCAAACTATCTATCGAGAACAAACTGTTAATATACAAGACAGTACTTAAACCTATCTGGACCTACGGTCTTGAACTGTGGGGGACAGCTAAATTTTCTAACATCAGACGCATTCAATCCTTCCAAAATCAAAAGTCCTCCGAACAATAGTTAATGCTTCTTATTATGTATTCAACCATACCTTACACCGCGACCTAAATATTCCATTTATTTTAGACCTTATACCATTAAAATTCTCTAAATTTCATCAGAACCTTATCCATCACCATAATCCCCTCGCTCAATCCTTATCCAGCTCCACACATCCTTACCATCCTCCTAGAAGGTTGGAACGGCAGTGGCCTCGAGATCTCTTGTAACATGTATATTGGAGTTCTAGCATTGGCTAGATTCTCCACTTACGTGATGTATGCTTGTGAATTGTATATAGGTATGAGTGACTTTTGTATATATTTTATTGATTTTGTTTTGTATATATGTATATTGTATTATTATTATATAAATTTATTGTTTTGTATATACCGTGTAAATGTAGTACTTTATCACTATTAAAAATGTCCTAAATTGGACAGATTGTAATATTACTCAATAAAGTATTGTTTCTAAAAAAAAAAATTATAACGTCTGTTCATTATTATATTTAATCATTGGCAAAATGATAAACATAAATAAAATTTGGTCAAGTTTATTTGTTTGCTATAATTCAATTAAAATAACGGATAATTAATTTTCCCGTTTAAAGAAAATTTGATATCTATGTATGTTTTCAAAACCACATAAATAACAAAGATCCCTATCAAATTAGGTTTATAACTACGTAATGTTCCAAATGAATTATTGAAAATTCATTTTAAAAGTTAAATTAAGTTTCTATATTAATCCCATTTAGTTTTCAGTGAATTATCTGTTTTCATGAAATAGTATTGAATTGATAATAATTATTAAGAATATTTGTTTATAGATGTATAACAACTTACGTTTTATGTTGACTACTTAGTTACAATGCGGTACGTGAATCGTTTCTAAAATCTTGCGTACTAAATGGAAGAATACCTTGCACGGTCCTTTACGACGGTTACAACCTCTCTCTTTAACAATAACATATGTTCATAAGTTTATGGGCTTACAACAACTTTGTATTATCTTGTATGACTTTTTTTATTTCTTATTAACCTTTCTAAAGTTTTTCTCTTTCCAATTGTATATTATTCGTCTATGTTACTACTTATACTTTAGGAATATTTTTTTATTACTTGGTTACAGAAAATTTATTTCTTCCTTTTGAAGAAAAATTAAATTGCAATGTATTTCACTGATAAACCTTTAGGAAAGAATGTCTTAAATGATGGAGAAACCGTATCAAAATCCGTCTTGTTGTTTAGAAAGAGTTCACGAAAACCAAAATCGCGTTATCATTTTATATATGTATAGAAAGAAGATATAATATAATAACTAAAATAAATCAGTTATTCAGTCTCTTTTTTTTTCAAACAGTTTTATAGAATAGAGTTGGTACGAAAAAAAAGTTAATAAACGACAATCATTATGAAATAGTTGCTAGTTTTTAGTTTGCTGGTATGGTCATAGAATCAACGGTTGAATGCATAAGAGCCTCCAGAACCTACCAATTTTCAGTAACAATTCGAAGAGAAATAGGAAGCTATTCAGATATACCAATTCATCACTTTTTAAAACAACTGAAAAGCCAAGCCACGTGACTGCTGTTAAATACTCAATGACTTAGCGAGTTTTCAAAACAACCAGGCAGTTATTCCTCTTAGCCATGTTAGTAATACCAAGGTCACGTAGACCGTATTGTCATGGTATGTTTCTCTTTTGTTTATTTTTTAATTAACGTATTTTTTTATGCTATTGTGGACGATATCACAGTGGGAGTCCTGAATTTTTCTAATCCAGGTTAAATTAGGATAGGGTTTTTAAACGAGTACCTTACATCGAATACGCTCGGGGACACTATTTTACGTACCCTCCGAAGAACGGCATGACCAAGTATTTGTTCACTCCTATTAAAAAATTCTAGAGCCAGGGTTAGTTTTAATTTAAAATGTGCAAAAATCTATTTTTAACAATTTTTTATTGTATAACTCCTCACTTCTCATGATGAAATTTTGAACCGTTATATTAATTATAGTTAATGCATTGCTGAATATTTTAATTAGATTAAAACCTACATGATATTAAAGCTTATTAAATTTTACATCATAATAGCGAGTTTGAACAAAATCGTTGGAGCCGTTTTGGAGAAAATCGTAAAAAGGTGAAAAGTTCATCGTATAAACTGGCACTGCTGGTTAGTGGAATAGATGAAAGAGGTGCTGTATTATCTCGGGCGTATAGTTGTTTTAAATATGAAATATGAGTTGTGTACGACTTTTCGCTATTTCGCAAGACTTACCGCACACACACGGACACACAGACAGACCTTTTTGCGGGACTTCGTTATTTGAACTCAGGGAGCCCTAAAACGTGTATTTCCGTTGAAAACTGGATGAAAAATTTGGACGATCGCAATACTTTCCCTTACTATAGATTTCATATATTGGTATGTGAAAGTAAAAATCTACTATATTATTATCTAAAATAATCAGTTTTATCGGCTTTTCATGTCTCTTTATTAGCTTGTAACGTGTTGAAGATATTTTTTTTCTTTAGCTTTTTAACGGTATATTATACATGTATATTACTGTTTTACAATATGTTCAAAAACAAAAAATGGCATTAAAAAAATATTTATGCAGTTTCCTCTTTAGTTAAATATCGAATTCGTTCAAGTTTATATATATATATATACCTGCTTTTATTAATGAAAACAGGATGACATGGTTCCAATTATGAAATTTCAGTTTCGTACGACTTTTCGTTTTTGCGCTAGACTTACCACATACACCCACCTTTTTGCGGGACTTAGTCATTTGGATTCAGGGGACCCTAAAACGTGTATTTCCGTTGAGAATTGGGATTCGATAATTTTCAAGTTCGCAATATTTCCCCCTACTATATATTTCATATATAGGTAAGTGAAAGTAAAAAATGTTAAATGACAAAACTTGGATGTAAAGATTTTCTTGATTATTTTGTAAGGTATGTTAGTAACGTGTGGTTTGTACTATCGGTTACTATCACATGTACAACTAATAGATGATGAGTACACTCACATAGCCCTGAAGGAGGTCTGGAAGGGCGTGCTGAGTGGGTCCCTCTTCGTGAATACCTCTGGAATCAGGATTGCCCTGGAGAAGTAGAGGTCCAGGGCCTCTTTAGTCCGCTCCATTGAGTTCTTGCATTGGATCAGGAAGTTCTCCAGCCAATCGTCCACTTTTACCGATAGCCACTCTGAAAAAGATCAATAATAATTCAATAAGTATTATAAGTCTATAGGACTTTTTCTTATAGATAAAACAAAATATTTTAATAATAAATGGTTATCTATTTAAAAGAATGAATGTAACTATATTCTGTATTTTTTATTACCTTTTTTCATTTGAACCTCCATTTATTATACAATGTAAAAATATTTACATGCATAAAAGACTTTCTATTACCCGATGATATTTTAAGATTAAAATATTGCTTTTCTTAATTACAATTAAAATTTTGATAAGACTTAAAATTAAGGTCTTGGTATAGTATATTTTTAATTTCTAATCTCCTTTATTTGATATAGACAAAACAACTATAACAATTGAAAAACAAATAATGTAACAGGCACATGCACTACGTTACATTAGCTTTTAAGATATAAGTTTAAATTTAAATTTAACTAGTGTGTGTTGATTAGGAGAGGGTCCATACTTTTAGGATCATTTCTAGAAAATACTATATCCATTTTTTAAAATCTTTCAGAACTTTTTCATAGAACTATTATTGATTCAATTATTTTATTATTCAATTATTACTCAACAACTAAATTCTTCAGACCAACTCTGCACATTATCATGTCAAAATGAAAAGACATACTCTCAAGCACCGACTGAAAGTAATATACTCTCTTTTATCTAAATCATCAAAATTAAAAATTAGACAGAAACTGAACACATACACTACCTACACAAACACATACCTAACTAAACCAATATGAGCAGATTTTTGGCTCAGCAAAAACTACTCATTTACAAAAACTTCAATCATTTCAATTACAATTTTTAAGACTCATAACGACAGCGCCTTGGTACGTAAACAACAAAACACTACATACGGACTTACAACAACCAACAGTTGACCAACATATACGAGCACTCTATTCTCGTTTTCAGAGTAAACTTAACGGAGACAACAATAGACTGACAAACAGCATGTCAATAGCTAAAATGCCAGTCAGAAGAAGACTAAAGAGAAGCTGGATGAGAGACCTCCTCCGCTAAATCAAAGCCTAGGAAGGGGTTCTGCTGGGCACTTTCTTTCCCCATGCCTACCATGTCTGATCTCACATTTGTACAGCACATTTAATGATAGTCAGATATTTTTTGACAGGTCTGAATAAAGATATTTGAAGAGAATTTTTTTTTTGATTCTTTGAGCAATAATTGCTTTTTAATATGTTAATTACTTTACTTTTACGCTATGGGAGGAAGTGTTTTAGTAAGATTCAGAATTAAATTAAGTATGCACTGTGTACTTTTTGCAATAACTGCAATTTTCAAAACCAGTCTTTTTAAGGACTTCAAGTTTTTTTTTACATTTACAATTCGTATATAATACAACAAAAAAATCAACATCTCAATTAAAATTTATTACGACGTCTCATTTTTCGGCTAATTTCTTTTCATCACTATTTACTGGTGTTTAGTGGCATTTAGTATCTATGCCTTTTTTTTTCACAACATAAAATAATTAATACCACTTTCATTTATATTAAACGTTTGTTTTTTTGTTTGTTTTTTAAGAGCAGTCGAAAAAAAGTATCCTTGGTTATCCTGTCTTTCGGATTAGATATAAAATGTGGACCCGAGCGTATGCAATGTATCTTCCACGTTAACTTTTCCTATCCTAATTAAATACAGAAAGGAAAGTTAAGGACTCCAACTTTGCTCTTTTCTGAGTTATCCACAGCAGCATAGAAGAAGCGTTAAATGAATAAAACAACAAACAATAATTAAGATTGTTAGGTTGAATACCTCAACAAAACATTGACACATCTTAAGCAATTTAATAGCTGCATATATTAGTGTTGAGAGAGGAATTTTTCCTCTACCTGTATTACCCATGAAGGGTCTGTTGTTCAGTACTCAGAGAACAATACTGTTTTTTGGCCCGTGGCGGTTCAAAGATATGATTGGGCCTAGACCATGCATAGCCCTCAGGGTTTTCCTCCAATCTTGGGTACTCACTTTATTGAATCTAGGTGAACCCCAAAGGGGTCTTTATACCCAAGGGTTGCTTCAAGCTTTAACAACTAAATCCCCTGAGAATAGTAGACTAGTGCTCTATCCACTAGACGACACCTCTATTTTAATGATATTTATAATAAATTGATTTTTTAGTTTTGAAATCATCATGTTCATGCTGTTGTTGGAGTCATACTGGCCATAGTACTGAAGAATGTGAGTTATGTATGTTTCAAGTTTATGTACACGTAATTACACAAAGAAAAAATCTAGTGCGTGCAACACACGACATTCACTTATCTCCGCGGCTAAAATAAATTTCAGAATGAAAAAATGACGTTAGAGCTGAAATAAGTTAAAAGAAACAGTTAAATTGATTTTCAATAGAAACGTGTTTTATTAAATATTTTATAACATTATTATCTTAAACAATCAGTTAATTTTATCCGCTTTTCATCCCTCTCCGTTAAATTTTATAATATTATAAAAATATGAATAAGATAATATTTTTTTCTAAAATTTTAGCTTTCCAATGGTATATACATACATATATATTTTGATCCTTTATCTTAAAAAAAAAAAAAAAAATTAAAATTTTTTTTGGCATTTTTCTCTTTCAGTTGATTACCAAATTCGTTATCTGTTTTTTTTTTTTTTTATAATTGTTAACAAGATGATATGGTTGTTTTTATATAATCTACAAAATTAAAGGTACTTTAGAGGAAGAAAATTTAAAATATCGGCATTTAAGCCCTATCAAAATATTTCAATCAGAATGAAACCTACATTATATTAAAGCCTATCTAATCCTACATTTATATAGCGAGTTTAATCAAAATCGTTAAAGCCTTTTTTGAGAAAATCGTAAAACCTACAAAATGTATGGTATAAAGTGGCTCTTCTGGTTAACTAATTTTTATGAAAAATTTGCTGTAACATCTCAGCTATATTGATAATAATATTCATATATTATATGAACAGAATCAATAAATCGAATGTTTAATTTATTTGTCATATTTTCTTTCTAGTAGTTCACCGAAGAAGAGAGAAAGTGTTTTTTAAATCTAGTTCACAATCTACATAATTATAATATGTTTAGTGGACCCGAAGGTTCGAAGCCGACACGACCAATCTTTGCCAACGTAGTTCAAATCCAATGACTACCATTCAACCCCAAGCCTCCGAGAACCGAGGTAACACAATCCTCCACTTACGCCTCGATCTATCTCTAGCACGCTCACCAGCCAATCTAGCTCATATTAACTTATTAGAAATTCGTTCTTTACTATGCATAATAACTTCTGATGCCGCCTCGATAATACAACTTTATTCAAACTAGAGGGGTAAAAGTTCTGTAATTTTGTGTTATATAGAAAAAATATAGAATTTCAGTTTTATGCAACTTATCGGTTTTGCGCAAGACTTACCACACACACGGACACACAGACCTTTTTTGTAGCACTTGTTTATTTGGATTTAGGGGAAAAAATAGTTAAGTTGCCGATTTAAACTTTAATTCAAAAATTTCCACGATCACAATACTCTATATTTCATACGTAGGTACGTGAAAGTAATATGCCTGAAAAATATCAAACGTGTAATTAAATATATCCATGTGTAACATCTACATTGTAATAAAAGCAACTTTTAAAGATGCTAAGTCTTTTTTTTTCATATCTAAAGAAAGGACCGCCCACTCTAGGCGGAACAAAAACTCGAACTTTCCATTTTATTCCTTTTTCGTTTTCTAATTACTATCATCGTTTTTCTTCAGGGCCGTCGGAGAGCTAAGTGCAATAAAGCGTTTCCAAGAAACTTTTCAATAAGATCAGTGGAGGAAGTTTGTCTTCAGTCTAGACCATTGTCTTCTTCCTTCTTTGACGTTTCGAAGAAATAAAACAAAAAAAAAAAGAAAATGAAAAACAAGTTTTTAAAAGAAACTCAAACTGTAAATGCAGCTGTTATAGTTTTCTTGGAGAATAAATAAGCAGTCCGAACGCCTTTTTAGATACTCTTGATCGAATAGTTACACCCATAACAAATTTTAGTTTCCTCAGTCCTACCTAAAGGGTATCGATTAAAAAAAAATTGTTGCGGCCAACACACAAATTTCACTTACTTCCGTTGTTAAAATCAATGTAATAAGTATTAAATAAAGTAAAAGTTTAAACATATTTAAAAATTATTTTTAGTTTATTTGGAGATATATGTTTAAGATTAGATAATGTAACCATAATAAATTGTTGCACACAATAATCACTTAAGTTTATGCCTTATTCATCACTTCACATTACCTTCCAGAACTTAGTATATAAAATAGCATTTTTTCTATAATCTTTAGCTTTCTAACGGTATAAGATATGATAAATTCGTTATTTATTTATTAATTTATTTATTTGTAACATAAAGGCTTTTCAACCATAGAGGTTATTTTAGCCCTAAACTAATAATGCAGATACAATATAATAAAAGTAATAATACATACATATATACTAATAATACATACATATATACTAATAATACATACATATATACTAATAATAATACATACATGTTAAATAATAAAATACAATACAAACATTATACATAATATACGAAATAATACATACAATACGAAAATAATACATATATAAATAATTCGTTAAAATTGTATATTTATCCGTTTTTTATCATTGCTTATTATAACATATCGTGATTTTTTTGGAATCTCCAAAATTAAAGGTACTTTAGTAAAGAAAATTTAAAAAAAAATCAACATTTAACCCTTGTCAGACAATTTAAATAAGAATTAAATCGAATATATAGCGAGTTTAATCAAGAAGTTTTCGAGAAAATTATTTATACTCGCTGTTTTTTTTTTTTAAATAATACTAAATAGGAGTTTTTCATGCATCCCGATTACTATTTTTCTGGGATACATATGGGGCGTATAATTGTCTTAAATATGAAATTCTTAGGTTGGTACGAACTTAAGGTTTCGTGCTAGACTTAGCAGACAAAAATCTTTTTACAGGACTTGGTTATTTGGATTCAGGAGACCGTATTTTTTTGGGATTTTTTAACATCGCAAACTTTCCCTTCCAATATATTTCATATAATGGTTAGTGAAAGCAAAAATTAGAAGAAATGACCTGAATCAAGTAGTTAAGTTTTTCTTCGGGCTATTCATTTGAGCCATGTTAATTTTCGGCCAATCGTAAAGTTATAAAGTAATATTTTTTTTCATTACACGTTTATTTTTTTCCTTCTATGACTAGTTTTGAGACCACACCAGCTTGATTCCCGTTTGGAATTCAGTTGGTTGAGAAGCTAGTTCTTTCCCCTCCACAGGACGGTAAGGGGGACGGTTGACACCACAATTCCTACTCGCCTAAGATCCACAGATAGATGGGGGGCTACATTTCCGATAGTCAATACCGCTGGGACTCCTCTAAATAAAGAATTTGCTGACTTTGCTTTGGGTTTCCCATTACTTGGATTGCTCCGGCCTAAACATTTCTTCGCTCTTATATTCTGTTCCCCTTCTTGAGGTTATTCACGTAATAACATAACAAACTTACGATCATCTCACTCATTATCGAATGTTATCGGAATCTTTATTTATTATAATGTAAAAACAAATTTGCGTTTACAAATTAACTCATATTTCATATAAACATTTCGGATCTATTTGCACATGTCCTAAAAAATATTATTTTTTTCTTAAAAATTTTACGTTAGGATGTAAATTTGTGCTGAATTCCAAAATCCTGCGTTGAACGTTTAAGGCAAGAGAAATGTTTAAAGTTGTTTTTTAAAGACTTAAAGGGTACCGCTTTGGTGTTTTTTTTTTATTATTAATTTTTTGTTTAATAATGTTAATAAAAAATAATAATAAGCCTTTTTTTTAGGACTGAGGAATCTTAATCTGAGCTCATTCTTTAAGAAACCTTATTAAAAGTACTGTTTTGACGAGATTATTTATATTTATAGGCTTATTACCCAGCATGAAACTTAAATATTTTAATGGGTTTTTTCTCATTTTTTTTGCTTTAAAATATGTCATTTTTTACAACAAACTTATTTTTCAACCTTCAATAGAACCAGAGATATTAAATTAAATGTGTTTTTCGCGCACAAACTTTCCGATTTTTCTTAAGCGACTCTTGGAGAGCGTTGGTCTCTGATATTTTGCAGAGTCTAATCGTTTAATGTCTAGTTTCAAATAAAAATAAAAAAAAATTAAAAAAACAACATCAAAATCGGTAATACGAGAGAATTACAACTCTTCTTTCAAGCTTACTAAAAAAAACATGCATCATTGAAAAAAAATATCAGTGTCAATCAAGATATTCAACTTTATACCAATGTTTAATACATCCTGCATCTTTTCTTGTGGAAATTAGTTCCTGTATATTTAGCATTGAAGGTACTGGAAAGTGGTCAGATAATCAGTACACCTCTTGTGAATAGACAGTCTAAAAAGATACAACTTTTTTTTTTCTTTTCCTTCACGAAATCCATATCAACTATATTCATATAAACTTATTTTAGAACCGTTATAACGTTTCTATAGGATCATAATTTTATCCTTTAATAAGCTTTGCATTTGAAATTAAAATTCTGGTTAACATTGTTCTATTTTCACTATTACAATTTTAACTTTTCTCCCTTCTTGAATTTAAGTTTTATATAAAATAAAGTTAATATAAAAATCATCATATTTTACAAAGAAAACTATTATTATAGATTAAATCATATACAAAAATAATTTTAAAAACCTGCTATCCCAACCCATCTTAACACCTTCCTTTCTACCTATGCTGATGACACTTGTTTGTTATCAGTCAATGCTGATCCAACTATTGCCTCTCAAACTCTCCAATCCCACCTCAGAGACCTTGAAGTATGGTGTCGGAACTGGAGAATTAAAATAAATTCCAACAAATCCAACCAAATTACATTTACCCTTCGTTGTAAACCTATGACTTCCTGCCCTACTGTCTCCTTCAATAATACTCCTCTTGTTCCGGTTGAACAGATCCGATATCTAGGACTGCACCTTGACAAACGCCTCACTTGGAATTCTCATACAAGACTGAAACGACAAGAAGCTGCACGACGTTTTCGACTACTTCAACACTTACAAGACAAACGTTCTAATCTTCCACTTAACTACAAAAGACTCATCTACATGACTATCATAAGACCAATATGGACTTACGGAGTTGAGCTCTGGGGCTCTACTAAACCATCAAATTCTTCTCGTATCCAATCCCTTCAGTCCAAAATCCTTCGTAAAATCCTCAATGCTCCTTACTTTGTCACCAACAAACTCATTCATAAAGACCTTAATGTTCCATATGTTGCTGATTTGGCCCGTACGAGGTATCAATCCTTCCATGACAAACTCCATTCCCACCCTAATCCTTTCGTTTCAATCCTTTCTTCTTCTTCAATTCCTGAAAATCCTCCGAGGCGTCTGAAAAGGAGATGGCCCCGGGACCTTCTAGTTTAGAATATTTTTAGAGTGCTTCCATTGGGAAGCTTCTCTACATGTGTTTCATGCCTATTTTATGTTTCATTAAAATTTACTTGTTGTATTACTTGTTATACAGTTGTAAATTCCAATACATAAATATATATATATATATATATAAAAAAAAAAAAAAAACCTGCGAAAACATATCAGGAGATTTCCACCACTATTAATAATAATTAGTAATTTCACAACACCTAATAATCACCAAATGTTTTATTTTATTTTTTTATTCATATTTCTTCATTATTATTATTATTATAAATTATATTATTCAGACTCGTGGAGTGTTCTTGCAGCCATTGACAGCCAAACATCTTCTAACGCCATAATTAGAGACATAATAAATGAATGGTGGGAAACGAACATAATGTCTAAAGTGGTGATTATGATTTGGGTACCATCTCACTGTGGAATTATTGGGAACGAAAGAGCCGATCAAGCAGCTGATTCAGCCAGAAAAGGTGAAGCCGAGGAGATTACTCAAATAAAAGAAACCACAATGGAGGATTGGGTGAGTAGCTACAAGAAAGTTCTTCTGAAAGAGTGGGAGGATGGTTGGAGAGAGAAGATATAAAAATTGAGAACAATTAAACCCGACTGTCAGAAATGGAGAACTAGTGCAAGATCTTCAAGGAGAGAGGAAATTGTTGTATGCAGGCTAAGAATTGAGACGTTGATTTCCAAAAGGTACACTAAAGGACATTTTTTACGAAATTGATATTTTTACATATTTGTATTCTCATCATTTAGTTTTATCTAAATATTCTATTTGATGTTATCTAATGAATTCTCATGTCCTTAAAAAACGCGATTTAGAAATGCGGTCATTTTCTAAAAGTACTAATTACGCATTTATTTTCGTTCCAAATCATTTTAAAAAAATTCATTTCGTACCTTTAATATGATGTTGTTATTATAGTAAAAAAATAATTCTAAATTTTAAGGCAAAAAGACCCAAATTAGGTAGTTTAATAATATAGTAATGAGAGATTTTCGCGCTTCCTGTAAAATTTCCTAGAATGGATATAGTACCTTTTGGAAATCAACGTCTCAATTGGTCACTGCCAATTTACGCATGGTTACCTCTTGAGACGCCTGGAAGCACCAACCTTCAAAAAATGCAACAATACTCCTCTAACTGTAGAACACTTGCTAATTGAGTTTCCGCTTTTTGAGAATTCAAGAAAAAAATTGAATCTAAAGAAAGACATGAGAGAAATACTTAAAGATGAGAAAGAAAGTATTAACAAATTAATATAATTCACGAAAAGATAGGATTCTACCATAGAATATAATTATTTCGACCACGCCAATGACCCTCAAGGGTAGAGGCGGATAAGCAAAAAAAAAAAAAAATTATATTATTCATATTTCTTATTTATATGTCTTCTATGTGCTGAATTCAATTAACGGTAAGATATTATTATGAGATTTTAATCAGACTATAGCTTGCAATTATTTCTATTTGACAGTACGGTTTTTAGTTATTGGGTTGATGCAAAATTAATGCAGGTTACCTCTATTGCAATATCTTAATTCCAATTGTGTAAACAAAGCTAATCC